>CM029651.1:51230642-51876597 GCA_017311315.1 Dendrocalamus latiflorus
GTATCACCCGGATGTTTTCTTCCCAACAATCATCCAAATTTCGGACCGTTGGATTAGAGATCCAACGGTCTCTTTTTTTGGAGGGGGAGAATTTTTTTGGAGGGGGTTGAATTGTTTTTGGAGGGGGTGGGGAGAATTTTTGGCCCTTGGATCTTTAATCCAACGGTCACAAATCTGGATGATAGTTAGAAAGAAAATATCCGGATGATGTTTATCAATACCCTTCTTTTTACTATGTAAAATGAATAAAAAAGATTATAAATCATGTGATGAATTTGTTTATGTGCTTACAGAGGTCGAAAATAAAGCCACCCTAAAACTTTTTGAGAAGTGTTTTATGCTTTCCTCTCTAATAAGAGTAACACTAATCTCAAAGCACATGAAAAGATAATTAAGTAACATCTATATACTATTCATCATGCTTTAAAAATTGTGCAGATTACTGTTGAGAAAAGTAGAGAAGCACGTTCTAAACTTCTTTTGTTTGTATTTTCTGAGCATATATGTATCTTGTGTTGCTGTCTCGGTTTTCTTTTTTGATTTCTAAAGCACCATATGTCCACCCGTCACCGCATCCATGTCTATCTTTGTTGATACTTGATACTACCGCTGCTTCCTGTTAGTTAGTATGGGTGCAACTAGATGCTTGACTTACATGCATGAGGTGCTATGCTACACGACCGACACTAGTATGTTATGCGAGAACGTAAGGCACACTCCGGCCGGCAGGTGGCCGAAACCGAACGCGGTGGCCGGAAGAAAATTAGTATTGCGGTTACGTACCTCCGGGTCCCCAGAGCGGCAGCGCGAGGTTGCATGATCCGACGGGCAGCCGGAGCTTCTCCTCCAGCCGCTCGACGTCGACCCTGTGCATCCACCACTCGCCCTCCCTCCCCACCGCCTCGTCACACCGGAACAGGTCCATCATGGGCTCGCACTCGCTCCGCAGCACCACGCGCACCCTGCCGTCCACGCCGCCGCGCCTCCCCTTCCGCGCCGCCATCTGCGCCGCCACCAGGTGCACCTGCAGCCTGAACACGTCGCGGTTCCACCCTTTCGCTGTCCTGTTGCACGGCAGCCCGGCCACCACCACGTCCACGTCACCCGTACCGGGAGAAGTCGGGCATGGGGAGCTCCGGGCAGGACGGGCCCTCGTCGTCCTCCTCCTCGTCGATCCACTCCGGGAAGAGGTCCGAACCACTGGAACACCTCCGACACCCGCTCGAAGTCGACGGCCACCGCGTCGCCCTCCACGCCGAGCGCCAGCAGCTCGTCACGGCCGATGTTCACCAGGCCCATCCGCAGCCGCCCGCGGAGCTCGTCGACATGGTCGGCGCGCGCCCCGAGTTCACGATCCTCTCCGTCGCCACCTTGTTCGCCGGCACACCTCCCAGCTGCAGGCACACTCGCACGCACGCGAACATTAATTAATCACCACGCATAACCTCTCTAATATACAGTCAGATCAATCAAGAGATCTCACTATCGACGCGGCCGGCCGGATCGTCAAGAACATCAGCATAACGTACACTACCGGTGGACAGGACTCACCTTACCTTCCGAGAGAGCTGGGTCGGGCAGGCATCGCGGAAGGTGCATCGGACGAGCGAGGGCGGCGCGGCGGTCCAGGAGGTACGAGTACTTGGGGTGTAGGAGGAGCGCCATGTAGGCGAGGAGGAAGAAGGCGAGGAAGGCGGCGTTGAGCTTGACGACGGCCGCGGCCCGCAGCCCGGCGGCCGGGGACTTGAGCGCCTCACCGGCGCCGTTGGTGGTCACCCCCATGCTGATGGCGCGTGCTATGGTGATCACAGGTGTATGGTGTCGACCTAGGCGCGCGCGCTGCCGGCGGCGAGGAGGGGTGCGATCTAAGTTGATCGATGGAGCTGCCTAAGCCTAAGCCGAGGAGCGTTGCATGCGCGGATATATAGGGGTGGCACCGATCACTTGTTGCCCTGGCCTGGTCAGGTCAGCTTCGAGCTAGGCGTGAGTGAGCGGCAAGATTGTGAGGCCGGCCGGCGAACAAGCAGTGGTTTGCGGACGGTGAGGTGGGAGGGACGCTTGAAAGGATGGGTGCAACGAATCAAGGGGCCACGTGGCAAGTTTCATCCGGCAAGTTTGGGTCTCAAGGGCTCGCCACTTCAGTCCCTGCCCAGCCAGCCAGCTCATTAGTGAGCTACTATGACGTGCTTCATGCGTAATAACGTATGGAAATCACACTGATCTCTCCCCCGTGATCCACCAGCACTGAATTCTTTCGTACGGTGCTCCTCTAAAGCTCTGTTCTAAAGAGCATTAATGTTTAGTTATAGCTAAAATTACACTGTAACGATTTTTAGTTTTTTATATATTTAATTAAAAATATAAAATAAGAAAAATAAAAAAACACAGCTATATCTTTACAGATAATAGATAACTATTTAAAAAATTATATATTCCAGACGACTTTTAATTTAGAAGCTGGGCCTAAAACTGGCTAGAGAGTCAAGCGCACGCGACACTATGTAGACTGACAATATTTACAGGTTCCTATATTAGCTAGCACTGCTTGCTCCATTAGTTGACTGGAGCTATCATTTTTTATGTTGTATACTTATGGGTGTAGACTAGAGCACTTACATAGTTGCGGTTGAAGTTCCACCTGTAGTAATTAAATGACCTATGCGTTTCGGTTATTCGAGTTTGACTCCCATTCTTCGATCACTGCAATATCACTTTACCTGCTCTTGAGTCTCAAGTTCTGGATGGCTGTGCCATACAGATCCATGGACAAGAAGTACACAATGCATGTGAATATACTAGTTACAGTTTGGTATTATTACATTGTTCAGAAAACACGAGTATGTTTTACTTGATTAATTGCTACTGTTAGCCTTGGTTGCACTAATTAATTCACAGTCGGTCGAAACGTAGCTTCAAGTATGACATACCCTTCCTACCTTGTGGTGGAGCCATTTCAATTTCTTGGGTAAGCTTCACACACACAAGTACTACTAGGTATTAAAGTACCCCGCTCGTTTCAGCTTCAACTTCTGGCTTATTTTTCATTATTCATAAATTTCATTTTTTCTGAACTTTTGGCTTTTTAGCTTTTTTGCGGGTTTTTTTCCTGTATTCATTTGCGTTGTCCGTGATGAGCTAGCATATTTTTTTTCTATTTTTAATTTTTTAAATTTAATTACGCCAAATAAGCCACCTTCAGCTACAGTGAAATTTCAGTCGCTACAGTGCAACTTCAGCCATAAGCACACAGCTTTTCAGCCCAACCGAGAAGGGCCGATTCGGTAACATAAGCCCAAAGCCCATTACTAACACATACAAGAAGACATTAATTTAAGAAAATTGTACCATGCATACTCCTATTGAATAGTATACTACAACTACTCACTTATTTTTCAACATTAAAATAGAAGTGTACGATGAAATATTGTAATAACTACACATTTGATTTCCGTAATGAACTTATATTGTGAGACGACGCTTCCAACAGATAAAGACTTATATATGGGGTAGATTCTTTTTGCTGTAGTTTATGGCTTATGGCCGTGGCTGATGGATTTTAGCCCTACCATGAGCGTTTATGCAAACGAATTGAATGTCGATATGCCGATAAGCCACTTCAAAAAGACTACTCTAATAAATCGTTCCGAAAAAACCACGGAGAAAATGTTCTGTTTGTTTGTTCATAGGAAACTATAAGCTAAAAAAACTCACCCATGTTCTGTTTGTTGAGGTTGGTGCGTCAATCCTCCGAAAGCTAGCCTAATTCGACCGATGGACGCACGCTTCTTTGATTATTTATGATTTGATCGCCATATTTTGGTGCTGTTCTTGACAGGAACCTCTCAGGTTCGAGATATGATTGCTGATGTTGTGTCCCTATTGGCCTTGTGCACCAAGGTACGGCTTGGTTGCCCAAGCTCGATCAGGACCAGCAAGGACAGGGGCACCACGGCGTTGTGCATCTTCCTCCGGTGGAACTATGTTGGAGCTCGGTGCAATCTCGTCTTTCCGTTCCTGATTCAACGGTCCAGATCGAATGCTATCGGATGGCCAGCAAAACCAGGATTTGGCCGCGAGGACGCGAACATGTAGCGCACACTGACTAGATACCTAGGAAGAGTGATTTTAAGTCTTTCTCGAGCTGTCGAGGGTCTGTTTCGAAAAAAGGAATTAATCGATCTAGAATTTTACATGAAACAGTATAATTTTTGTAGGAATTTGAATAAACTTCCACATTTTCTGAAGGAGCCTGATTCTGTACCGCCAGACACACATATGTTCTTGTTTTTCATATCCTCTTCTACGGTGGGGAATACTAGTACTCCATCTTTGTGTACGGTAACGACGCCTAGATGCAATCAGTCAAGGGAAACGAAAAGGATGGACGAGCGGATCAAGATGGAATGGACAACGACCGGGGGAGTACTTCACGTTCTGCGCATTCAGGAACGACGAAAATCAAACGACTGATCGTTAACAGCTTAATTAATGGTGGCACGCGCTTGATTTTAACTTCCTAATTGTCCTTGATATGCATGTACCTACAGCAAAATTAAGGAGTAAGGATCCAATCCATGAGCAGCCATCTGTAACCATCACAATTAAGGCGAAAAAATTCACTGGTCCTGAAGTGTTCCATCCCAATCAATCCACATATATCCCTAATATAATACTACTATCCAGCCAGCCAGCCAGCTATGATCAATATGCAAACGTTTCATCCCACATACTACCAACCTGATTTGCCTTGTCCCTTGGCTTTCAAGGATCCCGTACGCGATTGATATGCTACTAGAAGCATAGGCATACTGTGGCTGATTCGATCTGCTGATGGTGTCTTGTGCTCTTCCTATCTTTGCAGCAAAAGCTAAAGAAACATATATGCACACACAGACAAAAGCTAAAGAAATATATATTACATAAATATATAATATTATCTTGAGCTTGATCTTGTTCTTACACGTGCTGATCTTTTCTGGCGCAATGAACCAGCAATGCATGACTAGAAATTAGAAAATAATATCAGGTGTGTTGAACACAAAAGCTTGGGAGTTTCAAATCTGTGTTCAGTTGTCGTCTGATCGGGTGCTTCCATCCATGCTACAGGCAATGACGATTTGTGGACGTCCTTCTTTTTAGCTTATATTTTTCCTCAAACAAATAAACGTGATGATTTTTCTACCGTCTTTTCGAAGTGGCTTATCGAGACAGTCTTTTCGAAACGACTTATCGGTATTCGATTTATTTGTATAAATACTTATACTAAGATCAAAAGTCATTAACTATAGCCATAAGCTATTAGCCATAATCGAAAAAAACCCACCCATGGCTGGTCGTGCTTACACGTCGTGCTCAAGCTAGTACCGTGGTTTTCACACGTGGAAAGACGACGACGCGCGATGCTGGAAGTAATCCGCATTTAGCAATGGGCAAAAGCAACCTATTAGTTGGGACGAATGCTTCAGGGAGCGCCTTCTTTGAATTTCTTTTTCACTTTGGCATCCTTTCTTGTTTCCCCTTCCCTTTCGGCATCCCGCGACACTTTCAGTAACTTTACTCCACTGTAATGTAAGAGGATTTGTGTGAGACGTTCATGTATATATATAACGTTGGAGAGCTGTTTAGGAATTAGTTGATGTTACATCTCACCTAAAAAGGGAGGTTTAAGTAGTGATCTGGAGATTAAAAAAAAAGCACTCTGAAGTCTGAACTATGAAGTGCTAGCTAGGGCCTAGGGCATGTAAAAATCGCTTACACACCGATTAATCCCTATCTTTTCACCAAATAATATAATAGTACTTTTTTTCGAGGAAAGAATATGCCAGTACTACCATTGAGTAAAAATTAGTTTCTGTTTATTTTGTTCTCCTGCTCCACATTCTGTTTGTTCCCTAATTCTCTTTTGATTATGATGTACGGTTCAGCAATCAATCTTGGTAAATGGCCGACACTATCTTTCGGAAAAGTTCTAACGAAAAGAAGCCGAGCTACCAGGTAAATTTCAGAGTGGTGCTTGATCAAATCTACAAGTCAATTACACTGGTAGCTTTTACTTATTAGTAGTAGTTGCTGAAGTAAGGCAAAAGGCAGTCGCATTCTTTTAATCATGTGTTGTTGAAGACATGGTACATGCATTTGGAATTATTAGGCTACAGTTACAGAGCTTTTTCGCAACGAGGTACGATGAAAAGGCGATGAAACATGGTTGGTTGGCTAGTCCAGGTCCCTCTAGAGCGCACAAGATTTAACAACGGAAGTTAGATAAAAAGGTGAGAGTGAGATGCAAACATAGGAGAGTGAGCAGTAGCGTTACAAAGCCTTGAAGGCAGCTCCATGCTCAAACCTAACCTACCCGAGATATTTTACTATGTCACGGTTGCACAGCCGGCTCTGTGTCATAAGCCAATCCGAGGCCGCCACGTAGATAAAAACACTGTAGCAGTACTGTAGATGTACGGAAATATTATTTTTTAAATAGCTGTTACAGTATTTATTGCACTGGAGTTGTGCAGAAATATTACTTTTTAATGGCTGGTACAGTATATATTGCCATGTGTCACCGTCCTATTAGTTTGTTACATCAACTTCACCGTTGTATATTAGAATTTTTCTCGGTTGAGAGAGAGATGGATGGATGGATGGTTTGACCCGGCCCACATGGGCGGCGCTCGCGCGGCGTGTAGCCCCCATGTTGCGAAGGCCCACGGCCCATCACTCGGCCCTCTCAAGTCACAAGCTCGCAGCCAGCGACCGCTTCCCAGTTGGCTCGCCGACCGCCGTCGTCTGGTCCGAGCATCGCCGCCTCCGCCTTCCCATCCCGTGCACCGCCACGGGCCCGTGACACTGCTCCTTGGCGGCCACTGCTGCCGACCCACGAGTCGGCTCTCGGTCCCCTCTTCTCCTTCCTTTGAGGGCCAGTCTGCAGATCTTTGTGTGAGATGTGGCTCCTAGTAGCTTTGGATCTGCTTATTTGTTTCTGCTCTTGTACCACACCTTAGTATGCGCAGCAATCGCATCAGTTCTTGCGACCAGAATTTTTAATATGTTATCATCGTTGAGTTGTTGGACAGTTGGAGGTTTGTTAGATCTTCAGTGTGCACTTTCTTCTGATATTGGTTTATCCCATTAATTCTTCAAGTTTTGTAGGAGGTTATGATTTCGATTTAAATGCATGATCTGTTCAAGTGCTTGCTGTAAACAGATGTAGTTTTAGACTTGAATCTTAGGCTCTGTGATCGTCGCCTTTTGGTTTCATATGGGATTCCATAGTACAGCTGTGCTCTCTGGACAGACGTAGTTTTAGATTGCACGCTTAGTGAATATTTGATTTCGTTGCAGGACCCGTCACAACGTACTGTTGATTGTTAATTTGTTATGGCCGAAGGCAGCAACAGGAGGAATGTGCAATAGCTGTTGCAATTAATGCGGTATAAACATATATTTAGATTTAATTTTAGCATAATTAAGTATTATTAAAGCACATTTCAAACAGTATATAAGGGCATGTTTGGATGGATTAGAACTAGTTGTTAGTTAGGACTAGTTGTTAGCCGACTAGTAGTTAGCTGGCTAAAGATTAGCCCAGTTCTGTTTGGATCTAAGGACTAATAAGTACTACTATCTCAGTACAAAGTCTATTATACCCCTGATCCTCTAGCTCACGCATATTTTTCCTGCAGTTTCCGAGCATGTTTCCCGCGCTAGTTTTTTCACCGCCAATATCCATAGTCACTGGCATCATTTAAGTTGATTTAAGTTGCACGCGGCGCGTACGTAGGGATTAATCAGAGTGGCCAAATAACTAGCTTGTCTCTTTCTTTGTCAAGCATGCGCTTCTCCAAACAAACTGCAGGCTTTTTTGTTTCATTTTTTATAGCGAGGGAAAGGCGCGGCGGTCGCAGGCGTCTGGAGGCGGAGCAGAGCCGCGTGCTTTGCGGCGGCTGCGGGAGGGGAATAATCTGTGCGGTTGGGAGGCGGAAGAGTCTGGAGGGAGGGCGTGGGTTTCGGATCTGGGAGGGGTATTGGCGTCTTTTTTCTATCATTAGCCCTCATTAGTTGGGTTTGGCCAACTAGTTGGCTAACAACTAGTTGGGGTTTTGGCTAAACTTTAGCCCACCCATTAGCCCTCCTGTTTGGATCCTTAAGGGCTAAAGTTTAGCAACTAGTTGTTAGCCCAAGGGATCCAAACAGGACCTAAATAACATAAATTGCATATAAACATGTAATTCTCCCATGCCATTTGTATCAGAACATATACTCATCATATGAACCAACACTACTGCTGAACTAATCATGTAAAGCATTTTCAGGAATCAGGAAATAACTAAAACTAGCATAAAGCTCAAGTTTTAGATTATTGATTACTGCTCTCAGATGTAGGGGTACACAAGATTTAATCTTGGCTATCCCGCTACTGTGTTGTTACTTTTCATTAATGATCAGACAACTAGTAATCAAGATTTGAGCTCTAGTTTATGCTTCTACTGCCACAATCTTGCATATAAAATGGATAGCAATCTCCAACTTTTGGAGTAACAAGTGTTCACAAGCAAAGGATTATCAAGCAATATTCTGACTAACAATGTTCAAATAACTGAAAATACAATAACATATGAAGAATATCAAAGAGAAAAAGTTCTCTTCTAAACCAAACTGAACAAAAGATATAACTACTGCATGATAGATAATCACAGTGCTAGTTAATAGGTTTGACCAACCGAAAGAAGTAACTAGAGCTATGGTACAAACAGTAGTAGGCACCCAGATAGAGCTCAAATCTGCTCTAGTTATCAGATCAATTTCAATAATCTATAAGTTTCATCATAGAGCTTTAAACCGCGCCAACAAGTAAACGATGTGTCCCAGTACTAGAGCATGTATCAGCGATTAGAGAACTAGCACAGCTCACAATGTTTGCAAAAAAAAAGAACCAGAACACTCACGATGCAGACAACACTCAAAGCCGTCCAGAAGTAAATCAAACCGGTGGAAGCGAAATCACCAACAAGAACCGAGCAAGGCACACCCGAAGGAGCTGACCCAGAAAACCTAGCGCCCCTCTATGCCGCCGCGAGAGAGGAGCATGGTTGACGGAGATACAATGACCACATTTACTGTCCGGGAATCATCAAGCTGACAAAGCTGAGGTGAAGGAGACGCCGCACAAGAACAAGAGAAGCACTGGCCAAGTGTGTCTCTTCACCGAACACTAGGGGCCTCAAACCACCACCAAGGCCAGCTATTGCCAGTGAAGAGGAGGTTCCAAAGACCAAAACCAGAGCCAAATTGGGAAGAAGAAGAAAGAATGGAAGAGATAGTGCTCATGTTTTTTTATGCCTCTCACGGATGGAGGTTGCCTCCTTATATAGCCGAGAGCAGAAAGAAAGGGGAGATTAGCGTGGTGGCGTCTAATGACCGGAGCTGAGGCTCCCGGGCCGCAAGCACCCCTCACCTTCTGCCAAAAATTCCGCCGCCGCCCCTCCTGGGAGACCAGATCTAACGAAAAAAGAAACTAGTAATATTGGACTCTTTTATCTGAAGGATCAAGATACTAAAATCATTGGATACTCAGACTTGGCTATCTTTATGATTCCCATAATATCAAGTCACAGACTAAATATGTCTTTCTAAGTAAGAATACAGCCGTCTCCTAAAAGTCTGTTAAGCAAACAATAGTTGCTACGTCAACTAATCATTATGAGATAATAGCAGTATTTGAGGCCACTCATGTACACATGGTGTAGAGGTGGATAAAGCTCCCACAGTCCTCTATGAGGATAATGCTCCTTGCATCGCATATATGAGGAATAGCTACATCAAAACTTCTATGACAAAGCATTTATATTCCCATAAGCAGCTGGAGAATGGGCATATAGAAATACAGAAAATCCAAACTAGTGATAATCTTGCGGATTTATTCGCTAAGACATTGCCAGTTTCTACCTTTGCAAAGGGATCTGTGATAAAAATTACAAAAGCAAGATTGAAGTGGCTGAGAAATTAAGGAAGGTAACTAACTACTCTTGTATGTGTAAGAAATTTTCAAATATTTTTCATACTTATACATCAGAAGTATTTTGAAATTTCTTTGCAAAAAAAGAGTAGTAGTTTGAAATTTTGACACGGCCACAATTACACATGATCATTCTATATTTTTTGGGTCACTCTGCAAAAGCGATTCGTCTTTTAATACCATGCTACATGCGTGCAACAAACATGGAATTGTGCTAAAAAGGAATGGTTTGGGATCATTCTCATCTTGTGGCAAACATGAACATTTCATTCACATTGCAAAACAGCAGTTGCCAGAACACAGCAACATCAAAAAGCATTACATGATTACATCCATAAGATGAAACGATACATCTACCAAGTAGTGAATGAGCCTATTATTCTTTCTGCCAGGGCAGCGAGACACCAGAGTGAACTACACGTCTGCACTGCTGATGAAAACTGCAAAATAGACAGATACATAACGAGAACCTAATCTGCTAAATCGCCAACACTTTTTCCTCCAGTGCTCATTGATTGCACAATCACCGAGAACTACTCTTCCATGCTTTACTTCAGAGCATCTTTGTCTCCAACAGCTTTTGTGGCAGCAAACAAATTTTCAGATGGAACAACCTACAAATATAGAACACTAGGGTCAATGCCATTGATAGTCTGATTCTTTTGAGTGTGTTGTTGCCCTTCATCCCAACACTTGCAACAGACTTATGATAATTAACCCTGTGAGCTTACTTGATCATTCGGTACAGTAGTGGAAGTACTGCTTAATCTCCTTTTCTTGCATGCTTTACTTGATTCTGCATCAACTTCCACTTCATCGTCAGCAAAATTCTGATCAGAGACCTCTGGAGAGAGAGAGAGAGAGGGCATCAGAAATTAAGTTCATTGTAGGATGTTGCTTTGGAACATCGTTAGCATAATTCAACAGCATCCATATGTAACTGTCATGGGCATATGTAACTGTCATGGGCTTATGGCTACCATAGATATATTTAAAAATACATACAAGATCTTGGAGCTTAAGCACAATTGATTTGTTATTAATCATGCCTCTTCCACAAACCCAGTTAATGTTAAAAAAAGTATGTATTAGATGCAACAGGTGTTGAATACCAGGAAGAGCCACGGAAAGGTACTCTAGATAGACTGCATGAAATTATAACCTATCAAATGCATGGCTATTTGGAACATTATATCTGAGTAGTGATATTCAGTGAAGATGATGAAACAACCGACTGCAGAACTTTGAGCATTTGTCAGAGTGAACTAAGGTAATTGAATTATCCACCTGCACTTTCATCAAGATGGCTTTCTCCCTTAAAAGCCTCCCATTCCCTTCCATGTGACAACGGGGTCCTCCCTCGGATAGTCTGAATACCCGATTCATGATCACCCACTAAAGCTTCTGCCCCATCACCTCGTGCATTGCTACTGCAATCACGCGGCCTAAAATGCTGAATCCAGGGGCTTGCAGGAAGGCAGTACTTGTCCCCAATTCGAGCACATGCATTGGTCCTCCCAAATTTGAGTTTCTCCCACACTCCACCGCGGAGAACCTTGAACCCATTGCCAATTGAATCGTTCTGATTAGCAATGTGTTCACGATTGTAGAGTTGCTCGATGAAAGAAGCCTCCATGGAGCTTATATAAAGCATGTGCCTCTCATCTGTCCACCCTGCCGACATCACGTCCAGAATTTGATTACCCTGTCGAAGAACCACAAGACAATAATCATTTTATTTTCAGAGTCCAGGAATTTGCTGACAACATGAAGTAAAAAGGGATCCAAAATTCATGTTCGACGAGTACAGTATATGGTAATATTTCCACGACTTAAAATTATGTGTGCATCACGAGCAGGAACGTTATATTTTGCAAAGATCTTTTCTTGAACAATGGCATGACGATTAAGACAAACAACAGGTGTCCAAGCACTTAGTGAACATAATTTTCTACTTGGAAAAAGGCGTGACAAGCAACAACAGTTCATGAATTTATCGAATATGCCACAGCTCAGTAGTCACTGTAAAAAGTTGAGAATAAACAGGATGTGCCAACAAAAACACTTTGTAATTTAGTACCTGGGCAATGCGGCCGGCAGCTAGCTGTGCCTTGATCGGTGGATTCAGTGACACATCATCACCCATTTGATTCTTCTGGAGGAAAGCAGGAACCAACAAGGGGAGGATAATTCCAATGATTTCCTTATATTGTCTTGAAAGAGTAAAACTATAAAAGATGACACAATTTTTTTTCCTTCGAATTTTTGGTGAACCCGCAGAAAGGTAGGAGATCAAGAAAGAAGCGAATCGGGGGGAGAAAGGAAGGAATTCCCTCGAGATTCGATGATTATGGAGGGGAAAACAAAGGTGGAAAAGATTTGAACCCCAACAACCAAGAAACCCCAACAATCAGAAAACAAAACCACACCTAGATCAAGAAAGAGCCAAATTTTCGCAGGATTTAGACGAGCGTTCGGCAGAAACCTACGAATCAAACAACCTCTTACAGAAAGAACAAGAAAGCTATGGGATTTGGCTCAGTCGAAGAACGAAAGGGAAGGGGAGCAGTAGCAGAAGAGAAGCAGAGAAAGAAATGAGACACGGACGAACAAAACCACACCCGTAGGGAACAAATAAAGTCGGCGTTAACGCGAGCGGAGCCCTGGCCTTTACGCCTACGTGCCCGGCGCTTTTACACGTGGCAGGACGACACGTGGCGCGTCCAGGAAAAATATCTCGCCGCAGATATTTGTTGGCCCCTCTCTCTCCGCCAAAAAGATCTGCAGGCTGCAGCTGGGACCCGCCGCCGCTGTCTGTGGGCGCGGCGCCGCAAGAAGAGATCGAGAGAAGACTCGAGGTAGATCTGATCTGCCTGCGCTTTCCTCGGTAAACACTGGCCGGCAGGCATGGCATCATAGTTAGACTCTGGGCCGTTCTTCTGTAGCTGTGGGTTATAATTTTTAACTGACTTATGGCTTTAGTTGTTTATATGAGAGATTATAGAGTAATTGAAATTCACGTGTGACTTTTACCGATATAAATGAAGTCGGTAACAAATAGAGCACATCTTGAAAAGACACACAGTTTAAAAGCTAGTTACGGTAGAAAAGCATAAAGTTGAAGCCAAAATTCACAAAAGAACAGGCCATCTATCTGTATTAGCTTTTAAAATTATTTTTATAGTAAATAATTTTGTACTTAGCTTCTAAATAAAATATCTTTTTTAAAATAGAATCTATTAGTTGATTGTAATGTATACTATAGTAATTCTATTTATATTAGCTAAAATCGTATATGAATGTCTTTATCTATACAAGCTTTTCTATAAACTGTTACTATTTACCAGTTAAAATTAAAAATTATTGGTAAAAGTCAATATCAACGTTCCTTATCCTCAAATCCCTTTTTATCTTTGCTTTCAAATCCCTTTTTATCTTTGCTGCCATATGATTCTGTAATCTGTCAATTTGTCATTCTGTATTCAGCTAGTATTATCCAAAGAAAGTCTTCCGATGATTCTCTCTGTCGTAGTCTGTACAAATCTGCAAGATTTTTTCCTGTTATCCACAGGAAGTCTTCAGATGGATGGAACATCTACGCACCCATCCTGCATACTACAAGACACAACCCGGCGATATGCCTTACATGACATATGGACCAAAAAAGTACAATTATTGAGACCCCAGGAAATATCCAAGGGGAAAAAATATCTGAGGGCCTGATCCAGTCTGTGCCTCCTTTTTGTAATTGCAACTTGGTAAATACAATATCCCATTCAGACAAAGGGCAGGCAAGAGCTTAGGTATTATCCATGCTTTCTTTTCTTATCCTTCTCTGACACAAACCTTAAAAATTGCTCAGTGGATGCTATCTCAGTTCTGCTAATGCTATAAAGTTCAGGGATTGCTGATGCAGTTTAACTGAAACAAAATGGCTAGTTCCCACGTGTGGCAGAAGCCACCATCTAAAAAAGTACAAGGAAGATAATATTTAAGATCCCTTTATCCCTTTTGGCCTTTTGCAAAGGTCAAAGAATTGCTATGCAGGTCGTTTTACAAATATCCTTTTTTCCAACATGGTATCAGCAGCTCGGTCACAATTCAACTCTACAAAAATGCGAAAAGACCATAATAGGTCCCACCACATGAGTAGCAGGTGGGCGCCCACTAAATAGAAAAATGACTAGGTGACGATACACTCCACTGGGAATAGTGGTAACTCTACAACTAGGAAGCAACAGGAACTTTGAATTGCAGGCTTCTCTGGCTCATAGCATATTATAGTCCTGAAAGCAGCAAATTATAAAGCATTAAACTACAAATACGTACCATGTTAAAATGCTCCAAGACACCAGTAGAAGTTTGATACTTCCATTCACAACCAGAGCCATGGAGAGCAATCTGCACTGTAGACTGAGCACAAAGCTTTGCAGATAGAACTGCACCCTCCATGGAAGCCAAGTATTTCTGCTTTGTGTAATTGCCTGCCAGATAAAACCCTTCAATTGGTGATCTTTGCAGAGGTCGGCAAGGTTCACAATTCGGGACAGTTTTGTAAACAGAATTGTAACAGCGAGCCAGAAAAGCATGGCAATGTAAGAAAAGAGCACATCAAACTATCAGACCTACCTATGATTAACTATCAGGATCTTCGCAAACTATCCTCACCTTGGTGTCTTCACAACATGATACTTGAGAATCTTTGCTTTACTCTGATCGGCAGCAATTTCATCAGGAAATAACTTGGCTAGCTCTTGCATAGCTGCATCGATGATTTCAGTGTCACTCCGTCCAATCCATTCCTCTGCTGGAGCAAAAACCAACTCCAGCATTGAACGGTTTGGATCATAGTATTCCTGTAAACTGTTAGAAAACAAAAGGAAAATGTTTGAGTATGCATTCATGTCCTCAGTTTTTTCCTGAGCTAATGATTCATGAAATTTTCTGCCAACTGATATGTTACCAATGACAAAAATGCTACACTTCAATACTAATGCACACAGCTGAAAATTGTGAAGTAAAAACATCTATATTTTTAAGTTTAATAATGAATTCCTTCTGTAGCACATCCACTTTTGGGCCTTTTGTCGTAATCACTAAAATAAAATTCAGGTAAACCCGCATATGATAGTTGAAGATGGTGGAGACCCTGGAAGTAATACAGGATTATATGGCTCATACATTAGTATCTATATGCAATACGAAAAAGGCCCTCAAGTTACCTTGCAAGTTACTGACATGTCTGCATAGACGCTTAAAAGTGAACTCCTCAAAAAAAAGGGGAACAAGATCAATATAAGGGGCATATGTATTTAGTATCAGACAAGAACGTATTCAAACATGTAGGATAGAATGTGCCCACTTTGAATAGGATATGAAACATTTCAGTAGATAAACTAGTTATACTACAAACAAATGCGTCAGGCATCAACAGGAAGACCAGTACGATCAAAAGACAGACCTGCTGAAAAGAAGGAGGTCATGTGTGTTCTTCAGTTTCCTGTCAAACCTGAAATATTCAAACCAACAGAAATACTAAGAGGTGTTTCAAAAACATGAGGTAGAAGTAGAACCACAAAACACAATGTTGGGGGAATGGCCTCCATCTTTACCTATTCGGCCTGCTGGAACAAGAGGCCCATTAAGCATGTAAAAAGACATTTGTAATCCTAGCGTTATGAGCCATAGTAAGAGCACTCTTAATCCGGCATTAAGGCTATATATATAGTCTTAGGGGAGGAAGGAGATGGCCAATTCATTCACCCCCATTTCTAGTGTATACGAGGCTTTGAGTAGCCCTTAGTGGACTCCCTATAGACCCTCATTTACTATTTGGCCTGTAGTCACAACAGTTGATGCTGTCCGTGGGGACCGGCATAGAAGCTACAAGCTGAAGGAACGATGACACCAAAGAAGGCGGCAGCGGCGACTAAGCAGAACAGAATGCTCAACATATTTGGGGTGGTTTTGCACCATAATTACCTATGCATGAAGCTCCCGGGACCAAAGGGAATCGTCACGGTGCTTGAAGATCAGAACCTTATGCAACAAATAGAATTGGGTGCACAAGGTCCCCTCTAGAAGGTGCACGCCATGAGAGAGACCACCGCGACATCTACATCATCCTCGCCATCGGCCCTGGAGTGAACGCCCAAGCCCAAGCCAGAGGACGAGGTCAAGAGGGTGCCACTCGATGGGGCAAACACCTCCTGACAAGTTTTCATCAGGGAGGGACTCACCCAGAGGCTGAGTAGGCCTCTTGGAGGTCCTCCACAGGAACACAGATGTCTTCACATGGTCACCCGACATTGCAGGGGTAGACCATTCCATTGTCGAACACAAGTTGGCGATACACCCCAACACCAAACCCGTCAAGCAAAAGTTACGGCGCATGTCTCTCGACCGACAAGAGGCTACGAAGGCGGAGGTTGCCAAGTTGGTCACCTCCGGCATCATACACAACGTGCACCACCCGGAGTGGCTCGCCAACCCAGTGCTTGTCGAGAAATCCAACGGCACGTGGCACATGTGCGTCGATTTCATGAACCTCAATAAGGCATACCCTAAGGAAAACTACCCCCTCCCACGAATCGACCAGTTGGTGGACGCCACGGCAGGGTGCAACCTCATGAGTCATGAGTTTCTTAGATGCGTATTCGGGGTACCACCAAATCCACATGGCTAGGGAGGATGAGGCCAAAACAAGCTTCATAGTCTTGGGGGAACTTACTGCTTCGTCAAGATGCCCTTTGGCCTAAAAAATACATGAGCCACCTCACCGTCCACCTCCACCCCCCATTCGTCTTGGCCTCCTCTTCGTCCGTGTCCTCGTCTGCCTCGGCCTCCTCCTTGCCATCCGCCTCTGGCACCGCCTCCCCTCCACCTCACTAATCCCGTGAGCCGCTTGCTGGCTGCTAAGCGCCGATGGCTCAGGGCCGCACTGCACGTGCAATGGAGAAAGCAGCCGCAGCAACTGCTGCTGTGAAATAGGCGACGACGGCTCACGAAGCTTCCTCCCAATCCCAAAGAAGTAGAACCCTAGAGCCACACACCCTACGGACCCCACCTCTCTCTCCACTCTCCTCACTCGACGCCACCGCCCAATGGTGCCGCCACCCTCACCGGCCTCCTTGCCTGCGACCTCGCGTTGCTGCCCTCTTCTCCTCCCCCAGCTCCTCTGTGTTGGGTTCAAGGCGCTACCTCTGCCACTGCTGAGGCTGCCAGTGCCTTGACGGCCCCTCCGCCTCAGCGATGCTACCATGTTACTAATGCCAGTGGCCTTGGCACCGCTGTAACTCCGGCCGACCACCTACTCTCCAAGTTTGCCCCCTTATCTCTAGCTCCTAAATCCTATTTGGCCGAGTCGTGGATGATGCATGGATGAATGGGGAATATCTAAATTGATGCTCGAATGCTGGATAATTGATGCCTCGAAACATAGATGGATGATATTCACATACATCTGCATCACATTTTTCAGGATAGCAGTGAATCTGATAGATAAAATAGTAACGAGCTGAGCTCGAGATTCCTACCAAGCTGAGCCAAGCTACCTTTCAGCTCGTTAGCCTAATGAGCCAAGCCGAGCTATTTCCTTAATGAGCTTTAGTGAGCCAAGCGAAGTCAAGCCGGCTCAATATCCACCCCCTACCTGTGAGCCTCTAAGCGTGTTGCTTGTTCTTGCTTGTCCTTGTGGACGAGCGTCACAATAGGAGATATATTGAAGTCCATGAGACACCTTGTCTAGTGAAGGCTGCTACCGGGCTCGATTCGATGGTAGAACCACCTCCGCATCCAGTTAGACTCCAACTTTGTCCATGTAGAAGAAGGAAATAGCTTCGCAAAGCTAGAGCGAGGCACGAAGTTTGCGCTACCCAGGTTGGAGTACTGCTTTTCACTGAGTCGCTTCGGCTGGCACCGCACGTCGTGAAGGGTAGGGGTGGGCAAAATACCCGCTACCCATTACCCGTACCCGAAATACCCGAACCCGAGGTACCCGATCCCAAATTCGGATAGCGATTCTGATTACCCGAAATTAGTTTGGGTAGTTCGGGTAATATCCCCCGGTACCCGAACTACCCGAACTACCCGGTAATCATGTCACTTTATTAGTAATTTAGTATATGATTCTCTCTGTTTGAACAACTGCCTGTGATATATTATTCTATGCAAATTGCTGCTGAAATTCTATGCAAATTGCTGCTGAAATTATGTACAAATTCTGTGCAATTTGCTGAAATTCGATGCAGTTTGCTGAAATTCGGGTATATCGGGTATACCCGAACCCGAACCCGAATTATCGGGTACCCGAAATTGCGGGTAGTATTTTTTTGGGGCTAATATCGGGTAGCAGTTTTCATTACCCGAATTTCAAATTACCCGAATTACCCGACCCGAAAAAATCGGGTAACCCGAACGCCCACCCCTAGTGAAGGGAGATGAACATCGTTAGGCTCAACATGACAGCCTTCACGCGAGAGGCCCAGCTGAAGACGGCAAACCGCGCAATGGCATTTGGCGTCAACTGCGCGAGCTCCAGCCCATAAAGCCGGAGGACCTCACCGACAAAGGATGCCGGGGGTACCGAGGCCAACATCGAAGTATGCACCGAAGACCACTGTCTCTGACTCCGTCAGGTATGGTTCCACCTCACTATCAGCTGGGAGATAGATGACTTCACGACTCAAGATCTTCTTATCACTCGCTAGTGTGTGAACCAACTCCTCACGTCGTTTACCTTTTCCAGTGTAGAGGATTAGTAGAGACACCGCGTAACCACGCGGTGAAGGAAGAAAACCTCAACCGCTTGTGTGGGAGAGGCGTGGAGGAGGCTTATCAACGAAGAGGGAGGGCGAGGCAGAGAGGGGTTGGAGCGGAGGCAGCGGGGCGGGGGAGTAGGAGTCCAGTGAGAGGAGCTCGGAAGTGGGCGGCTTTTAAGGTGGGGGATAAGGGTGCGCAGCCATTGCCGGTTTTTTTTGAATTCGGAAAGCTAGTTTCCATTAGACACTATCTCCAGCCCGATCACTGGAGACCAAGCTGGAAACAAAGGTGGGGACTTGACTCATAAACTCCATCGAGTCAGAGCTAACCACGCTCGCCCCATACATTGCAAGGCGATCAGCCACCTTGTTGCAATTTCTCGGGCAATGCCGAATGCTGCAGTAATCGAAGGATGAACCAATAAAATCTCTAATTTGCTTGAGAAGGCTTCCATGCACACTTTGATCAAGGTCCAGCAAAGTCAAGCCCCGAACCAGGTCAGACGCATCGGATTCCAGGATAATTCTTGACATTCCCAATTGCGCTATCCTCTGTAGACTGTACAGGGCAGACAGTGCTTCGGCTTGAAAAGGGCTGTCCACTCTGCACAAATTGCCACAGCCCCCCTGAAGGAACTCACCAGCACTGTCCCTTGCGATGAAACCCCATCCTCCCTGACTCGAACCAGCTTTAAAGGAGCCATCTATATTGATCTTGTACAAGTCTTCCGGTGGCGGCTGCCAAAACTTGAGACTGACTTGCTGCTGACTCTTCGCTGCTTTCCTTCCCTTTTCAAATTCTGACACATAGAAGGTTATTAGAGAGCAGATCTCAGGGCATGTCACTCTTTTTTCCCCAACATTCACCTTATTCCTCACCGACCACCACCTCCATAAAAGAACCACAATCTGTAGCTGGGTTGACTGTGGAAAGGACCAGATTCTCCTCAGCACATCTCGCCCAGAATGACAAGCTGCTAAGATAATGCGATAATCCTCTAAATTTAGCCCTCTCCAGCACGCCTTTACTTCTTTACATCTGAAAAAGAGATGCCCACAGTCCTCATCCAGCCTGTGACACATGGGGCACAGGGTGTCCTCCTTCATCCCCCTACGGCTCAAATTCCACCGGACTGCCAGACTATTATGGGCTACGCGCCACAGGAACATTTTCACTTTGTTTGGGACCTCCATATTCCAAATTTTGTCCCACTTGAACAGGGAGTCCCCATTTGGGTCTGGCTCAGAACTTGCTGCATTTCTACCAAGCTCATTTTCCCTGTTCTGAATCGCCAACCTATAAGCTGACTTAACTGAGAAGATCCCCTTTTATCAAAGTGCCATGCCGGCCTATCTACCATATCCTGGTTCACTCCAGCTTTAGGATAGCCTCAGCATCAACCTCTGAGAAAACATCCTGCACTAAGGTCTCATCCCAAGATCCCAAGCTCGGGTCCATCAACTCAGCCACCTTTGTCAAAACCGTTGCCCCCTATTTGTAACGGGATGTCTTGTACTGCCGTGTGGAATCCAAGGATCCGTCCAGATATTCACCGAATCACCATTGCCAATGCGCCATATGAGCCCCTGTTTCAGGAGATTCACACCTTTGTGGATACTCCTCCAAGTGTAAGAAATCCCATCCTGCACCGCACACTGCAGAATACTACCATTGGGGAAATATTTTGCTTTAAGCACTTGGCCACACAATGTATCTGGAAAAACCAGAAGCCTCCAAGCTTGTCTAGCCAACATGGCCAAATTGAACAAATAAAGATCCCGAAAGCCCAATCCTCCCTTATTCTTAGGGAGTGTCAACTTATCCCAGGCCAACCAGTGAATCTTGTTTTTCTTATCATTCTGGCTCCACCACCACCTGCCAATCATAGAGTTCAACTCATCGCACAACCCTTTCGTTAGCTCAAAGCATGACATAGCATAGGTTGGGATTGCTTGGGCCACAGCCTTTACTAGGATTTCCTTGCCAGCCTTTGATAGCAATTTCTCCTGCCACCCTTGAATACGAATCCGCACTTTCCTCTTGATATATTCAAAAGCTTTCTTCCTTGATTTACCAATAGAAACTGGTAGCCCCAAATATCTCTCACTTTTTGCTTCTTGCATGATGTCAAGGACCTGTCTCACCTCATCCTTATCAACAGAGCTAGCGTTTGGGCTGAACAGTACAGACAATTTATCCCTATTGATCACTTGTCCTGAGGCTCGCTCATATGCCTGCAAAATCCTCCTCAATTCCTGAGCGTCTCCTCTACAAGCTCTCATCAATATCAGAGAGTCATCAGCGAAAAAAAGATGGTTAATCCTAGGAGCTTCCCTGCACACTCTAATACCCTCGATCTTGCCCTCCACTTTTGCCTTCTGTAACATTGCTGACAATCCCTCCGCACAAAGAATAAAAAGATAGGGCGACAAAGGATCCCCTTGGCGCAGACCCCTCTGTGGGTGGATGTTGCAAGAGTATTCCCCATTGACCTTGATGCAGTATTTCACTGTTGTAACGCACTCCATCACCTTTTCCACCCATTGCACTGTGAACCCCAATTTTAGCATCATCTTCTCCAGGAAGCTCCATTCAACTCGGTCATAAGCCTTACTCATGTCTAACTTAATTGCAGCCACCCCCTGTTTTCCCCACCTCCTTTGCCTTAGGTAGTGTGTGAGCTCATGCGCCAGCAGGACATTATCAGTAATAAGTCTACCAGGAACAAAGGCACTCTGAGATGGTGTAATGATCTCCGGGAGCACTAGCTTCATCCTGTTTGCTAGCACTTTGGAGACAAGCTTGTACACTACATTGCATAAGCTGATTGGCCTAAGATCCTTCAATTTCTCCGGTGATTTGGTCTTTGGGATTAGAACAATAACAGTATCATTCCACCCTTCCGGCATAGCAGCCCCATTAAGCACAGCAAGTACCTCTTCTTTAACCTTTTCACCCGCAAGAGACCAGAATTTCCTGTAAAAAACTACCGGCATGCCATCAGCCCCTGGGGCTTTCATCTCACCCATATCCTTCAAAGCCACCCATATTTCGTCACTTGAGAACGGTGCTGCCAGGTTGTCATTCATTTCTTGAGTAACCTTCGCTTGAACACACTCAAGTACCTCATCATCCTGGGAACCTGCAGTGGACATAAAAAGTTTCTGGTACCATTGCCGGTTTTGGGGCGGTGGAAAGGGACACACAAGGTGCACCGGGGTAAGGAAGATGTGGCAGTGGAGGATGCCTTTTGTCACCCTAAGACTTTTTATTGACTACGGCTGATGATTTTTAAGTATAATGGATAATTTTTAGTTGAACATAAATAGTAGTGGTTGAAAGAAGTGGCTTTTAGAAGGAGGGGACGAGTGGTAGAGAAAGTGAGGGAGAAATACGTGCGCGAGACAAGAACGAAAGGAGTGAGGTGCACGATGCGCTCGTGATCCTTGCCTTATCCGGTTATCCCTGAAACAAGAGGAGTAGGAAAGTCAGATGTTTATATTGGCTTCTATTTATCTAAGCAAAAAAAGCAGAAACCAATATGAACAATCCTACATTCCTTCTCGAAACTTGCCAAGAAAAATCCCAAAATTGATGGTTAATGTGGTGATATATACTATCGCCTAGAGCTGTAAGAAAAGCTCAAGGCTCGCGAGCTGCTCAAACTCGCTCACTCTAGACTCGATTTGAGCTCAGCTCAAGCTCTAAACGAGCCGAGCTCGAGCTTCATCCCGAGCTTGTGAGCTTCAACTAGCCGAGCTCGAATAGCTCGCGAGCCTCAAGCTTTTCTTACCTCCCTAGATACATACTAACTCTTATCGAGTTTATTCGAGCTGAGCTCAAACTCGAGCTTTTCTATTATTGAAATTTAGTGTATGTTGAATTGTTTTTTACTATTATCGAGCTTACTCAAGCCGAGCTCGAGCTTAAGTTTCTCTTATTGTTGAAAATTAGTTCATATTAAATTATTTGAACTATTATCAGGCTTATTCGGGCCGAGCTCGAGCTTAGGACGAACCGAGCTCCAGACTCGGACACCAACTTAGGCTCGCTCGAGCTTGGGAGGGGCAGGCTCGTTTACAGCCCTACCATCGCCGCTCCCCTCAACAGAAAATTATTATAAATTTGTTCATCTTCATCTGTTCTGCTGTTTTTATGGCTCATCTGGGCCCTGAGAAGTTTTAAATATTTTCGCAGAGATTGAATTTGTTTGCCGTGAAATTTCTACATTTTCAACAGGATTTAAATGGGATTTCCTATTAAATTTTTTGTGGAAACTCCGTGTTGCGAAGCTAGCTTTGAGTAGGATACTGTGTGACGTGGTGGGTTGTCTCATGACTAGTGTGCCAAAAAAGGCTAACTTTGTCATCATTAGTCAGCCACAAGAACACAAGTGTGGGATGGTTGTAGTAGGGCACTAGATGCGGCACTCAAACCATACGTTTCTCTCATCTGTGCATTTTATTTATTTGTTTGTACCACCACCCCGAATTTTTTCTATTTTAGCCCTTTTTTTGAAAAATATTCACATTTAGACCCCTGGTAGTTTTAATTCCGTTTTTGGACCCAGGGGGTCGGCGCCGTGGGCACGGCGCCGAGGTAACACGTCTCGGTGCCCTGGTCCATGGCGCCGAGGTCGCAGGCCCGCTCCAGCGTGGCGGCCGGCGTGGCGCCGACGCGGCAGGTACCTCGGCGCCGTGGCTCGTGGCGCCGAGCTCGGCGCCGTGGGTCGTGGCGCCGAGTTGCCTGCCACGTGGCGCCGAGCTCCCTGCCATGTCTGCAGACACTCGGCTGTTTAGGGTTTGCACCGATCAGCCTTTTTTCGCAAAATGAATTACTAGTTGTATTTTTTATTTGGATTATTTAATTATAGTAATATAAAGGAATATATTTATTTAATTATAGTAATATTATGTAATATATTTATTTATTTATAGAGAGCAAAAAAATACGACATATGTTTTGAAAATTCGTTATGTATTGCAGATGATACATGTAGGAAATTACTAGTTGTGTGAAGTAACGATTAGTGTATTTGTGATTTTTGTACAATGCTGACCGTGAAAAATATGTTGAACTGGCAATAACATTTTTCGATCATGTTATGTTGTTTTATTGGAAGAAATTTATTGAAATTTTTTTTGAGGACAACTGTGATAGGAACAATTGGACGAAAGGAGGGGAAGTGATAATAAGACACGTGGGAATCATTGCATGCGAAAAGCTGAGATAATAAGCTTATAAAGTTGGGGCGAACATGGCGCGTACATTTTTATTACATGCATAGCATATAGCATGATATCCGACTAACCGACCCAACTGCTCGTACGACCTCTCGTGTGGACCGGGTCTATTACATCTTGTCTACTGGGTGTAGCGTGGTTGTTTCCCCGTTTTGTCGCGCGCTGAAGATGGCTCCGCTGCATCCTTCTTCCTATCACTCTTGGTCTTGAGAGCTGCCTCACGAGCTTGAAGCTCTTCCTCCTGACGCTTGATGACTGCTTCACGCAGACGTAACTGCTCCTGCCTCCTTTGCAGCTCATCCTCCTTGCCCTTCAGACGGATTTGGTCCACCCTCACGCAGCGCTCTTGCTCAAGCCGCATCTGTCGTTCCACCTCGCGAGCCTGAGTCATCTTGACAAAGTATTGTTCTTTGTTTTCCACCTCCATTGGCCGGTTCCGTGGCCATGCCGGCGGCACCCGATCCACTCATTGCATGAACCCACAAGGCTATGTGTGGCGTGGTAGATGTCATGGATCAAGTTGATAAACGATAACAAGAAACAAAGGATTTAGTTGTTGTCATTACCACGAAGTCGTCATCCAGGTCTGGACACTTGAAGAGCCTACGGCCGTAGTTGGCTCGTTGTACTGGATCCGTCCAGACGCACAACATCGTCCGAAAGCCGCAATGGCACTTCGGGCGCTCATGCCACTCCGGCACTCCAAATGGGTCGGATCTCCAGGAAGACATTGTTGTGTAGTAGTATTGTGATGTCTTGAGGAGGAGATGTGGTATGGAAGACATATGAGGCCTTTATGTAGGCAGGTTATCTGGTGCAGTGGGCATAGTCCATGGAGAGGATCTTTTCGGTTTTCCTGGATTCCAGTGTAGCAATAAATGGCCCTATGTAGGCTTTTCAGAGACTATAGTCTCGTAATAAATTCATAGTTCGTAGCCTTTTCAGAGCTTGGACCATTCAATGTATTTGGTACAACATAGCCTTTTATGTCGTTTTCTGCTACAGGCCTATGTCACTGAGCAAAGCTGGGCTCTTTTGTCATGTCTCTGCGCAAAGCTGTCGCGTTGTATCATGAAAATTCCTATGTAGGCTTTTCAGAGTCTGTAGTCTCGTAATAAATTCATAGATCGTAGCCTTTTCAGAGGCCAGTAATCATAATTCCTGTAAAGGCTAAAGGCCTACGCCCCTATATGTGTACTGGCATTACTTTGTTGAATCGACGGAAGCCTGAAAAGCCTAGAAAGCTAATTGTTGCGTCATTAGTCTATCTCTCATGTTGTGTCATTGCAAACGTGTCGGCATATCAACTACTTTTATCGTGGATGTCAGAAAATTTCGACAAGTTCCCCCTGTTTTTGGAGCCACTCTAAACACAAATATCACATGAATATAACATATACACATATATACAACAAGTAGCTCATTACAAAACTCATCTCAGTCCATACGAACAAAGTACAAATAGTCCATAACGTTATAACAGTCCATACAGGTGAAACGGCTAGTCTCCGTCACTGCCTCCTAGCCTTACCCTTACCAAGTGCGTCGGTGCCTGGAGTGTAACGGCTAGACTCGCGGCGGCGTCTGCGTGGCAGAGGCTGAGTCGAAGGAGCGTCTACGAGCTGAGATGGGCCTATCTCATCGTAAGTCTGCTCCACCTCGTCCTCGTCGTCGTCCTGACCGCCCTGGGCTGGGAAAGTGTCGCTCCTCGTGGGGGACGAGCTCTGTACTGTGGACCCTTGCCGCGTCGGGTCTGCAAGTCTGGTCGAAGGCACGTGTACGTCCCTCGCCGCGCCTGTCCTGCAACCACAACGACCAGCCGCACGGTGTAGCCGACCTGCTAGCCTCTGTCGTCCAACATTTTGTTAACCAACAAGATACGAAGATATTAGGTACTAATTTTGTGAGTGGCTTTGTCGAAGCTTACCTCTAGGAAGCTACGTGTCCTGACGTCGCCGACTGTCCTGGAGAAACGCTCTATGTCCTGTACAGACTGCTTCAGGGTGTTGCCCTGCAAACAAGCAAAGAATGGATATTTTGCTATATGTAGTGGTATTTATGTCTATTGGAAAATAAGCAATGAGATTGAACATTACCACTCGGTCTAGGATCGGTGCCGTCTCCACCTGCGTCCCAAGTCGAGTAGACTGGTCGTAGGGCATGTCTTCGTCGTCGGAGGACTCAATGTTGGCATAGTCATCTTGAGTCCATTGTCCCTTAAGCTTGCTCCGCGTCGCACCCTGGTACCAAACTTGGTACCGCTGAAAGTGCTCGTTGCTGTGCGGCTCGTCGTTGTCGTCCACGTGGTCCTGAAAGTGTCCCCACTCCTCAACGTACACGTGGTGGTGGTGCTCGAAGTCTGTGACCTTCTTCTGTCGCTGACGATCAAATCTGCATGTCACGTAAACCAATAGTTAAAATTAGTAGAAACTCTGTGCAATTGGAATCCAAGATTAGAATTGAAATTGCATGGCACTTACTTGTGCAAGGCCACAGACGTGGAGAACGGCGCTACTGGCCACAGCTGCCTCATACCAAACTGGCGTGCAACTCTATGTGGCAGGTGATACTCAACAGCATAGAAACAGATTAGGGGGCACCTCATCCTGTAGAGGGCCACGTCTATGCTGCACAGTGCGCTGAACTGAATGACCTCCACCTCTTGCTCGGCGTACGGCTCCCACTTAACCTGCATAGCAACAATTTACTTGTAAGGTACTATACTAACAAATAAAAATCACGATACCAAATGGAATTAACTTACATTGGAGGCCGTGAGCGCATCTAGCTCGTTCGTGTACTCTAGGTAGGCCCGCTTCGTCCTGGCGTAGGGAACTGAGACCTGGTCCCAAAGATATGCAACTGTCGAACATCGACGAAGAGGAACCTCTGCGAACCATGGACGAGGAGGCAAAACCGTGGGACGACCAACTGATAGACGACACCACATCCACAGCTGGAGGAGGTAGAGGCAACCACCTACTGACGAGTTCGCTGAAGTCCGACGACACGCCTCGCAGAGGTGGCGGTAAAGGAACGCCAACACCCCGGAAGCCCAGCTATACTGCCCCGCAGTGTCCCAGTCAGTGAGGCAGTGGATGTACATCCACAACGCGCTGTCCCCCGTTCCGTCGGGGAAGAGAACGCAGCCAAACAAGTGAAGGATCCATGCTCTGCAATTATATGTAAAATGATATTAAATCAAACTATGTCAATTATAGAAAAAGCTCGATAAGACGACGAGTTGGCTCGATATCCACCCCTACCTGCAGTAGTAGGCAACTGTCTGCTCGTCCGCACCTTCAGGACACACTGCGAAAGTCTGCTGGAGCCAGGTGATTGGAACTCCAGAAGTGCGATGGTCTGCCTCAGGAGGAAGCTCTCTCCCGAGGAAGGCCTCTACTCGGGCTCTCCAACCAGCAGCCACGCACGGTCCGATCACTGGACGGCCGTGAATGGCGACACCAAGTATCTTCTGAGTGTCCTCGAGCGTAATAGTCATTTCCCCGAAAGGGAGGTGGAAGCTGTGAGTCTCCGGCCTCCCCCTACATGATACAAAAAAGAGGACTACATGTCAGAGAATTTGAGGCGCACATAGCCGATAAACAATGAACATGCAAGTGGAGCAATGGTTTAGGAGAATACCTGTCAACCAGTGCAGTGATGGCCGGGGGTTGAAGGTGGGCAACTCACGGCGAACCTGGTAAGAGATGGCGTCTAGGCCAGCCCTCTCTAGGAAGGGAGTGTACCTCTCGTCGTACCACATGTCCAGGAACCTGTCATGGGTTCGAGGACGAAGGATGGGCAGCTCCTGTATAGAATACACCAATTTTTTTAGTTAATGCATCAACATAAATAATTAATTGTACAAGAAGTGATGAAGGCAGTACCCTCCCCTCCGCGGTGAGCCGTCCTCGGTGGTTCTCCTCGTAGTACGGGTCTAGCAGGTGCAATTGCGCCATCCTACAAAAAAATTGAATTTGTCAGTCCAACATAGAAGTAAACAAAAAATTGAACATGCATAAAATATGAAAATAATAAGAAATTAAACAAGAAACATAGCAAATTGCATATGGGAAAACAACTAGACGAACTATGAAACATAACGAACAACAAGCACTCGCACCTGACTAAGTGGCCAATGGCATGTGCGTGAATTGTGGCCAAGTCTACCACATCTGCTACATTGGTTCTGCTCGGGGTCAGTAAGAAAGGGGGTTGCTCTCCCTCGCCTCGTTCTTCCTGGAAGTTGATCCATAACCATCTTGTGTCTCGTCCTCTTCCTGGTTACACGTTTGTTCCAACGGCTACCCGGATCCGCAATGTATTTGGGCCCGGTGTATGGTGGCCACTCTCCCTCATCCCGGTAAGGCTCGAAACGGGGAGACCACGTAAGCACAAGATTGTCAACACTGAACTCCCGAGGTATCTTGCTCTCGTAGTCAAAGTTGCGATGCCTTGCTGCCGCCACATAATGAGAACATGGAAAGTGGTACTGCCTCGGTTTACCACATGTGCATAAGAAAGCAATAAGGACAACCTTATGCCTCCTCGTCGGCCGGAGCTCTCCATCGGTCGTTGTACCGCCCCTTTCTACAACCTTGTAAGTGCCCGTGGCGTTGTCAAAACAATGTACCTCATGTGCCTCAGCCCTCGCCTTTGCCTTTTCAAGGTGGCGCTTCGGTTTTGGCGCCCATCTCACTTGTTTACTCTCTAGCGCCATTGCATGTGCGTGTCTTTCGTTGAACAAGGCAACAAGCTTGTAAAAGGTGAAGGATATGATAGCATTGACGGGCATACCACGTATACCCCTAAGCAAATTATTGAAGGATTCGGCCATGTTGCTTGTCTGAAACTCGTACCTCCAGCCACCATCGTCATGAGCCCTTGTCCATTTGTCGACATTTCTCATCAATCCCGTCAACCACTGTCTACCTTCTGAGTTTGTTGCAGTATTAAGCTGCTCCAACTTCTCCTGGAAGAACTTGACCTCAAGCATTCGAGCGACCTCCTCGATCAGATGAAAGTTATCCTTCGTATTATCCTTACGGAGTAGATTCTCGGCAAGATGCCGAGTGCACCAACGGTGGTGCAAAGCTGGATACCCCGGTATCTGCTCCTGTACGGCAGCAAGTATGCCCTGGTGTCTATCAGATATGACACCAACCTCCCTACCAGGGCCGACCACGTGCCTCCGAACGAGCCGCAAGAACCATCCCCAGTTATCTTTGTTCTCCCTCTCAACCAAAGCAAACGCCAAAGGAACCAACGCGTTGTCTGCGTCACAGGAAATGGCTATCAGAAGTGTGCCCTGGTACTTGCCAAGAAGAAACGTACCGTCAATGGAGAATACAGGACGACAATGCCGAAAGGCCTCGACGGACTGAGCAAAGCACCAGAAAGCACGGAAGAATATCTGCATCCCATCTTGAGTCCATTCGTTCGGTTTCGGGACGTACTCATAATGCATGCCTGGATTAACCGCTTTGATTGCATTGAAGAGTGCTGGCAACTGCAAGTACCCATCTTTCCAGTCCCCATATATTATCTTCGAGATGCGTTGCTTTGCCCTCCATGCTTTTCCATACCTTATCTCGTATCCAAATTTCTCCTTAACAATCCCAGCAAGTGTCTTCACCTTCATATTGGGTTCTCCCTTTACTATGTGCCACAATGACTTGGCAATAATGGTAGAGGTCAACTGCCGATGCTTCTGTTTGAGCTCTGCTTCGGCACAAGTGTGTGGGCCAACGATTCTTGTGATCTTGAACTTTCCCGTGTCCTTCTGTTTCCTAGCACAAACCCTCCATTCACATGTTTCCTTCTCGCACACAACTGTATACCTCCGCTCCACATAAGAATGCATCACCTTGAATGGTCTTTTATGAATCACTGAATACTCCTGCAGCCACCTTTTCAATGCTGACAAGTCCTCAAACACCATGCCCTTCTCAATTGTCATGCTTGACCCGGCCTCAGGAGCATCTAGCAGCTCGTCATCCCTTCCTTCTGCATAAGCCTCATGGGAATGCCTAAGATCGCTGAATTCATGAACTGATGGATCCCGGCCAGGGCAATAATGCCTGATCAGCTCAATATCACTTTCAGTCAGCTCTCCAAAAGGGCGGTCATCATCAGAATCAACAGCCCTTGCGATCTCATAAGGCTCTAGATCATCCACAATTTGAACATCCACACTGTTGGAGTCCCTGCAGACTTCTTCAACATTGCCAGATGGAGCAACGGGAGGAACACCCACATTATCAGGAATGTCTCCTGCAAAAGAATGGGATTGAGATAAAAGAATGGAATGACAGGAAAAAGGCTAAAGTGTTGCTCGACTCTTACTGGGATGATTCTGGGTCAAAGGGATCACTTGAGGGGCCGCCACGACATCATCAGTCCGACATTCGACTCGAACTGGTTGAGAAATCTGAACCTCGTTCGGGGCAGATAGAGCATCGGTCACCTCAGGCACTTCTTCCACATCCACCGCAAGGTCCGGTAACGGAGGGTCAAAGGGTGCCTGATGACCTAGTTCTGGTTAATAACCATGAGGGGTGGGATCAATGGACACCTTCCGCACAACAAGGTCCAAACATTGGAACTCATTCCTCATAACCAACTTTACATATTTGTCCCACTGATCCTCACAACCAATTAAGATCAACCGCCTTAGAATTGTGTCTTTCGAACCGAAGTGAAGTAACCCCTCAACTGTGATGCTCTCCTCGTTTGCATGACAATGTAGCTCCTCCCGGGCCTGTCAGACCCGGATTTTTCAATCCGAATCTTACTGTGTTTCACTGCACTAATCCCTGGATCAGTAGTTAGTGCACACAGGTACATTGCTGAATCATTTCATACATCGCATAATCAACCATTATATTACATAAATTGAAATACACCACGTCGGGTGATAGAGTTTACAAAAGGGGCCGATCAGGCCAATTGTCTTTATTACAAACACGCACAGCGCAATCATAACAAAAGCAAACCCAAATCCACAGGCAAGCGACTGGAAGGTACTGTGTGCATTATATGTCACCAGCTAACTAGTAACATACGTGCACACAACGCCATATGTCTACTTGTCCATGACTAAACAACGAAGCCTACGCCTTAGTTTTCTTCGTCATTCTTCTCCTCCATAGCGGGAGCTTCCTCGTAGGCGTAGTGGTCTTGCGCTCCTGTTTCTGGATTTTTGCCGCAAAGCGAGCGTGAGCACTCCGACCCCGTGCTCAGCGAATCAACACACAGAATGCAGTATATAACATGTATGGCTAATCAAGGATGGCTTAAGTTTATTTTCTTTTGCGAAGAGTGCTTTTGAATACAATTATATAAAAATTCCTTAAGACCTAGCATTTTGAACACACGTATATGTCGAATGCAGTAATAATAGTGATTCAGATTCCATCCACCATTACATGGCATCTGCACCATATAGCATTTCTTCAGCGTTATAGCCGCTTAACTTACCACTGGGACGACACCCAGGACAATTCCAAACCAGGGCAGTCCATCGCCCTTTCACTTTTCCATTCCCAGTTTTTCAATATTTTTAAAACAGAACTATATCTAGTTAAGTTCCCATGTCTGCCCTTGACCGTGGGCACGGCTATTCAAATAGTTTTGACTCTGCAGAGTTTGTACACTTTCACCACAAGAGACAATCAACTCGTTGCCCCACACGATTCCTTAGACGTGTGGTTGAGCAGACCATCACAGTGACTTTTCAAAGTATCTAGACCCTTTTGTCATCTCACTTTTATGGGAGACTGCCCACTTGCGGTGGGTCCCATCTGTGCGCGGGATGTTTTCCCCAGCCCCTACGCAGCCGGACTTCTACCTCTCCGCAACGTAGGACAGCGGGAAAACTTCACCCTCCACTGGTGTCCCTTCAGGCCCCCTTGCCATAGCATAACCCCTTCACACCCCTACCCGTGAGATGAGTCCGGAGTTTCGATAAATTTACTTAGCCAAGTTGTAATTTACAGACTTGTGGTTGTACTGTTTTACACGGGTTGACATGACAAGATTCAGTCCTTAGTGGCATCTGGGCGGTCTTATCACTAGCCCACTTTGTGCATCCACTGCACCACACTGTGCATCCACTGCACCACACTGTGCATCCACTACACCACACATACACACCCTCGAACCAATCCGCCCAGATATTTAAGCATGTTGAGAATATTGGGGTGTGTAAAATAGGTATATCAAGTATGTCAGTCATTATCACCATGACTGCCCAAACCAGTTCTTACGATTAAAAGTGACAATGAAACTTGGGGCATCTCAGCGCCCCCTGAGTATTAATGTAACACTAAGCATAGCATATCATTAGGGACTTATTTTCGAAATATTAGTATTATACTTTTGCTAGGGCGACAAGGTTTTCACATTCAATCATCCCAAAGGAGGGTAATACTATTCAAGGTAAGCACTGACATTTAACTAGAATATCAAGTTTAGCATGTATTTGCATAAAAATAACAGCATGCATTTTGTTAATTTAAAACCAAGTAATTTGCATAAATGTGGGTTCAACATGATCAAAATATTGACTCGCCTTGGTCACAGTGGTCGGGATCCGGATTCTCTGTTGCTTCTAGTGTCGCTGCTTCGATCTCTTCTTCTTGTGCCTCGTATGCTATTTTAGCGCGCGCCAAAAATTTGTACAAAAAGAAAAGCAGCAAATCAAACCAAATAACACCAGAAATTCAAATGAAGTCTAAAAATTAGGATTTCAGTTCCATTGGATAGATCTTGATTTTAGATGAATTTAGAAATTTGTCTCACTCAATTTGGAGTTAAAATGAATAAGTTATGATTATTTGAAGTTCTCAGATTGAAGTAATTCCATAAAATGTAAAATATCTGACAGTGGGACCCACATGTCATCTTTTTAATTTTTATCCTTTTCTTTTATCATTTTTCCCTGTCTCTATGACCAGTGGGGCCCATATGTCAGCGTGTCCGGTCACTGACATGTGAGACCCCCTTGTCAGTGGTCATGGCGGTGCTGAGTCACTGGCAGGTGGGACCCAGCTGTCAGAGATGCATTTTAAAAGAAATGCTCGACCGCAGGCGCGGAGCCGGGGCTCGAACGCGCGCCGCGGGAGCGAGGGGAGGAAAAGAGTAACGCTGGAAGCCACTCGGTTCGCCCGAGCGTTGCTTACCCTACAGGGGTAAGTAATCCCCTTGAAGTAGCTCCGGGAGGGTTCCAGGTAGAGGAAGAAGAGGACGGCGGCGCCGGCGGTGAGTGGTGGCCGGAGAGGTCCGGGGGCTGCGTGATATGTAATCCCCGCGTGAGGGTTAGTCTTCTGGTGCAGGCGGCCGGGGGCGACGGTGACCGGAGAGGGCTGGCGGCGAGCGACGGCGGAGGTTCGGGGAGGTGATCGACGCCGGCGTTGCTCCGGCGATGGGAGGTCCGGGGAAGGAGGTGGTTGGCTTCACCGCGCACCCGTGAAGCTCTGGGAGCTTGGGATTGCCCGGAGGTGGCCGGGAGCGGCGGGGAGGGTGGCGCCGGAGCTCGGGAAGAAGGAGAGGCCGGCGGGGAATTGGGACGCTATGGTGCAATTGCGGCCAGGGGAGGGAAGAGTGAAGCGTTGCGGCGCATTTGCGGCTCCTTGGCAGGGCTTTTATAACCGGGAGGGGCACACGGCGAGGACGGCACCTGGCTCCGCCCTGCTCATGCCGGCGAGAGGAGATGAACCAAATCTCCTCCGAGATTTTGCGGGAGAGAGAGAACAGGGTGTGCGCTGAATCTTGCCCGCGGGGGTGAGAGAGAGAGAGAGGGAGAGATTTGCTGCGGCCAGAGAAGCAAGCGCGAGAGAGAGCGAGCGTGAGGGGGAGCTGCGACGCGTGCTCGCGGAGAGGAAGGAGCCTGGGGGAGATTTTGTGGGGGAGAGGTGGCGGGAAGGTGCACTCCCCCTCCTGTGACATGCCCTGGAGGTGAGAGAGAGGAAGGGGGATTTGCTGCGCAACGCAAGAGGGAGCTGGCGCGAGGGGCGCGGCCGCGTGGAGAAGAAGCTGGGGAGGAAGAAAGAGAGGAGCGCGAGCGCAGGCGGGTCCACCGGCCAGCGGGTGTGAGCGGGAGGGCGCCGGGCCCGCGGGCAGGGAGAGAAGCGCGAGTGGAGGCGGCCCACTGCGCAGGCGCGGTCGGGGCAACGCCGCGTGGCCACGCGGCAGCGGGAGGAGAGGCGCGACCAGGGGCGCGGGCCCGCAGCGCAGTGAGGCGCGGGGCGCGGCTGGCGGCAGGCTGGGCCACACAAACGCGCTGGCCGCGCGTGGAGAGAGGGCTGGGCCGGGGTGATGGCCGGCCCGGCCGATTTTCTTTTCTCTTTTTCTTTTCTCATTTTGTATTTTCTTTGATTTTCCTATTGGGTATTTATGTGTGTGTATATATTCACTTCCTTGTCCCCTGTAATTCTACATCCACTATTTTGCTGATATTTATTTTATAAAGATTATTTTCTTGTTATATTTACTTGTATGCATACATATATTTGTAAATGTTATTATTTTTACTTTTGTTTTGCTTTTACATTTGAATATATATATATATATATATATATATATATATATATATATATATATATATATATATATATACATACATTTACACATATATCCTAGGGGCATATACATGTACACATATTTTCATTTCTCTCTGATTTTTGTGTATGTACATACATGCTTATTTATATATGTATTGATATTCATATGTGTTTGCATATATATGTAAATGCTAGCCTCCTTTAATTTGCTTGCCATAATTTTTAGGGATAATATTTCATGCTTATTTACATTTCTCCCTTGGTATTTTATGGATCATCTTTTCAGATTCTTACTCAAGATTTTAATTTTCTAATATTTAGACATGTTTGTTTTTCCCTTTGGTCCTTTTGACTTTTTGGAACCTTCATTAAGTTATTCAGAAAAATACCACAAACTCCAAATTCAAATAAAACATATTGCAGGAATAAATTCAAAAAGCTTCATATTTTCAAATTCAAATTTTCAGGATGTTACAGGGCCCTAGCAACCAACTCACTAAACGACGGCCGATCACTGAATATCAGAGGCACCCTTTGCATTTCAACAAATCGAACATTTCCATATTCATCACTTGTCACACTGCCTCCATGATATAGGGTGACTAGGTTGTCCATCTAGTTCATACAGAAAACCAAACTTAATACCTTGGAAATATGCATCAGGAAAGTTAAAAATAAAGCTAAAGCAGAAACGATTTAAGTCCCACAGCCACATATCATCTAGCTAAAGCAGAAAGCTAAACCATGCTCTAACCCAATTAAGTCCCACAGCCACATATGATCAACGATAGCATTGACTATTGACTTTTTTGAGTCGGCATGCAGTCAATTAAGCTGACTAAGAAATGATAGTATTAACTAAGAGCGTGGCACATAGAAATCAGTAAACAGTGCCTGTGGGAAATGTCCTCAGTTCATAATGTCATGGATCAATTGGTCAAGTAAGAAATGGTAGTACTTATGATTAAACAGGGGCAAAGAACACCTGTTTTTTGTTTTGGCTGATCAATGATAGCACATGGCCACGCTCCTCATGTCATGATTATATGAGTATTCCATGTTATAAAAAAATATATGATGTTACAAAAGCCATACATAGACACACAGTTATGCCAATAAATGAAAACAATGATTCGGCCACGCTCCTCATGCCATGATTATATGAGTATTCCATGTTATCATCGGTGTAGCCAGGCACTAACCCAATTAAGTCCCACAGCCACATGTTATCTAGGTTTCAAATTCTTTGATTCGGCCAATAATTTCTGCACGACAGGGCAATAGAATCTAAGTGATTAACAGGAAACAAGAGGCGTGGATTGGGGAATGCTTCAGCAATCAGGAACGCCGGAGAAGAAGAGGGAGGCGACAGCGGTGGATCCAGGCGGCTGGGGGCGGACACGGCGGAACCCACAGGTGGCAGCGTAACCGGAGGCTCCCGAGCGCGGAAGCCAGGGTCGACCGCCTCCTCGTGGCCCTCGGCGACGAGCCGCTCGAACACCTCGCCGCAGAGCCGGTGGCCGGAGGCGCGCGGGCGGCCGCGGCGGGCGGGGAGGGGAGGCAGCGGCACCACAGGGCGGCGGCGGGGAGGCGGTGGGGGCTCGGGCGGCCGGGGAGGGGAGGCGGGCGGCCGCGGCGGGGAGGCGCGCGGGCGGGGAGGGGAGGCGCGCAGGCAGCTGCGGCGGGCAGGGAGGGGAGGTGGGCGGCCGCGGCGAGGAGGCGCGCGGGCGGGGAGGGGAGGCGTGCGGGCGGCCGCGGTGGGCGGGGAGGGGAGGCGGGCGGCCGCAGCGGGGAGGACGCGGGTGGGCGGGCGGCCGCAGCGGGGAGGCGCGCGGGCGGCCGCGGCGGGGACGCGGGCGGGCGGGGAGGGGAGGGGAGGCGGCGGCGGGGAGGCGGGCAAGAGAGAGGGAGAGAGGAAAAAAACGAAAGATCCACGGCTCGGCTCCGTGTCCCAGGAGAAGGCCGCGTGCTCGGCGCCAAGATCCACGGCGCCGAGCAAGCCGCCACGTGGGCCGCCAGGCTGACGCGGGCCTGGCACCTTGGCGCCATGGACCACGGCGCCGAGACGTGTTACCTCGGCGCCGTGGGTTACGGCGCCGACCTCTGGGTCCAAAAACGGAATTAAGACGTCTAGGGGTCTAAATGTGAATATTTTTCAAAAAAAGGGGCTAAAATAAAAAAAATTCGGCACCACCACCAAGCTTGTTGCTTCATTAGATCCGTGTCTAAGCTGAAGTGCTAAACGTCTCTAAGGATGCAGAGACCAGCCTCAAACTGATGACACCCAATGCGATACCATGCACGCGTACGTCTCTCTGCACACGGCCAGCTTCCGCCTATAGTTCTTCTCAAGCTCAGCGAAGGCGACCGGTTGGTTTGAGGTGACCGTCGGCTCACTGCCGTGGAAGTTTGAACGGTGGTTGGAGCTGTCCAAATGGCGGGCAAAAGATACCAGCCCAACTGCCTGCCAGTCACCCCCCCCCCCCCCCCCTCAAGAACCACCACCAATTAGTACTAATGGTGAGTTCTTGGGTCAGGTCTCACAGTGCATTCTTCTCCTCCTTTCCTGAAATGCATATGTAGCTCTGCTCATAAAGGGTCTAATTCTGTTCCGATTGATGAACCGCATATTAGCATTAGGAGCTGAGCAATGGATGAACTGCGGAAAACTTTGCTTGGACATGAGAGTTTCAGCACGGAAGATATTCATTTGGTGAGTAGATCAGTTTACTGTATTGCAAAGTTCTATTTCGAGCTTTCTTTGGTTTCAAGAAGAGAAAAAACAAGCATTCTGTGAAGATGCCGTGCATTGCTGCGTATGTATACAGGGGAATCTGCCCCTGGAAGACGTTCTTGAGCAGCTGAATACATCTCGCAGTGGACTTTCTTCAGCGGATGCTGCAGAACGCTTGCAGCTGTTTGGTGCAAACAAATTGGAGGAGAAACGTGTAAGTTAACCATTCTCACTCCTCACCATTCACCTGGAAGAGATACCTTGATATGATTCCTGTTTCATTTCACTTATCTTCTACAGGAGAATAAGATTCTCAAGTTCGTCAGTTTTATGTGGAACCCTTTGTCCTGGGTGATGGAGGCGGCAGCTGTGATGGCACTGGTCTTAGCAAATGGGGGTGTAAGTGAACTACTACATAGTGTTCGTTGACTGATTTAGTCAAGAAGTCTGGATGCTACAGAAAGACTAGTTTCAACAAAAGCAACATGTTAAGCCTGATTTTGTCCCGAATTTAAAATATGAATAAATAATTTTGAAAAGTATAATTATCAAATTAATAAATGACACTAACGGTTAAAATCCGTTATAATATAAAATAACTAAAGGTTGTGAATTATTTTTTCTAAATAGTCCAATGATCAATATTCTGTTGTCAATTAAATGTCAGTGTACCTAAATATGTAAGAATACTTAAAGAACTACATAGGTTGGGCCGTGGGGTGAATAGACGCATGCATGCACATATAAATTATATGCTCCATTAACTTAATTTATTAGTTAAGAATTGGATGACATGTGGGTTCACGTCTTTGTGTGACCTTCTATACTCGTATAGCTGTACTTGTATAGATATGAGAGTTTTTGGCACATTTCGTACTGTTGGTATCCGTATTTATGAAAAAAAAACAATATGCATGATATATTGATAAAATTAGCGTTTTTGCCGTCCGATGGCCAACGGTAACACCGCAGAAGCCGGCGTGTAATTAGCTGGTTTAATTACCTGCCTTAATTTTTTGAATATTATTTATTTTAATTTTTTAATATAGTAAATAAGTTCGAAAAATTACAAAATTTTATATGTAGCCTCTCAACACAACGTACTTGATTGTGTATTTTTGACAATTTTATCCACTGTGAACGTTGCTAAGAAATTTGTACGATTATGATTTTTGTAGGAGACATTACATGTAGCAAACGAGCTGCAGAAAATTATGAAATATTATGTGCAGCATCCTGACATAGTCATAGTTATTATCTATTTTTTGAGAATTTTATACATTACGAATATTTATAGAAGTACATGTAATAGTAAAAAATGCATCGCACGGAATGTGATATGGCTCACCCATCTAAGCCATTGCTATCTCCTCGCTGCGTATGAATACCTCATTTCCTAGGTTTAGTCCCGTCAGTTGATACAAACTAAGAACGAGTGTCCAAACCTTGTTTCTTCCATTCGGTCCATACGAATGGATACAAAGCAAGGGTTAAAAGGATGAAGACACCATATCCTTGATTCGGTCCCTTCAAGCAGATACGAATTAGGAGCGTGTATGCTGCAAAAAATAATGCGCTGGGGAAATTGCTAAGTAACCAAACATCATCTTGGTTGCGCTCGCACATGGGTTCTAACAAGGATAGAATAATGCTTAAATTATTATGTCATTATATTTCTTGAATATACCCCTTATTAGTAGAGGAGAAGTCTCTTAGGATAGTCGTAAGTCTTACTGCGACTACCCTCTTGGTCGTAAGTCCTTCAACGACTAAATAGTCATAAGTCTTACCGCGACTACTTACTTGGTCGTAAGTCTTTCTACGACCACGTAGCCGTAAGCCTTATTGCAACTATCTCCTTGGTCGTAAGTCTTTCTACGATCACGTAGTCGTAAATCTTACTGCGACTACTCTATATGGTCGTAAGTCCTTCTACGACCACGTAGTCGTAAGTTGACTTATGACCACCTTATAGTTGCGGACCTTTCTGCGACCAACCTATCTCTGACTAACTTGTCTACAATAAACAACTGCATCGTGGGTTCATCTGATAAGACAGTTAGAACATGTGTTTATCCAATAATTGCACATGATCTCTCTGACAACAACCGCTACACAGCGAAATGGCCTTTTACGTCTCTCTGACAGTAACTTTCGTCAGGCAGTTATCATCTGAAGCATTGATGCATCTTCTGGTGCGAGACAACTACTATTGCTTCGCTGGCTATATAAAGATTTACATCAAAGAGAGAAAGGAGGGATTCGGATCGAAGAAGGAGATAGTGTTAGGCATTCACATTACTCTCAATTATAATCCTTTTTTGGTGATTAGTAATCACGCAGGACGTAGGGTTATTATTCTCTTATGAGAAGGTCCGAACCTGTATAAAAATTCATGTGTCTCTACTCTGTATGTGCATACACCGGGTCTTCTAAGAGTTTCCCCGAATCCAAACAAATCATACGTAAGATCGATATTAAAACATCGACAGATTCCTTATTCACAAATACCATGTCATGAGTAGTAACACTGACTAAACAAATAATAATTTTTACCCAACTATATTCTGCGCATGGGCTCCATATTAGTTAGTACCATGTCATGATTTAGTAGTTTAGGCGGAAATGAAAAGGAACTAAAATTTTTTTGTCTCAGTTATGCTTTGCACATGGGTTTCATATTTGCGAATACCTTGTCATGAGTAGTAATACAGAGATAATGGAATAAACATGTAACACCCACCTATCCTCTAGGCCTAGAGTGCTATCATCATTGCATAACATTACCCTTTTTTCAACTGCTAACTATTTTAAGCAAATACTACTTTGTTCATAATACAGTGACCACTTACAACATATCATTTTAAACAACTATTCTAGCATACTAGTGGAGTTTAAATATACTACCAAAAGTTGATATGCGAAGTGCTGCTAGTACGTAAAGTTATTCATGTGTTATTCCCGCCCGTGCATAACGTCCTCAATGATCACTTAAAAAATAAACAAAGCAAGGGTGAGTCCGGAGACTCAACAAGCACATGATACAACAGTGGCGTTAACACACCAATTTAATATTTTTTATTTCTGTGAACTGTACATCACTATCTCTATAGTTGTTTCACTGTTGTCACTTTTATGCAATGCAATGCATCTGTAACTGTATCACTGTTCTGTTCTGTTTTCATGCAATGTAAAGTGATGCGTCTGTAAATATAGCTTATACCGGTATAGCGGAGTGTTCACCCGTCGATGAACCACTCAATCCCCATCCTTTTTTATACAGGGATCCAAACTTCACTTCCATGGAGTACCTACCAAAGTAGGTCCTGTTGTCTGTGTATGAGTGCAATGCATGACGCAACATACTTTCAATGTTAGCCTTTAATCATAAGTAGCACTTATCAAAGTATGATTGGCATGTAATCAAAAGTATTGTAGAACATGGCATGGAAAACGCAACATATCAATCGTTCACTATAATCCACTATTCTACCATGTACTTGCTTGGTTAGCCCGGGGGACGATGCATGGATAGCTCCGACCCAAGACCTCCACCTGTACAACGTCAACCCGACTCAACACATCATATCGAAACTAGTGCTTAAACGAGCAGCGACAACCCTATGTGCATAACCTGACTCTGGCATAAAAACGCTTGGGGTTAAGGACCTATCATGCAGGTACCAAACCCTGTTGGCTCCTATCCTCCGGCTTCTGCGCCCTTGTGCCCAGTCCCCAAGGCTCAGCTCGGCTCGGCTCCATTGGAGTCACCGCTCTTCCCCTGCGCATGTGCTGGCTTGTGCTGGTTTGTGCTAGCCTTCCCTTCTTTTGTATGGGGGGCTAGACCTTGACCTGTGGCATGGGACGTGTCTTATGCATGGCTGCATGTTAACTCATATGGCCATGTCTTAAAGCATATGTGGCTACCTGTTGGCTTATCTTTAAAGGTGAGGTAAGATGGTATAAAGGTAAGAATAGAATTTCCTATCGGATGATGAAAACTTAAAACGTGAGATGGTGCCGACCGGCCCCAAACGGTCTGGAAACCTCTATGAGTGCAAAAACTTCAGCATTTCTAAAACCGATGGGTCTAACGGCAAAAACATTTTTTTCTTTTATTCTCCCTTGAATTGTTTTCGATCCTCGCTTTTCTTCTCTTTTGTGTTCTGGTGGTATTACAAAACAAATAATAAATTGTTATCCAATTATATTCTGCACATGGGCTCTATATTAGTGAGTATCATGTCATGAGTAATAGTCTCCGTAACTCAAAATAAACAAATAACAATGTTTGTCCTGTTTACACTCGCACATGGGTTCCATATTCGTGAATACTATGCCATGAGTAGTAATACAGACATACTAAAATAAACAATATATTCTATCCAACTATGTTCTGAACATAGGCTCCATACCAATAAGTATCATGTCATGATTTAGTGGCCCGTGTGAAAATAAAATAGAGGATTAAATCATTTGTGTCGCATTTACACTTCACGCATGGGTTTCATGTTCTTGAATACCATGTCATGGGTGATAAACTAGTAACAAAAATGAAATAAATTATGTGACTCGGTTACGCTACTTGCATAAAATCTATGTCATGCTAGTAGTATTACAAGCATTAAAAAATCGCTTCGGTTATGCTAGATGCAAGCGCTCGATATTTGTGAGCATCATGCAATGTTAGTAGTCATACATGTGGAGTAAAATGAAAGATGATTAGATAAACTAAATTGCAATCATGTTGCATGCATAGGTTCTCTAAAAATGAATACTACGTCTCACCAGCAAAAATAATATAAATACAATTAAAATACCCTTGAGTAAGTATCCATCAGCGACGTCAAGATCGGAGACTTTTCTTTCATATTTTTATAATTATCATATGTTGTAATTTATTGTAATATTTTTATTGGAATTTTTAATCAGGGATTTTCTTGCAAGAGATGTAATTAGTAGAATTTCTATTTAAATATATTAATTATGAAAGTAATGAGCTTGCAATACTTGATTCTCTTTGTCTTATTTTTACTCTAAATTTAATTAATTTATCTCTAATGGCACGGACGTGGATTTATATCCATTTTCCCGTCATCACAACGTAATGGAATTCTTCAGTATTTACTTTTGTTTCTTCAGAGTCTAGGTCCTGACTGGGAGGACTTTCTGGGAATCATCTGTCTTCTGATTATCAATTCAACAATCAGCTTCATTGAAGAAAATAATGCCGGCAATGCGGCTGCTGCGCTCATGTTCCGCTTAGCACCGAAAACAAAGGTTTGTATCAACAGAAAAAAAATATGCAAGTGAAATCATTGTTTAAGTCTGATCTTTCTGTGTTTATACATGGTTGTGCCTGCAGGTTCTTAGAGATGGGCAGTGGCAAGAGTTGGATGCTTCTATATTGGTACCTGGGGATATCATCAGCATCAGGCTTGGTGACATTATCCCTGCAGATGCGCGCCTACTCGAGGGGGATCCTCTCAAAATTGATCAGGCAATCACATTACCGCATATTGTTCATGCGCAAGATATCAGTCATTGGCAATTTGGCATGTCAGCCTGATCTGTCCAAATAATTTGATCTATTTTTGTTTCTTCTCCATCTTGCAGTCAGCCCTCACTGGTGAATCCCTTCCTGTTACCAAAAGGACCGGCGACCTAGTGTTCACTGGTTCAACATGCAAGCATGGTGCAATTGAAGCTGTCGTGATTGCAACCGGAATCCACTCTTTCTTTGGAAAGGCAGCTCATTTGGTCGACTCCACAGAGGTTGTTGGGCATTTCCAGAAGGTGAATCATCAATATTCAGAATGCATTAAGCACTACATAAGTGCCTGTACGTTAAGCTAATTTTCGTACTGATGTTTCAGGTTCTTACCTGCATAGGGAACTTCTGTATCTGCTCGATCGCCATAGGGATGATTCTTGAGGTTATAATAATGTTTCCAATCCAGCACCGATCGTACCGAGATGGAATCAACAATGTGCTTGCTCTTCTGATCGGAGGGATACCGATCGCCATGCCTACTGTTCTGTCAGTCACACTTGCAATAGGTTCTCATCACCTATCTCAACAGGTGTGTCAGGATATCCATGTCATCTTTCTTCAGTTAACACTTAACAGCCAATATATCATTAAATATGTATTAAACTTTGCAGGGTGCTATCACTAAAAGGATGACAGCCATTGAGGAAATGCCAGGAATGGATGTTCTCTGCTGTGACAAAACTGGCACTATTACTTTCAACCATCTTACTGTTGACAAAAACCTAATCGAGGTAAAAAAACGTATATTCATCTTAGAAATTTATCGGCAATGTAACTGCTGGTGTGAGGCCGACGATTGTCTCCCACGAGGCCGTTCCTCCTGAAGCCCGTCTGAGGTGAGGAGCGCCGGCATCTCGCCGACGGGGAGCAGGACGACCGCCGGCAGGAAAAGCGCCGCGACGGAGCCCAGCATCGCCCGCGGGCAACCAAGGATGGGGTTGGAGGAGGCTCCTGACTCCTGAGACGAGGCAAGCCAAAGAGGAGGGGATTGCTGCATTTGCAGCTTGTCTCGAGCGATGGCGGCGGATGGGCGGTTCATGGGGAAATGCAACTAGATGCGCACCTCCAAATCAAGAAGATACCAGATAGAGGTGAGGATTTTTGTTCGCCATTGTTGCAGTTTTTAGTGCCTTCTTGGCTCGATAAAACAAGAAAATGGAACGTGGCTAGACTATCACTACGCAAATGCACAGCATCTTCTGACAAAACAGCCTCAAACATTCATAAGGGCATCTGTAGTGTATGAAAAGAGGAGGTCTTAAGCCACCTTAAGGTCAACCTTATACATTACAGGGGTGACCTTAAGCAGACCCTAAGCAAAAAAAGCTTAAGGCTGGTCCTCAAGCTAAAGACCTGGCCATAAGCATTAAAATACAATTTTTCTTTATCTGCCAAATGGGACCGTCTTAAGGCCCCTTGGGTTATATACACTATGGAGTTGATCTTAAGGTTTAGATGGGACCCACCTTAAGACCCTTTGGGTTATATACACTACAGATGCCCTAAGACTCGCAAGACAAACAACGCCCTATAAAATTACAGCTACTGTAGTGCGACCGACGCAAGAGATACATGCAGTTTACTGATATGATTATCTGATACATGGAAATTGTCCAACATCAAAACTAGGTGACCACAAAAAAGGTTTTGGGTTGATAAATGATTGTGAGGTGGAAAATGCCGCCATAAGACCACATCTCTTTCGATGCGAAGTGTGAAGAAAAGCTATAGCAGTTAAATTATGCGTTTTGTACAAAACTGAGAGAATCGGAGAAGAAACTCTTCGTAGAAAAAGCAATGTGCAACTCTTTCATCCTTGAAAATTAAGAGGAAAACAAAGGCAAAGCCATAGTTCTCTTCTAATTAAGAAATCTACTGTAACGTTTCTAAAGAAAAATAATTAGTAGCAGCATCATAACAAATTAACAGTAAACCTCTGCTCCCCATGGGCCATACTCCTTTCTGTTTCTCTCCTGCGTGGCAATCCTGCCTTTTGTTTCTTGCTTTTAAGACTTTTTTTTTCATAAAAACACAGGAGATTTGCGTTGCATTCATTAAGGAGAAAAGAGAGTACAAAAGCTAGATTTGCTGAAGGGGAAGAAGAACAGAGGAGCAGAAGGGGGAACAAAGAAAAAATGACAAACGAAAAACAGAGAAAGGCTGCCGGAGTTCCCCCAGCTTGGTTTTGGCGGATGACGACCACGCATGAAATTCGTTCTTGATGCACTGTACAAACTCTTCGATGTCTAGGTGTCGCTGATCATGCCATAATCTGTTCCGCTCCTTCCAAATCATCCAATTGAGCAAGATTAATAAAGAGTCTATTCCTTGGCGCTGAGAGTGGTGAGCCGACTGTCGTTCAGTGGAGCTCCATTACTCTCTGTGTAACTAAACACACACTCTGATCCTAACTGTACAAAGACATGAGGTAAGAAATCGATTGTCTAGGTCACAGGCAATGGAGTGTGCATTCAACAGTATTGAGGGAATTACATGCAACAAGACTGAAGGGGCGATGTATCTCCTCCCTCAGATTCATCTGCCCGCAGAAAGCAATTGAGGCTGCCAGGGCTATGAGCAAAGCACGTGATGTATTCTACGCTCTTCATCTTCTTGAGACCACTGGGATTGTTGTGGCTCCTGAATCTGGTATTGGGCAGGTGAGCCCTTTCTCTTCTTTTTCTGTAGGTTATAATATGCTTTTGTGGGACCTCACTCGTAATATTTGAATCCCATAGTCCACAGCATAAGGTGAGATTGCTTCTTCTTTTTTTGCAGATATCTGAAAATTACCAATTTACCATGCACAAACTAAAACAATGAGCAGTGGAAATTGAATAAGTCTTGCCATTCTTGGTTGTTACTGGGCTATTCTGTTTATACTTGGTGCTTGTTTGTGATTCTGAAAGGTTTATTCTGGCATCCTGATGTTATACCCTGAAAAAAAATTATGATGTCACCGTTGTCTTAGCCTTGTTTCACTGACAACGGTCATTAGCTGTATCACCAGACAATTCTGATCATGCCCTTGTTTCTACTTGTGAAAGGTTCCCGGGACATGGAAATGAGATTCTCTGAAGTCGCATACGGCGACTTCAGAGAACAGTCACGAATCTGAGCCGTTGGATCGGAAAACGAACGGCTCAGATCGGTTGCTACAGTATAAGTTTTACTGTAGCAGAACCGATCTGGGCCGTTCTTTTCCGATCCAACGGCTCAGATGCGACTGTACTCTGCAGTCGCCGTACGCGACTGTAGAGAATCCGGTTCCGGGACATGGCACTTCAGGTGCACAATCCTGCCGCAGGAGGAGAAGGTACCTTCCACGGGTAGTTCATGGCGGAGTATGGCGATTGAGGAGTTGTACCGAGTGAAAATTTGGAGCTTACTAGTTACTACACCGCCGGATGGATTTGCCTACTCCTTGCCTATGTAACATCATCATCCTGTAGACGAAAAATAAAGCACCGCCTGCTACCTAAATCTCAACTTGAACATACAGTTTTCTAGAGGTTAGAAAGTAAAAAAAGAATTTGGATTCAAAAAATAGAATATTTTGTCACCCTATGTCAACGGCGTAGAAACGTTTCCTGGGAAAAATCTACGTAGATTTCAGAACTTGTGGCATGATAGATTGATTCTGTGTCAATGCTATCCAACTTTTTCTGGAATTTTTCGTGATACACGGGAGCACTTGGAGATGTCTATGGTGCAGAAACGTTTTCTGGGGAAAAAATCTACGTAAATCTCCCCCGCGCTGCGCGGGCGCAGCGGTGCCTGGGGTGGCCGAGCCATGCGGGCTTGCGGGGCGAACCCGTCATGCGTTGACGTTAGGCGTTTGCCCGTGACGGCAACCTTACCTCACTTCACCTCCGTCGTGAGGCGCCTCTCCCGACGGGTAACAACACCTAGTTGGTGGAGTTCTTACATCGTCATACATGTGCCAATCCGCATCGTCGACGAGGTGTTCCGGGGGGAACATCGTTGGCTAACATGTGCTGCACAAACCTGCTACCGGCTGTCTCAGTGTCATGAATAAGATCTTTTCAGGAGGAGATTTAGGCCCTGTCTTCTGACTTGAGAAGCCAAAAATCATTTAGAATTCGTTGGTTTCTTAACGTGATTTTTTTCTCTTTTTTCTTTACATTATTCATGGAAATCTAACGGTATTTTTATTTTTCTATTTATTTTTATTTAATTGAATACCTTGTAAAAACTAACATCCGCTACAGTGTTATTTCAGCTAAAAGCCACATCACTTTTGAATGGACACACAATCTAACACAGAAGAATAGTAAAAACTTGCATCCACCTACATCGATTTGTGGCGCCGTTGTATCCACCGACTGTCGTCGCGCTAGCCCACTGTGTTCGACCGTTGCCACGATGTATGTGCCTCTGCTGCAGCAGCACACGCCACCACCAGGTGCCGCTCGCCTACCCGCCCCACCGCACGGTGTCACCCCACTGCCCACTATCATAGATTCGGCCAGTTCACGTCACCCCACCGCCTGCCATCTCAGATCCAGCCAGATCGCATCGTCCCACCGCCCGTCCCACCTCATGATGGAGGGGAGGAGCCAAGGTGAGATGGGGGGAGGCGAGCGATAGAGGGGGAGGATCTAGGGGAAGATGGGCGACATAGAGACAAGGTGTAGCCAGCATTGATGATGGTGGGTGCAGGTATGGGGTGAGGGGGAGAGATCATGAGAGGAGAGAGAGGGAGAGGTGGGTGGAATTAAACATCTGGACCCACAAGTAATCTATAAAAAAAGTTGTATTTTTTCTATTTTTTACTACAATAAAAGAGATATGTATATAAAAGTTGTAAATTTCATTCCGGAGGCCATTTCGGTTTGCCTCCTGGTATGAAATGCACTGGTACCGGTGTGTGTGCATGCGTGTGCATGCGTGCGACCAAAGTGGAAGATGTTAAGGCTAAACTGGAGTGTGCCCACTGCCACCGGTCAAGAGGTAAAACCTTGCTGAGCCAGACCATCGGATAAAAATATGTAATTCCAACCTTCCAAGTGACAACTTCAGAAGTTCAGATTTATCACACAACTATCAGACAGTGAATAACTACAAATTATTGCCCAGACATTAGAACAAATAGAAAGTTGGAAAGTGATGGATGCTAAAAGGGGGTTTAAAGACTCATGACCATTACCAGTTATCTTCTATAAGTTCTCAAGCAGTAGTTTTTGCAGGATCAATTCCATATTATCATTGTACTAAGTACTTAACAAAGAGTAAGCACTGTCAATTGTTTTTTTAAAAGTAAAAACATATATGCACCTTCCAGCATTCATAAGGAAATTAACAAGAAATGATGTGCACTACAGCAAGCTACACACCCAAATTCCAGCAGGGCACATTACACTAGACAACCATCCAGCAAGGCAGCAACCAACCAAACAGTCCAAAAAGATTAGATAAAAGCAAAATTCCACAAAAAGCAAGCGAGCTGGAGTTGCATTTGACATCTAAGTTACAGGCAGTGACTAAATGGTGGACATCAAAGAGCTACAATTACAAAGCATGTAAGCTTCCGTAGAAATTTTTTTGCTGCCCAAAGAAATGGCTGGAATCATGTGCACAACTTCAATCAAGCATCAACAGAATAAGCAGCGAACACTAACAGTTGATTATTACGGCTAGGGTTCTCCCAAACTCCAAATCGCTGGACGAATGCTGCAAAGGAACTAGGGAAGGATAAAGGTAGTTACTTGGGCATGGCTGCATGTGGGTGAACCATGAAGGCTCAGCACCCACCTCAAATTTTTGGGCCGGTACCGGAATACATGAAACGAGCAATTTCGTCCGGAATATCCGAAATTAGCCGGTATTATTCGGTATTAGGATCGATACGGGATTAAGATTTTTATGTACCGTTTTAGATGCCGGTGTGGTACACTTTGACCATTTTGATGGGTTCCGAAATAGAATTTACACCTTAGCGACATTGCTATGGCTCTATTTGGATACGCTTAAAATCCGATTCTGGTAGAATTAAGCGAGAATCCCACCCAAACGCTTTGATTATTTTTCGATTCTTTCAACCGCCGCGGTGGGAAAGATCGGCATTTGCACTGGGAATCCAAAATCCTGTACCACGAGCCCAAGGGGCCGTTTCTTTCACCGCGACGATTTTTCAGACTGCAGATTCTTCAGATCGCGACTTATCAGAAAATCCTGATCAAATTAAAATCGATTCTCAGATAAGTGTATCCAAACAGGGGCCTATGGTATGTCCTGCAGCGGGAATAAGCAGAGCAGGAGCATGCAGGGGACAGACAGGACAGGAGGAGAATCGAAGGGCCCCCGTGCGCCCATGTGCAGCGTCCACGCGCTCGGCGCCGCTTTTCTTGCTCCGAGTGGCAACACACCTAAAATTTAGCAGATGCTGCTGCCGCCTGCTTCACGTGGGCTATTTGGATTCGCTGAGCTCCTAGGCCGTTGTTAGCAATGCTTTATGCGAAAGCCTCTGTTACTTGTCGTCGCTGAGTGGCGACCAACTGTAATCCTGAAGCAAAATAATGCCTGCTGCACGTGCTAAGTATTAGCCACTAGCATAAAAAAATATTTTTTGTTAGCTATATGGAAACGATACGACTGTCAGACAGCTTTCAGAAGATTAGGACTTCGTAGACATTTTGCAGCTGCACAATTTTTAAAGATTCACGTCAAAAGCTACGTTTTGATGACTATGCCATTCGTAAAACAGTGACATTTATAAAAACGGACGAGTGAGACTTCTTCCAGAGGAACGATATCGATTGTTTAGCGTGATCACTGAAGGAAATTAAGTAGGCAACTGATGTTAATCGGAGCAAACAGGTTTCAACCGCAGAGTTTTTATCTAGCTCCGACCGTGGTGATCAAAGCAGATATCTTATCTAAAAGCAAAAGGACGTTCTGTTCTCTTTCGCGACGATAAGGACAACATCCACATATATTGCTCCGATCGTTTCGGCTTCGGTTTCTGACTTCTGGCTTATTTTCACTATTCTTAAATTTCATCTTTTTTTTTGATTTTTTGAGTTTTTTTACCAGTTCTTTTTTCCTGTATTCGTTTGCATTACACGTGATGGGTTAACCCATTTTTTCTATTTTTAAAATTTTTTAAATTTAAACATACCAAATAAGCCACCTTCAGTTACAGTGTAATTTTAGCCAGCTACAGTGAAATAAGCCATAAGCCACAGCCCAACCGATCACCACCCGGTATGATGAGGCTATCTGTACTACGTGGCACCCACAAAGCCAGCCGTGCAACTGTGCGAAGCATGCCTTGTGCGCCGTGTGTAACATGTGCGAATATTATATCTGCAAACAGATCTTTCTTTTTAGGACTGACAGACAAAGAAAGAATACTATTAGCTTTAATTCACGACCCCAGCCAGCTCAAGGAACGCCACAATCCTTCACGCGTGTAAGCACGCTGTCGTGGCACTGTACGAGACCACGTGAAGTCGACTAGTATTTCATTTTATCCGTGCTTAGTCATCGTCTGGTCCTAGTCACTGGCATCTATATAACAGCAACTAGCCGCTCATCTCGCAACATTCTTCTCTTGCGGTTCAGTGATCTTCTCTCTCTGCAAACACTTGACTTCAAGAAGCACATACTGAAGTACTCTACGCGCAGAGAACATGATTCCAAGGGCTCCAAGCCTCTTCCACATCGAAGAGGGGGAGCCCGTTAAGCAGGTGACGCCAATGGCGGCATCCGGCGAGCTCGTCGGGCTCCGGCTGATCATACAGTCGTCGTCGCCGAGGCAACAGCGGATGGCCATCCTCAGGAGGTCGGCGATGAGGTTCCCGGCGACGAGCGCGTCCAAGCGCCAGGTGAGTGGCCCGAGGTTCGTGGGGCTGGAGTTCTTGAAGTGCTGCTTCTGCTGCCAGAAGAAGCTGGACGGCGACATGGACGTCTTCGTGTACAAGTAAGAGATGACCTTCGTCAGTCTCTGATACTAACTTAGCACACAGTTGATTATGAGCTGAGGCACTTACGGTTCTTGGGGTTTTTGTGATTTTTGCAGGGGAGAGCAAGCGTTTTGCAGCGCTGAATGCCGCTGCCAGCAGATGGCGAAAGAGGAGAGGCGAGAGATCGAATTCTTGGTCAGGAAACGCCGCGACGCCTTCCACAGCCGGCGTGCGGCACCGGCCAAGATGAGAGGATCGAATTGGCACACGAGAGCGCAAACCGCTGCATGATGATCGATACACGTACTTGTGAAAGCTAGATCGAGCTCGCTCTCCGTTAATTTCTGAAGACGTTTTCGCTACCTCCTTAATTTGCAGGAGAGATCAAGGAGGATGAGGACATTTTTTATTAGTCCTAGTTTTGTTCTAACCAGCTGTTGTGGGTTACACTACATGCTACAGAGTAGGAGTGTACGAGAAAGTGGTTAAAACTGACCGACTCAAGAGATAAAATGGCCAAATGACTCAAATTACATAGAGCCTGCTTGGTCGTGTCTACTCTCTGTTCAAGCTGCATATATGCCCCGTTCTTCTTTTCAGCTTATGACTTCCTTCGAATAAAAGTCATAAATTACTGTCATAAACTACAAAAAAAAAGAATGTATTCATGACTCCATATATTGTTACATGTCCAGACAAGAAAACACTGCCCGTTACGTGGCAAACGACAAGATGAGAGTACGTAAATGTCACGCGCCTTTGATGTAGGAAAGCAAGTACTATTTGTTCTCGCAAGATGATCATGTAGCAGTAAACCATCCATGGAGTTCCTAGAAAATTGCGACGATTTAGTATTAGAACAAAGAATCTCATACATGATCATAATTGGTTAACACAGTTTGGCAACCCAGAGGCCACGTGATCATTCAGAAACCCTGCAAGACACGGCTCTAAACAACTTCGGCTTTTTTTTCTTTCTACTTTTTTAAACGAGAAGCTAATTAGAATACGTCGGCTTCTATTTTTGACTTTTTTAGCTTTTTATTTTTGCCTTTTTCTTTATTCCTTTGCATTATCAAGGAAGATATAACAGTGTTTTTTCTTATTTTTCTTTAATTAAATGATTCAAAAAAATCTAACAGTCGTTACAATACAATTTCAGTCAACAACTAGAAGTTACAGTTGAAAACCATAGCCAACAGCCAATTAGAGTGGCACCTAAACTACTATAAATGCTTGGTTAGCGTGAGTACTCGAATTGTGTTCTTTAACCAAAGCACATGTATACTCGCAAAAAGAAAAACAATGTACTAATTTGTTGATCTAACCGTCGGTTTGACTCGTCATAAGTCATAGGGTATGTCTAGCAATTATCCGAATGTTTTCTTTCTAAAAATCAGTCAGATTTTCCACCGTCGGATTGCTTTGATTCGTGAGGCACTTACTGCATGTTATTACATGTTCGAGCATTTGCAAGGCCAAAAATCCCAGCGTTGCCGCGCTTGCATGTGATTATCATCTGCATCTTCACTAATTTCTGCTTAGTGCTTACAGGCATTGACAATAGCACATTGACTGATCAAGTTGTTTGTGGACTAATGGGTTGAGTAGAAATACCATCTTTATATTTTGCCAAATGATCATTCAGATGTAACATCTTGTCTTTTCGCAGTTTGCCCTGCAGCTAAGTGGGCCAAAAAGCTGTTTTCCCTTCCCAGAATGTATGTTGTTTCTGTTGATAGCAGTGGACCTTGTTCCTAATTTTGTTTGCTAAAGTACGTTGGTACCTTCAGTTGAATGGATTTGAGCACATATAGCTGACGGTAGCTTGCCAAACTTTCTGTTAGCGAGTGATCAGTTTTCTCACTAACCTTCTTTTTGCCCCACATGCTTCATGGCACTCAATTTCACAGCAGAATCTAAAGTTCAGTTTTTATTTGTTTAGATTGATCATTTCACGAAAACTCACTGTCATTTCCATTTTTCATTGACCGTCCTTTCTTTTATTGCTAGTCAATTTTTTATTGGTTTCTATATTTATTGAATTGCATTGGTCAACTGACCTGGCAGGCATTTGCTGTCAGGCCCATGACTAACTGATTGCTTAGAAATAATTGCCTCATTTATTTGTTATTAATACACATGATCCAGCTTGAAGTTACTCAATTTTCTAATATCTCCCTATAAATTGTATTGAGCAAAGGTTGGTGAAGCATTTGATTTTTGAGGTATTTTCTGTGGCGGAAATTGACATGGTGGCATGGGAATGCTGGTGAGGAGCATGCTGTTTACAATGTCTTGGGTGCAGTTCCATGGATAAAGATAAACCTCTCAACCTTTTTTCCATGATGGTGGGCAGAGGCATAAGGCCCATCTGAGTTTACCCGTAATATACTAGTTCATGCCCTTCACACCAGGGGATTATTGGATAATGCAAAGAAACTGTTAACTGATATACTGGGTGAACATGAGGTGACAAATCTAGTAACATTAAGATCCTCAACCATACATATGGATGGGCACTGCAAGAGTGGGTATATGCTATATGCCCTTGAGATTTGGAACTGAATATCTAGTAGGGCTGTTGATATGGACTGGGTTGCTTATAATGTGATCATTCCAGGATTTTGTATACGCCTTGATGTGAAGGCTGCATGCACTCCCATTTCTGAAATGTTCAAGAGAGGTATGATGCCAGACACTGTCACATTGAATAGTCTTGTAAGTGGTTTGTTTAAACAAGGAAAAATGAAGGAGGAATGCAATGTTTACAGCAGGATGATGCTTTCTGGTGTGTGTCCAAATAAAACATATCAAAAGTTGGTAATTTACAGACTTTGCAAACATGGTAATCCGTAGGAAACAACTAACTTCCTACATGAGGCATTAAGTCCCTCAAATAACCACTGAATCTCTGATGTGTAATCTTGTCATTGATGGCCATGGGAAGCTTGGTGATGTTGGTCGTGCATGCCTCTGCACTTAAGGGACCTTATGGTTGCACGTGGTGTGTCTCCCAATGTATATACATAGAATGCTCTGACCCATGCTCCTGTTTACGCAAAGAATTGTTTGCAGTCCTTGTGGCCCTTGCTAAATAAAGTGCTATACATGACATGATTTCAACTGTGTTCTTCCCTGATGTTGTTACTTACAGTTTGTTGATCTCTGGTGCATGCAATTCTGGACATATGTATATTGCAAGGCAATTCCTCCATGAAATGATGAATCATGGATACAAACTTCTTACTTTATCACTTACTCAGAGTTAATTAGAGAGCTTTGTGACAAGGGATATTGGATGCCAAGAGATGTTTTCCAATCATGGATATTGGAAGCCATATTGTTGTTTGACAAGGTGCAAGGATTGGACTGGTTGTCAATTTTCTATCATTTCAGATGCTTATAAAACTTAACTGCAAGACAATGAACCTCCAGAAACATACTAGCTCTTTGAAAAATGGCCAGGAAGAGCCTTGTAGCTTGCTATCCTATCTGCAAATTATTGTTTGAGCCCCTCATGAAGAATGGTCATTATTTGGCAGTCAGGTGAATGTATGACCACAAGGAAAAAGCATTGTTAATCCTAACGAAAAGACAAAAGGGCATCACGTCGATCTTAGTTTCCACTTCATGTTTTCCTTCTCCAAAGTATAAAATGGTTATTGTTCCAGTTCCATATAGGTGGAACAAATCTTATCTGCCATATTGACTGATTGCTGAGTACTTAGTGGCATCAGGTCACTTCTAAGAACTTGCGGGAGCAGGGTTGCTCTTGTAACAGGAAGCAACAAAGTTCCAAGATTCTTATGCCTACATTGCAACTCAGAGGTGATGATGATGAATTCTGTCTTATACTGTGGCTAATCATGTAATTTTAATACCTTTGTCGCAATCTTTGGCTGAATGATTTTATACGACATCTGACTGTCTGAGGTGACACCGAAAACTATCAGATGTCCATATTCCTAAAGCAGGGTCAACTAAACTTGCAAGCATCATATTCGTCCACCAAGTTTCCGTAAGTCAGCATTTCTATGTATACGTTCATTTGCAATGATTGTTGCTCTATAAAATGCCTTTTCGTTATTCATGGACTTTGTTTTTACACTAAAACCCTTCTCAGGGAGTGCATGTGCTAAATGAAACCCTCAACCTGTGTTTATTCTCCAAGAAAATAGGCCCATTTATTTCTCATTTTTGAGGTTCATGGCTTCATGCATTGTTTGGAATGTTGTCTCATAACACTGCAAAGTTTCAGGACAAAAATCTGGAGTGAAGCCATTTAGTCCTACATTGATATGGATAAACATTTTTACTCTGATCCAATGCTCCACGACCCAGACATCCTAGGCAGACCTTATTTTGGTAAATTAGCTTGCTTGGTACAAAATTCTTTTGCATAGAAGTGTTTTAAATTTACACTGCATGAATTATCCCAGATCTTTCGCATGACGGTTTGCTGTATGGGGATGAGAGTTTTCAGTGTGAAATCTTCTGTTCAGGTGTGACTAGATTATATGTGCGCAGTGTGCTTTTCCTCTCAGTTAACTTATTTTCACCCATTTCTGAGTGCTCGCCTTGTCATTCGATGCAGCAGTTCTCCCTATCCTAAAGGTAAACATATGTGGCATGTACTGTTTGGTTTCTCAAGGACAGTCTTACAAAAAGGTGTTGTTTCTTTTGTGAATCACAAACTAGCTTGTCTCCTAAATTGTGAGCCCTCGAAACAATTCATGAAACAGATTGTCATTCTTCCATCCCTTGCTACCTTCATGATGCACAAAGAGAATAATTTTGATGTCCCTTGCTTTCTCTAAGCATTGCATTGGTGTTAACTGAATTTTTACATTTCATATTACGATTTGAACATTCAACTTCGAACTTTTTAGAATTGCCCGCTTGTCCGTCCTATTTTGACATTTGGAATTGGTATTGCAGCACTCCGTCGGGATATTATAGCTGGCTTGGATGCTATAGCGCTCAGGGCACTGGGACAATATCAAAATGAGCTGTTGAAGGCACAATTGGATGATTCAGAGCCATCCTACTTCATGCTAGTGTGTCCTGCTGCAATGATTTCTACATGGCAACTGATTATCAGCTTCAGTTGGCCCTGGCCACATTAAATGCCCAAAAGTTTGGCGACACGTTTCTTTACTTGAAAAAGAATGCAAGACCAACTTGTTCAAAGGGCAAATTCTTAATTCCAAGGAGGCCCTCAAGTTGCACAATAGAGTTAGGCCACAAGTTGAGTTGCCTCCCATCATCTCGCTAAACCAACCCGCAAAATGCGATGCACGTTGCATCATCGAACACGCATAACAATTATGTAAACAAAACAAAATGTCCCTTTCATGGTGCCAACTAGAAAATGTTTACTTTCCTCCACTATAAGGTTTACTCCATTGTTTTTTGCTTGGCCCAATTTTGATATTTTCTGACTTCTACCCATGATTTATTGTCTACGTTTCAGCAACCACCAAGAGTAATGAATCACGATATTTGCTTGAATATTTTTAAGGTGGTGATCGGTTCGGCTGAAAAGCTCATGGCTTATGGCTGAAAACACTGTAGCTGGCTGAAAAAAGCATTGTAGCTGACAGAGGCTTATTTAGCATAATTAAATTTAAAAATATAAAAAATATAAAAAAAATATGTTAGCCCATTACGTATAATACAAACAAATACGGGGAAAAAAAAGAACCAGCAAAAAAGCTCAACAAAAAGCCAAAAGTTCAGAAAAGGACGAAACTTATGAATAGTGAAAAATAAGCCAGAAACCAGAAGTCGAAGCCGAGTTGATCAAGGCCTAAGTGCCACAAAGATCAATTAATGATGCAATTCACTTAAATGCTCTTAACTACTTCAAAATATGAAATTAGAGCAAATGAATAGAAGAGGGTGCACAAGGGGCTTAGGGGTATTCAATGAGATTAAGAAGAGACCCCTTGTTACTGGTGGGGTGGTATTTATAGCTCCACCCATCAGGATGATTGTTTGCATCAAAATTCCCAAAAATAAGGAATTACGGTACTAATGTACCTACTGTTCAACAGCTATTTGCGGTTTATTAAATGCATAGAAACTAGTTGTTACTTTAAATATCGATAGTACCGCATTCACAAGGTCCGATTGATTTTCAGATGAGAGAAAATGCTCCAAAACATACCTCTTTAGAAATTAGCTACTGCCAACTAGATTTTGGTACTATCGATTTCCGTTAGTACCGCTAAAATCATGAAGTCATACCATGCAACACATGCGGTAGTACCATCTCAAGAAATGTCAAATTAGTACCTCTTTGAAAATTAGCTACCGACATGTATTAACTGGTAGTACCGATCAATGGTACTACCGTTCTAAGACCTTTGGCCATCCGTTTTTTAATGAAAATTTAGAGATGGTTGAAAATGAAATTCAAATGCATGCATAAACCCTTAATTGATCAAAGTAGTATAAGTTAAGCTTCAAGCTACTATCTATGACCCCTCTTTATAGTACCACACTATTCTATGAATTTGGTTTTTTTCACCCAAACATTGAGACTGGTAAAAGGCTATAAAGGGATTCTTATACTACAATTACCTTTGCCTTAAGTTTCATCTTAATCTGTGTCAATTTTTGATCATCTTTGCATGCTTTTTCATAACGTCATCAAGATCCAGGACTAAACATTTCAATCATCTCGATGACACAAGTTAATCCCTTTAATCATTGTCGCCATTAATTACCAAAATTATTTTTCGCGGCCTAGGTGCTTTTAGTAGGAAGAGCTATGAATTGACTCAAGATACAAACAGTATGAACAATATCACGATGAGTGCTTACAAAATATACCAAACTCCCAACAAGATGATGATAACGAGTAAGATCATCAGTGGCATGAAGCTGAAGGGATAGCTCCATAAGAGCCTCAGTAATGCAGGTGTCAGTCAGAACAGAATGATTAAAAAGATCCTAGACATACTTCTGCTGAGAGAGGTAGTAGGCTTCAGGTATGGAAGTGACCTTAATCCTAAGAAAGTACGTAATACAACCAAGATTAGTCATCAGAAACTGCTCACTGAGATGTTTCTTTGCATACGTGATGAATGAGAAATTATCACCAGTGATGAGCATATCATTCGCATACAGAAAAAGTAGTATCCTACCTCGAGGTGAGACATAGACAAAAAGAGTAGGATCATGGGAACTGACAGCAAAACCGACAACTATAATCATTGAAGTAAAACATGTAAACCAGGCATGAGTAGCTTGTTTGAGGCCACAAAGAGCACGTCGAACACGACAAACGTGCCCATCTGGAATAGAATACTCAAGTGGTGGCTACATGTAAACCTCCATATGGAAAACACCATTAAGAAATGTATTCTTAACATCTATTGAGAGATAGATCACCAGCGAATGGAAGCAATCGTAACAAAGAGTGAACAGTGGTCATATGAGCAACAGGGGCAAAAGTCTTATCGTGGTCATGACCGTACTCCTGCTAGAAGCCATGAGCCACAAGACAAGCTTTGTAGCACTCGGTAGTACCATTAGACCAGGTCTTAATCATGTACACCCACTTGCACGTGATAGATCGAGCATGCACAGGTATCGGTACAATATCCTAAGTCTCCATACGCCGAAGAGCATCAAGCTCATTTGCTATAGCGAGCTACCAATTAGAATAAGTGGCAGCCTCACAATAAAAATTAGGCTCAGCAACAGAGAGAGCATGAATTGTCGGAACAAAACTAAGATGATTAGGAGGGCGAAGAGATGCCTGATCACAAATGGCGTAATGATGAGCATCACCAAGAGAATCAGATGGTGTTTACAAGATACTAGGAGAGGTGACTGGTGAAGAACGAGGATGCCAGAGTAGTGAACACCAGAAATGAGACAGTAGTGCTACAGGAACAAGAGGTGGTGCTACAAGAGGGAACACAGTAGACAGGGGTACAGAAGAAACCACCGAAAATATATTAAAGGAAGACCGTGATAGTGAAGAAATAGGCAAAGAGTTAGAAAGAGACAACCATGAGAACGTCTTAACGGTGAAAACAGAATAAGGAACCATGAGATCGTCTCGTCAACGACAACGAGGAAGTGACAATAGAGGCAGCAGTGGTCCAATCCAGGATGGTGGCCCAATCTGAGTGGTGGTGGCCTCGGGCTAGGTGACGGTGGCCTTGTGGCAGCCAACGACAATGATGGAGGTGGCTGCCGTCGACGATAGCAACAACGGTAGTGGGATAATAGTGGAAGGAGTTAGGTTAGTGCCCTGACTCTAATACCATAGTATGAAGATTATGTGTATACTTATGAGACTTAATGTGTAATATATAGAAAGAATACAAAGGACTATATGTAAAAACCATCTTACACAATTAACTAAATTCAGTAGAGATAAGTCTACTATAACATTGTATGCATAGAGAAAGCTGTTGGTTTACAGATCAAGTCTAGATGTTTATCTAACCTGATCAATAAAATCAATTGGTCTCTGTACTAGCCCAAGGAAGAAATTCATAGTATGTCCGGTCCCGCTAAAAAATCTGAGCCCTCCCCAGCTGTTAGCTTTGACTGTAGCCACCTTGTCGTTGGCTCTAACGCCTCAGCCTAATCAAGAAAAAACACTTTGCTTAAAAGGAAGACCACTTGGCCACTTGACGATACAGCCTTCCAATAAACTGGGGGCACAAGAAGGTATCGGTATGGCAAAACCATCTCAGTGGATGCAGATGCGACCAATGGGGTTCAGCGTGTGGCAACATAGTGTGAAGATGTCATTGGTTCCAAGGGTTTGCGGGCCTGGACACACGTGTTTTTCGGGGTGGCCATGCGGCAACACAGTGGGTAGCAGAGTAGGTTGTTGTTTAGGATCGGCATGCTCAATACCGGCAAAAGCCTTCTTGCCCTGTATTGTTTTGCTTATTGGGTTGTGGTTATTAACTGGCCTAATGGATTCGAATCAGTTGTACATTGCAAGGGTCAACCAGTAGTCTAGAGTTTGGAGATCACTTTCAGCCCGTGCTCTTTAACTGCGGTTGATGGGTTATGGTCGAGCTCAGTTAGACTTGTGGCTCATAGTTTATAATTTATGCTACAGTAACTAATTTTATACGGTATATTTTTTAAGGTGGGATCAACAGAAAAATTATAGTTAAAAGTATAATGAGTTCAACTGTACCGGCTAAAATCATATGTGACTATTTTTCTTTGTGTATGTCTCTCATGAACAGTCGGAATTCAAAAATTTAAACCATAAGCCACAACCTAAAAGAATCCACCTATATAATTACGATTGATGGTTTTAGCTTTAGTATAAATGTTTATACGATCAAATTAAATGTTGATTAATCGTTTCCAAAATTAACAAATGAGAGGGAGCCCAAATGGACAGTGCCACGCCGCGGACGCTGAGAGCACAGAGCTGCGCAACCCAACCAAACCGAACCGCTTGGGGTCGGCACGGCCAAGCCCCATCGCGCGCGGCTCGCGTCGCTCTCCCCTGACCCGACCCGACCCCATCGCGCGAGTCGACAGGACAGCGGCAGCGCGCGGACACATGCAGGAGGAGGAAAGAGCAGGGCAGATTCATCGCACTCCTCCGAAGGCGGGCCCCGCCTGAGCTGTCCCCGCGGCCGCCCCGGCCCGGTCTTATCTCCTCTCACCTCCCCCTTCCCGCGAATTTTGGAGCCTCCTCCCCCGCTTGACCTGACCTCACCCCTCCTCCCCACCTATTTAAGAGCGCCTCATCCCCAACTCCCCAACCAAGCACACAAAGCCCAAAATTTCCGAGTCTTCAAGAGCAGCAGCAGCAGCACAGAGCTAAGCACTAGTAACCTAGCAAGAGAGAGCAGTAAGAGAAGAGAAGAAAGAGAGAGCAAGATGTGCGGTGGTAAGATCCTCGCCGAGTTCATACCGACCGCGCCGGCGCGGCGTGTCACGCCGGACCACCTCTGGCCCGGCAAGGGCAAGGCCAAGCAGCGGAGGGGAGGCCCCGTGGCTGACGACTTCGAGGCGGCCTTCCGGGAGTTCGATGAGGACTCCGAAGAGGAGGAGGAGGACGATATAGCGATGGAGGAGGTGGCCGAGAGCAAGCCCATCGTGTTCCGCGCTTCCTCCAAGAAGCCGTCCGGCGGGAGGGCGACGAGGCGGCGGCTGGCGCCCAGCCGACGCACGAAGCCCACCCAGTACAGGGGCGTCCGGCGCCGGCCGTGGGGCAAGTGGGCCGCCGAAATCCGCGACCCCGTCAAGGGCGTCCGCGTCTGGCTCGGCACCTTCCCCTCTGCCGAGGCCGCGGCCCTCGCCTACGACGACGCGGCGCGCGGCATCCGCGGCTCCAGGGCCAAGCTCAACTTCCCCTCCGCCGCCCCGGCTTGCACCCGCAAGCGTGGCCGCGCCGGTGCCGACGCGGCTACCGTCTCCAAGGTAGCACCGGTCATCGACCTCGTCGACGAAGAGGAGGAAGAGTGCACCACCGTGCACACGACATCCATCGAGTACGAAGCTAAGGCCAGCGAAAGCTCCGAGTCGGCCGCGCTGCCGGACTTCTCGTGGCAGGGCATGTCTGTGTCCGACGAGGCCACGGCACACCCTGTCCTTGAGGTTGAAAGTGACCAGCCGATCGATCTCGGCGGCGCCAAGAAGCGGCTCAGGACCGAACCGGAGGACACCAACGAGGCGTCGCCCCGGTCCTCCGACTCCGGCGACGACACCGACGCGCTGTTCGACGCGTTCCAGTTCGCCGACCAGTTCGCCTACTTCAACGGCGGCGCGTACGAGTCCCTGGACAGCCTGTTCAGCGCGGACGCCGTGCAGAGCAACGCCGCCGCGGACGAGGGGATGGGGCTCTGGAGCTTCGACGACGACTGCCTCGTCGAGGGCAGCTTGTCCTATTAATTTTCGCCTCTGTAATTATGCCAATGTAAATAAAGTGGTTTTTGCCAAGCTTGTACGTGTGGGCTTAACTTCTTGGATCACGGAGTGGTAGCAATGGAAGAGCTGAGATCGTTGTTCTTCGAAGATTTTGCCTGTGCCGTCCATGCAAAAGCTGACTTCAGTTATTGCTTTTCTGAAATGTTCAAGAAAAGGAGTAATCTCAAATCATAGCCTACCTAGGTTAATTGTACCGGCTGATAGCCTGATACCCGTGAGCTTTATGAACAAAGGCAATATCATTACCAACATATAACTCTCTTTTACGAAGTGCAAATGTAATGCTTTGTCATCTGTGAAATGTTCAGTCACGGACCCACGGCTAAGAACTCGACAATATCATTTAGGCCTTGATGAACTCGACTTCTGGCTTATTTTTTTACTATTTATAAGTTTCGTCTTTTTTTGAACTTTTGGCTTTTTGTTGAGTTTTTTTGCCGGTTCTTTTTTTTGCCGTATTTGTTTTTATTATACGTAATGGGCTAACATATTTTTTATATTTTTAAATATTTTTAAATTTAATTATGCTAAATAAACTTCTGCCAGCTAAAGTGCTTTTTTCAGCCAGCTACAGTGTTTTCAGCCATAAGCCATGAGCTTTTCAGCCGAACCGATCACCACCTTAGTCATTTTTTGGCTGAATATGAATAATACTGACGAAAACAAGTGGTTTTAAAAGAAGTTAAAAAATGAGAAAAGTAAGAGAGAGATGCATGTCTTGAGGTGAGGAAAGTGTAGGAGTGTCTCGCCGTGAGAAAAGTGTATGTAAGATGAGATGGGAGCGAGATGAGTAGGATGTATTATATGTTCATGATATGTTTATGACTCTTGTTTTATTTATGAGGTTTTTAGTTTCTGAGATTTTTAGCTAAAAATAAATAGTAACAGATGGAAGAAATAGTTTTTAGAAGAAGGGATAAACGGTGAGAAAGTGCCCGAGAGATACGTACCTGAGACAAAAATGAGTAGAAAATATGATGTGCTCATAACCCTGTCTTATTTCTAAAATAAGATGTGATTCCTACCTTATTTCTGAAGAGAGCGAAAAAGGAGTAAGTCATTGCACGAAGCTGGATAAGAGAAATGAGAGTTATTTCTGAAAATGGGATGCTATTTTCTAGTTTTTCTCAATCAGAAGTCAGAAAATAGAAGCCAATCCAAATATATGGGGTTTTTTGGGTTATGTCTTTTGAATTCTGACTGTTCACGAAAGAGTACGAAGAGAGAAAACAGTCATATATGATTTTGGCTGGTATAATTGAAATCACTACAATAACTATTACAATTAATTTATAGATCCCGTATTAAAAAGGTATCATTTAAAAGTTAATTACGATAGCAAAAGCCAAAATAGATGTGACCAAATGGGTAGCCCAACCCAGCCCTGTATGGGACTATGTAGGCATGGTCCATTTAGACACAACCCATTAAGTCTATTAGCTTAAACGGGACATGTCGTGCCAGTTCGTGGGCACGGCCATAAACTAGGCACGGCCCATAGAACACACGGGTCATACTGTGCTGGCTCAGGCCCATTTGGCTCGACAAGCTAATATAGCCCATCTAGCCTATTTTAACTCGACGGACCAAAATAGTGCTAAATGAGTATCTATATAGGCCCCCGCTCATTTCAGTTTCAACTTCTGGCTTATTTTTCACTATTCATAAATTTCATCTTTTTCTAAAATTTTGGTTTTTTGGTCGTTTTTTCCTGTATTCGTTCACGTGTCCGTAATGAGCTTACGTATTTTTCTATTTTAAATTTGTTTAAATTTAATTACGCTAAATAAGTCACCTTCAACTACAGTGTAATTTTAACCATAAACCATAATTTTTCAATCCATTTTTGCGGGCTCTAGGTCGTGTGTCGTGCCAAACCAAGCACTAAACAAAAAGAACCTAGAACATGCTAGTAATAAGAGATAACGTGTATGACCCCACCAGGTTGTTGTCTAGCGCCGTTTCTAGGAACTTGCTGGCAGCAGGATGGCATGGCTTCCAAAAGAGACTGGAAGCAAGAAAAAGTTGCAGATAATCTGAGTGATGGATAGTTATGCCAACCTCCATTAACTCTGACGATCTCCTGTCGTGCAATATTGCCGCAGTACTATGACAAGACCAAGGCAAAGCCATAGCCCATACCGTGTTCTCCATGTCTTGTCAGGGATCGATTCCCTTTTTGTCAAGGCAGGCACAGTGCAGCACTGTACAATTGGACCTTCTATGAACAGGCGTGGTGAAGTTATCTTGCTCACCACAACAAAATATTATTGTACACCTGAACCGTACTATTTCCTGTGACAGATTGCATTAAGTTTGGTGATGCTAATGCTGTGATAATGCAGAAGGTAAGCGGCTTTCGTGTTCCTCTCCTCTGTCTATAATATGAGTAGACTGTGATGTTTTGGCTTCAGTTATTAGCTTTCGACTTATTTTTCACTATTTATAAATTTCATCTATTTCTGAACTTTTAACTTTTTGTTGAACTTTTTTACCGGTTCTTTTTTCCGTATTTATTTGTATTATACGTAATGGGCTAACATATTTTTAAATTTTTTTAAATTTAATTATGATAAATAAGCCTCTATCAGGTACAGTGTTTTTTCAGTCAGTTACAGTACTTTTCAGCCATAAGCCACCAAAAAAGCCCAAATGATCATCACTTAAGACTGTAGTGGGATTTGTTTCATTTTGGAAGAATTCATGAATTCAAGATTTAGGAATGGCAATAGTGATTGTTTAAGAGCCACGAGGGAAGAAAAGGGTAAGATTAATAGAATTTTGGACGTTTCTAGCACTGTTGATACCCCAAAATTCCAAAAATAGCCGCGCTGAAAACATAATTCCAAAAATAGCCCCCAAACGACCGCACGATTAACGGCAACGCGACACGTGTCCAGTGGTGCGGCCGTGGTGCGGTCCCCGACCGCACCACACTCCCACCGTCACATCAGGCCAGTGGTGCGCCCTCCGGGCGCACGACACCGCGAGTGGTGCGGCCCCAGAGCGCACCACTCGGCTGTCTCCCGCCTGGCGCCATTTTCCTCCAGTCCCATCCCACCGAAAGCACTGAATTCGGCCGATTCCCTCGCCCCGTGCTGCATGCAACCGATTCCCTCGCATTTCTTTATTTCTTACGTGCGATGTGTCGAAGCTGGAGAGCCGGCCCCTACTCCGAACGCAGTGTATCTCGCGATACAAAGGGAGAGCCTGCGTTGGAAGACTTCAATCTTTTTGCATTTGTGGTAGACAGAGAAGCAGCAAGCAAGAGAGAGCGGAAGAGAGGGAGCTGATAGCGAAGGCAAGAAGAGCGGAAAACACAGGATTTGGAGTAATTTTGGAAGGGATCTGAATTTTTCGCAAGTGAGAAAGTTGTAGATCGTCTCGTGAGCTTCAAGAAGAGGTAAATATCATCTCAATGCATCTGTAATTTAATCATAGTGATTAGCCTGTAATTAGCGTAAACGTTCTGTAAACGTTCTCTATATGTCTATATTTTATGTAATTATCGTGTTGTATTTTATAATTTATGTGAAGAAATTATGCGTTGTTGTTGTCCACTGTAATGTTAAAAGTTGTTTGTGGTTGTAGTGTATTCGATTTATTTGAAAAAATGTTTGTAGTTGTAGCATATTGTATTTTATATTTTATGTAAAGAATTTTTGTACTGCTGTTGTGAACCGTAACCTAAAAATACGCTAACTGGATTTTAGCTAGATTTCATTGATGTCATTGTGAAGCGCTCTGGTAGTCGGAAGGGCTACTTTCGTAGGTTTTATTTGTATTAATATTTAGTCATTCTTGTAGCAAAAATCATTCAAGGATAGTAGATCTTGGTATGCATGCATATTTGTGAGAGCTTGCTTCGATGAATGAGAGATTATGGAAAAAAATACGGAAAGCACACTGCTAGTCGAAAAGGCCAGTTGCGTAGGTACTGTTTTTATTGTCATGTACTCATTCTTGTAGCCAAAATCACTGAATAATATTAGATCTTGTTGTGCATGTTCGAGAGAGCGTGCTTCCATAAATGAAAGATTAGAGAAAAAATGTAGATGTTTAATTTACATAAGAATTAAGAAGTTAAAAATGATGAGAATTGAGTGGTTGGTTGGTTAATTAAGTAGAACAATAATAATAGAAATTAGGAGAGAAATTTGGAGAAATTGTAATTTATGTATCGCATAAATTAGGAGTAAATTTGATTTATGTAGGAATTTGTTAAGGCACTCCGTAAATTAATTAAAAATTACATTTGCAAATAAAAAAGAACCATTCATATTTGTATGGGATAGTTAGAACAACGAAATTCAGATGAAAATATTACGGTTGTATCTGCTAGGCGGTAGCTACGTGCTGTGTGATGGTACAATTGTTGCCTGTGATATATACTAAGAGGGTTCAGTTTGGGCTTATGTTAGGTACGCCATGGGTGACATCCAAGACTTGTTCGTGTTCTATGGAAGTGGTCTCGTACGGGACGGGCCGTACGGGGCAGACCTGAATAATTGTGACCGGACTGTGATCCGGGCACGCAAACTGAACACCATGAGCCTGTTGGAGCTACGGAGATGCGTGCGTTTCGGATTCGATGGGGACACCGCAAGGAACAAATTACGGATCGAGGCAGTGTATGCCACAGTTGGAGGTGCTACAGGGGATACAATGTGGCAACTTATAAAGGTGACGAGCGACGCTTCATGGGCGAACTACATGGAGGTCGTGTGTAACCCAGACGCATTGATATATGCCAGGCCAATGGTGTATGTTCAATTCGTGGAGAGGACAGAATCATCCGCCATGGGTGGCTATGGTGGTGCTGGCGGAGATGTAGATCGTGCATTACTTTGCGGCGGTCATGAAGATGCTGATGAAGGAGGAGTCCATGAGTCAATGGAAGATGGTGACCAGCAGAGGCGCGTGGAGAATTTTCAGCCGAATGAAGGTGCCGAGAGGTGGTGGGCCGCGCGTGTTGACTGTCACGAGTACCTTTAGAACCAGGTGCAGGAAAGTGAGGAGGAGGACGATGTGGAAACAGAGAGTTCAGGAGAGGAGGAAGAAGGGGAACCTACGGCGGGAGGTGTGGTAGGTGGTGTTGTAACCACGGAGGGTGCGTACGTGCCGTCCAGATTGGACGACATCGCAGCGGAATCCCTAGTTCTGCCACGGGCGGAGGAGGCAGAGTGGGGATTCAATGAAGGCAGACTCGTTGTAGGGCAGAGCTTCCGTAACAAGAGTGCTGCACAGCAAGCTATTGCCACATACGCCGTCAACATAAGCCGGACATATCGGGTGCATAGGTCCAACCCTGACACCTACATTGTGAAGTGTGTGGACGGCTCCTGCCCTGGCAAGGTCCGTGCGCAGCGGTTCAGAGGCGCTGCCACGGACTTCCGGATAACGGTGCTGAACGATCACACTTGTGAGCTTGCGGCGCCACTACCTAGGCACCGCAACATGACGTCGTCATATGTTGCACAGCTGGTAAGGCATCTTGTGGTTGCAAATGTATCCATTACTCCCAAGGTTCTCATGGCGGAGGTAGCGAACACGGTGGGGTATGCTGTGAGCTACAAGAAGGTGTGGCGGGGGAAACAGAAGGTACTGCGGAGTATGTTCGGGACATATGAGGAGGCATATGATCTGGTCCCGAGAATGTTGTGTCAGATTGCAGCAGCAAACCCAGGCACGTACATTAACAAGTACGAGCGGGTTCATGAGACGGAAGGGCCGAATTGTTTTGTGCTTGACAGAGTGTTCTGGGCCTTCCATCAGGCAATAGAAGGTTTCAAGTGGTGCCGTCCAGTGCTAACGATGGACGGCACATTCCTATCTGGCAAATACAAGGGTACAATCCTGACCGCGGTTGCAGCAGACGCAAATGACCAGTTACTCCCAGTGGCATTTGCAATAGTAGAGAATGAGAGTACGGAAAGCTGGCTGTGGTTCCTTGTCAATGTGAAGCAGGCCGTTGTACAAGATCGGCCCGATGTGTGTGTTATCTCAGACCGCAATGCAGGCTTGCTGTCTGCAATGCGAACGATGCAGAACGGGACACAGCCTCCGTACCAGTGGAATGACATGAAGAACCGGTGGTGCATGAGGCATCTTGCGGCAAAATTCCACAGAAGGTTCCATAGCAAGGAACTAATGAAGATGTTTAAAAAACTTTGTATGCAGAACCAGAAGACGAAGTTCAATGCCCTGTGGAGCCACCTTGATCAGGAGACCAGCAGGCATGTCAGGCGTCTTGAGCAGGCTGAAGCGGGGGCCGTGGAGGGAGGCTCCACGAGACTTGGGGAGTTCACACAATGGGTGCAGTCCAATGCACCTAACCTGGAGATGTGGTCTCTACTGCATGACACCGGCGGAGCAAGGTACGGAATCATGACGACAAACATGTCCGAGGTGTACAATGGTGTTCTAAAGGGCGTGAGATCCCTACCTATCACTGCAATCGTTGAAGAGACCTGGAACCATTCAATAGGATACTTTGTCAATAGAGCCATGATGGCGAAGCGGCATATGGACGAAGGCAAAGAATTCTCCGAGGTAGCGCGGGCCTACATGGACAAGAAGATGGAGAAGGCTCGTTCGCATATTGCTCAGACCATGGATGGCTTACGGAGGAAGTTTGAGGTTCGTCTCAGACAGAGGTACATGATGGGGCAGGCTAGAGGGGATCGTAAGCAGGTGTGCACGATTGCTAACAGAGCATCTTGCACATGCAACAAGCCGGAGCTTCTACACAAGCCATGCTCCCACGTGTACGCGGCATGCGCGTTATGGAACCAGGCGCCCACGCATTACATCTCAAGGTACTATGACATGAAGCACCTGTTTGAAACCTGGAGCACGGAGTTCCATTCGTACGGGGTGGACATGCATTATAGGGAGCTCTGGCCAGGGCAGATCAAGTGGGTGCCGAACGATGCACTGAAGCACGTCGCCCGTGGGCGAAGACAGAGCCGTCGCATTCGTAACGACATGGATGATAGCCAGCGTGGGGATCGGGTTCGGCGCCCGAAGTGCAGACTATGCAAGACGGTTGGCCATTCATTTAGGCAGTGCCCAAACAGGCCAACATCAAGTAACGCTCCATAGTATGCAGCACATGGACTGTCATTGTGCACTGCTGCTTCCGTGTTTTGTAACTATAGCGGGTCTTTGTTGTGATGCGAGCACAGGATCGTGCATCCTGTAACCTATGCTGAATGTATCTGACCAAATTATTTCCGTGTACAATTTGTTTGAGTCGTTCGATGCAAATTATGTTTGTTCATGTTTTGTTGTCATTTATTTCACGATGTATTACCATTACGTACAAATTATGTATGTTCAATATTCTCATGACACTGCGTACTGACTTGTTTTTAATCATCGGCAGGAGATGGCGTACGAGTTGCTTGAGGCCCGTTGGGATGACCGCCACCGATGCACCGTGTGGGCATCAATGCCTGATGGCCCTCCGTGTTTCGTCCTTAGGGGCCCCCGAGAGCACTGGCCTCTAGACGAGCGATACATCCCGCTGCTACGAGACACCGGTCTTTTGCCCCTTGCTCGCATGCTGGATGTTCCGTATTCGTTGCAGTTCGATGCGGCGTTGCTGTCCGCACTCGTGGATCGTTGGAGACCGGAGACTCACACCTTCCACTTCCGGTGGGGCGTGATGACTATTACACTTCAGGACGTGTCCATGCTGACAGGTCTACCCATCCGTGGTGCAGCAGTAGTGCCACCCCCCAGGGCGGCGCATTGGAAGGACGCCTTGGGTGCCCGATTCGGTATCCCGATCCCAGTCAACATGTCTGGTGTGCCACACTCGTGGCTACGAGAGTTCATGACCTGCCCTGAGGACGCTCATGAGGGGGTCGTGCGGACGCACCTCATGGCATACATTCTTTTTTTGTTCGGATGGGTCTTGTTTCCTACGACCACTGGAGTCTCCGTGCATCCGACGTACATACACCTTGCGGAGTCCTTGGCGGATGCCTTGCCCGGCGAGGTGCCGCAGTACAGCTGGGGATCAGCAGTCCTTAGTGCCACGTACCGAGGCTTGTGTGATGCCTGTCAGCGTACTGAGGCCAGCGAGCCGGTCTTGGCGGCGTGCTATGTGCTCCTGCAGTACTGGTCTTGGGAGCACTTCACGGTTGGGAGGCCTAAGATCGAGAGGCCCGTGCACCCTTACGACCTCCTCCCGGAGTTGTACGGTCTGGCTGGTGGCGATGACCCCATAGATGGGCCGACTATGGGGACTCGTTGGACACATGGTCAGCTGCGGTGGGCTAAGGACAGAGCGAGGCGTGTGTACCCAGATTTCCATGACGATTTCGAGCAGCTTCCTGACAACCACATAGTCTGGTTCCCATGGGATGCAGGGTTCATTCAGCTCATTGCCCCCTACGGGTTGTCATCTCAGTGCCACCAAGACCACACGTACTGGTTGACGACCTGTCACCTCGTCTTCGCGCACTTCGTCGAACCGTACAACCCGCAGAGAGTGATGAGGCAGTTTCACCTCCACCAGCACGTGCCACCCCTCCCAGGACGGGCACTACTACCGAAGGCCCACCGGTAAGCCATTGCACGGTACCTGTACGCAAGGTAGTAATGTGTTGATAATACTAATTGTACAATATGTGCACTAACTTGCAGGCAAACAAGAAGAGGGCACCATGGTGACGACTGGACAGCCACACAGCGGCCGTGGACAGACCTGTGGCGTGACTCAGCGAGCACAGAGGTTGTGGCCGAGACTAGGCCACACGACATCGCCACATACGGTGTGTACCTAGAGTGGTACATTCCACGTACCCGCAGCAAGATTACTCGGCCTGCCCCACCCCGTCCTTCAGAGGTCGCGCACGAAGATGCCATACAGGCCGGCCCAGACCGTCATCGAGCAGCACGTCTTGACGAGGCGGTACGTGCACCTGCAGTACGTTTGTACTCATTGTTTCTTTACGTACAGTGCGTTTTAACTCATTTGCTGTTTACGTACAGTGCGAGCATATGCGTCGTGCTGAGAACGAGGCTTTTCAGATGCTGCAGCGTGGGGAGGGCGGCAACCGGGTTCTTGCTTCGGCGCGTAGCATCTTCAATGACCTCAGGAATGCGATCAAGGCCATGAGCTGTAGTCAGCACCGGGATGATGTCCATGCACGACGCGTCCGCAGAGAGCAGCCTTCAGCGCCGCCGTCGGCACCACCTTCAGCACGTCCGTCGCTGTACGGTGGTCGTCCGTCGCAGTCCGGCGGTCGTCCGTCGCAGTCCGGCGCACGTCCGTCGATGTCCGGCGGTCGTCCGTCGCTGTCCGACGGTCGTCCGTCGCTGTCCGGAGGTCATCCCAGCTGCGCTCCCTCGTCCTCACAGCCTTTTGGACCAGCGGTACGACATTTGCCATCAGTTCGTTTGTCCACTCGATTGCCATTTATTCGTAACACACGTTTTCCTTGCAGCAGTTGCGAAGGGATAGCACGTTGCTACAGCCGTCGTCATCCCGGAGGGCGGCGGACACATGTAGTGATAGCGACCCTGAGACACCCCAGCAGATAGCGACATATGCGCCTGGCGGTCAGTCCACCCGAGCAGACACGCAAGGGCAGTACGAGTGGTTCGGGCAGACGTACCAAGGTTACACGGCGCAGGAGTACATGGGTGAATTCGCAGCGTCATCGTCATTCCAACAGCCGTATGCACCGGTATGTACGCATGTAGTGAACATACACATGATACAAATAATGATTATAAACTTTTTTGTATTTTCCATTGCAGGACGTAGACCCCTCCGCCGATTGGCTGAGCTCTATTATAGGCCAGCAGTCGGCACTCCCCACAGAGATGTACCCACCACCGCCTCCGACGCAGACCTCGCAGTACGACCTTCGAGATGCACCGCGCTCCCCTAGCAGGTTCACCTTCTCGGAGGATCAGATACGTCGTCCGAGGCGGCGGCGACGAGATGATAAATGAATTTTTGTAATTGGGCTGTTGTAATTTTTGTGATGTTTTTCAAGTGCTTGATGGTTTGATGTTCAAATATGGTTTCCAGTATAAAAGGGTTGTTCTAAGTTCTTTGATTTACTACGCCATACAACCAACTGAGAGATGACAACACCGTATAACCCACATAATACGAAGGCCTCTGGCAATGACAACACGAAACAACACATACATTGCACGTACATGAAATGTAGCAAGTATTACAACCACCAACACACGAATGAACACAACAACTAAAATACAACACAACCGTACTTAACACATTACCAAAATAACTTGACGACAACATAGCATAAAACATTAGCAACATACACGAGGAGAACCTCCAGCACTACAACTTGAGGATAACAATAATCACAAGAAACAAAATAGCACACAACATTAAATTTATCTTCCACTCGAGTCTGTCCAAACGATGCCGCATCCCGACGGGGTCGCAACCCCCCACGACAACTCTGTCATGGCGAACATTGGCAGTCCTATTGCCCATTTCATCCTCCCACACCCAGAATTGGCAACCACCATGAGCTTCCTGCGATTCCATGACAAGAAATTTTTTAAACATACCACCACGATTTCAATGAACCCGAAACAATCTGACTCACCGAGTGATGGGGGCACTTGTAGTAGTGTCGCCCAGGATTCGCGGCCGTCTGTGATGTCCTACGTCTAACCAAGGTGTTGCAATTTGGGCACATCTCCGTCGGTGCCCATGAAGACGTGCTGAGCTGACTCATTGCCTAGTCTGGGGGAGTGAGCACGAAAGAAAACTACACTGATTGTGAACAACTAACTCAGGAGGTGACTGATAACATGGCAAGGGAGTATGTGAGAGATGGCTCCGTTTTATAGGCTGTGTGGGGGGGGCAGCCTCACGCACAAAGAACACAGACAGCACAATTCATACACGCACATAAAGGGGCACCTTTGCTTAGTGATATGACAAAACGGGCCAGCTTTCCGCAGTGACATGAAAAAAGAGGGCAGTTTTGCCCAGTGATATGACAAAACGGGGCAGCTTTGCCCAGTGACTTGACAAAACGGGCCAGCTTTCCGCAGTGACATGAAAAAAGAGGGCAGCTTTGCCCAGTGATATGACAAAACGGGGCAGCTTTGCCCAGTGACTTGACAAAACGGGCCAGCTTTCCGCAGTGACATGACAAAAGAGGCCAGCTTTCCGCATTCACATGACAAAATATGCCACCTTTGCCCAGTGGGATGACAAAATGAGGCATCTTTGCTCAGTATTGCATTTTTTGGGACTTGTGATAACAACTCCACGAAGATAACCACCAATCCATCGCATGCTTAACAACGTTGCACATTACATCGTTACGGAAAGAGGCCACATAACATGAAGGCGTCACGCACTTACAACACATACATTGCACATACATAATTTATGGAAAGTAGTACACCCAACAATTTACGGAAAGTAGTACAGCCAACACATACATGAACTAAAATACGACACAACCATAACCCTCGTTACCTACATGCCAAACGAGCCTCGTGGCACCCACATGGAGAATTGCTGAGGGGGCCGTCTCGGACGTGGCTGGCCGTCGTTGTAGTGGCATGCACATATGCAGCTCGGGTTCGCGCAGCAACATGTGGAATCATAAGAGCTTCCTATATTCACGACCTCCTCGTTGCCCCTCTCGCGTTGCATCTGTTCGCGGAGGTCGCTGTTCTCCTCAGTGAGACTCTCCATTCGGTACTCCAAGTCCCATATTCGAGCCCACAATGTATCCACATAACGATCAACATACCGTTCATGAGGAGGGTCGATCCAGCGGGAGAAGTCGCATTTTGCCATCTGCAAAAATAAGGACGGTAAACTTCGCGGGTCTGTACGCAGTACAAAAAAGTAAAACTACTAAATTGTACCCCGGAGCGTGAGCAGCGGAAGAAACGTCGCCCGCCATCGTTCGGGGAATCCAAGATCTGCACGACCGCGTACTCATTGTGCCTGCATTTCGGCCACGCTGGTTGAGCACGCCGACTTGGCATCAATCGGTACTGTGGACCGAACATATCCCTCCTTTCTAAGTGAATGTCGTCCTTCGGTGACCCAAATCCCACTGGCCCCTCGGCTTCCGACATGGTTTGTTCAAGCACGAAAGACAGGGTACTTCTTTGTTCGACTGAACAATTGCTGGGACCCCAACCGTGCTACTTATACCAAACGAGACATCTTGCTGCATCTTTGCTCTGAGAGATGACAACACAAGTCTGCTTTCGCAGTGAAATGACAAAAGAGGCCATCTTTGCTCAGAGACATGACAACACGGGGCAGCTTTGTTCAAAGAGATGACACAGGACAGCTTTTCGGAGTGAAATGACAAAATTTGTCGGCTTTGCTCAGTGAGATGACTAAAAGATGCCAGCTTTGGGCAGTGAGATGACAAAAGATGCCAGCTTTGGGCAGAGACATGACATAACGGGGCAGCTTTGCTCAGTGAGATGACAAAAGATGCCAGCTTTGCCCAGAGACAAGACATAACGGGCAGCTTTACTCAGTGAGATGACAAAAGATGCCAGCTTTGCGCAGTGACATGATAAAACGGGGCAGCTTTGCTCAGTGAGATGACAAAAGATGCCAGCTTTGCGCAGTGACATGACAAAACGGCCCAGCTTTACTCAGTGCGACGACAAAACATGCCAGCTTTGGGCAGTGGCAGTACTAAAGAGGGCATCTGTTCTCAGTGACATGACAACAAGAGGTCAGCTTTGCTCAGTGAGATGACAATTCAGGGCAGCTTTGCTCAGAGTTCGTATACAAAACGGGACCTTTTTCAGTGATACCGCAGCACTCCCATCTTTACTCACTGCTACCACCACGCGGACCAGCTTTAGACGTACGAGTAGAGACAAAACAGCCCCTATAAATTCGTATGCATTCCATTTCCCAGCGAACATTGCCCATCCAAACCCCATACTACATCGCGCTTCCCTCACCCTCACCCAACCGGGATGGACAAAGGCAAGAAGAAGCAATGGGACAAGATGGTGAAGGATTGGAAGGAGACCCGTGACATAGCACGGTCAGCTGCGGCCCGCGATGCCGCACGCGATGAGAAAATAAGGGCGATACAGGCCCGGGTAGAACAAGCCCATCGTGCTACGATGAAAGGTCCCCCCCAGAGCGCCCGCGTAGCAACAACCCAATCCCGGACGTCCCCACCGAGCGTTCGCCACAACTACCACCTGAGGGGGAGACACCTCCCCTTTGTTGGTGCGGGGACGTGTGCAAGTTCTTCAAGTCTAAGCACCACATCAGTCTAGGTATGCGTTACTGGGGTTGCGCAAACTACTCCAGTGACTACCCCAACCGCCGCTTTGACACCGCAACCTATCGGCAGCCGGTAACGACCACATGCACCATTTTCCCCTACCTTGTCTCCTTCACAGCACGCACTAACAATATCTCCAATGTATTTACAGTCTCCGGAGCCCCTGTGTGGCTACCGCAAATGGATCGATCTTGAGATCCACCCTGAGGACCAATGGACCCTTGACTTCGAGGAGTGGAATGTCACAAAGGAGAAGGAGTTGCTGGAGGAGGAGCGCCGCAAGCACGAGCACACCCTGCGTATACAGCGCGAGACGCAAGCTCATCTTGAAGCGTGCACGCGTACGGAGCGGGAGGCTCGCGAGATGGAGCGCGAGAGAAAGAGGGAAATTGCGGCTAAGGCAAAAGAGGCCGGAGAGGAGCTCAATGCCGAGCGGGCAAGGAAGGGAAAGTGGCCCCGGTCCACACAGTAGGTCGTACGAGCAGTTGGGTGGGTTAGTCGCATATCATGCTATATGTTATGCATGTAATAAAAATCTACGCGGCATGTTACTCCCAACTGTATTATGAAGTTTAATATCTCGTATTTTCGCATTCCATGATGTAATAGACCTAGCAAGTTATTTCCCCTAAGGCATGCATGTTAGGACTAGTGGTGGAATTCTGAACATTAGAAGTACAGAGTCCCACACATGCCACATGCCACTGGTCACATCACTTACCGCTTTATGTATCGAATCGTTCCTAAAAAAATGTACCCAAATTTTTTATGCATCTACAACTTACATTGAACATAAACTTCTATTGCAACTTTATCTTATTTTTACGCAGTTTATAACTACAAAATTGACAAAACATACAAACATGACGCGGATTGCAAACCCTTAAAACATACCAAACCCTAAAAGTCATTTACCAATTTATATATCGATCGTTCTACGCACAATCGTTCCTAAAAAAATTTTACCCAAATTTTTTATGCATCTACAACATATAATCAACATAAACTTGTTTTACAATTTTTTCAAATTTTTTTCTGATTCACAACTACAAAATTAACAAAACTTATAATCATACATGTTCAATATCACTTTCCTTCATTTCCTCCAATTGTTCATATCACATTTGTGCTCAAAAAATTTTTCTTTAAATTGCTTCCAATAAAACAATATACCATGATCGAAATTTGTTATTGTCACTTCAACACATTTTTCACGGTCAGCAATATAGGAAAATCACAAAAACACTAATCGTTACTTCACACAAATTTCGTTCGTACTCTACCAACCAATATTTTTAATTTTCAAAATTGCACAACTAATTACACAAGCAGTAAAGTGGACTCCACTTCAAATTCATATTTTTTCACACATCATTTCATATATACACATAAATTTTTATTTAAAAAATTATCTTTACAAATGCATACAAAAATAACTTGAATTAAAATCCTACCCGTGCAAACCCTAACCGGGGGTGTGGGACCCACGGCGGAGTGGTGCGGTGTGGTGCCGCACCATTAGGGGAGTGGTGCGGTGCGGCACCGCACCATCTACGTGGCACGTACGGCGGGGGTGTGGTGCGGTCGGGGACCGCACCACTCAGGTGTGGTGCGCTCCCCGGCCGCATCACTGGACACGTGTCGCGTTGCCGTTAATCGTGCGGTCGTTTGGGGGCTATTTTTGGAATTGTGTTTTCAGCGCGGCTATTTTTGGAATTTTGGTGTATCAACAGTGCTAGAAACGTCCAAAATTCAGATTAATAAAACGTGTTGACCGCAACTGCAAGTCCACATGCTGTGTGCCCCGAAAGATAGGAAAGGCATTTCTAAAATTAAGGAGATAATGGGTTCTTTTTTTTTTTTTGCTTTTTTAGCTGTGACCGTTGACTTATAACTGCAATTGATGATGTTTGTTCATAAAGTAACGAACTGAATACCGATAAACCGTTTCGAAAATATTATTCCTTTAAACCGCTTCGAAAAGACGAATAAATCGTTCTGTTTATTTTTTAAATGAAACCATAAATTATAAATTAAAAAGAAATATAATAGAGATAATATTGTGTTGTTAGGATGCCATAGGAGAGACAGTGGACTTGTTCAAGAAGCTTCATTGCTTCCAAAGGAGCTTCGCAAGTTGCACAATTGTGTAATCTACAAGTCGCACTCTCATCCCAAGGCCAACCCAAAAAGGTATCGACACGCATAATAGCTCCGTAAACAACCCAAAATGTTGCCATCTTACCGCCCATCAAGGGGCACCAGAATATGCTTTGCTTGGGGGTGATCAACTCGGCTTAAAAGCTCATGGCTTATGGCTGAAAACACTGTAGCTGGCTGAAAAAAGCACTGTAGCTAACAGAGGCTTATTTCACATAATTAAATTTAAAAAAATTTAAAAATAAAAAAATTGTTAGCCCATTACGTATAATACAAACAAATACGGGAAAAAAAAGAACCGGCAAAAAACTCAACAAAAAGCCAAAAATTCAGAAAAAGACGAAACTTATGAATAGTGACAAATAAGCCATGAGCACTGTAGCATAAGCCATGTTGATCACCCCTAGCATCCTATCTCCAAAATCAATAAAAAAAAATCAAATCCTTTTTCCCCTACGCACTGCCGGATGCCGACTAATAACAATGGTATGGACTAAATAATAATTTTGACTCCAACATGATGTGCTATCTGCTGTCACGTAATCAGAAAGGATAAGATGATGTAAAAAAAGAAAGTTTGAAGCCACTTTAAGTGGCTTTGGCTTTGGTTTTAAAGCTAAAATCCACTTAGAACATGATAGCTTTTAATTTTAACTTTTTTGTTTTGCTTTTTTTTTCTTTTTATTTGTATTATTCGTAAAGATATAGTGATATTTTATTTTTTTCTCATTTTTCTTTAATTGAATGATTTAGAAAAAAATATCAGTCGCTTCAGTGCAATTTCAACCAACAACCATAAACCGTAGCCAACAGCTTGTTGGAGCGAGTCCGAAACATGACCGGATTAAGGCTATGTACAATGGTATGCCATCAGTTGTCGATAAACCTTGCCATGTAGGGCACGAGATGATGTGGTGGAGAGAGAGCATAGAGAACTGGGCCATCTCTTATACAGTGTTTGACTGTAACATAATAAACAAGATACATTGCATCATAGAGAAGGTGTCTATAGAGATATGCAAAAAGATAACTTATTATATGAGTTATCTTTAGTACTATCTATAGATGATATAAGATATATTTAGACAGCAGTTATTTATATCATTATACATGCTCTAACATGGAAAAGGACAGAGGAAAGTGAACACTACGAAATCATCAGCTGAAACCGTTCGTCATAACTTTCAACTGATTTTTAAAGTGCTTTGATTGACCACAAAACGATCAGCTGCTTCTAAAATTGTTCGGCTGATGTAATTAACTTCTTGCCACCTCAGCCAGTGGCGGATTCAGGAAAAATTTTTAGAGGGGCTGAAGTACCTTCAGCTCGACCCCAACCCCTTCTACATTATACATCCATGGCTAAAAATTTAGGAAGGGCTCCAAAGGGACTCTAAAGGTCCGGTAACGGTAGGGGGCTCGAGCCCCCGCCCCACCGTTGGATCCGCCGCTGACCTCAGCTATAGGCTGTGCGCAATACCGCTGTCTTCATACCTTTCTTCGTACCTGGGCATGAGCCGCGGTTTCGTACTGCTCGGTGTGGACCGCCGAGGCCGTCCTATATGATCGGCACAAAAGCTGGTTAGCACAAGTGTTGATAAAAGATTAGGTGATTTGCTTGTTGATATAAACAAACTAAGTTCGTGTTCTGATCTAGGGCCGAAGAGCTTATGTAGCATCATGACCTGGGACGCAAAGGTGTCATAATTTGACATTTTGTACTCGGTTCGCATTAACCCTCCAATGGTACGAAGCTAATTAACTTTAAGCACTGGCCGTAATTAAAGTAAGCACCCACTTGGTAATACAGCTTTCCTAATTCCTGGGAAACTGGCAGGCCGCATACATGCAAGGTTTCGGGATCGCATGATTCCAGTGCGCATAGCACCATCTCGTCATCACCCGCCTGGCCTGTGTGTTGCTCCGGTTAATGAAGGAGCTCAAGCACTTAACATCATCTCGATTCTGAAGTGTTAACCCGGGAAGGAAGCTCTGCTCTGAATCGCGAAGGATCAAGAGGCTCAGAGCCCCAGCCAGTCCGTGCAGGCGTACGCGGTGGCGGTGCAGCAGCTCGTCTTCAGCCTGGACGAGTGCGAAGAGACGTCGCATGCAGCAAGCAGAAGGCGCACCTAGAATTTCGGACACTATTGGACCCCTGTACATCAAAATTTCCGTTTTTGGCCCCCTGTGCAAAAAAATTTCAAAACTGGACCCCTCTCCACCGCGCAATCACCACCGGCCGCCACCCGTCCCGGTCGTGCGGTCTAGTACCGCACGACCGGACTGTTCACCGGGTCGTGCGGTACCAGACCGCACGACCCGCCTGCCGCCGCGCCGCGCGCGCCCCGACCGCACGTCCTCCCGCCCGACCGCGCGAATCACCGCCCGAGCGCGTGATTGAGCCCCCGACCGCACGACGCCCATTTTTAACCGCGCGACCGTTGGCTCCAGCGCGCGTCTCGTTGCCCGACCGCGTGATTGACGTCGCGTCCCGTCCGTCCGCCGAAAGCAGCAAAGGCAAGGAATACAAAGCGCAGTGCACTGCTTTCTCCCGTCCGCTCGCACACGTGTCTTCAGCGCAGGAAGGGCCCCCTCTCCATGAGTGCTGAATGCACAATTAAAAGAATCGGAACCTCAGCGCAAGGGAGGGAGAAGAACTGCTGTCGAAGGCAGAAGCTCATTTGCAGCGCTTGTGAAAATAGAGCGAGGGAGAAAGTGAAGGGAAGTGAGAGTAAAAACACGTAGATTTGAGTTGTTTTTGTTTGGAATCAGCGGATTTTGCAAGTAGAAAAGTTGTAGATCGCGTCGTGAGCTTCAAGAAGAGGTAAGTCTTGTGCCCGCGAAACTAAATTTTTATGTATGTCATTAGTCCATAATTAGTCCATTAGCACAAACAATCGTTTGGTAATGTTATTGTATGTGAATGTTTGAGACGCCATGTCAATATTGTAGTGTAGATCTGTATGTAAAAATGCACATACGATGAATGTTTTATTGTAGTGTAGATAATGTCGTATTTTATGTTGAAGTTATGTATTGTAATGTAGTTAGTTTTTGGTGAAGAAAAGTGAGGAGCGAAAGCCGGAAGAGTTTTTTCGTTTGGAATCAGCGGATTTGGCAAGTACAAAAGTTGTAGATCATCTTGTGAGCTTCAAGAAGAGGTAAGTTTTGTGCCCGTGCAACTATCATTTTATGTATGTCATTAGGATTTAATTAAACAAACCATCTTTTGTTACTGTTATTTTATGTCAATCTTTTATACGCTGTATATGTATAGCAAATCTTGCATATGTTAGGCATGATGTATTGTAGTGTATGTACTGTTTTCCTTTTTTGTGAACATACGTACTGTAAAGTAGTTTCAGTTAGGTGGAAAATACGAACTTGTAGTGTGTAGACGTTGAGAAAATACATATTTATGTTAGAGCAATTGTAGGTGATAACAATAGTACCAGGATTAGAAGCATATGATTAGTACGCTTAGGGAAGAACTACATACAGTGCGGTAGGTGATAAAAATAAATTAGAAATAAATTTGGTAGATTAGAATTAAAATATAATAGCAGTCATAGAAAGTTATAGTAGAGCTACATAAAGACTATATTAAGTTAAAGTTAGAAAAGATTGTAGTGTAAATAATGTGTAGGTGTTGAAAAAGTAAATATTTATGTTGGAGCATTTGTAGGTGGTAAATTTGTAGTAGTTAGATTAGAGACAATTTGTATAATTAGTATGCTTAGTGAATGTCTCTAGTATGAAGGTCATTTCATGGAAATAAAAATGATACGAATATTTCATTTGATGTATGGTACAATTTGAAAGTAAAATAGTTACAAATAAATCGTAGATTTAGGAATACAAACCATATATTAATCGAAACTGTTAATTAGATGGTACGATTGTTACGTGCTATGTACTAAAATGGTTGATTATGCACTTATGTTAGGTACGCAATGGCTGGCATTGAACAATTGTTCGTGTTTTATGGGAGTGGTCTCGTACGTGATGGGCCGTATGGGGCGGACCTGTCAAATTGCGTGCGGACCGTGATCCGGGCACCCGGTCTGAGCGCCATGAGCTTGTCTGAGCTACGGAGGTGTGTCCGTTCAGCGTTCGATCGACAGACCGCAAGGAATAAGTTATGGATCGAGGCAGTCTATGCCTCAATGGTGGATGATGGAAGGGAGAGCATATGGCAACTTCTGAAGGTGACCAATGATGCCTCATGGGCGAACTACATGGAGGTCGTGTGCAACCCTGATGCTGCGATATATGGGAGGCCAATGGTGTATGTCGAGTTCGTGGAGAGGGCAGAATCATCAGCCATGGTTGGTTCAGTTGCCGCTGGTGGAGATGTAGTGGCCGACGGTCATGAAGACGCTTCTGCGGGAGAACATGTGGGCGAGGAAGTGGGTGATGAAGACGACAGGAGGCGTGCGGAGAATTTCCAGCCCAACAAAGGTGTGGACGAGAGGTGGTGGGCCGCCCGTATTGACTGTCATGAGTATCTGGGGGACCAGGTGGAAGAAGAGGGCAGCGAGGAGGAGGAGGAGGTGGAAACAGGCAGTTCTGGAGAGGAATTTGTTATTGTCACTTCAACACATTTTTCACGGTCAGCAATATATGAAAATCACAAATACACTAATCGTTACTTCACACAAATTTCTTTCGTACTCTACCAAACAATATTTTAAATTTTCAAAATTGCACAAAAAAATTACACAAGTATTACAGTGGACTCCACTTCGAATTCATATTTTTCCACTCATTTTATATACACACATGAATTTTTTTTAATAATTACTTTACATATGGATAAATATATATACACAGTAAATACATATTTTTTTGGGTGGACAATTCTTCGGACACAAGACGCGCGGTCGGCCGGGGCGGACGCGCGCTCGGGCCTGCAGTTGCGCGGTTGGGCGCTCGGCGGATCGTTCGTGCGCTCGGGCGGGCAGACGCGCGCTGGAGGCGACCGAACGCGCGGTCGACGCGACGGCAGGCGGGTCGTACGGTCTGGTACCGCACGACTCGATGAACAGTGCGGTCGTGCGGTACCAGACCGCACGACCGGGACAGGTGGCGGCGTCTGGCGATCCCGCGGTGGAGAGGGGTCCAGTTTTGGAATTTTTTTGCACAGGAGGCCAAAAACGGAATTTTTGATACACAGGGGTGCAATAGTGTCCAAAATTCGCGCAGCTACAGAATAAGGGGACTAGAACTAGCAGTTGAGTGGGCCCCAACCTGACCTGTCGTCTGGTAGCTGGTAGGCAGGCTGCAGGTGCAATGCATCGGCCCTTTGCTGAGTCGTATCCGATGCGTTAGCTTGAGTAGCATCCATTGTCGATACAGAGTAGCGGTCAGAAATAGCGGTTTTGAACGTAGCGACAGCTATATAGCGGCGTATTATTCTTGTGCAAAGTGTAATCTACATCGATCTTTTGTAATATCTAATTATAACTAATTTATCATATATGCACTACTTATATCTAAATGCCTAGTTGACTTATTTATCTTGTATGTTATAGTTGCTTTTAGGCCCGCTTCACTGGACTTTTTGCACTGTACAACACCGTTTAAAGCTTATTTTTTATACTGTATCTACTATTAGCCTTTTTGTATAATTAAATTTAAAAGAAAAAGAAAATGATTTCATCATCACAGACAATACAAATGAATAAGAAAAAAAAGAAAAACAAAAGGAAAAAACAAAATTAAGAAGCTAAAAATTAAAGCTCAATAAAACAAGGCCTATTCTTATTAGAGGTGAAAATATAAAAGTACTGCTCAGTTAAGGAACTAAAGAATCACAAGTATCTTAAAATTCGCTATAAAAATATATTATCCACTGTATCATCTATTTATCCGTTATGCCAATGCTAGTTCGCTGCGACCCGCTACCTACTGCCCTCGTCCCCATGAATTTTGGAGTCACACGCTTGCCTGTGACTTTGACTTTTCCTTTCGCTTTTCTTTTTCCCGCGCTTGCCATGACCCCTCGCCCCCTCCAAGCGGCTCACCACCGCGCTCTATATAATCGCCACCACCGCCGCACCGTACCTCCTCCACGGCACTACACCAAGTTCAAGCTGTTCTTAAGTCTTTACTCCACAAGCTCGAAAGAAAGTAGCCGAGGGACAAGAAAAACACCAAGAAGAGGGAGGGCAAGATGTGCGGCGGTGCGATCCTCGCCGAGCTCATTCCGAGCACGCCGGCGCGGCGTGTCACGCCGGGCCACCTCTGGCCGGCCGGCAAGGCGGGCAAGAAGTGCAGGGGACGCCCCGCGGCCGACGACTTCGAGGCCGCCTTCGAGCGGTTCGACGACGACTCCGAGGAGGAGGAGGAGGAAGATGACGACGTGCTCGAGCGCGAGGCGTTCGGGATTAGCGCGAGCGGGAACGGGAAGGCCGCGAGCTGGCAGCCGGCGCCGAGCCGCCGAAGGAAGCCGACACGGTACCACGGCATTCGGCGCCGGCCGTGGGGCAAGTGGGCGGCCGAGATCCGCGACCCGGTCAAGGGCGTCCGGGTCTGGCTCGGCACCTTCCCCACCGCCGAGGCCGCCGCGCTCGCCTACGACGCCGCCGCCCGCGACCTCCGAGGCGCCGACGCCAAGGTCAACTTCCCCTCCTCAGCCACGGCATGCGCCCGCAAGCGCCGCGCCGCGGCCGCCAAGGCAACACCGTACGTTGTTGACCTCGTCGACGAACAGGATGATGGCGCGCACGCGCCGTCCGTCAATAACGAAGCCCGAGCGGAAGCCAGCGAAAGCTCCGAGACCAGCAGCGCCCTGCCGGACTTCTCGTGGCAGGGCATGTCCGCGTCCGACGAGGTCATGGCCCAGCCCGTTCATCTTGAAGTGGAATCCGACCAGTCCGTCGATCTCGGCAGCGCCAAGAAGCGGCTCCGGATCGAACCCCAGGAAGCCAACGAGGTACTCCCCGCGGCGTCCGAGGATTCTGCCGACCTTCCGTTCGACGACCCTTCCGTGTTCGGCGACCAATTCAATTTTTTCAACGGCGGCGCGTACGGGTCGCTGGACAGCCCGTTCGGCGGCGACGCCGTGCAGAGCTACGGCGCCGTCGACGAGAGCCTGGGGCTCTGGAGCTTTGACGACGACTGCCTCGTCGAGGACAGCGTGTGCTATTATTAGCTAGGTTTCCTTCACCTTGTTCATGTAAAAATCGAGTAGTTTTGTATTGTGTTCATCGTGTTCCACTTGACTGTACTAAAATGTTAATGTTGCCAGAAAGCTGACCTGCTAGTTTGTGATTCTGTCATTCTGTGCAGTTGATACGAAATTTTGATGCCTGTAGACTATTTTTTTATGGTACACCCAGATTAATTTGAACCATCCATTTTGCTTGATCCAAGGGCTGATATTCCAATTACCTCATGGGAGGTAACATGTCATCTGTTGCAATTCAAAGGCTACTATTGTCAATTGCTACCCAGTAAACAAGGAAACAAATCATGTTTTGGCTTCTATCATCAAAGCATGGCTGCTAATAAGGTAAATATTTACTGATAATAATCTTGACTACTATATTGTACCGTACAAAGTTATTTTGTAATTTTCAACATCATATTAATATAGTTTGTACATTCTCACTAAGTATTTTAAATTCAAAATATAATAAAACATAAATCACGCAAATTTGCAAATATGATATAAAATTGCAATATTCCTACTATAAAGAAAATACGTCTAGTTTTTTCACTTTCAATTTATAATGGAGTTTTACAAGTCAAATTGAAATACTACGTCAAACTTTATTATTTTACTCAATGGTGGTTGATCTTAACAAATTTTATGTTCGAAAAACACCAAATAACCAGATACTAGTTGTAATGTAGAAGTGAGATGTATTACTAACGTATACATATTGACATGCATACTAATGTACAAATGCTGAAAGAGGAATGTATATGCCTCATTAATTCTTGAGCAAAATTATTGGAGCCATTTAAGACGCTCCTTCTTTTGCTGTGATTGGGTATGGAAGGTTAACATTTTTTTTTACGAAAACTACCCTTGAATAATCGATAGCTAGGATTTCACCACGCATATTACCTCTATAGCGGTAATGGTGTACCATAAAAAGCTCATGTCTGTATTTTTTTTATCTTCGATCAGTCCAGATGTTGTTATTAGTTTCTTAATGCTACCATCTAAGCGGAACGTCTCTTTTTTTTTGCTGATGACTTGTTAGGACTTCGAAGATTTTCATCACCTGTCCTGACGTTCCCGTTCTTGATACGTGCAGGACTCCATTCTTGATACGTGCAGGACTCCAGATGCCTCGTTTACACTGTGCTCAAATGGGCTGAAATTTTGTGGCTTATAGTTGAATTTGCACTATATCTGACTGAAATTATACTATACCTGATGGTAGCTTACTTGACATAATTAAATTTAAAAAAAATAAAAATAGAAAAAAAATGGGTTAGCCCAGTACGTATAATGCAAACGAACACGGAAAAAAGAACCGGCAAAAAAGCTCAAAAATAAGTCATAAAAAGACGAAATATGAAAATAGTAAAAAATAAACCACAAACCAGAAGGCTAAGCCCAAACGAGTAGGGCCTTAACCTCTATATAAATTGTGTTTGACATCTATGTGGCTCCATGCATAATAACTCAAATCACTCAGTAGGTTTCCTGACTTGAGTTGTTTCTTTTTCCTACTTAACTTTGGCTCGTTCTTTTCAGTTTTTTAGCTAGCTTTTGATTTTAGCTTTTTTTTAACAATTACTATTTCATTAAACTAATAAATCGTAGACAAAAATTGTTAGCCATAGTTCAAAAGAACTCCCCTTTCTTGTTGGTTGTCTAAAAACTACCTCTTGCTCAACTACTCGAGTGGGTGGGTTCTTTTGGGCTGTGCTTATGACTTATAGCTGTAGTTTATTGCTTTTGGCTTAATCTTAGTGTTCTTTTGGACTGATGTCTTATGACTGAAGTTGTTGCGTTCTATTGGGCTGATGGCTTATAGCTTACTGTTGATTTTGAGACGTGAAGTGTATATTTTGGGACATACAGAGGACCATGATAAACTCGTAACGTACGACCAAAGATAACAAAGTGTTAAGAAAGGTTTGTAAACACATGAGAACAACATGGACTACAAGAGACGGACTACGTGGACTGCTCGAACGCCCAAGTACGGAGTAGCTAGTCAGCGCGGAGCGTCGGGTCGGTTATCGCCTTAAAAATGTCACGGTTGTGCTTTCTCCATAGCACCATTGTAGCCATGACCACACCTCCGAGCCCGCAGGGTAGCCGTCCGTGATGACCGTGCTAAGGAGCTCCTCGGACTCGTTGTGTAGGCTATCTTTCTTCATGGTCGTGGCCGCCAATTGAGCCTCGTAGTAGTCGCACACACGCTCCATGCAGTCTAAGAGGTGGTCACCCTTAGACAGTTTGCTGGAGTGTGTGTCCTCGGACTGTGAACAAGCGGGCTGCTTGCCAACCCTACGCCTGACGGAGCTGCTTGCCGGCATGTCTTCCTCTTTATCCTAGATGTCTTGCGTATGCCTTCGTGACCCTGCCAGTGTATCCGTGTGTTCATTCGTAATGATAGCACCCTCGAACACATCCGCCATTAGGTCCTCATGTGACAATGGCGCTTCCCAGAATCGTCATAGCGAACCGAGGGCCTGCAAAACGATGTGCAAGGTGGGGTTAGGCCGCGTCAAGTAGAGCATGATGACATTGCAACAAGGCAGCATCATTCTTACTAGCCCCTGCTATGCCCACCAATTATCATGCGCATCGATGCTATCGGTTTTTGGGTTGATGCCCAAACTTGAGGCGTTGTGCTTAAGCATGCGCCACTTTGCATATAGAGCCTTCTGACTATCCCAATGGTTCTTGAACTGCTTTTGGTTGTAGCACTTTCCTGTGCTCTAGTTGAACTTCGTCATGAGATTAAGCTTGCCTTGGCGGCTCAGGCACGTGGTCTATCGATTTCCAGTGAGGACCTCCTCACGACATGTCCCAAGGAACACCAAGTGAGCCTGCTCATCCCAAATCTTCCCATCTGAAGTGCAAGCAACAGACAACTATTAATTGTAGCCGAGTGCGACATAAGGGAGAAAAGGAGCAATACTGCTTGGTTACACATCACTAAAAACTATCAGCACGTATAGGCATTACATGTGTACAGTACACATTGAGGAGTCAGGCCTGTAACCGTATTACACATTGGATCGAATCAGATATTGCATGATCCAGCATTACACAAACACCTACAATTAAATTCATATGGTCACACATGCACCTAGTTCGTATGTATTACGACAATTTGGGAAGCAACTAAGTAAGAACTTGTCGCATTCCAGGTTGATGAAACATTTGCAACAACAATAAAACAGAGCAAACAATCCTCACATAGGTTGTCGAGCTTACCTGAGGACGGGTGTGCAAGTTCGTGGAGGTGCCAGGATTGGACTACAGAAGAGCTTGAACGAGGCTCGGCGAGACGGCCTGTATGAGGGCTTCGGCAATGGCAGCGGAGGCAAGAAGCGCTTCCGATAGGGCACGAGTTGTCCTTCGTACCTCAATGAGTGCAACTTCTGTGCTGTCGGCGTCTGAGGTAGTGTCCGATGATGACCCGGTTTGTGACTGAGAGATTGAGGCCACGCCTCCAGCCGGCGGCGCTAGGCCCTGCCTAGATGGGGCCGCGGGAGCCTCTGCACGAGTTGTCATTGGGCCCGACACTACAGGGATTATCGGCGCCTTCAGGGATGGGGTCGCCAACACGGGGGTTGGGGACAGGGGATGTCACCGAGGGGTAGGTGGGCCAGGGGGATATCAGCGACGGGGAGCAGGGGCACGGGGAACTCGCCGACAGGGAGGCAGGACAGGGGATCTCGTGGAAGTGGAGGGGGCAGGGGCTCTCGCGGAGGGGGAGGCGGGGCAGGGGATCTGGCTGACGGGGTGGCGGGGCAGGGGATCTGGTTGACAGGGAGGCCGGGCAAGGAGATCTGGCCGACAGGGAGGCGGAACAGGGAGATCTTGCGGAGGGGAGGCGGGGCAGGGAGATCTGGCCGACGGGGAGGCGGGACAAGGAGATCTTGTGGAGGGGGAGGCGGGCAAAGGAGATCTGATCGATGGGTAGACAGGGCAGAGGGATCTCGCGGAGAGGGGGGGTGGGGCAGGGAGATCTGACCGACGGGGAGGCGGGTTAGGGGGATGTCGCTTAGGGGGAAGCGGGGCAGGGGGTATCGACAGGGGGGAGCTCGGCGAGGGGGATATTGCAGAGGGGAGGGGGAGTCGGCGTGGCTGTGAGGGGAGCTCGGCGATGGCTACATGAGGGGGGATCGGGGAGGGAGACATGTGGATGAGGAAATATTTGTCTTTATAAGAGCATCTTCAAGAGATGCCCAATAAATTCACACCCTAAATCTCTTTTTACAGATCCTAATCACGGTATAAGGTCCCAAAATAATCATTCCCTCCAACAGATACCCTAAACCAGAAAAACAGTATTGGGAGTCTAGATCATCCTAAGTAGAGAGCGAGAGCCCATTTTTTGGGTGTGTTCTATTTTTGGGAGTCTATTTGGGAATCTGTTGGAGCTACTTTTTACCCTTCAACTCTAAAATTTAAATATTAAGAGCCATATAGAGTGGAGATGCTCTAAGCGCTACCGTTTAGGAGAAATTATGGTGGTGATCGTTTTGGCTTAAAAGCTCGTGGCTTATGGCTGAAAACACTGTAGCTGGCTGAAAAAAGCACTGTAGCTGACAGAGGTTTATTTAGCATAATTAAATTTAAAAAAATTTAAAAATATAAAAAATATGTTAGCCCATTACGTATAATACAAACAAATACGGGAAAAAAAAGAACCAACAAAAAAGCTCAATAAAAAGCCAAAATTTCAGAAAAAGACGAAACTTGTGAATAGTGCCAAATAAGCCAGCACTGTTCATCAGCCCTTTTGATCGCAGCCATAAATGGCTGCCCGCCTGCCCGTACAGAAGCGTAAGCCAAAAAGCATATTCGAACGCGGATAGTTTTTGTACGGCGGTTTTGTGTGTTGTTTTCAGTAACGTTTATGCTTTCCTGTGTACGCCTGACGTTTTGTTGCATATTGGAATGACACTGTTGAGGGGAAGAATCTTAACTCTGAAGATGTGGAAGACTGCAGTCGTCTGAATAATCTTGCTGGAAGAGCAACACAATCTAGATGCCCGGTCCGAGCAACTGAATCAAGGCCAAAGGGGAATTTCTACCGTAACAACTGAAACAAGACTCAAGACTACATACGGTCGTGCTCAATACGTCTAAGGCGGAATCATTCCAGAACTCCTCTACGCAGACTTGGCAAAGTTTCCTTGGCCTTCTGGAAAGATGAAGCAATTGACTTGTACTACGCTCTAGAAGCCGGCCGGGTGACGTGCGCATGCTCGATCCCCCGGTCTCAGCAGCCACAGTAACATTGTGAAAATTGCTCCTCTTGCTTGCTGCCATTCTTCAAGGGGAGGAGGACGAGCATTGTAACACTATGCCCCTTACTGCATCACGCCTTCGAGGGCGTTTGAAACTGTCTGAACTTCTGATTTTTGATTAGAATTTTTGACTTTGAAATAGTACCAACTAGAAGCAGAAGCGACTGAAAATAGGAGGTGTTTGATTCGGCTAGAGCTTTTAGGTGAGTTGATTTGCAAAAGATCTCACCTCTCTACTCCACCACTCCGACCGAGATGTTCATCACATCATTCTGGTCGAGATGTCCATCGCCACGGCCCTCGGTGTCCTCCTCACGTTTCACCCACCACTCCCTATTGGCTGGGATTGGGTTAGAGAGGATTGACGGGTCCAGTGATCAAGGACATAATCATCACAAATGGTTTGAACCACAAATCATCTGTGATAGATAATTATAAAAAACAATATATATCGATGCAATTAAATATCTAGTCTCAAAAGATGAAATAGTATAGTTTTTATGGCTTATATATGCTCGTTTGAAAGGTTTCGACGAGATCTACAATTTTGCAGTTGAGGCAAACTCCAAATTCCGAAGGGAAGATCGAAAATTTGGGAAAAAATAGAAATTGAAAACTTGCGACGCAAATTTGAGGCTAAAGACGACCGATTTTAGGGGTCTTAGAGGGCAACTAGCATGAGTTAGTTATTTTTTATCGGACTCGTCATTAGCTTTCCGACGAATAGAAAAACATCGAAAATGAATATTGTATGCAAAAACTATGTCCGTTTTGTTAAAGTTGTCTCGGAATGAAATTCTACTCGGATTGAAGATTATGAAATTTTAGGAGATTAGGAGATTGCAAGGCGAGAAACATACCATAGACGGTTTTTAATACAAACCGTTTGTGAAGGTCACAAACGGATCTTCACAAATGTTTTGTATTAAAAATCATCTGTGATACTTCACAGATGATGCTCACCATGAACTATTTGTGATACTTCACAGACAATATCTTTCATAGACAGTTTTTGGTAAGAACTATCTGTGATACTTCACAGACGATGCTCACCATGAACCGTCTGTGATATTATTTTTTACAGATAGTTTTTAGCGCTGGCAGTAACACAGACGATCTCTAAATCTAAACCGTCTGTGATTGTATTTAATACTAATGGTTTTAGTGAATCGTGGATGATAAAATGTCTAATATATACTTTTTTTAGTAGTGCCACTAGCCCAGCTCGTCCTACGTTACTCGGCGTGTGTGTTGTACTGCCGATACCAAATGAGACAGTTTGCTGAAGACAATAGATTGATTAGGTACTGTAGCTATTTCTTTTTTAAAAAATAGTTTTCGATATTTATTTTTATAAACCTAGTCTCCTCTTCAATTCGACAGGTGCTTATGTGCCGAGCTCTCGTCGCTGGACAACGATTTGATTAGCGATTAATTAGTGTTAATGATATTTAATTAATGCTAATCATGCACATTAGTGCGGCATACGGCAGCGCCCGTGGGGCAAGTGGGCGACGGAGATCCGCGACCCGCACAAGGGCACTCAGTTATGCACTCAGTTTGTAAGCTTCTGAATTCACCATCTCGGTTTTTGCTCGTCATGTTTCATATGCACACGATTCCTTTCTCAGATGTTGTTTCTTGGTTCAGAAACGTCGTTGATCGATGTTGAAACAGAGGATGCAGCCGAGGGCTACTTTGGGATTTGCTTGCTTGCTGATCAAACCATGTTGCACTGTTTGAGCTTGTTCGTTAGATTCTGTATCTGTACTGCCGGCCTTCTGATCAAATTACATTTGTAATCTGTGATAATTTGTGCTACTCGTACGAGGTCTTTCGTACTGTTGGTCAATAGTCCTATGAGTTGATGATGTCGGCAATGTCGTCTATTGTCGCTGTTGTGATTGTCAATGACAAATAAGCTTGTGAACCTGGTCCTCTCGTTTATATGTGTAACCTACCCATCGTGTCATTGTTTTGTTGGATTATGTGAGATGATCATATTAGTTCAGTCAAGTGGTAAATATTTGATTGTACAACTACGAACCTGCTTTTATTGGGCAGTAAATATGTTTATAGAACACCTCGAGGTTTCAATTATATTGTTTCGTTCATAAATACTGCCGAAAAAGATTGATCATCTCAGTGGACAGTGGTTGATATGCCGATTAGCACACCTGGAGAAGTTCAGAAAACACACCATAGTCTTCCTATCTGCTAGCAATTCTTCTTTGGCATGCCATTTGATTCTCACGTCGTATGTTGAAGCTTGCAATATCTCTTCATTAGCCTTGATGCTTTGCAGGAATAGTCTTGTGATGGATACGAAAACCGCCTCGCAATCCGGTGGGCACCTAACGGCCACCGGTGGTTTCGTGAGCTTCTGAATGATATTTTAGGCTGCAATTTGCACATCTTGCTCTTATAATTCTCGCCTCAATGTGGCTATGACAGCGACTCCGCTGAACTACATTCCATATTAAGTTGGGCTGCAGGATTCTCAAGAAAGATGGAAGCACAAGCAAAGGCAGACTGCACGGTTTACCTGCAAGTTGAGTGCTGTGCCATTATGATTCAGAACCAATACATGCTACCCAATATTTCCTTCAGGAAACTACTAGTTGCAGCTCTTCTGGTATGCACATAATTTGCCCGGCATGATGGCCCAATTTTGTCGTCCATGATTCTTTATAAAGGATTGGATCTGCCATATATAGTTCTTGGTTTTAAAAAAAAGTTGTGTGGGTTTTCAAACAATTAGGATGGCTACGTGCACCTGTTCCACTATCTGGAGAATTTTCCCTACACATCCTAAGGAAAACAATAGAATCTTCAGCCTCTTGATGATAATTACTATTGGCCTAAAAGGACCTTACAAGCTTTCCTGGCACAGAACTTGCAGGATCAATTGAAGGATCATTTTCCCCCACTATCACCTCTTCTTTCCCTCGGGGTACTACTTGGCTGTGCTCGTGGAATTGCGAACAACTCCAAGTTTGTCTCTAGCCAAGGATTCTAGGTGAGATTTTGGATTTGGTTCTGAAATTCCGTCCACAGATCGAAGTCCCTCTGATCGACCTTCTATTGCATCGAAAGCCTCCTGGAAAGTGACCAACAGCATTTCCTACAAATGCTAAGAAAGATCATACGAAGTATAGAAGGCCACTTACATGTAAAAACAAGGATGCATGGACCTTGCAAGATCACCTCTTGCTGCTGAAGCAATGCACTTGATGGAGAAAAGAGATCAGTTCAGACATCACGTTAGACAGAGTAGGCATCTGGCAAGAGCAAATGAAAATAGCATGTGACTTGGGGATGCTACAAGTAGCAATGCCACGCCATGGTGTTGTGTGTAATGGCATGAAACCGAAGGGTTTCGAACCCTTTCTGCCAATGAGGACAATTGGAGGGTCTTATGCCAGTGTCACACCTCATGGTTCCAAATTCTTGACCTGATGCAAGTCTATGGGCAATGGGAACCAAGGGTACCCCCGGACAGGCTATGGGCTGGAAAGAGAGCCCATGGTATATGTTAGTTTGGAGAACACACGGCACAGCCGGTGATTGGCAGTGATGTGTATATGTAATACATGTACATCTAAAGATATTACTCCCCGCGGAATGCTCGCGCGGAGAGAGCTCCCACGTCGCCCCTGCGCGCGCTCCGGCCGGCCGAATTCCCGTACGGTCGGGGGACGTTTTTTGCGAAAAAGCCCCTGCGTTTTCCAGAAATTACATAAAGATCCTCTGTTATCGCACAAAGGTCCCTGAATTTTTCAAAAAAGACCCTGCGCATATTTATTTTTCGTTGATAACGATCCGTAGTTTCTGAAATTACGTACAGGCCCTCGGTTCTTTCAAAACAATCTATGATTTTTACGAAAAAACCCCTCTGGTCTCCTTTTATTGCGAAAAGCCCCTCGCTTTTTTTTTGAAAAAAACCTACGCTTTCCTTTAGCTACGAATTTTCGCCTCTTTTACTTCGGTACACATGGTGGCTGGCGCGGCGTACCGCCGCGCCTATGAGGCTAGTAGTTTACAAGGAAGGAGATATCTCAGGGAAACAAATAGAACTGCCCTGGGTAGGGTATGGGTAACCTAAATTTATGTCTAATTTTATCTACACTCATTTAAAATGATATTACCTATATCTAAATAAAAAAAGGGTATATCTAATGGTTTTATGTAACCCAATGGGTAAAGGAGAAGGAAAGAAAAGAGTTAAGTTAAAGAGGTTTATAAAGAAAGTTTTTGTAAAACTTCGGTATTTGAAATTTTAACCTCGCGTTTACACCATAAAATTTTTTCAAAATCAATTAAAATTTATTCAAAATCAAGGAACCAATCTGATACCATATTAGTTTGGAGAACACATGGCACAGCCGGTGATTTTCATTGATGTGTATATGTAATACATGTACATGAGTTAGTTCACAAGGAGATCTCAGGGATTCAAACCGAGAAAGCACCCATACTATACACAATCCTAGCTTACAGATTATAACAGATATCGGTTTATACATTCCAAATAATCAACAGTATTGATACATTCCAAGTGTGACTAACAGTATAAATCCCTTACCCTGTTATCTTTTGCTATACTACTTACCTTTCAAGGACACCATCTGAATTTTAGTGCAGTAGCCGACCAGCTACAAGGTGGTGCTCATTTGGATTTTTTTAGCTTATGGTTGAAAAGCATTGTAACTGACTGAAAAAACTGTAACTGACAGAGGCTTATTTAGCATCATTAAATTTAAAAAAAATTAAAAAATATAAAAAATATGTTAGCCCATTACATATAATACAAACAAATATGGGAAAAAAGAACCGGCAAAAAAACTTAACAAAAAGTCAAAAGTTCAGAAAAAACGAAATTTATAGATAGTGAAAAATAAATTGAAAACTAAAAGTTGAAATCAAAACGAACACACCCTATATTCAAGGTGCAGAGCAGCTCAAATGCAACCAAATTTAGACAGTACCGTATTATAAAATATCTGCGTTTTTTTCCAGGAAAAGTTCACGACATTGAACATTCCGCTTGGAGCCCACAGACATGGTGCCCGCCCACAAGATTGGGAGCCCGCTGGTCTACGCAGCCCACTGTCGACGCAGACCAACCACCTCACCTGGCTCGTCTATCTACGAGTCCCACGCGCAAGAACGCGAGTTCCCGGTGATCTTCCGTGTGCAAACACCAGCGACATCAAAGGTCAGCCATGTGCTGGGGTGCGATCATCTCGGAGTACACTCCCGATCGGGTGAACCGGCGGCTGACGGCCGCCGTGCTCTGGCCGAACGCGTTCTCGGCCGAGAGAAAGACCACCGGCAAGCGGAGGGCTGCTCCCTCGACTGACGACGAGTTCGAGGAGGAGTTCCAGCTTTTCGAGGATGACGACGGCGACGAGGAGGATCCGGCCGTGCCGTCTGCAGACAGAGCCTCCAAGTGGAAGGCACCTTCCTTTGCTGGTACAATCAGACCATGAACTTTATTGTTGTTGTTCTTCTTCTACTTTTTTTTTTGGAGCAAATCCGGTTTCTTTCTGAGGAATATTTTACATGCCGGCAACACACATGCTCTCCTGTTCCTCGATCGGCAGTTTCAGATGTTACCGTTTCTTCGGGCTCCAAGCCTCGAATGGTCGGTCCAAAGAGCAAGAAGTACAGAGGCGTCCGCCACCGCCCATCGGGCAAATGGGCGGCGGAGATCAGGGACCCTCAGCAGGGGCGGCGTGTGTGGCTCGGCACGTACGGCAACGCCGAGGCGGCTGCCAGAGCCTACGACCGCGAAGCCCGCCGGATCCGCGGGAAGAGCGCAAGGCTCAACTTCCCACACGAATGCTGCCCTCGCCGGAGGAACGTGCCGGAGTGCATCGACCTGAACTTGCCCGCCGTTTCCGATGATGACATGATGGCCGTCGACGCAGTCGCGGAGATGGGCAATGAGCCGGTGGAGAGCACGCCGATGATGAAGATCAAGAAGCTGATCGTGCAGGGTCCTCACGACGGGCAGTTGGTGAGCACCATATCTGATCTGATGAACAGAGCGGACAAGAGCAAGGCCAGAGTGTCCGGAGTGCTGCAGTATGCGGCGTTGATCTCCGAATGCAGCCGTCAGATGGAAGAAATTGCTGCCTTGAGGAGGGACCTGGAGAACCGCACGAGGCAGTTGGATGCACATAAAGGCCAACTTGTTAGGATAGCTGCTTCCCTTCTGCTTGACTGATCCTAGGGGCTGAACTCTGAATGCTTGAACTTGTTCAGTGCAAAGTTGCTTCAGCTTATTAGTAGTAGTAGTGAAGGACCCTGTTAGATATTCTAGGTTAATGTTATGATGAACTATTGTAATGTTTATGGAGTGATCAATTAGTTTTGTAAAGATGGCACTCTGTCAGGATTGGTTTGGATAGAAATTGAGGATTTGGGATTTAAGTCATAGATTTACCTAGGTTGACCTGAGTTGTTGGATTAAGGTTGTATGATGCATGTCTTGGCTAATGTAGATCAAGTTGCGAAGAATTTGTGCCTGGAAATGAATTCCTTGTCTTTGGATGTGCAGGGTCGCTTGAAATCAACTGTGGTCAACAGCGATGATCGAGGCTAGGCTTATAGAGGAGTTGAGACCCAGAACGATCAAGTATACTGGGTGAGGCGGTGAGCTCAAGCATGGCATGAGAAAGGCAGCAATGCTGAAGACGAGTTCGAATAGCGGGATGACGCTAGGTGGCTTGCACGAGCCAAGTGAGCCGTGGTTCGGTGGAATCAGGGCGGGAGAGACTTGGCCGCACGTGACAAGTTAGTGGTATACCTACACGTGGCAAGTATGATGATTGCTTGTAAAGGATGGTGATGACCGGGTCAACAAAGGGGTATTTTAGTATTTTGATCAAAATACTAGAAACCATCTTGGATCAAAACCGCAGCGCATGGGCGATGTGTTGGAGAATGGTTTAGGTCAAGATGGAGCTAGTTTGATCAAGGCGGATTAAGGTTAATGATTTAGCAGATGAACACTTATGCGCTTTGGAAAATGTACATAAGTGAATTTGAGTGAGTAAAACCCGTGTGTGTGGGATTAACAGATTTCTCCATTATAATAGTAGATATGATCCATTTTGGGGTAGGTGGCTAGTTGCCCACCTATAAAAGGGGTTGGGATGGAGATATGTAGAGTTAACCTTCAAATCCCTCTCTCATGTACTTTCTTGTTTAGGGTTAGGGCCTGAGAGTGGAGCCCATGGTGTACTCTTTGTCCTTCAAGATGAAGTGACTGTAAACTCAACTTTCTCAAGTGAGCAATACGTCATTTTTTGCATATTTTCATATATTCATCTTGATTTGGTTGTTTTGCTCTTGATTTGGTCTCAAAATGTGATTTATTGATCCAAGGGTTTTTGAGTCAATTTCTTGGGTATTCTAAATTGCTGTGACATGTGGGAATACATCTAGATTCATCTTGGTCATCATCCTTTTACGAGTTAGTTACATTCACCAATTTTGATTTTGACTCGATTTTGATGTAACATTCCAACAAATTGAAAAAGATCTCATCTTTGGCCATGCTTTTTATGATCGTTTGTTGGAATAGATTCACAATACTCTAGAGAGGATCTCTACAAAGTTTCACATTATTTGAATTTATGGATCGAAAGTTCCATCTGTTTTTGTTTTTGAATCAAAGCTGAAACAGTTGGTGTAGTCTCTGTTTGGAACATCAACCAGTTTTACGACCACGATCAAGTTCCAGATTGCATCATACCGTTTTTGACCACATTCAGTCTTTCGACCGCTTCGCGTTTTTCCTACCACATGAGATTTTTGACCGCCCATAGATCCTCGATTTCATTGGTTGGTTTTTGAACTGAATCGACCACGCCAGTCGCAGATCACTTGTTGGCATCCGACCTCATTGATTGTTCAACCACTTATTAAGTTACGACCACGTTATCATTTTGGTTGCCTACTGGTTCTGACTACACTGGTTGTTCGACCACTTGTTGGCTTGCGACCACGTTGGTTACGACTACGTTGTTCATTTTGGTTGCCGACTGTTCCGATCATATTAATTGTTCGACCACTTGTTAGTTTACGACCATGTTGATCACTTTGGTCGTCGACTGGTTACGACCACGTTGGTTGTTTGACCATTCGTTATTGTCTGACCACGTTGGTTTCGACTACATTCATTTTCGATCACGTTGGTTTTGGTCTCGGTGGTTATTAACTATATTGGTTTTCGATCATTCCCTGGTCGTCGACCATGAGAGGCGGTTTTTGACTACACTGATTTCCAACGTAGTGTTAGTTCTCGACTACGTGATTTTTGTTTGGTAGTCGATTTTTGATCACGTTGGACTTCCGACTGGTAGCCGAATTCGACCATGCTGTATTTCTTGCCGTCTAGTTGTGTTCGACTTTGTTTCTTTCGTTTTCAAGTGGGATTTCAACCTTAATCTTCATAGCTTTATAGCTATAGAAGAGAAAAGGGTAAGTGAATATTGGGGGGATTTAAAGGCACAATTCACCTTCTTCTATTGTCTATCTAGTCCTATAAGTAGAAACCAGAAAGGGGGGCTTAAGCTTACCGAAGAAACCCAATAAACCGCAACATCCCGTTTGAGGGAACTTAAGCTTCCGATGATTTTAAAGTTGAAGCTCCCTGGCTAAGGGACTTGTGTAAAGTTCATTTGGATCAGTGGATTTTATAATTTTACAAACAATGCGTTTTGTGAAGAAGAGCAACCATGCATCTCTCTTGATAAGTATAAATATCAACTAAAGTTTGGTCTTTTTATGATGAGATTTTTCCTGGGTAGTGAGAACACTTTCGAACTTCAAAAGGCATGTACTTTCAAATACGTTACAAATCAGATCCTTTTGTTTTGCGACGACAACGGCAAATGCTGTATTTTTCTTTCAAGGGGTTGTCTATTTCTAAGGCGAAAAGAGGTTGTCTATTTGTAAGGCATCTGGAAATTTTCTTAAGCACAAATCACATTTTTTATCTATTGGATCAACATCTAGTCATATGATACATCATTCAATCAATTTTTGGTGTGGCAATGGAGCAACCATCAGAGCGAATTACGAGCAAACTTAAAAAACTCTAATGTCAAAAAAAAAAAAAATCAATGCACCCTAGATCATATCACTGATAACTTTGTTTGAAATGTTTCATCTCTTGTGCGATTGGACTGTTCTTCACATTTCTACTTTCCCCCCTCTTACGTAGGGGTGGAAAACGGTAACGGATAATTCGTTTTATCCGATATTCGTATCCGAGAAAACGTGAATGTGGTAAGCAAAAATCCGTATTCGTATTCGATAATATTCGTATCCGTATTTGAGAATATTCGTATTCGTATTCGAGAACATTCACATTTGTATTCGTATTCGAAAACATTCGTATTCATATTCGAAAATATTCGTATTCGTATTACCGCCCGGCGCCGGCTTGCCAATTCGCCATGGCGAGTACCGAGTAGGCGACAGCCGCATTGGCGATTTGGCGGGCACATGGAGACTAAAAGGCGCCAAGGCGCGCAAACGGCGGGAGTCACGCGCGGGAGTCACTGGCTCACTGCCTCACTGAGTCACAGAGTCAGTAGTCGCTGCCTCGCTGGTCACTGCATTTGCAAGACTCACTACTACTCCTGGCGAGTCTGGCTGTCTCAGTCTCACGTCTAGCAGGGTGCATATGTAATATCCAAACTTGAGATGTACACCAACGCATTTTCTTCTACAATATTTTGCAGCGCAGGTCATATAATCGAGGGACTAAATCGACATATTTATGCGAACGGAAACCCCTTCGATTACCTCCTCCCCTCTGCGCCGCCACTACACCTCTCACCTCCTGCGACTTCCAGGGTTTCGCGCGAGACCTATCTAGCGTTAGGGTTTCTGAAACCGGCGACCATGGCGAACGAGCAACCGGCGGAGAGCTACACGGTGGAGGAGCTCGTGGCCGTGAACCCCTACAACCCCGACATCCTCGACGACCTCGAAGGCTTTGTCAATGAGCAGGTAAACCCTAGCCCTGGGATGCGGTTACCCCTGTTCGTTTCGCTCTTGTATTTGGTGGAACTGGCGAAGGCTCGGCCCGCAGGTTTGGTTTTTGGTCGTGCTAAAACTAGCGTTTCGTGTTTACGTTTGAATGGTGGCGAAATCGGTGGGTCGGTGGAGTGCTAAATTGTGCGGCGTTTTCAGATGGAATCCATTCTTAGTAATACGCAGACGCTAGAAATTAGCAGTATTTTCATCTTTGCGGGTGGATTGTAGTGTATTTTGTTGACGGGGAGCGGTAAATTTACTGCTGTATTAAGCATAGAGGGTGGCTGGGTTTGTGTGTAATGGTAGGCACTTCATAGAAGTACTAGTTTGGGGCTTCTATGGGGTGTGCAAAACAAATTGTGTGTTTGGATGCTATTAGAATAGGCAGATTAGGTTTGCCTTTGCTGTTACAAGATATTAAGTTCATCTCTCTTGCGCAAATAAGAGATTTGCTGTTGGGAGCAACAGACATGTGTTCGTAACTCATTAGGAATGGTGGATGGAGGGATAGATGAATTTGTAGTTGGTAAGATCTGTGGTCAGTGGTGACAAAATGGCAATATTAGGCTATTGTGCAGATTATACCCGTTGAGCTCACTGGTTCTACTGATACAGCGACTGTTCGGATTGTGACTTTACAGAAACAAGTTTGACAAGAATCGTTTTAGGTTCTACGGTATTGTACACAATCATGCTAGCCCTTTAGTTTTATTGCAACATTAGTTATGTCATGTTTCAACCCTTTCAAATTTACAGTCTTTTTTTAATTTCTATTTAGGTTTCTTCTCAAACATATAACTTGGACGCAAATCTCAGCCTTCTTCGTCTGTACCAGGTAACAATGCATCTCCATATGAATGATTTTTATCCAGATTATGGCTCCATTGATATGTCTGCTTAATGATTTATTTCCTTTTGCAGTTTGAGCCAGAAAGGTTGAGCATACAGATTGTAGCTCGCATATTGATCAAGGTAACATAACAACTAATGCTTACATCAGTTTAATCAATAAAATCGTTCTTGGTTCACTTCCAGCCGTTTACTCTGTGTATGTTGTTCTATTGACAGGCTCTCATGGCAATGCCTGCCCCTGACTTCAGCCTATGCTTATTCTTAATTCCTGAACATGTGGTATGAAAAAGATACCCTGCCCTCCTGTGTGTATCCTATGGAAACTAACTGTTTTCGCCACTTACATATTTATGTTTTGCAAGCAAATGCTATTGAACATGCAACTTAGGACTGTCTAGAATTTAGAAGTGTTGAATTATGTGTCAATACTCATTGATCTGTATGTCATGGAAGTTGATTGTTATATTAACCTTCAAATAAGACTGTAAGATTTGTAGACCTGGAGATGTGCAATATTTGACAATGACTTGTAGACTTGTAGTTGATACAATAAGCATATTCAGTTATCCACTTTATATTCAGTATATACTCATTTCGAATTCAAGGATATCATGCAAAGGAACATGTATTCCCATTTTGAAGTATCCCTTGTGGTTGTATGAAAATTTTAAATTTTGCATCAGACAAATAATTATTACAGATATATAAGATGTCAGATTTGATCTGTCCTGTTGCCTTTTAATTGTGCGTCCTTTGCTCCTTTTTTGTTGGGTCTCCTGAAGTGTTCTGCTATTATGTGGAGTTGACTTGTATGCTCTTTTATTTTAGCAAATGGAAGAGCAATTCAAGACATTGATAGTTCTTTCTCACTACCTGGAGGTACATACTTGGTCTTACTAAGTGACTATGTATAGATGTCTAAGAACTAGTGTGATATCCACTGCTAACCTCAATTAATTCGCTTACAGACTGCTAGGTTCCGTCAGTTTTGGGATGAGGCAGCAAAGAACCGCAACATATTGGAAGTTGTTCCAGGTATATATATTTGTTGAGGCATCGAATCCATTGTTTGTCATCTATTGTAAAGTGAACTTGTTGCAAGCAAAGTCTTAGTGCTTGTGCATGTTAATGCCTAGGGGTGGCAACGGGGTCGGGGGAGGCTTGGTCCCTACGGGGATTAAAAATAAGCTAAAGTATTTTTAAAAAATAATAACGGGGCTGCTCCAAATGGCTTTTAAGCCGCGGCTTTTGGCTGAAAGTGCATTGTAGTAGCTGTTAGCTTTTTTGAGTCATTCAATTAAAAGATTTTTTTTAAAAAAATGGAAAAGCTGTTATATGGTCATGGACAATGCAATGGAAAAAGAAAAGGCCAAAAAGCCAAAAAACAAAAAAAAAAAAACCGAAATTAAGAATCCGACGCGGTTCAAGTGGTTTCCGGACACTAGAACCGAAGCCGTTTGGAGCAGGGCCAATGTGACTTTGTTTATTAATTTATAATTGTTTAGGCATACTTTTTTAAAATATATATTCTAACATATAGATTCAAGTTTCAGTCTAAATATATAATAAAAGAATACAATCTTTCATATTAAAAAAAACTATAATCTATTTATTTTTATTGGGTCCCCGTGGCCCCCGCAGGGGGAGATCGGCCCCCGCCTCTGCCCCCAATGGGGAAATTCCTTGCAGGGCCCCACCCCCATGGGGGAAATTGCAACCCCTATTAATGCCCATATAAGATTCCTAATAGAAGTTTTAAATCATGTCAGTGAGTATTTTTCTTTTCATTTTCCATTATCGGACTTGGGTATGAGTGATGTAGTATAGCTTTTCTGATTTACTGCATTTGCTAAAATAGTTTCTGCACAACTCGTTTTTTAATTAACCTTGTGCTTTTCATTAACGGTGTTGACCAACAAAATAATTTGTGTACTAATCCTGTCCCGTCAATAGGTGCCTGGAATAATCTGGGTGTCTTGTGTTAACTTCACCTTTTGCATTGTCATTTATTTTCGCTGAAAAGGGTGCCTGCTGGCTAGAAACTTTATTGTCATAATCCTAACAGGAACTTGCTATGTAATTTTTCTAAGTTTTTTTTGCGAGGGTAATTTTTCTAAGCTGTGTTCAGTTGGATGCTATCTTATGCCAATTGCTACGTATTCTTTTCTTTTGACCTAATGATGAAGTTGTACTGACACTACGAATCTTTTTGCAGGTTTTGAGCAGGCAATCCAAGCCTATGCTATTCATGTGCTTTCCTTGACATACCAGAAAGTTCCTAGGCCTGTTCTCGCTGAGGTAAAATAAGTATCCTTTTAAATTAATTAGGGGAGTCCTCCAGGCTGCAGAGGCTTTCGTATGATCTTGTTCTTACACATTTTGGATGACCGTGGTAATTCAAGCGGCATATTAGATGATAGCTGTGAATATTCTTTATGCCAAAAAAATCATCATCATCCAAATCGTGCTGATTATCCGATAGGGGTCATTGTTTGCATTACATATGGATTGTTTCTTGTTGATGTAACAGCCCACCACTTTTGTTTTCAGGCCATCAACATTGAAGGTCTTGCATTGGACAAGTTTCTGGAGTATCATGTTGCAAACTCAGGTTGGGTAACTGAGATGGGTGGACGTTCTCAAGTGATTGTCCTTCCGCGCAATGAGTTCAATCACCCAGAGCTCAAGAAGAACACAGCTGACACTGTTCCGTTGGAGCACATAACTCGCATATTCCCTGTCCTGAGCTGATTCAGCAACCATGATCAAATTGGCATTGAGCAGTTGTGTGGTCATCTTTTCCTCCAGACCTACTGAGAGTTTTATAGAACTGCAGCAAGTGAAGCTACTCTGGGCACTTGTATTTTTTTTATGGCATGCCACATTTTGAGGTTTTGGGAGTATCCAGATGCGCCTGTTTTTAGCTAAACGTGTACTGTCAACTAGTAGTGCCTATTCGAATGGCATATGTTGCTAAGTTATGTTTTCTATGCATTCCTGTCGAGATGTTACAACTGTCTGAGTAATTTTATGGCAGCAAAATTTTGCACATCACCTAAGTATTCGGGATCGGCACGAATTTGTATTCCAGTTGCCGGAGTCCAGACTATCCCTCACTGCCAGGTATTTGATGATGCCTGGTGTGAGTGCAAGCAGGAGGATTCATGTGCAGCCTCTTTGGTGTTGCGTTGACATCTTTCATCCAAAATTTGCTGCCCGCATCAGCTTATTTATCCCTTGATCCACCTCTTCGTTCTATTATGCAAAATCGTTTCGTGGCCTGTGTCATGATCATGGTTCTCGTCAAAGAGGTGCCGACAATATAAACTGCCAAAATTCGTCTGGGGAAAAATAAAACAAATTCGTCCGGAAAGAAAAGGAGAAAGGAAGTCACATGTACATATTCGCTTGGGCCGGCCCATGATTTTCTACGGCCCAAAGAGCTTTCCTACCTCGCTACAGAAGCCGATTAGGGTTTTGAGGCGCCGCCGATAAGAGCGCCCCCTCCCCTTCGCGCCGCCACTCCTAGACATCGAGCTCTCTCGCCCTCTCCTCCACCCCTTGGCGGCACCACCCAAACACTCGCATCCCCATCCACCATGGCAGCAGCGGCTGGAGGCGGAGGCGCCGCGCGTGCGCTGTCGCAGCGGGAGCAGGACATACAGATGATGCTCGCCGCCGACGTCCACCTGGGCACCAAGAACTGCGACTTCCAGATGGAGCGCTACGTCTTTAAGCGCCGCACCGACGGTACGTCCCTACTCATACCTCCTTGCCGGGGAGATTCCAACATGGACGGGATGTGTCGCGTACTCGTAGGCTTGTATCGTGGTGCTGTGCTAGCCTCGTTCATGCTTACGTGTTCTTAGTGATCTTGCTGTATCTAGGTATCCAACTTGCCGTTGAACTCTAGAATTATCACGGCATGAGGCACGTTTGGCAACTTTGTACAGTACTAGTTAGAGGCGATCTGCGTTGGTGTGTGTGAAGTTAGCAGCGTGGTTGCCTTGCAACTTGTGGCAAACAATGCTTCAGTTCTTTGAGAGGAGCGGTTGAATATGGATACGTGATATGCCCTTTCGTTGCTGCGATTCGTAGGCATCTACATCATCAATCTTGGCAAGACATGGGAGAAGCTCCAGCTCGCGGCGAGGGTCATCGTCGCCATCGAGAACCCGCAGGACATCATTGTCCAGTCCGCCCGGCCCTACGGCCAGCGCGCCGTCCTCAAGTTCGCGCAGTACACCGGCGCGCACGCCATCGCCGGGAGGCATACCCCTGGTACCTTCACCAACCAGCTCCAGACCTCCTTCAGCGAGCCCCGCCTGCTCATCCTCACCGACCCAAGGACAGACCACCAGGTGAATGGATTGTCATGCCTGAGTAGTACTCTTTCGCCTTAGGTGTTGCAATGTTGCTGACAGGTGTTCTTGTGAATTGTGTGCAGCCAATCAAGGAGTCTGCTCTGGGAAACATCCCGACCATTGCCTTCTGCGACACTGACTCCCCCATGCGGTATGTCGATATCGGCATCCCAGCCAACAACAAGGGGAGGAACAGCATTGGCTGCCTGTTCTGGCTCTTGGCCAGGATGGTTCTGCAGATGAGGGGCACTATCCTCCCTGGCCACAAGTGGGAGGTCATGGTATGCGAGCTTATTAGACCTTCCAAAATCATATTGCAAATGCATTATGTGGAGATTGTTCTGTATCCTTCGTATGCTTATACAATTGAGTATGCTGTTTGCAGGTTGATTTGTTTTTCTACAGAGACCCTGAGGAAGCCAAAGAGCAGGAGGAGGAAGCTGCTGCGGCCCCAGAGTTTGCTGCCATCACTGATTACCAAGCAGCTGATCAATGGCCTGGCGACCAGTGGTCCTCTGAAGTGGTTGCGCCGCCTGCTGCTACTGGTGCAGAATGGGGTGCTGCTCAAGGTTTGTATTGTTACCATCTTTTGTTGAGCGTTCATTATCTTGTGTAAAAGTAGCAATACATTTCTATACGTACATACGTACTTACATACATGCATACATACATACATACATACTATGTCGTATCTTACAACGTAGGAATTATCTCGCGCAATAGAGGATATGTACGTGTAGTATATGAGACTACCAAAGTGATGTATACGCTTTTTCTGAGGTGGCATGCATATTTTTTTAGACATAGGCTGAGTTCTTTTGGTCTCCATACTTATAGTTTTTGATTTTTGCTACAGTAACTAGCTTTCATACGGTGTCTTTTCAAGCAGAGTCTATAAGTTGATTGTAGTAGACACTGTATCGACCTCAGTTATACTGTCCAAATCGCACGCGACTGTCTCTCTTCGTACTCTCTCTCACAAACAGTCAGAATTCAAAAGCTAAAAGTTATAAGCTACAGCCCAAAAGAATCCACTCATATTTCTTTTTATGTGCGGATATGAATGTATTTACAAAATATACTAAAAACTATGGCCCCATATAATTTTTTTGGTGTGTACCACATTGGAGTATCTTATAATTAGTATGTAAATGTATCCAAAGTGATAAAAAAAATTATCAAGTTCGTTTAACTAGTATATCATAGGTGAGAGTAATTATACTTGAGAGTAGAATGTATTTTCCATGTTTGTGTAAATCCTATTTGAGTATTCAAACGAGAACTACAGCGCTGATTGTAGCTAACACTATTTTTGCACTGTTTCTGATATTTGTTTGGAAATTTACGTCCAATTGCTTTACAGATAGTTAATCAATCACCTATCATATTGTTTTTGTAACTTTAATTGATCATATTTTTCTTTGTTCCTATGTTTTTGGTGGCAGCTCCAGTTGCTGCGGCTGATGGGTGGGATCAAGCAGGAGCACCTGTAGCTGTGGAAGGTGCCGTTCCTCCAGTGGTGCCACCTACTGGCTGGGACCCAGCAGCGCAACCCCCTGCTCAAGGCTGGGAGTAGACTAGGCTGTCACTGTGAGATGTCTTCGGCAGCTTAAGTTAAATATTTTCTGAGGCATGAATATCTAAAAATCAGATGCGATCTTCTATAGTTGTGCTATGAACACCTCTGTTTTAGGATTTTTTTAGCTGAACTTGTTTGGCCCGTTTATGTGGTGCTTTTAATGTATGGTTCGATGCAATGTGATGGCTTTTATATATGCAGTTCGGTTTAGCAAATCTGATATGAAAGTATCGTTATTTGCCCATTCTATCGAAGTTGTCTTCGGTTCTGAAATGGTATGTCGCGTATGGGACGTGTACTCTGGAATCTCAGAACATCTGTTCATGTACTCTCCATGACTCCCATGTCATTTCTGTTGCTTCTGTCAAGCTATTCGGCATGTCACCTTTGTTGCATTAGTGTCCGTGTGTGTTCACTTGGATTGTTTCACGATAGATAGTAGCGGTACCGTTGCCAGAGAGCTTAACGCTTGTTGAATTTCACAACAAATTTGAAGGTCAGTCTACTCCATCGAACACCATGCTGTTTTATCCGCTGCCCGCTGCCCAGGTCTCGCTGGTCGTGCATTTGCTGGTTTCTTTAGGCCGGTAGAACACCGTTTCAATAAATAACAAGTTCAGTAGTTGTAGCAGAACAATAATTAGATGTTAAAAGTATTTTATTAATTATAAATCACACATTTTATTAATTATAAGTCACGAAGAGCTTAAGATCTGTACATACTGATGCCTTGTGTTATTATAATATTTATTATCTATCACCACACAGGAAGTAAGTGTGTATAAAGCCTTTTCCGTACTCGTGGGAGTATATACTTTCACTTTTAATATACCACTTAAGTGAATATTTTATATCTCTTTATCACTTTCGGTATACTTAAACTAATTCTAAGATACTCTAAATACGACTTGATCGAAAAAATTTCATCGGAACCTTTTATTTTTTATATACATACATAAAAGAAGTATATACAAAAATTATGCTATAAAAATAGATTTTGATGAAATTTTTTATGAAGTTCACTTTAGAGTATCTTATAATAGAGTATACTCAAATAGATAAAGAATTATAACAACACCATTAAAATGGTATATGAGAAGTAGGAATATATACTCTTAGGAGTATGGAACATTTTTCTATATGAAAGACTTTTTCGTACTCTTGGGAGTACACTCCCATTTCTAATATATTACTTAAATGAATATGTTATACCTATTTACCACTCGTGGTATACCTAAATATTAATTCTAAAAATACTCCGATGCGATTTGGTTAAAAAAATGCGGCCTTTACTTTTGCTATACAACTTTTTTCATATATAAAAGGAGTATATACATAAATTATACTATAAAAAGTGGATTTTGATGAAATTGTTTTATGAAAATTACTTTGGAGTATCTTATAATCATTGTTAGTGTATATTGATAACAATATCATTTAAGCGATATATAATAAGTAGGAGTACGTACTCTCAGGAGTATAGAACCATTATATATATATATATATAGGACGCTAAAATGGAGCACCATGGTGATTAGGTAACATGATTTTAAATACACAAATTCAACCCAAATTCTGGTGTTCTTTTAATGTTAGTTTTAGGGTATATACCTATCTATAACAATTCAAATGAAACGTATATATTTGAAAAAATATGTTTGATTTTAAAATTTTGAACGAATTTAGATAACATATTTTGCTAATTTATATAACATACAATCAAACTATCATAAAAAATGTAACTACAATTCGAATTCCAGTTTAAACTTGTTTGAACTAGTTAGTAAACTAAATAAACTCGACATCCAAAAAATTCTTAAATTTTTTGCACATGATAAATAGGGGAAATACCTATTTTAGACTATGGTGTGTAAGCATCATGGTGTACCAGTTAATTATAATCAGCATATACCTACAATCAAACTATCATAAAAAAGGCAACTACAATTCGAATTTCAGTTCAAACTTATTTGAACTAGTTAGTAAACTTGTCAAACTCGATATCCAAAAAATTCTAAATTTTTTTTTGCACATAATACATAAGGAAATTACCTATTTTAGACCATGGTCCCCCGGGCGTATATGTGTGTATATTGCCTGTCGATCTTATATGGATTATGTATGCATTTTTTTAGATTTTAGGATATCTATTTTTACATTTCTTAAGCTCAAAATGTATGACATATTTGTTCGAGATCAGTCGCAGGCACGGACACTACGCTAATATATATTAATATGATGTGTGCTGTCTTAGTGGACACTCCCCTAATTAACGCTTATATGTCCTGCATGCATATGTGATTATTCGGAGGCACACTACTTTGCAAGAGCAAGTATGTATCCATATTTACAGGAGCAATGTTCTTTCATTTTTCTTTTTTGCGATATTTTTTTGATATTTTTGTAAGGAGAAGAGAGAGAAACTGACTGACTGGGCAAACCCTTGGAAAAGAATCAGATATATTTCGCCTGTTCATTGTCTTCACCACAGTAATTGAAACCTGTACCCGCAACCTTGAGAGCCAGCAAGCACGCTTCCATGGATTCCTCCTCGGAAGACCACGTTTAAGCTCTCGAAGTCTGATCAACCGTGCCGATGAGGATGCTTCTACCATTCCTGCAATCCTTTTGCACGCAGATGGGCTCATGCGCCTTGCCCTCGAGATTTTCCTTCGCTCTAGGCTCTGGCTGTGAAGCCTTTTGTCCAGGCAAAATTCTTACAGATCTGTGCTGTAGAAAGTGGTAACTGGCAGATGCCATACATGACAGAACGAGACGACTGGAGAGCACGCTAAAGATTGAAACAGGGGAAACTTGTGCCGTCCGAAACCGATGTGAGTAGCAAATATGCATACTTCTGTACCCATATTTACAGGAGAAGTGTATTTCTTTTTCTTTCTTTTTTTTCGCGAGATTTTTTTCGGTATTTTTTCTAAGGAGAAATAGAGATAAACTGTCTAACTAAGCTCTAACCCTTGGAAAGAATCAGATAAGATATATTTCGCCTATTTATTGTCTGCACTATGATCAATTCTTCACCATAGCAATTGAATCCTGTACCCAACCGATCCGAGCCAGCATGCTTTCGTTCCTCGGAATATCACGTTCAAGAGTTCCGCTGATCAACCGTGCCGATGCTTCTTCCATCGGATGTCATCATCTTTTCGATTACGCGTCCTGTGCATGCAGATGAGCTTTTCCTTTGCTCTAGCTGTCAAACTTACTGTCGCCGCAAAATTTTTACAGAGGTATCACCAGGGCAAAGTTTTACCACTAGTAGCAAAGCATGCCTCCATTAGCCACCCATTGAGCAAAGCGGTCAGAATAGTCGCGAATGTCTGAGAATTGGCTGCTCGAGCGTGACAGATCGGTTTCATCCCTTCCCTGCTAAGGAGAAAAAAAGTTCCACTATTGATGAATATATATGTGAGTAGACACCTGAACATAAGAATGCAGCGCTAGATTAAATCTGAAAAAATATAAAAGTTGGATCGACGGAAATCCAATGGTACAGTAAGTTGAGAGGCATACATATCATAAAACCTCGTTGCCATGTTGACCTAAATAAGCTTTTCTTAGGGAAAGTTAGAAAAAATAAGCTGACCTCGTCATTGTGCCCTTGTTCACTGTATGACGTAGCTGATTCAACACTGACATCCATAGGTGAATTGATGAGCGATGACCTGTAAATGAATTTGAAATACCAGTGTCAAGGGGAGCCTAAATCTCTTTAAGTTGACAGATCAAGGGGATGATAATGTAACGAATGCATCAGGATATGCAAATTAATCCCAGTATGTGTTACCTCTCAAATATTTCCTCGTCACAAGAATTTCCTGAAGATGACAACAAATCAAGATCGAGAAAATTTGAAGAATGCAACTCCGGGTAACCTAATCTTTTCAAATAATTCTGCCGCTCTTCCGAAATGGAGCGTCTTGCATGCATTGTGCTGTAGTTTGTACTAAACATCAAAAGATGCAGTTAGCTCATATTACATTCATGGACAAACTGAAATTTTTGCAACAGCCAATTTCAAAAAAAGGATTTAACGCACCTGGAGCATGGGTTAGGTTCGCACATGGAGATCTCTGGTGCAGAATCAGAAGGCTCTTGAATGTCAACCAGCTGTTGCATTGGGAGCAATTCTGAGCTTGCAATGTTGTTTTCTCCGACTTTACAGTCAGATACAGGTACAGTGTTTTCGCATAGGATATTACCATCCGACAGCGACCTCTTTATGAATGATCTGCTGATATGACATTTGTCAATTACTAAACTAGACATAGAAACTGAACAGTTTAAGGAACCAATATAATGAAGTACAATCTACAGAACCACTGATTGAGTCTAGACGGCTTTTGAGTAAGTGATCATCATGTAAGCAATTAACACCAAGGTAAAGCTAATCAACATATCGTATTCTATCAAAAGATCACCTGGCATTTATACTCAGTTGGACCATCAAAACCTAAGTTTTCTGTAATGAGTGAAACAGGTAACAAACATCTAATTTTTGTTGCTAAGCTCTCACAGCCCTAGGAATTTGCAGTTCCAAAACAAGTTCAAGTATTCCTTGATTAATACATTCCCTTATTCTGTCAAGACCATTTTCATGAAACAAGCAATACTATTTTCGCAGCTAGAGCAAAATGAAATGGTGACACTTTTTGCAGGTATTACATGGACTAAGAAGTGAGAACACAGTGATCAGTTTTACTTTGCTATTCCATCTGATTCAAGTTAGGTGAAATATCTAAATAAAAGCTAAGGTTGTACTGAATATTGGAGGCCAGCTTTTCAAGCACTATTTCTTAATGGAAGAGTTGACTTCAGTACCTTCCAGATTCTTCATTTAAAGTTCCTTGCCTTCCAATGTTGTAATGCTGATCCGAGTCCAACTTCCACAGTGCAGGTTTGCCTTGTTGAGGTTGGAAATGACCCAAGAACCTGTAATTTTTTTAAAGACAGATAAACCTTTTTGTGGAAATATACAAGACCACTATCAACATTTTCCATTCGTTGTCATTCGTACGGAATGATGTTTTACAGACATGAAGAAGCTTACACATTTATAGCATCCTGCTTCTCAGGATCCGTGTATGCATTATTGTAGTAACGTTGAAGGGTCCGAAGGAACTCCTGGGATTGGGTTGCTGCCTTCCATTGACCCCTTTGCTCACAGAAGATCTGCGGCATACGCGGATAATATGGAGAACTTAGACCGATAACTATAAAAAAAAACAGTTTGGACTTCGAAACAATATGCGTTTATTACTATTGACTTCACTGCCTAGCAAGAAGATTCAAATCGTTTTGAAAGAAACAAATTCAGAATTAGCAACTACAGATATGACAGAGGCCATAAATGACAACCTACTACGATCAGTCCAAAATACCTGTTATTTAGTCACAAATATTCTGCAAATACTTGTTGATTTACATTTTCTACATAATTCATAAAATACACTTAATAGTTAACATGCTTGTGTAGCTATAGATGTCCTCGCCCTAATAACAACCTCCATGTCTTCACTTGTTTCCAAAAGGCAAAGCTACATGCACCAAATAATTTAGAAGTTCATTTATCATTGGAGATCTGTGAGAGAAAATGTGTCATGTTTTGGTAAAATTTGCCTTCGTATGTGCGATCTTGGCTAAAATGACAACTATTATGGACCAGAGGTAGTAACTAGCAATTGTGCTTTGACAATAACAAACTTTCCGAATTCTATTTTCAGATTACAAGTTGCATTAATGTGCATTTTTGACTTAAACATGTGAATACATAACTTGATAGAATAATAGGGAGATGGGGAGAAATGTCTCAAATAATAGGAAAAGGGAAAGGATGATGAAAGGAAGTTTTAAACTACTGAAATGGGGTAAAGAACAAATTAAAACAGTTGTACACATCTTTCAGAGTACTCACATCGAGTGTTTGTGAGTAGCAGAACGACCATATCAGAGTACTCATAACAAGCCTTACCTTGTTGTGAGCAGCAGAACCACCATATTGAATAGCTAACGTATCACCCATCCTTTCATAGAAATCCATCAGATCATCGGCCAAAGAAGCATGCAATTCAATTTTAGGTGCTTCAACAAGCCGCAGCACATGAAGTTGACGCCCTAAAGCAGCTAAGCCATACGCAAATTGTGCAACATTTGTGCGGTCCAAGCAGTCTATGCAGTTTGTCCTGAGGACACCCTTTTGTAGTAAAAGAGGTACCATCTTAGTTGTGCAGAAATCTTGATCGTCGTTACTTTTGATGTCACATGGCTTGGTAACAGCTCCTTGTCCACTGTAAAACATGTAAAAGATAGCCGTTAATACTGCTAATTGAATTCATAAGACCAGATCGGAGCAGCTACTCCCTCTTGTCCAAAAATTGACATTTTTTTTACTCTGCGTGATCTCCAAGATACAACTTCGACCAATCCAGATATGCGACAGAATCATATATCACAAACGAACATTTTACGAAAAATGACATCGGATAGTTTTCTTGTGGCCAATCCATATATTTATAAAAATATATGGTCAGATTTAGAAAAGATTATATAAAAATGACATGATTTTTTGGACTGGAGGGAGTAATTTCCTGTGTTCACTATGTAGAACTTATGGATTCTTAAGGGAAGGTATTTTTAGAGAACTTCAGAATAGTTCCTAAGTCTGAAAGTTACCATGAGGCGTCCTCAGGTTCTGATGATGTTGTTGTCTCACAATGGAGGAAGTCTGTTAGGTCCAACACATCTAATGCTACCTTGTTCAACAGTGCAAGCACATTGCTGCCTTTCCTGCAAATAGCATGTAGTACTTAACATTGTAGGTACTTTACAACATAACCAACTTGTATTGCAGGGGCAAGCTTGGCTAGAAGCTTCTCTTTAAATACAATAGATTACCTTCGAGAAAGCTTACTCAGATCCATGTGTAAAAACTTCAGACGTTTGTCATCTGATAACCCCTTATTTATGTAATGGATAGCCTTAGCAAATTCCGCACGGAGCAAAGATTCACGAGGCTTTTTCTCACGAGTCTGATAAATATACACATGATACAAAAGGAATAGTCAGAATTTCAGATTGATACAAAAGGCTATCAAGTTGACAATTAAATTGATACATATGTAAGTCTGTAGTGATATAAATGGAAATTAATTCACATCATTCATGTCAAAGTACAAACCATATTTATGTTACACACGCTCACCTTGATTAAGTTTAAGATTATTATTGGATTCCCATATCTAAGTGCAAGGTTCTCAAAATGAAGGCGGGTCGCCTTGTAGTCCACATCCGGTTTTACTGCAGGTAGCAAGGTGGTTGGAGCATCAGGGAAGACAGTCTACAGATAGACAAATCCACAAAAGACTAACAGTCCAGAACTTACATATGATATCTGGCCTAATACTAAGTCTTGAAGTTTCCTGAAACCAGACAAGAGGTATCGATCCTCTATGTTGTACAACAGAAGCTATCTGACGTGGGATTTCATCAGGTTTGTCTTCAAAAACAATCTGTTCGGTCTCAACATCATTGGCAACCCTACCCTTTTCATTAATGCCTCGTTTCAAGAATCTATATTTCAAAATGATAAAAGAAATAGATGCTGCGAGATCAGTATAAGATTTGATTTTTTATCCAAATTACGCCATTAAACCTAAGGGCTTGTGATACAAACCTGGTTCCAGCAAAATGACGTGAGCGCCTAGCTATAAGTGTCAACCAGAAATCTTTCCCAGATATGGACAGCTTCGACTGAATGCACCAAAAATATGTCTATTAGTTTGTCTTCGTATAGCATTTGACTGGATGAAACACACTACTAGCGTTAAAAAAAAGTAAACCGAATAGCAACAAGTTCTTAGTTCTTATTGGCGATTTACAATCATGGTGGCCAAAGAAGTTAGCGAAACGTACACAAAGATCTCAATTAACTGCAGATGTGATTAGTCTCGACTTGAAAAAATACATTAAAAATGCCAATTGTACACGGTGTAATTCACAGAATTTGCACTAGGATCAAGGGACAGTGCTCAATGCTTACCAATGCAGTTCCATATCTAAATTCTAAGCATTAGGATATTAGACTGTCCAATATTACTATGTACCAGCAACACACTAATGATGGATAAAAAAATAACTGAACAAAAGCATTAACAGTCTGCTGAGACGAGGAAATGTTTCAACTCGGGAAAGCCTCAAACAGCTCAAACAGAAAAATGTCAGCAGGTTATACAAAGCCATGCCTTTGCAAACCCTTTATTTCAAGATTTCACTACGTGTCAGGTCATGAAACATGGAGTAAAACACATATGTTAGTTGGATGGCATTGAGTTAGCACCACTGCAGCCTTACTTGTGGAGTTGTGGTCTTTGATGATGAATAGATGATACTGGTGATATGCATAAACTCATTAATCAGAAATGACGTGGAATCAAATAAAAATGCAGTTCCAAAAAATTTGGAATGTTGCAAAAGAATATACCTGTTTAAAAAACCCATGGATTAACGCAACTGTCCAATTGGTATTCTTGAGATGGTTCCGAATTGCTCGTGTCAGAAACTCATTCCATACAAACATTGTTTCATAAACAACCCGCCCATTATTCTTGTCGGTTATGTTCTTCTGAAGGCTTCGCATGATGTTGTAAGAGTAGCTAAAGAAGAAGTCCTTTGACAGATCGACCGAGCAAAGCAGCCGTTTATACCTACAAAAAAGTGAGGGATAAAAGCATAAATATCTGCAGATAATGAAAACAAGAAAAATACTTGCATGAATATATTTGTAGTAGATTACACCGCTAATAAGTAGAATACAAATGAAGCAAAGAAATTTGAAACATTTCCATATACCTCTGACCATATGAACACCATACACTATGCTCAGGGCTGCAAGAATTGTCATGATGTACTGACCATATTAGTTGGATGCATATTGTTGTCAACAAGCAAATTTTGTACTTAATAGGCAAAGTGACGTTAAATGCATACACAAACAAAAGTTACTATCTGACTGTACAATTGGACCAAATGGAATTGCCCATGTTCAACTACAAACGTGAATACATGAAGAAAAACTAATCTGAAAATATGCAAACTGTCATAAAACAGTGCAAATGATAAAAATAATATACATCGATGCCAATAATGCACAGTATCTCATTCTCATCACAATGTAGCAACATAATTAACTGAAATATTCGGACAAGAAAGAGGCCTAAAACAAGATAAATGAATAATAAAACAATAATATGTCCAAATACAAAAGAAAGCAATCTGGCGGTTTTGATATCGCTAAGAACCAGCGATGGAATTACAACAGATAATACACAATATTTACATGCTGAAAAAATGAAAGACCTGTTCTCATCCCTAGAATAAGCCACGCTGGGCCAGACTATAGGGCTTGGAATTGCAATCATTTCACTCTTGCTAATAGAATAAATATCATGGCCGCATATTGTGCCGACTTTCCTTCTCCTGGTTATTAGAACCATGTAATAGGGACCAAGAAACTTTATAAAACCTGAAGAAGCAAAGATGAAGCAAATGTTAGAACTGCTACAAGGTTGTGATTCATACACTCTGGGATTCTCAGTTTAGTTCATGTTGAATTACCAACTATTCCGTAGCATTTTGTGACAAATTTCAGCCCACCAGTCAACCTATTCCCCTCATGAATCCGCCAAAGCAGTTCTTGGCATTCATTCTCCGCATAACTAGTGGGATCTTCCTCGATGCCCAGCTCAGTAGACTCCAACCGGTCAATCTTTAGCACCCTCCAGAGAGTCCTGCTCTTGTCTCTCCCAATAAGATAAAATTTCTACGCCAAAAAAGCACGCACATATTAACGAAAATTTACAAGAAAATGTATAAGAACTTTCAACATCGAATAAAATTTCCAGTAAATCAGAAACAGTGCATAAGGACCAACAATTAAACAGCCTCCGTTGTCTATTGTACCAACCAATAGTGAAATGTTAAATTCTGTGCCATAAAGCTAATTATCCTCCAATTTTGAGAATCATTATGCATATACATAACGTCAGCCAAAAGCCTGGAACATTGTATTTTGGCATTGGCATGACAGTAGCAAAGCAGAAGACAATTGCACATTAGATAGAAGCAAAACAACACAACTGTACAGCATCGCTAAACAAGATCATCCAGGAAATATTTTATCTTCCTGAAACAACTGCAGGGAAATAGAGTAGCAAAAAGGAATAGCTTTTTTTTTGGTACTCTCTTCCCTTCCCTGCAAAAGAAACAAAAAGAAAGATCTTTCCTCACCTTTTTGCAGCCTTTTACCCTTTCCTATAAACAAAATTCAACCGAACCAATCATAAAAGAGATTCTCCACACAGCGCAAGCATTAAATCACTCAAGAATCCAATTAGTCATTAAAAAGCAAACACACACACATTGCAAGAAAGTCAAACACAGGAGGTTTGCTGACACAAAGATCTCCATGTTTAAGGAACCTACAATCCGGTTCAAACCAGACCAAATCAAGCGACTTAGCAAGCAAAATTGGCAAGAGATCCCTACCGATCTGGTCTCGTAGAGCCGGAACTTCTGAAGGAACTTGCCGCCCGTCATAGCCTCCATCGGATCAGATCAACAAACAAACACAAGAGCGCCGCGAATCCAAACCGATAAATTCAGGAAAACCAAACCGTCTGTGCAGCTCAGCTCCTCGTCGGCTGCTTCAAGTAGAGCATCTTGCTCGCGCACACAAATGCTCCAGGGAAAGAATCCAACCAAAGCTCCCACCTTTCGGATCAAGAACGGACCAGCGACCCCCAAGACGGCAACAAACGGATCGAAATCGATCCAATTCACACCCCCAACACCAGGAAACCTGAAAGGGCGCACCTTTGGATCTGCGCAAGATTCAGTACCAGGAAAATGGAAAGAAACCGACGCAAAATCAGCAGCTTCGCGGCAAGAAAACGAGATTCCGGGTGCAGTGAAAGAGGACAATTTCACGCAAACAACGCGAGCTTTGGCCGCACCCGCAGGAGAGATGGGTCATAAATAGGAGACTAAATTTCCGGGGTGAAATAGGATGGATTTTTCTGAGGGAATGCGAGGGAGGGGAGGGGGGGGGGAGCCGAGAGCCACAGGAAGCTGGCGACGACGCCGTCGTCCACAAAAAAACCACGCAAGAGGAGAGGCGAGTGGCACGGCGCAAATACGAGTAATCATTGCAGCAAAACAGTATCTTTCTTAGTTGGCTTTATACTTAAAAAAAATGTAGAGAAGAAATTTGGTTTTGTTTTGTCCAAGAGGAAACTGGTAAATGGCCTCTTTTGCAGTACGACGAAGGGGCTGTTCTTTTCCTCCGAAGCTGGTGGCTTTTGGCTTTTGCTACAGTACCTAACTTTCAAACGGAGTATTTTCTCAAGACAGGGTCTATAAGTTAAACGATGTACACGTTAAAAGCCCAACATCTGTACCATCCAAAATCGCAAGTGAGTATCTATCTCTCCGTAATCTGTACCGTAAACAGTCAAAATTCAAAAATTTCAGCCAAAAGCCATAAGCCGCAGCCGTTGTCAAACAGGCCCGAAGTAACAGTTAAGCATAGTCAGGATGTCAATATAGTATTAGCTGTAATGAAGGGCAATTTAGGAAAACATTATGTTAGGTTTTCTCCATGTGCTTTTTAACTATCTATTCAAGCAAGCAGATGTGATTCATTAAGGGGAAACAACAACTTTCTGAAACAACTTCCTCAAAGAAAAATCTGAAGCAAAAAACCTTAGGCATGGAGTGCAAAGCATAGCAAAGGTTAGGTCCTAATGCACACATCCCATATGGAAATCTTAATGCAATATTCATAGAGTCATGGAGAGCAAGCAAGCAACTAAGTACGGTGCGATTTTCAATAGATAGGGAATGAAGGGTGAGTTATTTTAGGTTGTGATTTATTATTTAAATTTATGAATTTTGCTTATTTGCAAGAGAGAGAGAGTACGGAGAAAAATACTTATATGTGATTTTAGCCAATATAGATAAAAGTCATGCCAATGTATACTACAATCGACTTGTGAACTCTATCTTAAAAAGACACTCTATTTAAAAGCTAATTACTGTAGAAAATAAGCTATAAAACCAAAAAAGAGCAAGAATTTAAGGTCACTTCAGCTTATTTTCCTATGAAAAGCTGCATCACTAAGGTTAGAGAGAGGGGGCAGGATGTACACATAATAAACTGGCCAAATTGCAATGGAACTGTACTGTATGATTTTTCTTAGTTGAGAAAAGTATATACTGTATTTCACTGGGAAGAGTGACAGTATTATGTAAGTTATCATTGTCAGCACAATTTATAAACGATCATCCAACTACTTAATTAGAAATAAAATCTTGTTTCCTTTAGATGTGTGGAATCGATAGCATCACCGGTCTATTCGTCTCCAGGACCACTGAAAATCATTTCATCAGTCAGCTTCAAAATTGCATATGTGTTCAAGAAAACAAACATCTAGAATAGTCTACCTGATTAATTAGGGAACCACTGTTCATGCTAAGCTTTCGATCTGGATCAAAATATTATCCATTCAGTGGAGGACTCATGATAAGTAGACCTTTCAGCATAGTACTTACGGCATATTAGAACATCAACATCGCTGTGTGTGATCTAAGCCAACTTTTTTACGTGGTTAATTACTTTTAACCTCTTCTCCTCTGGATTCTAGACAGGTGTTGCATGCAGAACATCTGCACACATCGGAGGCACGAGCTGCTAATCTCGTACATGCATTTGTGAGAGCCTTTTTGACGCCTCTTCTGCTCCTTTTTTTTTTTCTCCCCTTGAATTGAATCTACTATCTTTTGACCTCCTTTTTGGGCAGTTTGTTGCATCTGTGAGAGCACTCAGCATTGTGGAGTGAGACCTTGGGGGTTAGGTGTGTGACTGTCCCTTTTCCACATGGATTTGGAGGTTAAGTGGCCATGAGCATGGCCATGTAGCAGATTGGTCACTGATAGCAGCTAATAGGCATCCATGCCAAACACAAACGGTACCCTCCTTTATGTCCCTTTTTGGTAGGTAGCTCTGGTAATAACAAGTCCACAATTATACTAGTACAATTTTCTTTTGTAATTTTAATTAATGTCCCTTTTTCTCTTTGAGACTTGGTAATTGTAGTATTCTTGATAAGTTCGTATAGTGTTTGTGCTCAGTGGCGGATCCAGGAAAATTTTTTGGAGGGGCTGAAGTACCTTCAGCTCGACCTCAGCCCCTTCTACATTATACATCCATGGCTAAAAATTTAGGGGGAGCTCCAGGGGGGCTCCAAGGGCCCGGTAGCGGTAGGGGGGGCTCGAGCCCCCCGCCCCACCGCTAGATCCGCCCCTGTTTGTACTTTCTACTAGTGGTAGTGTGTTCATATAGTGTTTGTACTTTCTACTAGTGGTAGTGTGTCCAAAATTTGCAAATATAATGGGTACGTTCTTTTCGGCTGTAGCTCTTTTTACTAGCAGCAGTGTGTGTCTAAAATTTGTAAATATAAGGATGCGTTCTTTTCGATTGCGGCTGGTGGCTTTTGGTTCTAGTGCAAGTACTTGTGCGAACGAATTAAACATTGATAAACCGCTCTGAAAAAATGTCTCGATAAACCGCTTCGAAACGGTGAAGATGTTATTCTATTTATTTCTTCGGGATAAATTATAAGCCATAAGCTGAAAAGAACTAGAGCAGTAGATACACAAACAAAGATGACGATATGAGTGTGCACTGTAGCGTTGACTTTACAAAACCAATAAATATAGTAGAAGTATTGTACTAAAGAAAAAAGTACAGTATTTATCTAGGGAACAAGCTGTGCATCTGAGATCTGACGTAACTACTTCATCAAGCTCAGTTTTGAGTTTGCTTTCTCAGGTTGGTTTCCAGAAACACGGCACCAGGAGAACAACTCTGGCTACTTTGATGTCCGGTAATCGTCACCGTATTAAAGCCGGAAGAGTTCCGGCCCGCGCAGCCCCTCCATGTCACCCCATCGCTCCGTCCGCCCGACGCGTGCCGCCGTCCTTTTGCGTACGGTCGGGAGACCCATTTCCCTTCTATTTTTCGGAAATTACGTAAAGGTCCTTTTTCCTCGCGAAGAGGTCCCTGCGCCCAGTTTTTTTAAAAAATTTTTGGATGGCGCCCCGCGGGTTTCCGAAATTACGTATAGGTCCTTATTTACTCACGTACAGGTCCTTACAAGTTCTCGACTTTTTACGAAAAAGTCCTTTGATTTTTCCGAAAATACGCACAAGTTCTCGATTTTTTTATGAAACTCCCTACGAATTGTCGTCTCTTTTACTTTGGTCCACACGGTAGCTAGCGCGGCGTGCGCCGCGCTCATGCAGCTAGTTAGTAATTACAGCCTGCAGGTCGAATAGACTAGATTGCACAGCTGATACTGTAATCCTACTTCTAGTAATAAATGCATAAAGCAGTTGCCTGTCGTGCTGCATGACTCTTGCTGGTAGTGCCACTGCAATACTGTATATATTTAGCCGAAGATACAGTAGAGAAGTCAAGGTGTGCTACTAGTTAAAGGACTAGTTAAGTTAATTAATCACGAATTCACGGTACTGGCAATAAGCGTAAACAACTATTTCAGCCTGGATACGTTGAAATGGTTCCCTCAAAGTCATGAGCTTAATTATCTGATTATACATGAGTTCCATGTGGTGGTCCAACCTGACGAGAAAGGCTGATTTAGATGGCTAACAGAGTTACTAGTCTCGAGCCTTCAAAGCGGCTGTTAAGAGTCTCTCTTGTTCAGATTTGCATTATAGATTAAGGTGAAAAAAAAATGCAATGCAATGCGTGATAGATCGATGATCTGGCTCACACCGTGTACTAGTACATTTCTTAAGAGATTTCATAAATAAAACCGTTCACATATGCTACATGTGTGTTTGGGACAGGACCCTTTCGTTACTCGATCTTTCAGTCCACTGTCCGTGATCGAGTACTGCATAGTCTTGTATTGTGAAAAGTCCCCAAAATTCAAACAAAAAATTTTCATGATTTTGCTGCATTTTTGAGTGAATTTTGAAAACTTTCCTTTTCGGGAAAGTTTTCCCGGAATGCGCTTTCCCTTTTCGGCCATTCCGTCTTCTCCCTCAGTTGGCGCCCCGCCTCCCTCTCCGCCTTCTCTGCTCTCGCGCGCCCCGCGCTCGCGCTCCCGTTGGCGCCGCTCTCCCTGCCGCCTCTCCCCTCCCGCAGCGCCTCCCTGCCCCTCTCCCGCAGGCGCCGCGCCAGCCCCGCCTTCGCCCCGCGCACGCGCGCGCTGCGCGCTGCACCTCGCCGCCCCGCCCCGGCGCCCGCGGCCGCGCTTGTCTCCACGCCGCCCCGTGGACCACCTCGCGCCGCGCCGTCCCGACAATCCCCCGGGTCCGGAGGAGTGGACGCTCTCGCGCCACGTCACCCGCCTCAACTCCGGCCCCACCTGGCGGTCGCCGCCTTCACCCTCTCTCACACGCGGACGCGCCTCGCCCACGGCCGCAGCTCCCCTGCTCCCGTCGCATCGCCCGCCCTGTGCAGAGCGTGCGCCACTTCCGCCCCCTTCCACTGTGCGGGATTAAACGCCCGCGACAGCTCCCCGTCCCCTCCTGTCGCCCCAAAGGCCGCCGCTGCCTTCTCCCCGAAGGAGCCCCTCCCCTCCATTTGGGTATAAATACCCCCTCTCGGCTCCCCCTCATCCCTTTGCTTCCCGAGCCTCCCAAGCACCTTCATCCCCCTCCGGCCACTCCCAGCCACCTCACCGAGCGCCCGATTGAGCTCCCGCCGCCCGTAGCTCCACCACCATCTTCCCCTGCGCCGGCGACCCCCTGGAGTCAATCCCCTGCTCCCCTCCCTCATTCTCCAATTGCTCGCACCCCGAGCTTCCCCTCAGCTCACTGACCCTCCTCATGCTCTCCCCTGGACAGGAGAACCTTCGAGGAGCCTTGACGCCGACGACCACCGCCGCCTCAGCAGTGCGCCCGTGGCCAGCCTCCCTCGACACTCCCCAGCTCACGCCGCCGCCGCAAATGTGAGCCCCCTCCTCCGTAGATGGTGTAGCCGCCGCCAATCGGCCCCTCTCGCCGCCGGCAACCCTCTCCGCCACAAAATACCCGAGACAACCCCATCTCCCTTCCGCCATTTCCGTCGATCCCCTCACCCCTCTAAGCCCCAAAATGGACTCACCACGTCGAGTTCTCCCCGTTGGCACCCTCCCTTCTCCCCGGCGAGCCTCCTGGTGCCCGAGCCGCCACCGCCGCCGTATCCCCACCACGGGGAACACTGTAGCAGCTGGAGGTAGAAGACGGGGGACGTGGCCCCATCTCACCCGTCTGTGCCTCCCGTTGCCATCTAAAATGGGCCGTCAGATGAAGTCCCTCCGCCGTCGTTGGATCCTCGTAAAAGTACCCTCCCGCATCCGTCGGATCTTCCTCGTACCCCTTCGCCACTCCCGCCCCATCGCCGTCCGTCCCGCCACGCGGCAGCCATCCGAGCCGTGCGGGCGCGATCGCTCGGGGTCGTTCCCCCTCGGCCCACTTCTCCCCGCGTGCGCAAAAAGGCCGCGTGGGCCGCGGCCTCCCGGCCCGTTTCCCCTCCGCGCGCGCGTGTTTGAACGTTGGGCTGGGCCACACTGTAGCAGCGGTCGGGCCGACTACTGTTCAAACATTTTCCCCGGATTTTCCAATTTCCAATATTCCAGAAAAATCCAAATAAATCTTAGAAAATCACAGAAAATCCCAAAAATCCCCAAATTTCACCACTTTGCTCCAAATATTATTCCAGACCCAGTGGTGACCTCCTTTTCCACAGATTCATCCCAAATAAATTCCTAAAATTCCCCATTTGAAGATTTATGCATTTTACTCCTTTTTGATTAGTTTATCTTTCCTCGCTTGATTAGACTCAAGCTGGATTTAATTATTTTATGTGTTTGCGCTAGTGTCGGAGATTCCCGGAAGCTCAAGTGCAGTCGCAGGATCCAGGCGTTTCTTCGTTCAAGCTAGCTGAGATCATTCGGATTGACGGCAAGTCTCAAATCCTTTGATCATGTTGTATCCCATGATGTTTAATTATGCTATTATGATATTTGCATTGAGCTATTTATGAAATGTTAGTTCGAAAATAAAATAAAATGTTTAGAATGACCTGTTATGTAGTTAATCCTACCACTGTTAAATGCCCTGTTAAACTTGTAGCCATGCCTTTGTAACCCTAGAAATAATGATCTGTTAATCTAGATAACTGTAGATTATTACTATCATGCAAAATGTTACACTAATAAGGTTGTGGCTGTGGGCCAATAGAATTTAGAAAACCCGACTCTAAGGTAGGGTGGTATGGGACACCGTATCTTAGAGCGGAGAGTGCCGGCGTGCACAAGGTAGGGTAAGGGGGAGTGGAAACCGCAAGACGGTCCTCGCCAATCTTTTACCCTAGGATTGAAGTTAGGGTAAGGGTGTTGTGGGGAGCCGCGAGACGGCCTTTGCCCACCGCTTACCCTAGGTTTGAGGTCGCGGGCCTGGCGAGGTTGCGGACCATGTGAAAATATAAGGACTGAAACCCTTACGCTGAGCAAATGTCACAGTGATCGCTCAACCACAGGAGTTGACTTGTCAACACCTGTCTAGTAGCTGCTCAACTCGATTGAAACTCTACAGGAAGTTTAGCAGTGAGGTTAGGTGAGCCACGCTATGGGTGCCTAACAACGGTAGAGTTCACTCGAAGCGGACACTGTTTTCTCTTGTGTGGGTGTGCGTGTGCGTGTGTGGGATCCAGACCCGAGTGAATTCTACCGGGTAGAGCCTATATAAAGAGTTGAGCAGTGAAACGACCTGGCTTTCTTAACTCTGTCGCGGGAGTTAAGGGATCGTGTGGGTAAAGCTGAGCAAACTCTGCAGAGTCAAATAAATGGTATTTGAATACGCCGTGCTCCCGGTTATTGGAGCTGTGTCACTTGGGTGATTCCAGCAGCAAAGCTTAAGTATTTTTGTACATGTTTGAACTTGACTAGTTGGTTAAAGAATTCTTTGTGAAAACCCCTGAGATCTTGAGAAGTAGTTTTGGGTCCCTTTTATAAAATGTTTACAAATAAAACTGCATCCACTCAAATTAATAAACCAAGTATACTCCCTTCCTTTGATGTTCCGTGCATGTAATAAGTTAGGGTCCCTTTGGGACTTGCTGAGCCGGTTGTTTGGCTCATGGCTTGCTTTTGCCCTTCTTTAGAGGATCAAGACGAAGGTGAAGGTCTCCCCGTTGAGGAAGCCCCGGAAGGTCTCTTCTTCGACGAGGACCCGTGGCTTTAGGTCTTGGCCGCGCTCGAGCGGATTCTGGAGTTTTTGTAATGTAAGTATACTTTGGGCTTGCACGCCCCGCTGTTGAAAAATGGATGTTAATCCGTATGTGAAATATATGCTGGACTTTTGTCGTAAGCATGCAATGGTATACTCTTGCGCGACATTCCATAACTGTTCATGCGTGAATAGTTGCGGAGTGCCGTGTCCGTACGCGCCCCTGGAAACGGGGGCGTTACATATTGTCGCATGCTTCTAAGACTGGTGCATGATTGAGTGATGCTACAAAAATGCGTCATCAATCGGTTACTTGTACAGATACACAGGGGGAATTTTAGTTGAATAATCACTGTAGTATATACAATGCACAATGAAACCTAATGAAGAAGATTACTTGATTGCAAATTATATCAAAATGTACAACTCATCAAATATAGTACCCATGAGGATAGACTAATCCTTAAATTATTATGTTATTATATTCTTCAAGTATACCCCCTATTGATAAAAGGGGAAGTTTTATAGAATAATCGTAAGTCCTTCTATGATCATTCCTAATTGTAAGTCATTCTATGACTATATAGTCGTAAGTATTTCTACGACCATATGGTCATAAGTCCTTCTATGACTACATGGTCGTAAATTCTTCTACGACCACATAATCGTAAGTTGAACTTTCTACAACTACCTTTTCTCCAACCGACTTGTCTAACGACGTCCTACAACATCGTATGGTCGTCTGACAAAGCGGTTAGAACATGCGTTTATTCCTAATAACCGCACACAATCTCTCTCTGACAACAACCGCGACACAACGAACGGTCCACCACGTCTCTCTGACAATAACTTTCATCAGACGGTTACCACCCAAATCGTTGAGACGTCTTTCGGCGCAAGACAATGGCCGTCACTTCGTCAACAATATAAAGGTTAATGCTAGAGGGAGATAGAAGGAGGAAAAAACCCAGATCAAATTAGGAGACAGTGCTAGACATTTCGCATTACTCTCAGTTGTAATCAATCTTTCTGAGCAATAGCCACATAGAAAGTAGGGTTATTATTCTCCCAGGAGAAGACCCGAACCTGTATAAATTCCCGTGTCTCCACTCTGCATGTTGAGGGCCTAAGTCTTCTAGTCTTTCTCCGAATCCAAACAAATCATACGTAAGATCGATATTAAAATATCGACAAGTACCAAAATTGAAAAATATGCATGCGCATACACACACACACACTAGTTGATTGCCAGTACGTTGCTATGATTCTTTTTTAAAAAAATCATGTTCCATGTTCTAAAGCCACAAAAATAAAACCATCACCACAGTCGGCTCATTAGATCATTCCAACATCAATTTTCGTTGAGTGTTGCCTATGAGCATACAAAACTAAAGTTTCTAGGTTTACTCAGCTAATTTCTTCAAAAACTTTAGTCAAAATTTAGGGCGTACGACGCGAATCCAGCTGTCTAGATTAACACCTACCTTCCTTTCCAACTCCAACCCTATCCTCTCTCTTCCTATGCTGATCCATCCATCCTTGGCCGCCGTTGCCGGATTCCTCCTTGGGCCACAACCCACATGGTGCCTTGTTAGTGCCAATGAGGCCACCAGAGCTACATCATCACCACCGCCTCCTCATCCTTTGCTCAAGCCTTCCCCATGCTCATCGCCACCGCCCCCTCTGACACCTTCTTAAAGCCACGACTTCCTCCACTTCGTCTCAAGTGTTCTTCCCCATGCCACAATAGTCAAAACCAATTTAGAAGACATGATCAATGGGGCGACTTGCCTTAGCGTACTTTTACTCCCACCAATCCATCAAAAGTAGAAATGAGTCATACGTGTCCTAATCCATCCTTAGAATCTACTCCTAATGATAATTTCTGAATTTTAAGAATAAAAAATTTCCTAGATATGATGCAAAAAAATCCTAATTAGGCATGCTGTTCATTTTTCCTAATTTGTTTCAAGATAAGTTTCCCTTTTTGTTGAAGTTATTTATTTTATATTGAATTAATGGGATGTAATGTATAGGGGAATTAATAGTTGAATAAATAAATAAATCATGAAAAACAAGAAAGAAGAGCAAAGAAAGAAAAATTTTCAGCCTATTTTGGCCCAGTAGACCCAAACATAGGGAAATTCTTCAGCCTATTGTAGCCCAGTCAGCCCGAACGCACCCGGCTTCAACCCCCTAACCCTACTCTTATCTTCCCCCCTCACTCCTTCCTCTATCTCTCTCTCTCTCTCCACATTTCATCTCTATCCCGTCGCCACTCTCCTCTCGTTCCCCTTCTTCTCTCCCTCTTTCTCTCACCGAGCGCCACCCTCAAATCCGCCAACGCCAGTGGCCATCCCCATCGCCAACGGCCTACCCCACCTTCCCCTTGGTCTCCTCCTTTCATCCCTTTGCCGTCATCGCCCTCCCCCTTCCTCTCTCTCTCTCTCCAGTAGGGCCACCTCCAAATCCGTCATTGTTGGTGGCTTTCCTGGCCACCAGCGGCCTCCTTGGGCTAGCCTTTAGTCTACTTCACCTCGCCACCACTTTCTCCCTCCCCCCTCTCACTCCCTATCTATCCCTCTCTCCCAGGCACCATTGGCCCAACACCGCCAGATCTGGCACCTCCGTGCCACTGGCCACCCCCCTCGTCGCTATCTCACTCCCTTATCCGCTTCCCTTGTATTGTTGGCTCGATCTATCGACGTCGGTGACCTCCATCGCCGCCAACCTTCTTCTTAGCCCTCAAGGCCTTGCCACCTTCTCCACCGATGATGGCTGTCACGGGCTCGTCAACCCCTCCCCAGATGATTATCATCACCACGTGTGCAATCCCTTCGGCTGCTGACGTCGTAACCATGCAATGTTGACTTATGGCCTTGTGGCTGTGCTGACGATGTCTGACCCAAGTCGGCCACCATACCCTCAACAGGTAGCCTTCCCTTCCTCTTCTCCGTGAGCTAAGTGACACACGTGCGGGCTCCATATCCTTCCCTTGAGCTTGCTGCTGTTGGAGTTGACCTTTGATGAGCTCATCGACATGGTTGTGCCTTTCCTCGAGCTATTCAACATGGATCTAGACTTCCCCATGTTCTCAAACTCGTCTGCTACGCTTAGGAGAGGGAGGGGTGCTGAGGAGAGAAGAGGATATGGTTATGGAGCCGAGGGAGTCGAGGACTTGGGAGGCATTGGGGCAGGGCACCTATCAGCGCATGTGGAATCGGGAGGTGGCGGTTGATGAACTACCACCACCGGATCGAGAGTGGAAGAGTGGGGGCATGTCCACGCATGGGGTGAGCTGACTCACCAACTTTCTCTAAATGACATTGCGAGTAATTATATCTAACTTTAAATGTGTACTTTTCTATAGAGAGAATGAGCGATGATCACTAACTCCTATTTTTATAATAGTAAAGGCGCACACAGACGCACTCACACACATATATAGGCAACATATCCTATACACTCAAGCTTAGGGTACACTCACGGTGCAACCTAACTAAAAAAGTCACAAAAATTTTTAAGAAAATTTCTACATATACTTCTAAACTTACTCCACCTATGTATAAATTCTATGTTCAGATTCATTCTATGTTAACGGTAACCAAAAAGAGAAAAATATGACAAATGTTAACAGTTTAAATTTATCTGAATTTTCTTTTTTTTGCTGTTCTTAACATAGAATGGTTTTGAACTTTGAATTTTATACATAGGTGGATTAAATTTAAAAGTACATATAGAAATTTTCTCGACATTTTTTTATGATTTTTTTAATTAGAGTGCACACTAAATATATCCTAAACTGGAGTGCTAGGATATATTACACCTATATATAATCAACCTTTTAGCTGTTCGCGTGCTCCATCCAGATAAGCACTCCAAAATTACTAGCCATACTTTTGAAATGAAGAGCCCACTGGACATGATTAAGAAGATTAGACCATGAATAAGCGAGAACAAATATCTTGACGTACATTTCTTGCTCACCCACCACTTAACCCATGCAGTACGATTGGTCCGTCCTAGTCTAGTCTCTTTAATTTAACCAAACAAAATCAATCTCTACGCAGCTCAACAACCTGCAGAACGTGACACATTCGTCCATCTGTCAGTGTCCCTTGCGCCAATTTCATGCTTGCGTCCCTTTCGGGTTGCACGGTCAAGTCAATACAGGTTGGCTAAACACGTACTATATGTGCCGTTTTATATTTTACTAATGCGAAATCAATACATCCATGGAGATCAAGGGTGTATTTGCTCACAAATTTTTTTGTGTAATTCATATGATAAATATCCTTGATTAAACGGGGCTAACATCGTCGTTAACACTACGGTTTTTTTTAGTCGATACCCAAAATTATTTGTCCGTAACAATGCGTGCAAAAATTTGGTACTATCAAAATTGGAATGTTTTGCTAGAGCAGACACAACAGGAACAGTAACAGCTAAACACCAGTTACTTCGCCATGTGATTAAATCTCGAAGTCTTTAATTATGGCTAGAAGTACGTAAGCAAGTAGCCGAGTAGACACTACTGCCTATTACGAATGGAACATTCTTTTGGCTCAACCGTATGCACTGATTCGAGCGGCCAGACGTAACCGCTATGCGCACGGTTGTAACTGCCTTATCATTAGGTTAGGTTAGATTAGATTAGAGTAAATTGAAGTTACATACGTGATACATGCATGTGGGAACATATATAAACACAACGCACATCCAGCGGCCGGCTGCGTCCAAACTGGCGTGACACAGATCGATGATGTGATGCCATTCCATGGCTTGCTTAACGCGTGGTTTATATATTTAGACAGATCAGGAAGCCAATTCCATGGCAGATCTGGCCTTTTCTTGGACGGACTGGCAGTGACGTTACATTCCGTAGAATCGAAGGCGGTGACCAGTGGAGAATAGATGCTCACTCTTTTTTTAATATTAAATCGAATCCTTAGATTATTTACGGCTTTAAAGATATAATGAAAAATCAAACACATGAAACCTATAAACCAATTCTATAAAAAAAAAACTAAGCACAAACACTCACAGTCTAACTGCAAGGATGTTGCGATTTGATCGCTTGGTTGATATGACCGCAGGTCACAATCGGTTGGACCACTCGATCGGTCTGACCAGTGCCTTTAACCGGTATGGCCGAAGCTCAGACAGAAGCAAGAGTAGCCTAGATTCAAACCTTCAAAAGTGCCAATCTAAAAACCATGGCTCCAAATCTTGTAAAACTTGAAATAAACCTTCACAAGGATATAGTAACATATTCCAAGCAAAGATCAAGAAGGTCAATGTCAAAATTCTGACCTTTATCCAAAACAAAGAATGTTGCATCAAAATCAGGTAAAAAACCAAACATAGAGCCAAAGGCTTGCTCGCGGGTTAAGAATAATCAAGATGATCTTGGATCAACTCTCACATATCCTAGCAAGCAAGACCATGGCAAGAATCAAGGGCGGAACCAGGATTTAGGAATGAGGGGGCCAAATAAGCTATACAATGTAATTATATTTAATGAGGAGGGTCAACTACCACTGACGGTAACAAAATTTTTAAAATATACAAGGTTACAATGCAAAATTTTCAAAGCATGAGGGGGGCCTTGCCCCTGCCAGCCTCCTCCCTCTTTGCCCCTAGCAAGAATCACAGCAAACACACTAAGATCAAGATCTCTCACCGACGGCCTCAAATCAAACCAAAGCGGGCAAACTCAAGAAGTTTTCGTAGAATGTACCAAGATAGAGGGATCTAGTCTCCAAGAGATATTTTTATTACTTACATGTCCTTGGCACTAAGAAAGATCAAGAGCAAAGAAGGAAACCCTAAAAACTAAGCCAAATCAAGATTTCAACACTTAGACAAAAAAGAGAAAGACTTTATGAATTTTGATATCCATTGATACCTAGAGATGAATGTTTACAGCCACTCTCTAGCCAATATAAAGCCTAAGGATAACAAAATCCTCAAGATAAAGAGCAACAACTCATCTCTCAAAAGTTCTCTCCAAAAACCCTAACATCATCCACTTGCTTCCCAGAGAGCTAACCCTAACTCTCTTCACACACCTCCTTATATAGTGAAGGCTTACAAGAAACCCTAATCAGCACCTCTGGTTGGGTTTCATTCACTTACATCCACTAACCCGCTAACCCAACATCATATCAGATTTTACACTTACGCATGCATGCTTCTCAAAGTGTACACAACCACTAACCTGTTACTGAATCAACACTTGATCCACTTAATATTTCTAGCACATCTTTGATCTAGAACACCTCTCTCGCGCCTTCTCACGTTATGGTTTGATCAAGTCTTCAACTTTCTGGTTTGCAGTAAAAAGACCATTTTGCCTCCAAACCACATTCTACAAAGCTTCGCGCTTCTTTTGCCATGAAGCATCCCATGATTCATCTTCAACTCCATGTGGCCCCAATAACTTGCTACCAAGTCTCTCACGTATCCGGATCTCACCAAATCGTCCTCGTTTGCAAATGAGTCCAAATCACTTGGTACGCCACATGCATCTCCATCCACCATAACGGCATCTAGCTTCCTTAATCGTTTTGGATCTCAGCTACTCCCTGAGCCTAGTCCCGATCCATCTTATCGTTCCCCATCATGTCCATCACCAGTAGCTCCCACTCCGGTCTCTTGTCTTTCCAGCTTGTAACTACTCCACTAGCTCAATTATCTTTCAGTGGCACCTTGATCGCTTTGTACCTCTGCTCTCCTAAGTTAGTCTTGATCCCTTCCGCCTCACTATTATCGAGCTCTGGTGTCCAACAACCAACAACAACAAATAAATCATCACGTAGTACCGCATAATACAAAACCATCAATTTACACTATTGATGAGCCATGAGTCCTTACCTTCACCTCAAAACATTTTAGCATGCTTTGACACGTAGTTTGTAGTATCCATTAACTAGTTGTCACATCTTCACATATTTGGATTCCCTCGAACCGTCTCTACGTGCATCGACCTCGTCACTTGGCACACTACATGCACCAACTCACATCTTCACGATCCTTATCTTCTCTGTGCTTCTTGTTTGAGCCATGTAGCCTCACCTAGACTTACATAACTACTTAAACCTCAGCACCCTAGCTAGTCTCAGTCCATTGCCATTAACTACTAGCGTTCTCCAGGCCACCTGCATATCTAAAGACCAAGCAACTATATCGAACACAATTTTCATGCACTTGATTCATATTAGTCAAAGCAATGTATCATGCAACACGCCACATAAAATACCAGCACTCGTGCCATGCACGCACATTCAAACCACTCTCCTGATCCATGCCGGGCTGGTCAGACCACCAACCGTTAGCTAGTCCAGCCGTGTCAGTCAACTCCAGCCAAACCCCAATAATAGGGGAGCTGGTCTGATTGTGACAACCATGCCGGTCAAACTGCTCGACACACCTCTGGTCGGACCACCATCATATGGCCAGTTGAACTGTACGAGCCCAACTCTAAAACATGCTCTCTGAAAGAAGCAGCGGTCAACTAGAAATCGAACACATCGGATTAGCGGTCAAACCGCTTTACCTAATTCGTTCTAACCGCAACCTATAAGTCGGTTTGATTGGCTGAGGCAGACAGCAACTCCAAAAATAAAATTCCCAAAATCTAAACTTAAACTTTGATATTATTTGCATAACAAAATTAAATACTTATTATATACCATGATGACCTCCACATGGTCACACATGTTCATTTAGCCCAGGTAATTAGCATGTTTGGCATGCGATTAGACTAACTCCCCGTCGTATTTTGTTAACCTAATTAAGCTTGTGTCTGAAACATCCATTAGCTACTGGGTCAGGTAAACAATCCGTTCCACAGAATAATTATATTCGTCCAGTTACAAGACGCAACGACGACACGCATTCTTTAGCTTCGTACCCATCACACGACCAGCTCGCCGGAGAATGCTGAATTGGCATGGATCAGCTGGACCAATCAGAAGGCGTCGGAGGGGCCAGCTCGATCGTGGCGGTCAACTTGATGAGTTCGTGCCCACTTGTGCTAAATTAAAGTTTCTTTTCGTTAAGATGCTCCAGAATTATTAATCGTTAAACATAAGCTAGCTAGCTAGCTACAAGCCTGCGACAGAAGCATATACACGTGTTCCAGAAGTCAGCTCGTGAGAAATTAAGGCTATCACAGTTATATATGTTGAAAATTAAGTGGATTTAGTAATATTTTTATTTTTATTTTAATTATGATTAAACGCAAGAAAGCATATATATAACAATATGAAAATAACATGAACTTATATATATTATCTCTCGAAGTAGATAAACAATTCATAATACTAATATATTGTAATATACTCAACAGGACATACATGTGAGCATATAAAATTTGCATAATGCATAAATTTAACATTTGAAGTATTGCTCTCAAGGAGGAGTTGCACAAGTTTAAAAGAGACTTGGCCTTCTACCACTCTTGTCAGGTTTTCAACAAACACAATGACAATTCCTTAAACTTCTGCTAGTTTGATTAAGCAAATATTACCTTAATATAGTATCAATGTCAAGAGCATACGAAGATAATAGATTCTGACAAAAACAGAGACTAGTAACAGAGCAATGCTACTGCTGAAACAGCATATAGTTCGGCAAGATCTAAAACAGCAGTAATCAAAACTGAATGGGTACTACGCCAATGCAATTGACAGAGCTAGCAACTACATAGCAAAGACACAATAGCAAGTATATGAACAAATCACACTAGCAGAATGGATCTAAATTGTCACTGTGTTTTCAATTTGACAAAGATATCCTCATCGAGTATTCACAAGCCCACAAATTATCATGCATAAGTCCTCCCTGTGATAGAACTCCCCACAAGTTTCAGATGTAAATAGATACGAACTAGCACGGCTGACAAATGCACAATAAAAATAAAAGAAGTAGAGAGCAAAATCACAAAGCGGCGGCACTCCAAGCCACCATGACAGCCGAAAGGGGCTAGGCTCATCGAAGATGATGTCCCAAAAAACCAATCACCGATGAATAGCATAGAATCACCGGAGAGGCAATCGGATAGACAAAACCCTACTACACAAATCAATACTCGCCAATTCGTGGAGCCGAGGTACAAGTCGATGCCGCACAAAGCCAACAAGAAGATGAAATCCCGTCGCACTTCACCTGGCCAAAGCCGAGCCAAAGAACCAGGGGAACACTGAGTGCGAGCACACAATCCAGAGAGCGAGATCTGCGAGCCAGAAGCAAGAGCGCCACAGTCTGGTGGCTGTGCAGCACAGCCACCGTCGAGTTCTCCCAAATCCCCAAGACCGAACAACCGATGGAGCTTTGGATTTCAGTGGTAAGCTCTCATTCTTCTCCCCCTAAACTTAGTTCTCCCATATCGGATATAAAGTCAGAGAGGAACTTCCTATCCGGATTCAGCGGCGCCCACGCAAGGATGACGTCGAAGCGTCCGCCCGAAGGAGAAGAGGGGATAAGAAGAGGCATCGACCAGATCTGAATCCATTCGGATGGTCCGAATGCTCGTTCGAACAGCTCGCCTCCCCTCTATCTTTTTCTCTCCCTCTCTTACAAGTGGACTCCATGTGCAATTTTCTTTTTCTTTCTCCGAAAATGAGGTAAATTACAATATAGCCCAACAAGATAGGTGTGTGCTAACCATTGTTTGTATTACATATTTGCAGGAGTCGAAATGCAGTAGTAACTGGCTAACTGCAAGAAGATTTTCTTTCTTTTTCAGTTCTTCTTCTTTTTGCGAGGAACTGTCAGAAGATTTTCTAACGAGGCCGTAATCGAAATGAATAACGGCAGGGCTAGTATGTCTGGTGTTACTTCTCCCAGAAATATCATCAAGAGATCCTCAGAATATATCTACGAGAGAGACACCAGCAGGTATGCAGTTACTGTGACGAATGCTCGAAGCACGCTGCTGTAATCGGGTCAATACCGCGTCGCATTCCGCACATAAATCTCAAGCGGACGGACGGATAGCTGCAGGGATAACTTGATCGGGATGCAAGCTTTTGTTCGCATGGGATAAAAGTGACTGATGTATGCCTCTCGTGTTGCATTAAACAGATATAGATGAGAAGAACTGAAGAAGAGCAGCCTACAAGAACCAGTTAAATTCGCTATGTTCACCGGTAAGTAAAACGAGTGGAATCGTCTGCGCTACGCTCGTAGCCAGGCGCTGTGGCTATACCTGAACAAACAAACGCTCGCGAGGTAGGCATGGTTATCCAGTCAGCTTTCGAGGGAAGGATAACGATAAGCAGGTCACGGCTGTCGCCGTTCTCCGCTGTTGTAATCGCCCGGACCGGCAGGCAAAGCCTCGGCTCCCGTCCCAGTCGGAGTCGGGCGCCGGAGCGCTCACGTCCCATGCAACGCGCGGGACGCCGGGCCTGCTGAATTGATGCGACCGGCCACGGTTGCCGCGCGTGGCCGATGAGGCGGCACTGGAGGGCGCAGCCCGCGGAACCGCGAAAGGGATGGGCCAGCGTGCCACCGCGCGGACGTTGCATCGCGCGCTGCCGAGACGCGTCGAAAACTCGCAAAACGGCCCGTCCGAAGAGGCAGAATCGCAGCGTTTACGCGGCCCGGGCAGGACGGAGCCTAGGCGGTGAATATCGTGGGCCGATTCCTGGACTGACGGCCCGGCTATCGTTTGCGCGCTCAGCACGCAGCGCTAGCAATCTTGCGCGAACGGTAACGGATAACCTATTTTATTTGATATTTGTATCTAAAAAATACGAATATAATAAGTAAAATCTGTATTAAAAAATATTTATATTCGTATTCAAGAATATATATTTACATTTAATAATATTCATATTTGTATTTGTACTCGAGAATTTTCTTATTCGTATTATAGACTATTCGATTTGTATTCAATTTATTTTCCATGCCTATTGGTCGGTCGGCTCAACCCAGGGATCAAGCGGAAATCATGAAAAAAAAACCTGGACAAATTTTATGATTCAAAATCTGAATTTAGGCGGTTTGAAACCGGTAACCGTTCCGGTAACCGGGCAAAAACAAGCTAAAAGCCAGCAAAATTTCTAGGGATTTGTTTTACCGAGATATGTTACAGAAGTTATAGGAGGATATTCGTATTTGATTGAATTAAATACATATTCGATTCAAATTCGTATCCGTTACGACATTCAATTCGCATTCGTATTTGAGAATATTTGAATTCGTATTCATTTTAAAAATATGGATTCATATTTGTATTTGAGACTATTTGATCGTATCTGATCTGTTTCCATCCCTAGAACCATCAGAGGTCAAATTTGTGAGAACTGAGAGTCGGTTGGCTGCAACTACCATCGAGCATATAGTCCGTCCATATTTTGATGTGTCCACTCACCTTTACATATGCGTATGTTCAGTAGAAAAATATATGATCATACTCTATAAGGTAATAGATAAATTCAGAATTTATTAGGGACCTCTGCTCTAGATCTAGCATGTGCTTTAGTAGGACGTATACACATGTGTGTGTAGTGTGATGTAGATATAGTATACTTCCTCTTCGTAATCTAAAAAAACAGAGGTCAAATTTGGTCGACGGTGACAGGATGGATCCCCACGAATTCGAGATGATTAAGACCCTGCTCAACTTGCCTTTTTTGTGGTTTATAGTTTTTTTACTGTAGCTATCTTATTTTGTATTATAACTGCTGGTAGCATTTTGGCATAATTAAATTTAAAATTAAAAAAAATTAAAAAAGGTTATCTCATCATGGACAATGCAAAGAACACAAAAAGAAAAGAAAAGATAAAAAGTAAAAAATAGAAAAAATAAAATTTAAAAAATAATGAATTTTTTTGAGCTCAAAAAAAATAAAAAATAATGAATTAGAAGTAAGAAGGCAGAAATAAACTGAACCCGAAACCATCGAGACTAAGGGGTGGACGGACCATCGCGGTACAAAATGGGCGCTAGTTGCCGCTTCCTGCTGCTGGCAGTACACATCATGCAAGGGCCATGCAAGACGTCGACGGTTTGGATGTCCCCTGAAAAAACGTATTAGTACGCGGAAATCAAAATCACGAACTACAGTGCAGGCGTGCTATTGGGGTTTGGGCACGTTGAATTTCGCGTACTTCGATTACGCACGTGCCGGTATACGCATTCAAAGGGAGGTGCACCGTACGCAGTTGGACGTTGTGATAATCCTCAAAATCAAACAACCAAAATCAAACATTTAAAAGTAAATATTGCTTCAATACGAGAATGAAAATTTAATCATCCAATACAAGAATTAAGATGAATAAGTATCTTTATAGAAACGTCCAGCTACATAAATTTAATGACAAGAATAAACATTGAATGCATTTAATTAAAAATGTTATGAGTCTAATGTTAAAAACTCAATTTCATGTTACAATGAGGAAAATATTACAATAATATTTTATAACTAGATGAATTCATCTCAACATTTATTTCTAATCAACACAGGTTAAATAAAATATTAACATTCCATATTACATTAATATAACAATCCAAAATATACATTCTTTTTACAATTCTCAATCTCAAATAAAATCATTGTCTCCAGAATATAACTAATTGAAGTTTCAATTACCTAGGGATGGGCAAGGTATGGGAATTTTTACCTAGGGGTGTCATATAAGGAATAAGAACCAAGTCGCATTCTGGATTAAACCGTAACCTGTATTGGTCAAATTCTTGTTTACCTTTTGCATTACCCGTTTGTTATTTTTCCTTTTTTATTCAATTTTGTTTAATTGAATACCTTAGAAAAGCTAATAGTCGTTACAATGCCATTTTAGCTAAAAGCTACAACCTTTTAAACAGGGCCTAAGTCCTGGAAAGCAGTTCAAGAGCATCTTGAGAACGTCATCGAGCCACCCAGACCCACAGAAACGTCGATCGATCAGGGTATACTAGCCACGTAGGCGTGGCGCCACGCCACGCCAGATACCGTATAGGCCGAAGTAAAAGAAGCGAAAATTCGTGAGAAGCTTTTTTAAAAAAATCGAGGACACATGCGTATTTTCGGAAAAGTAAAAGGTTTTTTTCGTAAAAAATCGAGGACCTGTACGCAACTAATCGAGGACCCGTACGTAATTTAGGAAACTGCGGAGCGCTATCCTGCAAAGGATACAAAATTTCGGTGAAGTGAAGGGGTGTTTTTTAAAAAACAAAACTGACAGGGACTTTTTTGCGAGAATAAAGGACCTGTACGTAACTAAACGAGGACTCGTACATAATTTAGAAAACTGCGGAGCGCTATCCTGCGAAGGATACGAAATTTCGGTGAAGCGAAGGGGTGTTTTTAGAAAAAAAACAAAACTGGCAGGGACCTTTTTCGCGAGAAAAAAGGACCTTTACGTAATTTCCAAAAAATACAGGGAAAATGCCTCCCCCGACCGTACAAAAATTTGGGCGACCGAGCGCAGGGGGCAGACGTGGCGCGGCTCTCCGGCGCGGAAACCCCCCGCTCATGTATAGGGTGGGATTTACCTAGCCGACAACAAAAAGAATAATTGCTCCGATGATTTTTTATAAGGTGTAATTTAACATGGTGCGATCTCCAAAGCTAAACATTGACCGTTAGCTTTTTACATTATTTTATTCATAGCTACAGAATCATAAGAAGAAGAAAGTGGTTTCAAATACGAATCTAACAGAATAACGTTTGTGTCATACAATCTATATATTATTGGACGGACTAAGTGTTGGTCAAAGTATACAAACTTTGAATCTCGAAATTAGTGTTGTCGAAGACGGTATACGCTTGACGAACGGATGTGGTACCGTTAAGTGATTAATCACGGTACAACTGATTAATCAGAAATTAACAAATGATTATGCATTCTTATTAATATATTTATTTATATTTAGAATTAATTATAAACATTTTATATACCCAAGTTATTGTAAATTATCACTCTACAAAACATGTTCTACATTTCATTGTTTATACTTCATACAAAAGGTACATACTATGAACACTATGACATGATATTATAAACTAATTTGTCGTACTTAATGAATAAAAATAAGTTATTTTCGTGAGTAAACGGGGAAAATGAACGATTAATCGGCAAAAGGCTGATTAATCAGATTATGTGGTTAGTTAAACGTTCGACTACATTAATTACACTCTGATTATACCATTCATGACGGTTTAGCCACTGTCACCAATTTAATCACCCGACTAATCGGTCGAGTGGGCAGTTTTTCATGTAGGTTTGTAACTGCAACACGGCGATGCATGTAGGTTTGTAGCATGGGAGCTGTCATGTTCTGCGCATGCAAGGGAACCTGTAGGACCGAAATGGCAACAGAGGGGGGTGAATGGTGCCTTCAAAACTCCCCAAGTACCCACACAACAAATCGGGCGAAAGAACTAGCTTCTCCGGTCGAACACCACGTGGTCGAACATTTGCCCGAGCCGACAAAAGAAATCAAACAGTGATAACTGTGCGGTCGAAACGAAAACAGAAGGACTCGTTTGACATATTTCCGAGTAACTTGAGACTCTCTGGTCTTTTGGTCCTAAAACTTGAAGTACTGAAGGAAGCTGGCCAATAAAATCCAAAGACTTTGCTATGGTCGGCTAGAGTGACAAGGTCGAACTCGAAACAGAGGACTTGAGGCGCAAGACCATTTGGCAAAGAGAACTTCTCTGATTCAACTCTTGCTCTCGAGAATGATCTGGCCAAGTGGCCTTGAGACAGATTCTCAGTTCTGAGCAACAAGAAGCACACCAAAGCAAATGCGGTCTTACACAGAAGAGATGAGAGAAAAATATAACATGAAGAACAAGCTCTCAAAACAGATCGCAAACAAAACAATCAAAAACATCTCATAACAACAGAAATCAATGAGGAAGATAGATGAATGATTGATCATGGAGGTTTCTACAGCCACTCCATCGGAGGTACAAGAGCAACCATGCTCTACCCAGAGACAACTCACATAAATAGAAATGAAAAACTCAGAGTGACTCGGAAAACAACCTCTCCGATCACCCGAGCTCTACCTCTCTATTTATAGCCTCAAGCTACCAGGGGAGAACCCGTTAACCCCAACTAACACCGGGTTTTACCACTCTCTTTACCCACTAGCGAGAACGAGCTCCAGTGCTTTACCCGTTACACCCAACTGCTCCACTGCTTTGCCCGTTAGCGCCAACCACTCCAGTGCTTTCGCAGAGACACAGCTTCCCTTTGCAGCTTTCCGCATTTCTCCAAAATGCCATCCCGCTGCCTTCCCGGAAGCTTCCTCCTCCCTTGTCGCTCAAGTCTTGCAACCACCTGGCAGACCTCGTCGTCTTCGGCATCTCCCGACCACTCTTGACCTCAGCACCGCCCGTGCTAGTCTTGGCCATCCATGCCTCTCCACAACTAGTCTCCAAGTCCTGCAAACCATTACAGACAAGCACACATTCATAGCACCGCACAAAACATTGTATACAACTATCTGCATATATAAAGGAACTCAAAACATGCTTCACAAAGTCGTACATCCACTACGACCGGTCACAATCACTTAAACATTAATGCACAAGACCTACGACCGCTCTCTAGGTCAAGACGACCAGTCTAGGAGTAATACGACCGATTCCCAGGCGAAACGATCGATCCTGGAGGTCATACGACCGGATACAAGATGTCTACGACCACGTTCAAGCCTCTCGAGGACTTCTGACCGCTTATCGCGTGATCGAACCACCTTCCGACCACGCACAACGGGATTTGCCGTGGTCGAACCCCGTTCCGACCACAACCGAGCATGAGAGAGAGCACATCCGACCGCATCTGCCTGCGATCCAAGCTCGTGCGACCACTTCCGACCGCAACCAACTGACCTACGCCCGTAGCCGACCGCATACGACCACGTCCCATCGAGCCGACCCAACCACATTCAACCGCTTCACAACGTGGTCGGAGTCCTCTGACTTCCCACGTGGTCGAAGTCGAAGTCTACCGACTATAGACCACAACAGTCGAAGTCTCGACCTCCGACTACCTCTCGCGGTAACGTGGTCGTAACGCGCCGACTCCTCAACGTGAACGTTCATTCGAGCGCCGACTACCGACCATAGCGGTCGTAGCACGACTCGCGACCACAGACCACGGCCAACGTGGTCGTAGCTGAGTCGGGAGACTTCCGACCACGACCAAAATAGTCGTAAACTTCTTGGAGACCTACGATCACGGCCAAGCGTGGTCGTAAGCTTTGCTGCTGCCTTTCGACCATGGTCTAAAAGGCGTAAGCCACCCCAGTGACCTACGACCACGCCCAATGTGGTCGTAAGGTCTTCCGACCGCTCAAACAAGACTACGACTTCGCAGAAAACGCCCAAATCAAACTCAATCTTTCCAAACCAAGTGTCAATAACTCATCACAAATATAGGGACACCTCCACATGGTCTCTCAATCTCTCCCTTGATGAGTATATTGACAAACCCAGAAAAAACGTGAAGTTGAGTTTGTTTTGAAGAATCCAACATGGTCCAAAAGAAGAAGTCAATGAAGCTAATGACCATGTCGACACGGAGCAAAAACAGAAAGAAACAAGTTTTCCTCAAAAGCTCCAAATTTTCCTTGAAAAAGGCTTTTTCTCAAGTATTCTCCCCCTTTTGGCAATAAACACATCAAGGATGCAAAAGAGAGAATATGACATGGATGAAATTGCTGAAGTTTCTTATTCTAAGCATTTAGAGCCATGAGAATTATCCAAAATGACCATAATGTATTACATCAAGTCATAACTCCATAGAAAGCTATCTAGATCATGACAAGATATATATAAGCCAGCTAGACCAAGTAAAAGACAATCTGAAATGTAGAGCAATTTTGAGAACATGTCAAGTCATCAATAAGCAAAGTCGAGCTAGAGATATCCAGAGATGATGTCGGCCATGTCAATTAAGCTAAGCGGAACGAAGAAGCTAATATTGAGACCAACTAGAGTGCTATGCTCAAGAATGAAACATTGGCGCAAGTACTTGGTTCTTTTTGTAGATTAAGCAAATTTGAGCACATTAAACATTTTCTTTTGAAAGCATATGGTCGTTTCTAACCCAATTTTTGTTTATGTGCTAGATCTCAAGCCTTATGCGACTACTCCAAGCAATAAGCTTAAGAAGATAGTCTAGGTCATCCAAAACTCCCCCTGAGTTCATGCCTAGTGCAATGGCAAGCCGTCTCATGAGAAAGAATTGGTGAAATCAGTTTTTTCGCACAAAAGAGATCTTTTTGCTTTGTAAACATGTTGTACTACCTTATGCTACATCAAAAGACTAAAATAGCTCAATCTATGGCTCAACAAAGATTCAACGCTCAGCTAAGCCTATTTGACATGGCATGAATCATAAAGGGATAGCTCCAGAAAGACTGAACTCAAATGCTAGCATGACAAGTTTTACTTCAAGTTGGGCAATTTTAATTAACTTATCATGATAAAAACTAGTCTACACATATGAAGTCATGATAAATCTAGCATATCAACACAAATCATGGCAAGGTGTAAAGCATTGTAAACATGTCATAACAGGATAATAATCAAGGCTCAAAGTAGTTATATTACAATGCGAGATGCTAACATGCAAGAAAATCCAGCTCCCCCTCAACATGAGATGCACCTTTTAGTTCAAGTAGAGTTAAGTTAATATTAAGCTCCAGAAGCTCCCAAATGAACTCCCCCTGAATCAAAGCCATAAATCGAGAAGCTGAGAAAGAAAACAGCAAACAGACAGTCCTCAAAGCATAGATAAGATATAGAGACAACTATGGCTCAGACAGACTCTCATCTACCCCATATGACTCCAGGACTATTAGCTGACTGTAAACCACACACTAGAGAGCAAACACGTACCCTGTCTACCCGAGGGTGGCCCGACCCACGCTAGAACCTACAAGAAGTGAGTGAGCTCAATCTAGTGAGATAAGAAGCAGCTAATAAGAAGCATCCTGGAAGCACAAGATAAGAGTAAGAAGTCTAAGCAACTAGACAAGAGAAGCACTCTAACCTATGCTAGAGGGACTAAGCCCGATGTACCTTGAGTACAAAGCAACAGAAATGAGACAGAAGCATAATCAATATAGTAAAGCAGTAAAGCCCAAAGCTCCCCCTCACTACAGTCCATAAGGACAAACCACCCAAGCTCTCCCCGCAGAGCTGAAAACCTCAAACAATCCAATGGCTTAGTGAAGATGTCAGCCAACTGGTGGTCACTCTCCACAAACTGGAGCACTATATCGCCCTTCTCTACATGGTCTCTAAGGAAGTGATAACGGATATCGATGTGCTTGGTCCGAGAGTGTTGCACTGGGTTCTTAGCAATGTTAATCGCAGAAGTGTTATCACAAAAAATTGGAACACTGTCGATAACTAACCCAAAGTCCCGCAGGGTCGAAGCCATCCAGAGTACCTGACTGCAGCAGCTGGCTGCAGCAACATACTCGGCCTCTGCGATGGACTGTGCAACACCGGACTGCTTCTTAGAAGACCAAGAGACGAGAGAAGTGCCAATGAATTGGCAAGTGCCAGAAGTGCTCTTCCGATCTATCCTACAGCCAGCACAGTCTGCGTCCGAAAAGGCTCTCAAGGAAAGACAGGATGAGGAAGAGTACCAGATACCATATTCAATGGTAGCTCGGAGGTATCGAAAGATGCGCTTCACCGCCTGGCGGTGAGATACGCGAGGAGAGGCCTGAAAACGAGCATACAGACACACGGAGAAGTGTATGTCTGGTCTCGAGGCAGTGAGGTAAAGAAGGGAGCCGATCATACTTCTATATTCTTTCTGATCCACTGGCTCGCCATCCTCATCTGGGTCAAGATAGGCTGTAGAAGCCATCGGAGTTGACACCGGCTTACCATCACTCATGTCGAAGCGTCTCAGGAGGTCACGAGTGTACTTTCCCTGATGAAGAAATGTACCCTCCCGAGTCTGTTTGATTTGGAAGCCAAGGAAGAAGGTCAACTCGCCCATCATACTCATCTCAAACTCGGTGCTCATGACATCCGAGAACTGAGAAACCAGAGTATGGGAAGAGCCGCCAAAGATGATGTCATCGACATAGATCTGGACGAGCAGAAGGTCATTGCCATGACGGCGGATGAACAAGGTCTTGTCAACTTTACCCATATCAAAATCATGACTTAACAAGTAGGACTTAAGCCTCTCATACCAAGCTCTAGGGGCTTGCTTAAGTCCATACAAAGCTTTGGAAAGCTTGAAGACATGGTTTGGGTATTTGGGATTATCAAAACCAGGAAGCTGTCTGACGTAGACTTCTTCCTCAATGACTCCTGTTGTGGCTACAGACCAAACAGAGAGAGAGATGGTAGTGGAGAGTGATGAAGATGAATGTAATGGCCTGGTCCTCCCCATGGCTTACTCATACATATATATACACATGAGGAGTGCTTTTACAGCTATACCCTTACATCTGGTTATCCCCTCTGGGGCAGTTATGTCATTACACATGGCCTATTCTGGGCCTTATAATCTCCTACCAGGCCTGCTGGGTTTAGGTGGGGGCCACCCCTACGACAGGAGCCTCTCATGGTGAAGGGCTTCACAGGGCCGAAGCCATGTCGCCGAGTCCTTTGGCCCCCTCCGTCCCCTGCGGCCTGTGAATTCTTCCAAGCTTGTGGTTGGGGAGCCTGAAGTCTGGGATGGTGGTAGCGGAGGCTGGCGCCTGAGTCGAAGCAGGCGCGCGCGCTCCGTCCCCTACCCTGCGAACGGGTGGCAGCGAAGGCTAGTGCCCAAGTCGAAGTAGACGCGCGCGCTCCGTCCCCTACGCTTCGAACGGGTGGCAGCGAAGCTGGCGCCTAGTTGAAGTAGACGCGCGCGCTCCGTCCCCTACCCTTCGAACGGGTGGCAGCGAAGCTGACGCCTAGTCGAAGTAGACGCGCGCGCTCCGTCCCCTACCCTTCGAACAGGTGGCAGCGAAGCTGACGCCTAATCGAAGTAGACGCGCGCGCTCCGTTCCCTACCCTTCGAACGGGTGGCAGCGAAGCTGGCGCCTAAGTCGAAGTAGACGCGCGCGCTCCGTTCCCTACCCTTCGAACGGGTGGCAGCGAAGCTGGCGCCTAGTCGAAGTAGACGTGCGCGCTCCGTTCCCTACCCTTCGAACGGGTGGCGGCGAAGCTGGCGCCTAGTCGAAGTAGACGCGCGCGCTCCATCCCCTGCCCTTCGAACGGGTGCCCTTCGAACGGGTGGCAGCGAAGCTGGCGCCTAGTCGAAGTAGACACGCGCGCTCCGTGCTCTACCCTTCGAACGGGTGGCAGCGAAGCTGGCGCCTAAGTCGAAGTAGACGCGCGCGCTCCGTGCCCTGCCCTTCGAACGGGTGGCAGCGAAGCTGGCGCCTAAGTCGAAGTAGACGCGCGCGCTCCGTTCCCTACCCTTCGAACGGGTGGCAGCGAAGCTGACGCCTAAGTCGAAGTAGACGCGCGCGCTCCGTGCCCTACCCTTTGAACGGGTGGCAGCGAAGCTGGCGCCTAAGTCGAAGTAGACGCGCGCGCTCCGTTCCCTACCCTTCGAACGGGTGGCAGCGAAGCTGGCGCCTAGTCGAAGTAGACGCGCGCACTCCGTTCCCTACCCTTCGAACGGGTGGCAGCGAAGCTGGCGCCTAGTCGAAGTAGACGCGCGCGCTCCGTCCCTGTGCCGAGATCGGAGCCTGGCGCCGGTATGGTTGCGCTCCGGGGCTGTTGTGACCTTGCAGTATGGTAGTGCGCTTTTAATGGTGGCTGGAATCACGCCGACGCCTGGCCTGGCAAAAGTCAGGCTGTCGCGTCGTGCAGTCTGTCATGCTACAGGTGGGGCACGTGGCGACTCACGTCTGGTGCATCGTGGGATGTGGCGCCTCGTCCCCCGAGAAGTTGGACGCGTGTGGAAGATGTGGGGGCGTTGTGCGCTGCTTGGCCACCTACCCGGCACGGCCCTCTAGGTCCTGGCGGTTCTTCCTTCAGCTTGTAAGGTACTGCTGGACGCCTGCTGATTTGTTGTTTCTGCCAGACGCTCGCCCTCGGCCGGTCCTTGGACGAAGCCCGCGTTCGGGAGCGGAGGGCTCTGGAAGCCAACCTCCGCAAAGCAAACACTGCTCTCGCCGCGAAGGATGAAGAACTTCGCGCGCTGGAGGGCGCCCTGGTGGCCGCACAACTCGATGCCACGGAAGCTCGGAGCGCCGCGGCTGGGGAGCGCGCCGCCTTCGTGCAGCAGATCGCCGTCCTAGAAGGGGAGAAGGCCCAGCTGGCGGAGTCTGCTGCCGAGAACCGCCTCGTCTTGGAAAATGCGTCCCTGTCGGCATGGCAGGCCATGGAGTCTCTGAACCAGGCCCTCCGAGATCTGTGCGTCCGAGTGCCGGACACTACGCACAGGCCGGAGGCCCTGTCGGAGACGCTCGGGCTGATCGAGGAGGGGGCCGGCGTTGCTCTTCGTGGCGCCAGGACCTTTGGCGAGCACTGCAGCTATGTTGGTGCGTGCTTCGCCCTCGCCCTGCTTCATACTCGTGGGTGTAGGCATACCCATGAGCTAGCGAATCCTCAACTGGATCCTCCCGACCGCCCAGAGGTTATGTCGGACGCCATCCGCTCCATCGGGCCTAGCCTGCAGAACTTCCATCAACGGATCTGGGGCCGCTTCGGGGAAGGTGCAGCGAGGGTCGCCGTGCATCAGACGTTGCATGGGGAGGGGGACCTCCTCCAGTGGCTTGCAGGGGTCCTTCAGCGCCGCGGCGACGACGGCACAGGCTCGTCCGCACCGCGCCAAGGCTGAGCGGTTGGTCGGGTAGGGCAGGGGGATGATGTACTGGTTCTTACGCTTGTAACCATGTAACCCCTTTGCTTTTATAATGGAACCAAGTAGTACCTTATGCTTGGTGTTACCTGCCGTCGAACGCGGAGGGCAGGTCTGCGCATCTCGTTTATACTCCGTGGAGTGGCGCGTGCGGAGGTGAACCTCGACGCTACGACTTCCTTTATAGTCCGGAGACTTGCGCGTGCGGAGGCGGACCTCGACGCTCCGTCTTATTTAAAGTCCGTGGACTGGTGCGTGCGGAGGCGGACCTCGACGCTCCGTCTTATTTAAAGTCCGTGGACTCGCGCGTGCGGAGGCGAACCTCGACGCTACGTCTTATTTAAAGTCCGTGGACTAGTGCGCGCGGAGCTAGGCTCGACGCTACGACTTCTTTATAGTCCGGAGACTCGCGCGTGCGGAGGCGAACCTCGACGCTACGTCTTATTTAAAGTCTGTGGACTAGTGCGCGCGGAGCTAGGCTCGACGCTACGACTTCTTTATAGTCCGGAGACTCACGCGTGCGGAGGCGAACCTCGACGCTACGTCTTTTTTAAAGTCCGTGGACTAGTGCGCGCGGAGCTAGGCTCGACGCTACGACTTCTTTATAGTCTGGAGACTCGCGCGTGCGGAGGCGAACCTCGACGCTACGTCTTATTTAAAGTCCGTGGATTAGTGCGTGCGGAGCTAGGCTCGACGCTACGACTTCTTTATACTCCTTAGAGTGCGTGCGGAGGCGTCCCCCCGCTGCGTCTTATTTATACTCCGTAGAGTGCGTGCGGAGGCGGACCTCGACGCCACGTCTTATTTAAAGTCCGTGGACTGGTGCGTGCGGAGCTAGGCTCGACGCTACGTCTTATTTAAAGTCCGTAGACTAGTGCGTGCGGAGCTGGGCTCGACGCTACGTCTTATTTAAAGTCCGTGGACTGGTGCGTGCGGAGCTAGGCTCGACGCTACGTCTTATTTATAGTCCGCAGACTCTCGCGTGCGGAGGCGGACCTCGACGCTACGTCTTATTTAAAGTCCGTGGACTGGTGCGTGCGGAGCTAGGCTCGACGCTACGTCTTATTTATAGTCCGCAGACTCTCGCGTGCGGAGGCGGACCTCGACGCTACGTCTTATTTATAGTCCGCAGACTCTCGCGTGCGGAGGCGGACCTCGACGCTACGTCTTATTTAAAGTCCGTGGACTGGTGCGTGCGGAGCTAGGCTCGACGCTACGTCTTATTTATAGTCCGCAGACTCTCGCGTGCGGAGGCGGACCTCGATGCTACGTCTTATTTAAAGTCCGTAGACTGTCGCGTGCCGAGCGAGGCTCAACGCTACGTCTTATTTATAGTCCGTAGACTCGCACGTGCGGAAGCTGAGCTCAACGCTACGTCTTATTTATAGTCCGTAGACTGATGCGTGCGGAGCTAGGCTCGACGCTACGTCTTATTTATAGTCCGTAGACTGGTGCGTGCGGAGCTAGGCTCGACGCTACGTCTTATTTATAGTCCGTAGACTGGTGCGTGCGGAGGCGTACCTCGACGCTACGTCTTTTTTAGAGTCCGTAGACTGGTGCGTGCGGAGGCGTACCTCGATGCTACGTCTTCCTTTATACTCCGTGGAGTGCGTGCGGAGGCGTCCCCCCACACGTCTTTTGTTTATACTCATACCCGTGTCTTTGACGGAGAGTGCACACGCGGACGTGCGTCTTCGGTTTATACTCATACCTGCCCCCTGGCTACGGAGAGTGCACACGCGGACGTGCGTCTTTGGTTTATACTCAGACCCGCCCCCCTGGCTGCGGCGAGTGCACACGCGGACGTGCGTCTTTGGTTTATACTCAGACCCGCCCCCCTGGTTGCGGCGAGTGCACACGCGGACGTGCGTCTTTGGTTTATACTCATACCCGCACCCCTGGCTACGGAGAGTGCACACGCGAACGTGCGTCTTTGATTTATACTCAGTCCCGCACCCCTGGCTACGGCGAGTGCACACGCGAACGTGCGTCTTTGGTTTATACTCATACCCGCACCCCTGGCTGCGGAGAGTGCACACGCGAACGTGCGTCTTTGATTTATACTCAGTCCCGCACCCCTGGCTACGGCGAGTGCACACGCGAACGTGCGTCTTTGGTTTATACTGCGGGAATGCGTGCGCGTTGGCTGAGCCTGCGCGCGCCTTCGCCGCGTACTTGCGCGTGATGAAGAAAGATTAATGACAAACGGCGATCTTCATTACCTCCCCGTTTGCGCGGGTAAGCAACTACAAGGGGTGGATATACTAACCGTTTGTCCTTGGTGAGGCCGAAGCCTCTAGTCGCTAGACATCTTCCGGGTCCGCCATGGCACCTCTGAATGGCCCCGCGGACCTCCGCGCTGTGACGCCAGCTCTAGGAGCGCCGTTGGGCTTCGCGACGCGGGCACCTGGTACCGGGCTCGATGCGCCGGGCCATATCCTGGTCGCCTCGGATGGTGATGATGGCCCGGGGACCCGGGATCTTCATGCATAGATAGCCGTGATGTGGTACCGCGCCGAAGGAATTGAGGATTGGGCGCCCTAATATGGCATTGTAGGGGTACGGAAGGTCGACCACGTCGAAGGTGGCATCTTCGGCCCGCACATTGTCATTTTGGCCAAAGGAAACTTGAAGACCTATTTGGCCCAGGGCCCGCAGGGGCTGTCCCCCGAAGCCTTGCAGTGGGATTCCCGAGGGCCCTAGGCGGCTTCGAGGGATTCCCATCTGATCGAAGGCCGCCGCGAACAAGACGTTCGCGGAGCTACCGCCGTCCACCAGGGCGCGCCACACGTCGCATCCCGCGATAGTGACCCGGATGACCAGGGGATCCTGATGAGGGAAGTCCACGCCTTGGGCGTCGTCGGGTGTGAATGTAACTTCGTGCTGCGCCCAGTCCGGGGGTGCCTGCGCTGGATATGCCGCCACGTGATGTAGTCGTCGCGCATAGGCCTTCTGCTGCCGTGCTGAGGCGAATTCCAGCGCAGACCCTCCGGATATGACGTTAATGACCCTGCGGTTGGTTGCCTCCGGGGCCTGCAGCGACAGGAGGCCCCCCGAGGCTGCTGTACGTGAGCTTGGATCCGCAAGGGGCCTTCCTGGGGTTGCATCCCGTGCGCCTGTACCTGCATGGGGGCCTCGTACGGGAATTGGACGTGGGCCACCGCGGGCGGACGCGTCTCCGGGTTCCTGTCCCTAGCGATGCTATCGCGGAGCGCCGCGATGGAGGTGCAGGTGCGGGTGTCATGATTGCCGTGGCCGTGGACCACACACCACAGTCCCTGGTGCTGGTCATCGTAATCTCCACGGCCTTTATCGTCGCGGTCGCTGCCCCGACCGCGGCCGCGCCCCCGGCCACGACACCCCCGACCGCCTCGGCCCGTAGGAGCGCCCTCGTCGGAACCGCCTTCAATGTCGAGGACGTACCGGTTTCACCTCGACCTCTGCTGGCCGCGCTTGGGCTGATCGGCCGACTCCTTACGCGAGGCGTCCCTGCGGTCGGGCGCGTCCCTGGATGACTCCTGCTTACATTTTCCCTTCGAAGAGCCGTTCTTCGGGGGATCTTCGGCTTTTGCCGAGGCTCCGGCCTGGTTGGAGTCGGAGTCGTCCCCTTGCCTTCGCCGCGCGTCTTCTTCCGCCCTGGCGTATTCCTCCATTTTGTCGAAGAGCTTCGCCACCGTCTTGATTGGCTTTCGCGCGTTGTACTCGGCCATCGGGCCCGGAAGAAGGCCCTGTATGGCTGCATTAACGATGGTGGTTTCGTTAACATCTTTCACTTGGCATCGAATCTTGGCGAAGCGCTTGAAGTAGTCCCGGAGGTTCTCCGAGGGTCTTTGCTTGACAGCAAAGAGTTGGTCCGCGTCGACTCGGTCGACATAGTTTCCTTGGAAGTTGTTGTGGAGGCGGACGCGTAGCTGCTCCCACGCGTAGATGGAGCCCGGCTCTATGGTGAAGAACCAAGAGAGCGCCACGCCTTGCAGCGCGAGGGGAAGTCCCTTCGCCTTCGTGGTGTCGTCTCCGCCCGCGGCTTCGATCGCGGTTTCGTACACGCGCACGAACTCGCGGGGGTCCATGTCGCCTTTGTACGAGTCGATGGCGCTAGGAAACTTGAAGTCTTCAGGCCATGCCGTTTGCTGCAGCCCCGCCGAAAGCGGGGACTCCGGATCTACGCGCCGCAGCGGCACGCGGCTAGAGGTGGGGGCTTCGCGACTGTCCGCCCACTCCGGCGTGGGCTCGGGCGCGATTACTGGCGCGGCCTGCTGGCTTCGAGCCTCTTGCATATCTCGGACGGCTCCGCGAAGGTCCCCTAGCTCCCGCTGGAATGCGTTGAGGGCCGCCAGCAGGGCGCTTTCTGCCGCCTGTGCCGGCGGGGTCGCCGGTACTCCCAACGGGCGGATCGGCCCGGGTACGACCGCGTCGCGAGGTCCCGAGCTGCCGGCGAGGGTTGCGGCGGGGGCGGCGAGGTCGGCTGCCATTGCGTCGGCGGGGTTGGCTGTCGCCACACCAGCGTCGACGTCGTCGACCGCGGGCTCCGTCCCCGCGACGCCGGTGATGGGGTGGGTCGACGCGGTGCCGGTGACGGGGTCGGTCGTCGCGGTGCCGGTGACGGGGTTGGTCGGGGTTGGTCGTCGCGGTGTCGGTGACGGGGTTGGTCGTCATCGCGCGGACGTCGACGTCTTCGGCCACCGTGCCTGCGTCGCTACCGCGCCCGCCGCTGCCGATGCCGAAGCCCTGGTACTCATATGACGCTCTGGCCCGGCGGCCTTCTTTCCCTTCGCCGCCGCTGACGAAGCTTTTTTCGGTGCCATCCTTCTTCTTCGGTCTTCAGGCTTGTCCTCGTCCTCCCCACGGACGGCGCCAACTGTTGTGGCTACAGACCAAACAGAGAGAGATGGTAGTGGAGAGTGATGAAGATGAATGTAATGGCCTGGTCCTCCCCATGGCTTACTCATACATATATATACACATGAGGAGTGCTTTTACAGCTATACCCTTACATCTGGTTATCCCCTCTGGGGGCAGTTATGTCATTACACATGGCCTATTCTGGGCCTTATAATCTTCTACCAGGCCTACTGGGTTTAGGTGGGGGCCACCCCTACGACAACTCCATTAAGGAAGGCACTTTTGACGTCCATCTGGTAAAGCTTGAAACCCTTAGAGGCTGCAAAGGCGAGCAGGATTCTAATGGCCTCAAGTCGAGCTACAGGGGCAAAGGACTCCTCGAAATCTAGACCCTCAACCTGGGAGAACCCCTGAGCTACCAGTGTAGCCTTGTTTCGAATAACCACACCATCCTCACTCTGCTTGTTCTTGAACACCCACTTAGTCCCAATGATATTGTGACCTCGTGGGGGCTCGACAAGCGACCAGACCTTGTTTCTCTCGAAGTTTTCTAGCTCCTCATGCATGGCATTGACCCAAGACTCGTTGGAAAGAGCATGAGAAACATCTTTGGGCTCAAAGGAGGCAATGAAAGCAGAATGGAGACAGAATTGAGATAAGCCAAATTTTGAGCGGGTCACACGCTCGAAGAGGTCTCCAATCATCTGCTCTGAAGGATGCCTTTTCTGGATATGTCGAGGAGGTCCTAGATGAGATGAAGAAATAGCATCTACCTCATGTGCTGACGAGGTAGGAACAGAGCCACTAGCTCCAGAAGAAGCGGTAGGCAGAGGCTGATCACCTCGAGGTGCAGTGGAGGACGGCACCTCAAGGGGTGGATGAAAGACTGGATCGGGTAGACAACCCTCATCTCCATCATCCTCATCATCCACAAAGATGGGCTCGGACTGCTCTAAAGAACCTGAGATATCGGGCCTAGTCCCCGAACTGGCCTCATCGAAAGTCACCTCACAGGTCTCTACCATTTTACTAGACTCGCAGTTCCAAACCCGATAAGTCCGCGAAGAAGGCGAGTAACCTAGAAAGATACCATCACAAGAACGTGACTCGAACTTGTCTAGGTTCCCGGACTTCAAAATAAAGCACTTGCAACCAAACACACGAAAATGAGAGACGCTGGGCTTTCGCCCGTATCTCAACTCATAAGAAGTGCGGTGCAAGTGTGCCCTAAGAAATACTCGATTTGAGACATGGCACGCGGTAGCTATAGCCTCAGCCCAAAACTTCCGCGGTGTAGAGTACTCATCGAGCATCATCCTGGCCATCTCGACCAAGGTACGGTTCTTCCTCTCCACAACGCCGTTTTGTTGTGGAACGTGCGGAGAAGAGAACTGGTGCTCTACACCTGTCTCACTACAGAAACTCTCGAAGTAGGAATTCTTGAACTCCGTGCCATTGTCACTGCGGATCGCTCGTAAGGCACCCGGGAGCTCAACAGAAAGCTTACCGAAAAAATCTCAGAAATGTGAAAACATCTCATCCTTCGAGGCTAAGAAAAACACCCAAGAATACCTCGAGAAGTCATCGACTACAACAAGAACATACCACTTCCCTCCTGCTGACTGTACTCAAGCTGGTCCCACTGTATCCATGTGGAGTAGCTGTCCCGGTGCATCGGTCATAGTAACTGTGACCGGAGGGTGAGAAGCGGCAACCATCTTGCCGTGCCGGCATGGAGCACAAACTAGATATTTGGCCATCTTGAGTTTCGGCAAACCACGAATGAGATCGTGGCTGCTAACTCGAGTCAAATGGTCAAATCCAATATGATCAAGTCTCCTATGCCAGAAAGAAAGGTCGCGGGACTCAGAAGCAACTAAACACCTGAGAGGATCACCAGAAGACTCAGAAAAATCAGCACGAAAGATCCTCCCAAAACGAGAAATCTCGCACACCAGACTACCCGAAGAATCAAGAATTTTGCAATCGTTTTTCTTGAAGCTCACCTCGAAACCGTCATCGGTAAGCTGAGAAACGGAAAGCAAATTGTACTGCAGCTTACTAACCAAGGCAACATCCTTAAGAATAAAAGAGGTATTAATGCGCACAGTACCTTTGGCGATGACGTGCCCAGACGAAGCGTCTCCGAAGGTGATCGTCTCATCACCTGGAGCGCGGGCTAGGGAGGAGAACCAACGGGAGTCTCCGGTCATATGACGAGAACAACCGGAGTCTACAAGCCAAACCTTCTCCTTCCCTACCCGGCGAATCTGAGTCAAACAGAGAGTAAAGTCTCAGTACTGGGATAAATCAAGAGAGATTTTGACACCCAATACTGAACAACACGTCGAGCAGATGAAGTCGTCAAGCACGACTGACCTCTATCTACCCTACGCTCTCTGTGACTCAAAGAAGCAGAAGGTCTGTGTGCAGACCTGAAGCTGTTGCTAGGTCCGACTGCTATGGGAAAGCGAGTCGAAACACCGGCAACCTGCTGATCACGCCGTGGGTAACTGTCTCGACGGGGGAAACGAGATGTACCCTCAGGACGGCGGAAGTCACGACCCGGAGCAGCACGAGGACAAAAACCAGAAGACTCAGAAAAACCAAGTCCTCGATGCTGCCAAACCTGTCAGAAGCAAACCTGGACCTCGTGCTAGTCTTAGGTGCACTCAGGATCTGGGGCTGACCCTGAATACGCCTAAGTGCCTCTGCACGGTCTCTACGCGCAATCCTGGCGCCTGAAGCATCTCTCGATCGAGTGCTCATCCTTCTGACAGAAGGTGCAGTGGTACTTCACCTTCTGAGAGGTGGAAGTAGCACGAAGATGCTTCGCCTTCTGAGAGGCCGAAGCAACAGGTGGAATCACCTTACTGTCAGAGATCCCTTGGACAAAACCCGCTGATTTGAATTTGACCTCATCAGATCTGGGCTCGACCTCGATCACACCTCCCACTATGGGTCTGAGAATAGCAGGAGGATGCTTCCTCATATCCTCATAGAAATCATATCCTAGACCTTGATTGAACTTACAAATCTTGGATTGGTCTAGAATAAGATTAAGTTTTTTCTTGCCTCCTACAAATCTCTCGAGAGTGTTCATAAGGTACTGACACTCCCGAAAGAGAGAGGTGCAAGAAGAGCAGGGAGAAGAGGGAACAGCAGAAGGTAAGGGAGCAGAAGAAGAACCAACAGTAGAGGAAAGAATGGCTTGTGCACGCACAGCCGACTCTGAGGGGACAGTCCTACTACTAGCAGGTTGGTTCGCGTCTCTAGGCGTCTCACCCTTACCCTGGGGCTTCTCCCCCACACCATCAATCACATCACAACCAGATTGTGGCTTCTCTAGTAAGTCCTTAGTTAGCTTCACACATTTGTCATTCAAAGCAACGAGTTCAAGTTTTAGTTTATCACAACTAATGCATGGTGAGCTAACAGGATCCTTAGTCGCATACTGAGCCATTTTCTTGTTGTTGTCAATCATTTCTTGAAACTGTTTTGAGACAGATTCAAGTTCAGCAGTTAACTTTGGACAGTTCAAACATGAATCAATAGGCTCAAGTAAAGAAGCACTCAACTCAGCAATCTTGTGATCTGCCCGTTTTAGGTTCATCTTCAATTTATTACAGTTTTCACAAGACTCGGGCAGATCTAACAGCATGGTGTAAAGACCTCTAAAAGCATTGTCCTTATCCTCACATGAGGTGCAAGCAATAGTCTCAACAGGAGTAGATGAAGTAGAAGCAATTCTACTCATTTCTAGTTCAGCCAAGAGACTAAGATTCTCTACCTTAACAATGTCAAGTTCAGAGGACAGACTATCATGCGAGGTCCTTAATTTCTCCATGTCACCGAGCAAGACAGAGCATGTATCACAGTCGTCACTAGAGGGACCAGATGTAAGAGCAATAATCTCTAGTGACAATCTGTCTACTTCCTTCTCTAACTCAGTACACCTAGCCCTAGCTCTAGCATGAAATCCACCTAGCTTAAGAAAAGCATGATTGAGTTGGTCGCAGGTGGGGCATACCTCGTCCGAGTCGGAGTACAGCTCGCTGTCGCTGAGTTCGCCCTCGAGGGCCATGAAGCACATGCCGGAGAAGTCGTCGCCACTCTTGGGGTCCTGGTCACCCGTCCCGTCATCGTCGCTCCATCCCTCCACCTCGCTGAGGTCAAGGTCGTCGAACGCGGTGAGGACGCGGTGAAACAGCTTCTTGGCCTTCCCGAAGTCGCGGAACTTCTTCTTGCCTTGGGCAGGGACTGGAGGCTTCTTGTTGCGGTTCTTGTCGGTGTAGTCGTTCTTGCCCGAACCGCCGTAGTCAGCTTTGCCCTTCTCCAGTTTGGGGCAGTTTGCCCAAATGTGGTTGGGGCCACCACACTCGAAGCAAATGACTGGACCACCTCTCTTTCTGTCCCTCCTCCTCTTGTAAGCATGGAAGAACTTCCGAGCTAGGAGGGCCAGCTGTTCATCCTCTAGCTACTCTAACTGATCATCAGTTACGTCACAGAGAGCAGCTAGGGAGAACCCACAAAGCGAATCGACGGAAAACAACCTCTCCGATCACCCGAGCTCTACCTCTCTATTTATAGCCTCAAGCTACCAGGGGAGAACCCGTTAACCCCAACTAACACCGGGTTTTACCACTCTCTTTACCCACTAGCGAGAACGAGCTCCAGTGCTTTACCCGTTAACCCAACTGCTCCACTGCTTTGCCCGTTAGCGCCAACCACTCCAGTGCTTTCGCAGAGACACAGCTTCCCTTTGCAGCTTTCCGCATTTCTCCAAAATGTCATCCCGCTGCCTTCCCGGAAGCTTCCTCCTCCCTTGTCGCTCAAGTCTTGCAACCACCTGGCAGACCTCGTCGTCTTCGGCATCTCCCGACCACTCTTGACCTCAGCACTGCCCGTGCCTAGTCTTGGCCATCCATGCCTCTCCACAACTAGTCTCCAAGTCCTGCAAACCACCACAGACAAGCACACATTCATAGCACCGCACAAAACATTGTATACAACTATCTGCATATATAAAAGGAACTCAAAACATGCTTCACAAAGTCGTACATCCACTACGATCGGTCACAATCACTTAAACATTAATGCACAAGACCTACGACTACTCTCTAGGTCAAGACGACCAGTCTAGGAGTTGATACGACCGATTCCTAGGCGAAACGATCGATCTTGGAGGTCATAAGACCGGATACAAGATGTCTACGACCACGTTCAAGCCTCTCGAGGACTTCTGACCGCTTATCGCGTGATCGAACCACCTTCCGACCACGCATAACGGGATTTGCCGTGGTCGAACCCCTTTCCGACCACAACCGAGCATGAGAGAGAGTACATCCGACCGCATCTGCCTGCGATCCAAGCTCGTGCGACCACTTCCGACCGCAACCAACTGACCTACGCCCGTAGCCGACCGCATACGACCACGTCCCATCGAGCCGACCCAACCACATTCGACCGCTTCACAACGTGGTCGGAGTCCTCTGACTTCCCACGTGGTTGAAGTCGAAGTCTACCGACTATAGACCACAGCAGTCGAAGTCTCGACCTCCGACTACCTCTCGCGGTAACGTGGTCGTAACGCGCTGACTCCTCAACGTGATCGTTCATTCGAGCGCCGACTATCGACCATAGCGGTCGTAGCACGACTCGCGACCACAGACCACGGCCAACGTGGTCGTAGTTGAGTCGGGAGTCTTCTGACCACGACCAAAGTGGTCGTAAACTTCTTGGAGACCTACGATCACGGCCAAGCGTGGTCGTAAGCTTTGCTGCTGCCTTTCGGCCATGGTCTAAAAGGCGTAAGCCACCCCAGTGACCTACGACCACGCCCAATGTGGTCGTAAGGTCTTCCGACCGCTCAAACAAGACTACGACTTCGCAGAAAACGCCCAAATCAAACTCAATCTTTCCAAACCAAGTGTCAATAACTCATCACAAACATAGGGACACCTCCACATGGTCTCTCAGAATCAATTAGATTGCCATTCTGATGGAAGTGCAAAGATTCATGAGTTTGTATTGACATGATGTGGAAGACGAACAGAAAATTGCCATTTCACACGCAACATGAGGCAATGTGGAAGAGAATAAATTAATGCATAACATAAACGAACAAACTGACTATTTACACCTCTCACTCCTCACTCCTACGTTATGTTGTACAATCAGAATAACTTAGATTCGTCTTCACTCTCCGCATCAGGATCTTGTGTGTTGTGTACTTGTATACCTGTAGTGCTCTTACACAACAGAATATACCTCAGCTGGTTCCAAGCCAAAAAAATAAATAAATACAACCAGCTCTGACAAAGCTTTCAGCAATAACCTCTTCTACCTTCAAGAGCTGATGCCGCGGTTTCGACAGTTCCAAGTAGGCATGAGTACACCTTCTGCTTCAGTCGCTCAATGGTTTCAACCAAACCATCCGCAGATTTATCCACTTCGCTCTGAAGCTCATCTAGCCAATTACTTGTTTCCTTGAGTTGCGACAACCGGACTGCGATTTGCCCATCTCCACATTTGGACTGTCCTCGTGCATGTTCTCTAGTGCTCTTAATTCGGCCCTCAAATTTGAATCCAGTTTCAAGAGCATCTTCCAAGAAATTGAGGAACCATGACTGCGATTCTTTTTTGAGAGTAACCCACGACCTGCAGATCTCCTTGAAACCATCCTCTCTGGCCCATTCAACCTTTTCACTGGTGTAAGCATCGTCGGAGTTCTTTGCTGTACTGCTTGCAACAGTTTTATTCTGAGATACAGAAGCTTTCTTCGATGACTTTTCCTTCTCTGGTCGGGTTTCTTTGCCAGCCTCTGGCAAGTGATCTTTCCAAACAATCTCTTGCTGAATGATAAGACGGTTTAGCTGAAAAAACATGGTAATTGTAGCATGCGGATCCTCCCCAGCAGACTTCCTTATCTCAGCAAATATTCTGGAAAAACAGACAGAAATTATATTCCTCCTTCAGACTCAATAGCAAAAGTATAGCATACACTTCATATCAGAAGAAATCAAGATCCTGGGATCCACTGCTTCTCTAGTTCCCAATAAAAGGAATATGTCAATTTGGAATAGGTCTTTCAAAAAGAGGACAGAAGTCCCCACAAATTATGAAACTTGTCCTACTGCTATAGTCAGTAAAAGGAGTAAATAGCTATTAATAAGAAATATATGAGCTGTCAACATAGAACTACTTACCCAAGGCCTTTAACAAGAGATGCAGATGCAGTAGCCTCCCTTTGAGCCTCAGCTGCCACTATAATAGCAATATTCTTCCTCCTGACAACAGCCTATTCACCCAAAAGAAATGAACATGCAACATGGTTTAAAACAATTTAGCGAATAGCAAAGCTCAACTAATAACTAGACTACGTTTAGCATATAAAACAAATGGTTCAATGTAATGGCTCGCAGTTCATACATGCCCAAGCATACACACAAGTACACAACACACATATTCTCGAGGACCTCATACTCAATCCATGCTTACAATTTACAAATGATAAAGTATACCTTTCCTGATTTAATTAGGCTTGACGGGAGGGAGTCCCAGGAGACTGTTTCTGTAGCTCTTCTTTTAACACTAGACATAGACGGAACTGGACTGGAGGCACAATTCTGCTTTACTGAAAGACTGAGTTTTGGTGGTGATGTCCTTGCTGGCGTCGGTGGCGAACTCCTATAAGGCTTTGGCGGTGAGCTTCTTTCAATTGCAGATTCCTTTTTGCTGTCCTTGGGCATTTGCTTCTTCACTATAGCAGAACCATTCTGACCAGGTGAGCTGCCACTATTCTTGCGTGGGTCGTTATTAACTTCTTGCTTTGCAGAAACTAACTTAGCATGATTGGGAGAGGTAGTATTTGGTCGTTCCTGCAATACTAGCAGCAAATGTAATCACTAAGCATCCTAGAGACGTTTTTTACTTCATATCTTTGTTTATTTAGAATTTAGAAGAGCGCGCATATTGTCAGATCTCATACAATAAACATTAGTATATCTCTGTTACTGGCTTAAAAAAACATCTCTGGTACCTCTGAAAGGCCCATATTAAATGGAATAATTCAGCTTAAATTACAAAGATGAATGTGGATCCTCAAATCCAGGATATAATGAAGTTCATAGTTTTGTTGTCAATAGCATCTTACTTCAACTAAACCTATGAGCTCAAGCATACCTGTTGTTTTGGCTCTTGTTTGACTTTTGGAGCAACCGACTTTTGATTTGCTTCACATACGCTACTACCTCCATTAGTTTTGTCACTATCAATGCTCGAGTTCAGATTGGTAATTTTCCCATTGTTGCTTGATATCCCAAGCATGTAACGGGAAGCAACAACGGCCTTCTGCTCTTTGATGATTACCTTCCTCTGCGAGTTTTCCTTTTCACTCTCAGACAATTCGGCTGACTTAGTAGTCTTCCTTTGATGATCCAGTGCTTCTAAAACCCCAGAGAGAGTTGACATTTGCATCAAATCCTTCGGGTTCCCAATGCAAGGGTTCCTTCCTGGAACTGGTCGGACCCCAACAAGAACTGGAACAGGGATACTAGATTGAACTTTTTCGACATATATAAATTGGCCAAGTTGTAGTTTGTTTGATAAGATGAGCTCATTGTCCTCCTTTGATAAAGAAACATATGTCGAGTGCGATGAATCTGAAACTTTTATGAAGAAACCATGGTCTGGCCAAAGTTCTGAACCAGTAATTGCAGGAACTATACTAATAACTTGGAGAAGAATGGACCGGTATTCTCCACATACTTTCACATCAGAGTTTATATTTTTGAGAACCTTTAACAGTATCCCTGGAGTAAGAGATGCCATATTGTTCAAGCCAGCTTGTCCTTTTTTCTGAAAAAATAATAATGATAAGTTAAATGTTACACATTGCATTTGGATAATAAAACCCATACAACAACAAAAGAACAACCTAGCAATACAAAAGACCAAAGAATTATTCTTCTGGCAATTCAATATGATCAATCAAAGTGAATTACAAAAGGAAATGAGGACAACATCCTATTATGGCAAAAAAATGTCTACTCTTCTTGTCTGGGAAAACATATTATTTAATTAATGTACAAGAACAAACTTTACTTCCCACAATGCACAACAGATCCTTAAGAACGATTTTAGTCCCCAATTGTACTAAATCAGCCTGTATAGCTCAGGTCGATAAACAGATTGAGTTGCAAATATAAGCTTCGTAAACTCAACTAAAAATGTACAAACAACATAGCATTTGAGTTACTAAAGATTTTCCCCAGAGGCATGGATCCTAACTTAACAATTAATGTTGGCTTGATCATGGTTTGCAATATGCCAATACAATGGGTACATAATTGAGTACAGTAAGAGTGGGCTGTGAATTAGTAGTGACATTATGGTGGTGACTTGCAGTTGGTAGTTCAATACAAACAAAGAATTGTTTCAGAGAATACAGATGTAAGCTTTGTCAAGTAATCTTTTACTTTACAATACAAGATTGACAATTTTAAAGAAAACAAACAAAATGGCTTCAGAACCGCAAAGAAGCAATATGGACAAACAATTAGTATGAAATTCTGCAGTCCCAAGACCCAACCATTTGCAATCTAAATTTCGCCACGTGTATGAAGATGAATGCAACACGACAAAACACCAACCAAAAAGACAAGAAAAACAAAACACTCTCACAGTGCCCAAATGGCAAGGAGGCCTGAGAAGCACACTTATTCAATTAGAAATCCCGACCACACCATTGCTCAACACCAAACAATGTCCTTTCACACAGCCATCAAAAGTCACATACAACAGAAACATACCCCACTAGAAAAGTTCAAAAGTCTAATCAAATACTTTGTAATGTACAGAAGGAAAGGACTTACTGAATAAGTGAAAGTATCATGAAAAGAGAAAAGGAGTCTATCAATGTTTCTTAGCTTTCCAGCAAAGATGAGTAGATCCCATCAACTAAAACCTAGCTTCGTGGCCAGGAACATGGACATCCAAAAGTCACCAACTTTCCCAATTCCCATGCCTCAGTCCCCTAACAAGACTGGGAACGAAAATCCTCATTAATTCTTGGAATAAGCCATACTATATGGGTTTCTTGACTTAGAGACCAGGAAAGGAGAGACCTAACAAGAGAAGAAACGGCAATTCTTGGGAGGGATGAGCATTTTGGTTCTTAAAGTTCAAGGTCAGGAATTCAACTCCTTAACTTACAGCACGAAAACTTGTAGAGTAACTCTGAAACCAACTTTCTATTAGTTTTTGGATACAAAAATGAGATTAATGTCCCACGCGGTCACTTATACCCAATTTCCATGAGAACAATATGTCAAGCAAAACAACATAGGGGTCTTTCTCGCCAAACTTAAAGTCACGGGGTTGATTCACATACGACCTTGAGGTTACCAAGATGATGAGCAACCCTTCCCCGGAAAGCACAAAATACACCTCCTTACTGAGGAGAAGAATACTACTTGGCAAAGGATTACCCCCCGGTCCCCCCCCCCCCCCCCCCCCACACACACACACAAAAGAAAGGAATGCAAACGCTTAGAGAACTGAAATGCCACCCACAATCTACTGAACAAACATACCCTAGCCGCAGAATTCTTGCCCTTTGGTCCAGGAACAAGAATCAGGGCATCTACAGATTACAGAACCACCAAGAAACAGCCCACAAATTCTTCAAACACGAAAGACACATCAATTTGAACAAGAACACGTTTTCTTGGTCACTGGAGGAGAAGCACGGCATCAAATGAACAACACAACCGCAGCATATGTGGGAAAAAAAGAAGCAGGTTCCGTGGGTGCGCCATTTCATCGAACGGGCGGTGGGAAAGGAAGGAGAGGAGGAGAGGAATAGTTCTTACTACCTTCGGGTGCGCAGCCCAGAGAAGCGGAGGGGAGGGAGTCGCCGAACGGCGGTTGGGCTTTTCAAGCCGGAATAAAAAAAGGAGACGAGACACGAGAGGCCTCCAACTGCCCGCAACTGTCCCTGACACCGTGGGCCGGATCCCCTGGCCCGCATGTCAGTTTCGTGCCAGACGACGGCGTCGTTCCCAGTTCTCACTGACGGGTGGGTGCGAGCAACCCGCGGCCCCAGCTTACCAGTAAGCAAGCAGTGTATACTTGGTCCACGTGTCGTATCAGTGCGTGTCAGGCTCGAGCGGAGAAAAGGGCTCATGAGCAAGGCTAATAATATAGCCTTCAGCTGACTGTATGAATACTTACAGTTCACTTATCAGCCTATTCGTATAGTAGTTTACAGCCAGCTGAAGGCTGTATGACCTATCTTTTTCTCTCATAAAGTTTCTTGGTTCTTGTGCTTCAGTTGGCTATAAACTTACAGCTCACCTCTCTCTCCTCCACCTCAGCATACAGCCTACTAACAGTCTCTTATTATACTTGCTCTAATATAATGCGACTGCTACGATGCATGGCGTCGTAGATGCCACGCTCTTACGTGTTGCATAAAAACCCCTCAATAGCCGGGGGGTTCCGGCCCAGGCGCGCGGCCACGTCGCCCCCCACGCTCCCCCCGGCCGGCGCGTGTCGCCCGTTTTCGCGTACGGCCGGAGGAGGCAAATCCCTCCGGTTTTCCGGAAATTACGTAAAGATCCTTTTTCCTCGCGAAAAGGTCCCTGCGCCCAGTTTTTTTTCAAAAAAAATTTTGGATGGCGCCCCGCGGGTTTCCGAAATTACGTATAGGTCCTTATTTACTTACGTACAGGCCCTTGCAGGTCCTCAGTTTTTTGCAAAAAAACCTTTTGTTTTTCCGAAATTACGCACGGGTCCTCGATTTTTTTTTATGAAACTCCCTGCGAATCGCCGTCTCTTTTGCTTCGGTCCACACGGTGGCTGGCGTGGCGTGGCGCCATGCCTACGTGGCTAGTATCATTCATTTTTCTTCCAGAATCGTGGCCTCGAAATGCTCTACAAGGTTCATCGTTCTCTCTTCACAGGGCCCGGGAAGAATTACTAATCAGCAAGAGCATAGAATGGCAGAAGAAGAATACAACGGGTGGGAGGGAGGTCCCGATCCCGGGTCGAGCGCGGAACCGGTGCCGAGTCGGCGTCGCAACCGATGGGCCGTCAGCCCGCAGCGCCTCTGCCTTGCGCGCGAGCGCACAAATTTAGCTGGCCAAACCGCAACGTCAACCGCACACGTCCGTCCGTCCGTCCGTACGGTTTGGCCTCTACTCCCGACTCCCGTGTGAGCGAAGCCTGGAATTTAAATCGCGAGGAACCAAATAAGTTCTCATTCATTTCGTCTTAAACTTCTGTTTTCTAGTATATTTTTTACTATTTTTAAATTTTATTTTTTCTAGTTTTTTAGCATTTTTGAGGTCTTTTTACCCGTTCTTTTTTTCCGTATTTGTTTGCATTGTCTGTGATAGGCTAATATGTTTTTTATTTTTAATTTTTTTAAATTTAGTTACGTCAAATAAGTCACCATTAGTTACAGTATAATTTCAGTCAGTTACAGTGCAATTTCAACTATAAACCATCTTATTTCAGTCCAACCGAGCAGCATCATAATGATATTTGGCTAGAGGACGAAAATTTATTAAGATAAATAAAATTCGCTAAAGATCGGTGGCTGTAGTAGAAATTTTAAGATCACAAGGAGGCCAGCCTTGCTAGCCCTCTCTCCCTCCGCCCCTGCGCACGTATCTGCTTCGGTGCCACCGCGTTTGGTTTGCCCCGCCCGCGCGTGTTGGACAGGTTGACCTGACCGACCGACCGGCCTGGACAGCGGATGCGCAGTTCATCCTCCCATGTTTGCAACGTGCCAAGCTCTACGTGCGTCCGCTTGCCGTGCCGACCCTTTTCGTTTTTGTTTGGCCTCGAGAGGAAGAGGTAAAGATTCCTATCCTGACCTGATCTGGTCCAGTTTTAGATTTTAGTGGGGTTTTTAGACTGTGACTTATGGTTTTTAAATTTTAACTATTCATGAGAGAGAGCGAAGAGAGAGATAATTGCGTATGATTTTGACCAAATATAGCTGAGTGTTTACAACAATCGAATTATAAACTATCTTAAAAAGATATACCGTTTGAAAACTAATTATGATAATATAAATCAAAAGCCACAAGCAACAAGCCAAAAAAATCTAACCATGGTGACGTTCATGCGAAAATTTGGGTTTTGTGGTAGCGTGCAAGCTGCTCCAATTCTGCACCAATGGTTGTAGTAGAAGTACTGCTCTCATTTGCCCAATTGCCCATAATAAATAAACTTGTACTAGCAGTTGTATTAAGTGTAGGAGCTAGTACCATTTAATGGAATTTGGGGTCGTGGTCGCTAATAAGGCCAGACTCAGTGGGAATTGATGATATGGTAATATTTTTAAGAAGAGAGAGAAGAAGTGAGTTTCATCTAGATGAAACTCTCTTGGCACGATTACCAACTCTATATGAGTCATGAAATTAAATGTCTATGAAACAATAGAATGAAACTATGCATTGAGGATGGATGTTTCATCTATGTTTCATTTCATTTTACATGATGTGGCAGTCTTGAAAATAACGTCATGAAACTCTCCACTGAGAATGGCCTAAGTGGAGATGGCATATTTGTTGATCGTCCGCTCAAAACAAATATTTGTTGATCGTGCCGTCTTTGCTTAGGAAAAGTATCGAAAGATATTACTCCATAGACAACTACGTCAAGCATATATGAGTAGCGAAGCCAAACATGTTTCTTCTATTCCCCTTCAGAATACTCCTTCATAAGTCGTAAACTATACCGCTATACTAGTACAGGCTGAGACAGAAAGTTTTCGTTTAAGAAAAAAAAGAGAAGAAATTGGACACCAAAATAAGGGGATGTATCCATTATCGTTTCATGAATATATGAGGATCTGTGCCTCTGACCTCACAAAATCGAGAGGCTCAGAGCTAGAACGGGCAATCGTGCTACGACGAGATGTCAACTTTGAAAGAAGACGACAGTTTGTTCCCTAATTTTATTCTGAACAAGAAACTGTTGTGGGCTGAGGTGTGAAATGTTTTGCTACGACGTAAGTCTCGCCTCTGCCACTACTAGCTAGAGAGAGCATGGCATATATCCACTTGTATAATTTACCAAGATACATCAATGATGGTTAATCGGTACTCCATACCCTTGTAACTAAAATGGCTTAATAGTAATCCTCTGATCCTTGTGGACCTTAACTACTACCACTAACAGGAACCCCACTTCAAATGAACGTCAGAATCTGCACAAGACATCACGCTTATGCAAGAAATTTGTTGAGCTGGTCTATATTCTTTTTCTCTCCCACCCACATAAAGCTCACCACCTTCATGAATAAAGTAAATCACTCAATTATTAGGAGAGTTCCACCATCCAGTTTGCTACCAAATCCATCTCAAGGTGATAGCACGACCACATCAATCCGCTAAGCTAATGCCATAAAAAAACAGCAGCTCACCCGTCTCATCGAACGAGATTTCTCATCTTATTTGCTGCAATCTTTCTCCCTCATATTCTTCTCCCCATTCCGCTGTATCATTGTCAGGTGTCCGGAGTTCATATATTGTCAACGTGGACATTCCATCTAATCCGTATACTTTTGCATATTTCATTCCTGTGGTGGCCTTGCTACATTTCTGAAAAATTCTATTGACATGCATGGTGGAATAATAGTCAAGAAAAAGATATATGTTCCTAATAAAAATCTGTCACAAAAAGTACGTCGAGAATGTCCAAATTGCTGAACATTGCGATGCGTGGCCTTCTTATGCAAACGCCTGTGCCTCCGTCTCCGCCTTCACCATCGCGGCGTACAGGCCGTCGCGATGGTCCGCTAGGAGGACGTCGTGGCTGCCGAACTCGACGATCCTCCCGTCGCTCACGACGGCGATGCGGTCGGCCTCGCGCACCGTGGAGAGGCGGTGCGCCACCATGATCGTCGTCGCGCGCCGCGCGACTTTTCGCAGCGCTTCCTGTACGTGCTTCTCGGATTCAAGGTCCAGCGCGCTGCTCGCCTCGTCCAAGAGTAGTATCCTGGACCGCTTAAGGATCGCTCGTGCAATTGCGATCCTCTGCTTCTGACCACCTGACAGTTGGACCCCACTCTCTCCAACCTGATCAAAACAAACATTGGTTCAACAATGTAAGTGGACATTACGTAAGAATAATTGCAATTTACGAGCGCTTAATTTTGTTCTAGGAAAGTATTCTCTTTCTTGGAACTGGAGTTGTTAGTAGACCTGGGTGTCGTAGCCTTGGGGGAGGCCAGCGATGAATTTGTGGATGTTGGCCTCCTTGGCAGCCTCCTCGATTTCGGCCCATGAGGCCTTTGGGTTGCCGAACCCGATGTTCTCTCTGATGGGCCCACTGAACAGGGCCGGCTCCTGGCCCACCATCGCGCACTTCCCCCTGAGCCACTTGAGGTCCAGCTCCCGCACGTCCATGCCGCCGACCATCACCTTCCCGTCGACGGGGTCGTAGAACCGCTGCACCAGCCACACCACCGTCGACTTGCCGCTCCCGCTCGCGCCGACCACCGCCACCGTGCTCCCGGCCTTCACGCGCATCGAGAATTCGTTCAGCACCGTCACGTCCGGGCGCGACGGGTACGCGAAGGTCACTTTCCGTAGCTCCACGTCGATGGGCCTCCCGTCCTTGACGGTGTGCCGCTTGGTGCCGTCCTCGTCGATTGCTGGCCGGCGTTTTAGGATGGATAGTATGCCGGCGATGGCCTCCGGTGCGCCGGATGTGTCGGGGGCGAGTCCGGCCAGTTGGCCGACGGAGAAGGAGCTGAGGACCAGGATGAGGAAGATCTTTGACACGTCGCCGAAGGTGGACTCGCCTTTCTCGATGAAGCAGGCGCCGGCCCAGAGCGTCGAAGTGTAGGCGCCGTACATGGCGCCTTGTGAGAGTCCGAGGATGAGGCCCATGAGTTGTGATCTCCGCTGGGCCTTGACCGTGGGGACGTCCAGCGCCCGGTTGAACGTACCGACGATGCTGTCCTGGGCGCAGAGCGCCGCTACGGTGCGCACGTTCGACACGGCGCCGGCGGCGACGCTGCTGGCCCGCGCGTACGCGCCGTCGTCGGACCTAGCCCCCACGTTGATTAGCAGGTTGAGGTAGCTCGCGCCGAGCGTCAGCGGCGTGCAGCCCATGGCCACCAGCGTGAGACGCCAGTCCAGCGCGAAGCATATGCCGAGGCCGACGCCGGCCGAGCCCACGGCCATCAGCAGCACCGCGTACCGGTCGCCAAACATGGACCGGAACGCGATGGCGTCCCGTGCGAGCCGTGTCACGAGGATACCCATGGCGTTGTCCTCCTCGTCAAACCACGCGGGCTCTTGCCGCATGATGGCGCGAAAGAGGCGGTCGCGGACGCGCATGGTGAGCCGGGCCCCCGCCCAGCCGCACAGGCCCTGCTGCCCCGTCATGGTCATGATGCAGGCCACGCCGAGACCAACCACGGCCATGGCCAAGTACCCCACCTGCCGCTTCATCTTCGCCGTGTCGGCGTCGAAGTACACCTCAACGGCCTGGCCGAGCAGCAGCGGGAACACCGAGAACACCGCACCGGCGTGTATGCCCATCAGGAACCCCAGGATCAGCAATGGGCCTTCCCGCCGCTGCAGCTTCCATATCTCGGAGACCCTGACCTTGGCGTCCTTTCCGTCGTGCGCATCCTTCTTCTCCGCCTCTTCGTGTATCGTGCGAAAGCCGTACCTTGACTTAGACACCGACACGTCGTACCCCGACTCGTCGGTGAAGCTGTTGTACTTCGCTGCGCCGGCAGCAGCGGGCTTGCTGGGCTCGGCGGGGTCGGATTTGTCGCTGTGGGAGGCGAGCTTCACCAGGGCAGAGTAGGGTCCGCCCCGGGCCATGAGGTCGGCGTGGAGGCCGGACTCGACAACGGCCCCGCGGTCGAGGACAGCGATAGTGTCGGCGTTCCGGACGGTGGCGAGGCGGTGGGCGATGACGACGACGGTGCGGCCGACGGAGATGCGGTCGATGGACTGCTGCACGACGGCCTCGGACCCGGCGTCCAGCGCGCTGGTGGGCTCGTCCAGCAGCAGGATGCGTGGGTCGCGGATGATGGCGCGCGCGAGCGCGATGCGCTGCTTCTGTCCCCCCGACAGCTGGGCCCCACGGTCCCCAACCTAAACGTCGTCGTCCCAAATTAGATTGATTTTTTTTAAAAAAGTAAAATTAGATTGATTTAGATTACAACCCATTGCGCTCTCGAAAAATAAGAGATTAGACCCCATTTATAGATGATTTATGAGATTATAGCCCATGAATTTGATTGCTCACCTGCGTGTCGTAGCCGTCAGGGAGGCCGAGGACGAAGGTGTGAGCATTGGCCTTGGTGCAGGCCGAGATGGCCTCCTGCCTCGTCGCGTTCTCCTTCCCCATCATCACGTTCTCTATGATGGAGGTGGAGAAGAGGATGGGCTCCTGCCCAACCAGACCAATCTGCGACCTCAGCCACTTAAGATTCAGCGACGTCAGATCCTGGCCGTCCAACGTGATCGACCCTACACCAACACGACACAAAAAAGATTTTGTCATGGGTACAATGCAACTGCATCGCACGGCATGTTTCGTGTTACGCTTGCTGTGTTTTGTTGCGCATCACCTCGCGTTGGGTCGTAGAACCTCTCGATGAGCGCGAACACGGTGGACTTGCCCCCGCCGCTGACGCCCACCAAAGCCAGCGTCTTGGCCGCCGGGATGGTCAGGTTGAGGTTGTACAGGACCATCGCCTCCGGCCGCGACGGGTACGCGAACTCCACGCCCTTGAACTCCATCCGCCCCCTCACCGCGGACAGCGGCCGCCCGCCGGCACCGTACGCGTCGATCTCCGGCACCCGGTCGATGATCTCGAACACCCGCCCCGCCGCCACCGTCCCCTGCGCGAACTGCGCAAAGTAGGACAAGGACAACGCCAAGCCCCTGCACGGTCGTTTCCAAGGCACCACGCATCAGCGAGAAGAACGCATTGCTGCAACAACAAATGGCGCGTTGGCGCCGTGCAAGGTCCTTGACAGTGCGTACCTTCCTCCGACCATCACGCCGAAGAAGCAGGCGATGGCATCGCCGCCTTTGATCTCCCCCTTGGCGACGAGCTTGGAGCCGTACCACAGCGCCAGCGCCCACTGGGAGTAGGTGACTAGGTAGATCACCCCCATGCCGGCGCCCTTGGCGAAGCCCATCTTTATGCCGATCGGCGCCGACTTGTCCAGCCACTCCGCGTACTTGTCGGCGAGCCGGTCCTCCATCACAAAGGACAGCACCGTGCGGATCGAGCTGATCGCCTGCTGCGCCACGTTGCCGGCGCGTTGGTACGATGCCTGGTCAATCACAAATTTTCAAGAACAGCAAAAGGTTCAGTAGATTGATTTCAATCCATGTGCACCACTGATAAGTAAGAATGACCAGCTGTGAATGGAGTCGAGGAGTGATCGGCTCAGCTGACCTCTTCCTTGGCGGTAAGGCCGCCGTAGACGGCCTTGTAGGCGATGCCGCAGGACATCATGACAGGCGTGACGGCGAAGACGGCGAGAGCAATCCTCCATGATTTGGCGAAGCCGACCACGTAGCCGAAAACGAAGGTGAAGACGTGATGCACAAAGCCGGCCATCTTTACATATGTACAACGGATCGAGCAATGAGTTCTGTTCCGTACCGACAGTATATTTCATCAACAATTGGTGTGTGCCTCGTTACCTTCTCTCCCATGACTTCCTGGATTTGGGCAACGTCGCTGGAGATGCTGTGCATCACCTCGCCGGTGCTCACCTCCGTGTCGAAGAACCCGATCTCCTGCCTCAGCACCGCCTTCAGGTACTCCCGCCGCATTCGCAGCGCCGACCTCTCGCCGACGATCCTCCAGCACGTGATCTCTGCACGTTTAGGGAGTCAGAAATAGATTCAAGAAACTCCCAAGAACATGTCATCGATCATTCGGAGGGAAAAAGCAGCATGTGCCCACCAAGATAGGCCCCTATGACGACAACCGCGGCAAGGAACGCCATGTACACGCTGATCTGCATCAAACATGGCAGGAAAAGAATTAGGCAATTGGCTCCTAAAAGCACGAGACTTTGTAGCAACTTAGCTAGCCAGGAGATTTGGAAATTTGGTAAATGGTACTTAAGTGTTTTTTTTGTGTGTTTTTGAGTACTCTTTTTTTTTTCGTTGGATGTTGCTTTGCTATGCATTGTTATTTTTCTTTTCGGGGTGAACAATGTGATAATAAAATAATCAATTCATTTAAAGTCGTCGGGAACCACGATATAAACGAAGGTATGATTTTTTATGATTTTTGTTGTGTTCTTATAGTTTATTTTGTGGAAATTTATGTTGTTTGGGTCTTGCTCGTGGCACTGACGCACCTGCTTGACGTCCTCCATCATCTGCGTCTTGTCGGCGTTGACGATCTTGTTGACAAAGTTCCCGAACAGGTACGAGTACCACGGCAGCGAGCCGCCGTTGACCATGGCGCCGACGCACCCGAGCAGGAGGAGCACAATGTCCAGCGGCGTCGAGTACTTGAACAGCCCGGCGACGCTGACGGGCTTCCCGACCCTCACCTCGATCTCGCCGTCGTCCTCCTCGTCGAAATCACAGTCGCCGCCGCCGTCCTCGTCTCCATAGTACCTGCTCTGGCTATACGACGTGACGCTGACGTCGTAGCCGAAGCTGGGCGCCTCCCGCCGCGCCGGGGTGACGTAGAGCTGGTCGTGGTTGTCGCGCGAGAACGAGACCTCACGGGAGATAGGTGTGTGCGTGCCGCTGTACCTCGCCAGCGCCCTGTCCCCGGTGTCGTGGCCGCGGGCGGTGTAGACAGAGGCCGCGACGACGCTGTCGTCGTTGCTGGCGAAAGAAGCGTTCGGCGCCACGACAATGGCCCGGCTCGCGTCCGTCACGACGCTCTGGAGCTCCAGCCGCTTGCCGCCGGGTCGGTGCGCCGCCGACGAGCGGTCGTTGTAGAGCCGGCCTAACCGTCTCGACAAGTAGTAGTCCCTCGCCGTCCGCCGGAACAGCGCCGGGCCACGCCGTCCAGCGATGTCAGATCCCGTCGGGGCCCAGGGCCCGACGGCCGCACCGAGGCCGTGCGGCTGCGCCCACGACGTGTCCGGCTGCCAGGACACGGAGCTCTGCCACGACATGTCATCGACATCCTGGCGCCGTCGCCCGCGCGGGGCAACCCCGCCGGCAAAGGAGCCAGAAGTATCAGGGGTAGGGTAAGGGCTGCGCGCGCCTCGGCGACGCCGGCCTTGCGGGCCGGAGCGGGAGAAGGAGAAGTCGGCCATGCACGCCAAGACGTAGCGTTGGGTTAGATAAAAAGGCTGTTCCTCGGGCGTAGCTTCTAATGCTCGCCGCTTGGACGCGAGCGCGCGAGGCGCCGGTCGGGACGGCCGTAGGATTATGACATTGGGTGCTCGTTGTGCCGTATTAATTGATTATGACATTGGGTGCAAATTGTGTTTGATACTTGGTTTGATCACACCTCTGCGTTTTGTGAACTGATGATTCTGCCCTGTATTGGTTAATTCGCCTCTGCAGAGAGTAAATCATTCTTGCTTTTTGCGTCGTTGTATGCGTACCAAGTCCGAAGCATACATAGGTAAGCACGATAACTTGGACAAATGGATGTAGAAGCTTCTTAGGCTCCAGGCATCAGTTTGGACGTAGCGTTTGTGTATCTTGCGCTGTGGATTCAACAGTAAACATGTGGAGTCTGGATAGAAATTGTTCTTGATGTGATCAAAGCTGTCAACACCAATGAATTAATGAATGCGACACGGTTGGAAGCTTAGCAACTTACCAACGGAGATCATCTTTTCTATCGGCTGCAACAGGATTTGCTGGCCTATGAGCTGCGATCATCCCATTCGTCAGGGGCGCCCACGACAGGCCAAGAAAACAGCCCAGGAATAATCCCCAGCCCCTTCTCTTCCCATCTTAGGGCCTGTTTGGAACAGAGGAATTTCACAGGAATTTTGCAGGAATTTTGCAGGAAACAGTTCAATTCCCGCAGGAATCGGGAAAAATTCCCGCATTCCAAACAGGGCCTTACTATTCTCGTTTCTCGTTCTCTACTTCGCACTGTGCAACATAAGCGTTGTTGAAGTGTGCAACGTAACGATCTGGAAAGCAGCAGTACAATTATCTTCTCTTTTCATTTTGTTTTCGCAGACGTGTAGAGTAATTCAGATAGCGGTACACCGCTGAATCGTGATTGCGTACTAGCTCGGTTGTCTTTTGTACTAAGCTGCTTCCAAATGGCAAGGAAACAAACAACACGGTTCATCAGTAGTGACGGGTGAGAAATGTCTTCCTTTAAGGAGAGCAGGCACATGGATTTGATTACTTGGTTAGGTACCCTCAGAAGTCAGTCATGGGAATAAGTATGCAAAACTTGCAGCAGTCTGAGAGTATTTTTTTGTACAAAATCCTATAGTTTTAGTAAAATAGTAATAATTAGCCTAACAAGGACATTCAAATAACCATCGTGCTAACGTTTCAAGTTGGAAACGAGTATATTACATAAAAAATGCAAGGTTTGATATGTTCATTTCAGCAGGGGAAGCACGACAGATATATACTACAGCGCAGTTTTTTTTTTCAAACAAAAAATGTAGGATACCTAGGAGGAACCAGGTATCGATTTAATTAAAAACAAATAGGCACCTGAATCCGAGCAGGAGAGGATTCGATCCTGGGTGGTGGGGATGTACACCCGCTTCTCTTACCAACCAAGCTACGCTCTTTATGACCGTCCTAAAGCTAATCGAACTTTTTTTAAGAGAGAAAACAACATCAATTGAATTTCGGGCCGTAAAATAAGAATAACACTAATTCCAAGGTTCAACTAACAGCGTCTAAACATAGTTTCCCGAAAGCTACCTGGCTTGTACATTTCTTATACTACGACAGACATACACTAAAATTTTACAAGAAGGTTTGCCGTTTCATGATAGGGAGGGAGGGAGGGGGGGGGGGGGGGGGGGGCAAAAAAATCAGTGGCCTGTTTCATGGTTTCTAGAACAGGGAAAAGGCCCCATCCCCATTTTTTATTAAAAACCTGTTTCATGGTTCAGGTGAAAACTTCCAGTAAACGGCTGCTGGTGCATCCCTGCTAAGGAGGCGTAACCCTGTAGAACAACCAAAGGTCAGAAGTGCGGGAAAAAACTATTCTTCTGTATAATTTTGTGAGTAGATGCTAATATGCACTGTTGGAATTATTGGGGCTTTGTATAGAAACTAATATTCTGTATAACCAAAAGTAAGAAATGCAGAAAAAAAAACATGCTTAAGACTTTTGTGATTATAATTCTCAGATCTTATGCAATCATGCTCTTTCATGAACACCGGTATCAAATCTGCTAGCATGGGAAATAGTAATTGTCTTAAGAATAAAAAACCAATGCGCCATACCTGATTTCCCTGCACATCTCCATGAAGGGCGTGCTGGTGGAAGTTAGAAACAGAAGCATCCTGTGATTGTCATGTGTATGAACCTCAATCTGAAGTACAGAATTAGAAGAAACTTCTTGATTAAAGGTTGTGTTTGATCAACTTACATGGTTAGGCTGATTATTTGATTGCACGTGTTGTTGATCTATAAATGGCACTGGCACATTTAAAGAAGAGCTTGGAGTTTGCGAAATTCCATCATTCAAAAATTCTTGATTGCCTGTATTTGCAGACTTGGCATCCTTCTTCCATCTTGTCATGAAATATTTTTGCGGCAACTCCTTTATATTTCTGAAATCAAGGACTTTCAACACATGGCAACACTGGATACCCATTGATTCAAATTTTTTACAACTGCAAACAACAGAGAAGTCACTGGATTCAAACCTAACATAGTGCTCCCCAGGTTTATCTGTTACTGCTATTCTATACTCAGACGCAATTCCAGACTCCCCACAACTGTAAATCACTGAATCCACAAACATCTCAAACTCTCTGCGAAAAATTTCAAAAACCACTGGTGTGTACATGTTGGCAGCTTGTCTCAGCATTTTCGAAGGAGGTATTCTGGGGAAGCTTTGGCTTGCATGAAAATCAGCTTGTAGCTCTGCATACCGATGCTCATCCAGCACTCTTTCGTAGTGCTTGAAGAAAGACAACAAATCAAACTGTGGACTCAAGTACTTTTTCAAGACATTGCTGACACTTTCCAACTGCAATGAACTTTTTATATCCGCAGTGAATATATTCCGATTGTAGACTGAAGCCCATTTATCTCGATCTTCAAATAACTTATGAAGCCATTCGTTGTTTCTTAGATCATACTTCTCTAGCATAGTTCTCCATCCTAGCAAGAAGCTCTCTTCCTCCTCATAGTCATAAACACATTTGCTGAAATCCTTTGCAAATGTCTTAGAGCCTTGGAAGATGTGATTAAGGTGTTTGACAGCATTTTGGTACACTTGCCATGGACAAAGACAATGAACTGTACCTGGCCATGCTGCTGTTATGGCAGCACTTGCTGCCATTGATTGATCCGTCAAGATTGTTTTTGGCTGCTTTCCATCTGTAGCAATCTTGAACGTGTCGAACAACCACTTGAACGACTCCATTGATTCATCATAAAGCAAAGCTGCACCAAATATGGAAATTTGCTTGTGGTGATTCACTCCAAGGAAGAGAGTTAATGGCCTGCCATGTGCATTTATCTTGTAGGTCGTGTCCAAACAAACCACATCACCGAAGTAGCTGAAGTCAATTCTAGATTTGGAATCAGCCCAGAAAATGTTGGTCAGTTTGTCATCCTCATCAAGCTGGACAGCATAAAAGAAAGAAGGATTGTTTAGCTGCATGCTCTGCAGGTACTTTACAGCAGCTCCTGCATCACCAGGTTGCATATTTTTCATACGCTTTGAACAAAGGGAACTCCTGTAATCTGCCGGGAGGAAACTGACATTTCTGAAAGCTCCTGCCTGCCGCACCAAAGAGCCACTAGAAAACCTTGACGGTGTTGTCGAATCTTCTGAGGAGTCTGCTTCAGTTGTTTGTAGCTCAGTAAGTACCCTCTGGGATCTCAGCATGTGCATGGTTGACGGGGGTGCTGGCTGATGGTTATGATCTGCTACAAATTCAGCAATACGATATTTGCCATCTGATGTAATTTTAATTGTCATCCGTGCAGGGCACCCTATTCTTGTTTCTGGCCGTGGCCTTTTGACTTCTTTAGCTCCTTTCTTGTCCTTACGAAAACCTTCTCTCGAGCATACAAAAGTTCTTGACCTTGTGATGTTTTCAGCTGATTTGTCCGATGAACTCTTACGAACACTGAAGCCCATGTGTCCAGCATACCTGTTGTAGAACTCGTATGCTTTATCTTCATTGTCAAATTCCATGCCGAGTTCCGGCACCATTTTTGCAACTGTGGCATCATCTATGGTGGCATCAGAATCAATAACTTTTCTCGTTTTCCCCTGCTTGTAGAAGATCCAAATGACTCATGATTTAGCATGCCGAATTAAACAGAACTAAAAACTTATACTAAAGAAGACTTCAAAATAGAATACTTCTTTTTTGTGCTTATTTTGAGTATAGATGAAAAAAGATTTCTTTTAACAGTTTTGAATATGTATGGCATTCGCCAAGCCATATTAATACAAAATATGTTGCCCTACTATGAATGAATGGTAGAGACAATCTGCCATAAGTACATTTCAGTTTAAAACACACAATTCAAGCCCCAGTGAATTTGAGGTGAACATAGAAAGTTATCCCAATCCTTAATAGCCAATGTTAGTCGAGTAAAAAACAACAGAGCGCACATGAACAGTAGAGTTTTGCTCTGGAGAAAGCATAAACTAATGGTAAACTCTTTCATAAAAAAAACTATATGTGTTTCAATCTGATTTGAGTCTATTGACAGGCATTGTAATTATAGGACCTATAAACCAACATAGCAGGAAAGAAAGTGATCAAACACAAGGCTATAGCCAACACTGATGAGTGATGAAAACAAAGAAGTACATAACATAAATGGTGAAAAACAACTAGCGCCCACCTTTGCCCATGCTATCCCACATGCATTGCATAAAGTCCTCCGTCCCTCTGGTCCACGACGCATATGAGGCGTCGCACTTGCACTGATGCCACAGCGTAGGCACCTGAACAACTATAACATAGAAGTTAGAAATTATCTCACTGCCATGCAGTATTGAGGCCTTGACTGAAGAAAGAAAGAAAAACTGCATTCACTGCATGCTGTTGATATTCCGAAAATCATTGACACGCTACAACTTTGCTATCGTACAGTACGAGGCAGTATGCTAGCCAAATAGCAACTCAATTAATGTGCTACCATATGCATAGGACACCCATTGAGAATTTTATTGTTTACACACACCCTTCAGAGAAAAGACATTATATAACAATCAGGTGATCAGCTACTCTATTAATCTATTTGAATGCAGGTCTCATTACCACAACTACAAAAGGCCCCTGTAGAACGGCTAAATGGACCGCGACTACATTTGCAATACTTATTAGCCAAATGGCTCCTATGCTTACACAGACAAGCTTTAGCTGTACAAATGCTAAAGTTTTACTACCCTCCGGGCCCACCAGTGACATTGCCTAGCTGCAGCTATATATTTATGTCGATGTTTTAATATCGATCTTACGTATGATTTGTTTGGATCCAGCGAAACTCTAGAAAACTCGGTTTATGATCATGCAGAGTAGAGACACGGGAATTTTTATACAGGTTCGGGCCTTCTACTAGGAGAATAATAACTCTCCGTCATGTGTGGATATTACTCAGAATGATCTTTACAACTGAGAATAATGCGAAATGCCTAGCACTATATCCTGATCCGATGTCTTTCAATCCCTTCCTCTCTGACGTCAATCTTTATATAGCCGACGAAGCAGTTGCCGTTGTCTCGTGCCAAAAAACACCTCAACGCTTCGGATGATAACCGTCTGACGAAATTTACTGTCCGAGAAACGTATTGACCCGTTCGCCATGCGACAATTATTGTCAGAGATATTATGTGCGGTTATTAAGAATAAATGCACATTCTAACAGCTTTGTCAGACGACCCTACAATGTAATAGGACATCATTAGAATAGTCGTAGGAAGACCCACGACCACAAGGTGGTTACAGGGTAACTTACAATTGCGTGGTTGTAGGACTTACGACCATACGGTTGTAGGAGGATTTACGATCACGCGGCCGTAGAAGAACTTACGACTATACAGTCGTAGAAGGACTTACGACCGTCCTAAGAAATCTCCCCCTTATTGATAAGGGGTATACTCGGAGGATGACGTAATAATTAGAAGATTATTATATCCTCACCAATATATATCTAGCTTTGCACATTAGCTCGTAGCTGTTTGCGTAATTTTTTGGCACCACCTTTTCAAGCTAGTGCTCATGTCAAAATTCGTTGCATAGATCAAAATCTTTACGCTAAACTGTTCAATACAAAAGATAGTGTTTATTTTCTTCACCTGGTAGGCTCGTCGACCCTGTCATCACCTTCACCATCGCCGGCACCAACACCAATGTCCCCCTCGTCCTCGAACTCAGGGGCGGACCTAACGTGGGGCATGGGGTTCAGTTGAACCCCCCAAAAATTATGGAAACTAAACTGCTATTAGTACTACACCACGCAGCAAACAAATCCGCAACAAAGTGTATGGATTGGAGTGTCCATCCCATAAAGAAAATTTTGGATGAGATTGCTCACAGGACAAAACTCGCTCTTAGAACAACAATCCAAGCAAGCTAGGGTTTCCTTACCAACGAAAGAAAAAATCAATCCAAGCCCGGATGGATCTCCACTCCACGCCAGTCCAGTACAGCGGAGGAGGCGGAGGACGACGGCGCCTACGGGAGAAGAATTCCTCCGCTTCGAGGTGGCAAGCGTGCTTCGGTGTAAGGAGGCCTAGAGGTGTGTTCGGAGTGAGAATCTGAGACAAACGGGGAAGCCAATCGCCACTGGCCGTGGCCAGGGGAACTGGGGAAGAAGGAAGAGAAGGACGACGGAGGAGGACGCCGAGGAGGCGGCGGCGGGGAGAGGCACGCACGCGGGCGACGCGCTGCGAGGAGGGCGGGCGTTGTGGCGGCCGCTTCTGCTTCGGCCTGGACGGAAGACAAAACTGGGGATCGAACGTTGGGGATTGTAGGCAGCACTTGGTGGCGACGGAGTTTTGGTGGGCTGGGCCAACATGCAAATAGTTCTGGTATAGGTCATATTCTTTTTCATTTTTTATTTTTTTTTTATAGTGATTAGCTTTTAAATAAAGTGCTTTTCTAAAATATGGTTTACTAGTTGAATACTTTTTCCTTATTTTTCTTTATTTTCCTTTAATTGAATGACTCAGAACTAGCTAACAACCACTACAGTGTAATTTTAGCTAAAAGCCAACTTGGAGGCCAGAAGTCGCTTAAAAAAGCCGGATTGAATGGGGGGCTAATTGGATAGGTTGAGTGAAAGCTGGCACTACACAACACGGTTTGCGATCCTAGTGGAGGCAAACACAACACAACTCGCCTACGTCAAAGGCCAATAGAGGCCAAAACAAAAGGAACCTTAAAGAGGGTATACCGACAACGAGAGGGTGCGTTGAAGGCAAAAATGAAATTGATGGTGGTGTGATCTTGCAGCTCAAACATGTTTAGTGAACATATGATGAGTAGTTGGACAGCTAAACGCTTGCACCAAGTAAAATTCAAACGTTGAAGGGGAGCCGGAACCGGAAGGGCGGTGTTTCTTGGGAAATGCTATGATACATACATCCTAAGCAAGAGTTACTTATCGGATGGTTGGCCCAACTCATAACCCATCACTACCCAACTTGGTTGCCTCAAGAATGCCCCTCCCCTTCCTATCCATCCCTTCGCCTCTCTCGCCACACCTGAGGCTGAAGCAAAGCAAGCAACCCTCTCTCTCTCCCCTTCATCGCTACCGTCTCTCTTCCTCCCTAGTTCTTGTAGGAGTAGTTCTTTAGGGATCTCTAGGGTAGATCTAGTCGGGGCTATCCTTTTCTCTTGGGATTCGAGTGCTACACTGAGAGGGAGAGGGGGTACCAACCTTCCGACGCGTTGGAGGAGGATGAGGCCATCTCGGGTTCGGCGGTGAAGATCTGCGCACGGGCAGCGACGGTCGGGGAAGAGGTGCTGGGCTCCTCTGCGGCGTGTCCCGGGCGGCGGCGTCCCCTTGGCGGCGGTGAACGGCGGCGGTGGAGCTTCCCGTCGGCTCAGCGCCCCCTCTTACAGATCGGGTTTTAGGGTTTGTCGGTGGGGTGACGGCGGCGCGGTCAACTTCGTGATGCGTGCCGCCCGGCCCCCACCTCTGTATTTATAGCGCTGGCGACAGGGGCCCACCAGCCAAACGGGCTGGGCGCCCCCGATCAGGGCGCGGTCAAGGGGTGGGCTTTGGCCGTTGGGCCAAAGCCCTGAGATCATCCTAACATTCTCCCCCTTGATCTCAATCTATACTTTATCTTTAATTACTTTTGACTTTACACATTCCATCACAGATTAGTGCATAGAACATGTCTCATCGTCACGGTCAAACGCCGATAGATTCAACAGCTACAATACACCTCTCTGTTCTGAAATAGTTACTTTAATCTTTGGGTCATCTTTTAGTCCAGGAATCATAGGCTTTCCCTTAAACCCATGCCGGCTACATGTTCTCTGAACACGTTGGGTGGTAAGCCTTTAGTAAGCGGATCCGCTAACATCTTTGCGGTACTTATGTGCTCAAGACTTATAATTTGATCCCGAACTTTATCTTTCACAACATAGTACTTTATGTCAATGTGTTTGGCAGCACCACTTGACTTATTGTTGTGGGCATACGTTACTGCGGGTTCGTTATCGCAGTACAACTTAAGTGGTCTATTGATGTCGTCAACCACTTTTAAACCGGGTATGAACTTCTTTAGCCAGTTCACCTGCCCCGTAGCCTCATAACATGCTACAAACTCGGCATACATTGTGGACGATGTAGTGACGGTTTGCTTTGAGCTTTTCCACGATATAGCTCCTCCAGCGAGAGTGAATACATATCCGGATGTAGACTTTCTATCATCTCCCGCAAAATCAGAATCTGTATACCCCACTATATGGAGAAAATCTGATCTACTGTATGTCATCATGAGGCCTTTTGTTCCTTGCAAATAACGCAAGACTTTCTTTATCAATTTCCAATGTTCTATTCCAGGATTGCTCTGGAACCTGCCAAGTAACCCGGTAACAAATGCTAAGTCAGGGCGTGTGCACACTTGAGCATACTGTAAGCTTCCGACAGCTGAAGCATATGGAACCGCTTTCATTTGATCGATCTCATACTGGTTCCTGGGGCATTGAAAATCCCCATATCTGTCGCCCTTGACTATAGGTGCAGGTGATGGACTACATTTATGCATACCAAATTTCTTTAAGACTTTCTCTATGTATGCCTTTTGTGACAGTCCCAATACCCCTTTGTTTCTATCTCGGTGAATTTCGATCCCTAGAACGAATGACGCTTCACCAAGATCTTTCATATCGAAGTTTGAGGACAAAAACTTCTTTGTTTCCAGTAGCAGATTAACATCACTACTAGCCAGTAGGATATCATCCACATACAGGATTAGGAAGATAAACTTCCCATCTTTAAAACTTTGCATAAACACAGTTGTCCTCTACATTCTCTTTAAACCCAAATTTTCTTATTGTACTGTCAAACTTCAAGTACCACTGTCTTGAAGCTTGCTTTAACCCATAAATCGATTTCTTTAGGCGGCATCCCATTCTTTCATTTCCTTCCACGACAAAACCTTTCGGTTGTGCCATGTAAACATTTTCCTCCAAATCCCCATTAAGAAATGCCGTCTTTACATCCATCTGATGTAATTCTAAATCATAATGTGCTACTAATGCCATTATGATTCTGAAGGAATCTTTACATGAGACTGGAGAAAATGTCTCATTGTAATCAATCCCTTCTCTTTGCGTAAAGCCTTTCGCCACAAGTCGCGCTTTGTATCTTTCTATATTCCCTTGGGAGTCATGTTTAGTCTTGTAGATCCATTTACAGCCTACTGTTTTGGCTCCTTTAGGAATAATTTCCAAGTCCCAGACTTTATTAGTCTTCATGGACCTCATTTCCTCTTCCATGGCCTCAAGCCATTTTGAGGAATTTTCGCTTCTCATGGCTTCTTCAAATGAGGTGGGATCATCCTCCATTTGAAATTCCTCTGTATTATAAATCTGATAATCATTAGAAATAGCTGATCTTCTTACTCTTTGAGACCTCCTCGGGGCCTCCTCATTTGGTACATCTACTGTTTGAGGCTGCTGTTGCTCCCCCTCATCTGTGGCAATAGGTTCTATATGATCCTGAAGAGCAAGTTCTTCATTCTCATTCATTGTTGCCACGGGAGGAACAATAACAGGTGCTGGCACCACAGTGTCTTGCACCGTCGGTGCAGCGACAGCAGGTAGTGTGAAGAATGACTCTTGAATCATCGGAGTGGGCGCATACACCCGCTTCTCTTCAAGGTCAATCTCTCGAGCTACCATGCTCCCCCTCATCAATTCATCCTCTAAGAAGACAGCTTGTCTCGTTTCTACAAACTTTGTGTATCTGTCTGGACAGTAGAAACGATAACCTTTTGACTTTTCAGGGTAGCCAATGAAATGACAACTTACTGTTTTGGGATCAAGTTTCCCAAGGTTTGGGTTAAATACTTTAGCCTCAGCAGGACTCCCCCACACACGTAAGTGCTTTAGTGAGGGAACTCTTCCTGTCCACAACTCGTACGGTGTTTTGGGCACCGACTTACTAGGCACTCTGTTGAGAATATGAATGGCGGTTTTCAACGCCTCCATCCATAAACTCAATGGGAGTGTGGAGTAGCTCATCATACTTCGCACCATATCCATCAGGGTACGGTTGCGTCTTTCAGCTACTCCATTTTGCTGAGGTTCGCCCGGCATAGAATACTGGGCCACTATTCTATTTTCCTGTAAAAACCTCGCAAAAGGTCCAGGAACTTGTCCATATGGGGTATGTCGACCGTAGTACTCCCCCCCACGATCTGATCGGACTATCTTAATCTTTAAATCGTGTTGGTTTTCAATTTCAGCCTTAAATATTTTGAATTTATCCAAGGCTTCATTTCTTTCTTTAATTGGATAAATATATCCATAACGGGAGTAATCATCTGTGAATGTTATGAACGAGTCATATCCATCCACACTTTTCACAGGAAAAGGACCACAAATATCTGTGTGAATAATTTGTAGAACTCCTGTGCTTCTTTTAGCGTCTTTTTTAATTTTCTTTACATATTTTCCTTTAATGCATTCTCTGCATTGTTCTAAGTCTGAGAACTCTAATGGAGGAAGAATATCATTCTTTACTAGTCTTTCTATTCTCCCCCTCGAAATATGGCCTAAACGACAATGCCATAATTTCGACGACTCATCTAGAGTTCTCTTTCGTTTTCTGTTTACATTCGTAGACGAGGATTCAATCACTTTCTCGCACGCAACGTTATCATTATCGCATACGACATTCACATCATCACACAATGATAACAAATAAAGCTCATTCTGTAATATGGCAATACCAACACATTCTTTATTAAACATTATTTCGCACTTGCCATTTCCAAAATTGCAATCATAACCATCTTTGTCCAAATTTGACACACTAATCAAATTTCTCTGTAAAGAGGGTACAAAAAGGACATCTCTAAGTAAAAGAGTGGAGCCATTAGCTAAATCTAATGAAAGATCGCCAACGGCTTCAACTTCAGCTTCGACTCCATTTGCAACTTTAATGCATCTTTCTTTTCTTTGCGTAGTCCTCGTCGAACGGAATCCCTGTAAAGAATTAGCAACATGAACAGTTGCTCCTGAGTCAATCCACCAAGTGGATTTCGAATATTTCACATACAGGCATTCATTAATAAAGGTAATAATGTTCTCACCTTTCTTAGCCATTATCATCTTTAAATAGTCAGGACAATCCTTCTTGTAGTGTCCCGTCTTCTTACAGTGAAGGCACTGGTCTTTGTCTACAGCAAATTTGTTCTGTTGAGGCTGATGTACAGAGGCTTTGCCCTTGTTCTTTGAGAAGGGGTTACTGTTATAATTCTTTTTCTTGTTTTCCCTCACAAAGTTGATAGAACCACCATGTGAGGTTTTGATTCTTTCCTCCTCTTGCACGCACATGGCTATGCACTTTTCCATGTCCCATTTTTCGGGCTGCATATTGTAGTTGACAACAAAAGTGTCAAACTCTTTTGGCAAAGAAGCAAAAACCAAATGAATAAGGAACTCATCCTTGAGAGCCAAATCCATCGGTTTCAGTTTAGATGCCAAGTTGCTCATTCTAAGAATGTGCTCTCTTATGCCATTGCCACCGCCAGAATACCTCTCTGTTACCAGCTGCTTAATCAGCTGTGTAGCATAAGTCTTTGAAGAGCCAGTGAACTGACTCTTTATTTTATCAAGGTATTCAGTGACAGTGTCACACTCTGCAATTGAGCCCAGAATAGCAGGCTCAATTGTGTTCTTTATCACAGCCATACATTTCTTGTTGGCTGTGGTCCATTTCTTATGATCAAGATCATAAGACATCTGCAAGGGAGCATGATCTCTCTGTCTTTTCTGCCATGCAGTGTCATCCTCATTCTGTTCCCTTACTGGCGCCAAAGGCTCAGTGGGACGTGCTGTAGTGAGGACCCAGTCCACCTCAGCCAAGATAAAAGCTAAATCTAACTTTTTCTTCCACTCTCCATAATTATCACCTTTGAGAGTGGGGATTTCTCTAATACAACTCATTAAGTTGTATCCTCCTGAAAAAATATTTCAAATACAGTGAGAACATAACATCAAAATCATATGCCTTATTTTCAACGTTGGTCAAAAAATACGACATACAATTTAAAAAGAAAACAATTCTATCATACATTAAATCTACATCACCGTTGGGCAGAAATAGAAATAATGCATGAAATCAACATTAAAAAATTATAATATTGTTATTATCAACGTTGGTCAGAAAATAACAATATCATAATTATCTGGGATTTATCTCTATTTTTCCAAAATTAAATTCTCCCGTTGGTTCGAATTTAATAATGAAAAAAAAACAATCAACATTAACTTTTGCAGCGGAAACTGTAATTATTCTAAAATTAATACATTATTCAGAAGCATTAGACTGTGCACATTTAATCTCTGGAAAAATTAGCACGTTGGTGCAAAATTTACAGAGATTTTAGTTCAAATTTCATTGAAATTCATCAAAAAATGCTTCTGAAAAATAATTAAACATCAATTTCGGGATTTTACTGTGCATAACGGCCATTCGGCCTGTTCAGCCCGGCCACGGCCCACGGCCTGCCGGCCTTTTTCTCCCCGTGCGGCCGAGCGCGGCCCAACTAGCCGCGCCATACGCGCGCGCGCTCGCTGCGGCCTGCTCGGCCGGCTCCCTCGCTCGCGGACGCGCTTGCCCACGCCTCACGCGCGGCCCGCTCGCCTCGGCGGCCTGCTCGGCCGGATCTCTCGCGCTCCTCACGCGCCCACGCGCGCGCTGATGCCGCGTCGCCCCGCGCCCGGCCAACAACCTGGGCCTGGGCCGGGAATCCCCTCGCCCGCCTGGGCCGAAACCAGCCCGTGTGCGCTCGTCGCCGCTCAGCCGCCCGATCGGATCCGACGGCTGCACGGCGATTTCGCCCGATCAAAACGGCGCGCGGCGGACGTCCCCCGAAAACCCTAATCATTTCATTCCTCCCCTTCTCTCGCCTCGCGCCCGAGCGAAAACGGCGGCGGCGGCGACGACCTCGTCCACCCGCCGGAGAAGAAGCAGAAGCCGGCGCCGCCGCGGGCCCTCTCGCCGGCGTGCGCGCTCCCCTGAGAGGGAGCGCGCCGCCGTCGAGCGGCTCCGTGTCGGTGCCCCTCCGAGCGCGCGCGCTCGGATCTGTCCCGCGCGCCGACGGTGGCTTGCGCGTGGAGCGCCGGCGAGCCCAAGTCTCGGCCGATCTCCCGCACGCCAGCGACGACGACGGCGGTCCCCGGTAAGTCCCGGTCTTTTCTTTAGGGTTAGTGTTCGGGTTAGGGTTAGGGTTCGTCGTTCCCATCTTTTCTTTTCTTTTTCCTCCGTCTAGATTTAAACGCTAGGTGGCTCTGATACCATTGTAGGAGTAGTTCTTTAGGGATCTCTAGGGTAGATCTAGTCGGGGCTATCCTTTTCTCTTGGGATTCGAGTGCTACACTGAGAGGGAGAGGGGGTACCAACCTTCCGACGCGTTGGAGGAGGATGAGGCCATCTCGGGTTCGGCGGTGAAGATCTGCGCACGGGCAGCGACGGTCGGGGAAGAGGTGCTGGGCTCCTCTGCGGCGTGTCCCGGGCGGCGGCGTCCCCTTAGCGGCGGTGAACGGCGGCGGTGGAGCTTCCCGTCGGCTCAGCGCCCCCTCTTACAGATCGGGTTTTAGGGTTTGTCGGTGGGGTGACGGCGGCGCGGTCAACTTCGTGATGCGTGCCGCCCGGCCCCCACCTCTGTATTTATAGCGCTGGCGACAGGGGCCCACCAGCCAAACGGGCTGGGCGCCCCCGATCAGGGCGCGGTCAAGGGGTGGGCTTTGGCCGTTGGGCCAAAGCCCTGAGATCATCCTAACAGTTCTCTCTCTCCATTTCCCCAAGGTCACACTTCCCTCTCTGCTCTCACAGAGGTCTCTCCCCTCCTCTCTTTCTTTGCTCCTTCCAAGTGCCACCTTAGCGCCGGAATCAAGCCACCGTCACCAGATCTGGCAGTCGCCGTTGACTTCCTATTCGGTTGTCCTCAAACGCGGCGCTGTCAGATCCGGCCGTGGCTGTTGATTTCCTCTTTGGGCACGGCGCTGTTAGATCCGGAGCGATGACGACCAGATCTCCACGTCCAAGCTCGCTACGGTTTCCACGTTGCCCGCCACCGTCGCCTACCATGGGAGGTAGGTGTTATTTTTTGTTGCAACATTTTTTGACTTCTTGAATGCAACGTTTGTGCGGCAAACCAAATGCACTATGGCTTCGCCCATTTCACCAACAATACGAGTCCACAATTTAAACAAGCTGAACAAATAATAAAATTGCACATAGATAAGTTCACATAACACCAAATTCCAACAGATCGCGCACACTGGCGCACGCATGTCGTTCTTGCACATTATGGTAGTCTATAACTCCTTAGCTGCTACAACACCAACACAAATTAACCAAGCTCAAACCTTAACCAGTGACACTGCATGCATGCGTATGCAGTTACATGCGAATGGCGTCCAATATATATATATATATATATATATATATATATATATATATATATATATATATATATATATATATATATATATATATATATATATATATATATATATATATATATATATATATATATATATATATATATATGACGTGCTAGTACGTATCGTTCATTAGCCTGCACGGCACTTACCCTTTGCGTGCGATGCGATCGACGATCTCGGTCGCTTGCCTGCTTAAGCGTCCATGCGCGCCGGGTACTGGTCGACGCAGTCCAGCCAGGGGCTGCGCGCGGGGCGGCGCACGCGGCGGACGGCGCGCCACACGGCGCTGTTGCACTTGAACCCTGAGCCGAAGGCGAGCTGCCAGACGCGGTCGCCGCGGCGGACGCGGCCCTTGGCCTCCAGGTACGCCAGCTCGTACCAGATGCTGCTGCTCGAGGTGTTGCCGAAGCGGTGCAGCGCGGCGCGGGACGCCTCGAGGTTGCCGTCCCGGAGGCCCAGGTTGCGCTGCAGGTGCTCCAGCACGTCGCGGCTCGCCGCGTGCATGCAGAAGTGCTCGAACGCTCGCTTGAAGTCCGGGATGTAGGGCGCGGCCGTCGAGGCGTCCCCGTTGGCGGTCGCCGGCGGCGGGGTGGAGGTCTTGGACTGGAACAGGTGGCGGAAGAGCACGCCGGCGAAGAAGAGGAGCTGCTCGGAGAAGGGGAGCACGAGGGGGCCCAGGGTGGTGATGTTGGTCTTGAGCGCGTGGCCGCCGACCTCCACGAGGTCGCGGCTGATGGACAGGCCCTTGATCCGCTGCTCGTCCTCCTCCTGGTACACGGAGCGGAAGCTGCGGTCATCGGCGCCCTTGTGCGTCCGCACGATGTGCTCGAGCCGGTACTTGGCGCGGTGGAAGTCGCGGCGACGGTTGGAGAGCAGCACGGCGGCGCAGCCGGCGCGGAAGAAGGCGTTGGGGATGAGCATGGAGCGGCGCTTCCCGGCGTACCAGGTGAAGGAGACGGCCTCGGTGCTGACGACGACGGCGAGGCCGGCGCCGCTGGCCTGGAGCATGTCGCGGGCGAGGTCGAGCGCGATGACCCCCGCGCTGCAGCCCATGCCGCCTAGGTTGTAGCTGAGGATGTTGCCGCGCATCTTGTAGTGGTTGACGATCATGGCGGAGAGGGAGGGGGTGGGGTTGAAGAGGCTGCAGTTGACGACGAGCACGCCGACGTCCTTGGGGCGGACGCGGCACTTGTCGAAGAGCTCGTCCAGCGCGGCGAACATGGCGGCGGACGCCTCGGCGCGGCCCTCCTTCATGGTGGCGCAGTTGGTGCCTGGCTCGAAGACGCAGCGCGGCATGTAGGACTCGTCGCCGATGCCGGACTTGGCCAGCAGCCGAGACTGGAACGCCAGGCTGTCCTCGTCGAACTTGCCGGACTTGCGCGCCAGATCGATGAACTCCGCCTTCGAGACCTGCACCACATCGCATCATTGATTTATTAGCACATATTGATTGTAATTTTGTAATGCATGCAGCACATATTGATTGTTACAAAGAACTAGTAACTGTTGTTTGAGAGAAGGAAGTGAATAGGTATTACCCGAAAGTTTTCTTCCTAATTATGGCAAAAACAGATTAGTTGTTCTACAGCTAGCTAATTCGTTTGGCTATCTTAGCAGTGTTCCTATGCTTTTTTTCTAACAAAGTAATACTAATTTTAAAATAAATAAAAAATAATATTTATATATTACTTATCATAGTTTAAAAATTATATAAATCACTAATAAGAAAAGTATAGAAGCATATTCTACTCTTGTTTCGTGATACTACTCCATTCTGTAAAGCAGCCAGGATATACACTGCTACGTATATACCGATCGATGTACAGTAGACGGCGGTGACATAATAGTTGTGTATTGATACGACCTTTTATTGTGGCACATTGATTGCGCGTGCCCAATCGCCAACCGTATTTCATGACCGATCGACCGATCCCAACTGAAACCGTTCTACCTGCTCCTCATAACTTCTGGCCTGCCCATTCATTTCGGAAGACTGGGCCAAACAAGGTGCTGATCACTTGCAAGACTACTCAAAGTGAAAACATACGGTTTTGCTATTTGTAGCTCTAAACGGTTTTAGCTTTCGGCTCCTATTTTTTTTAGTTTTTTAGAGATTTTTTTTGCTTTTTCTTTCTTCTTTTATTCCTTTATATTATCTGTGCTGATATAGTGTTTTTATTTTTTATATTTAATTACGCAAAATAAACTAACAACAGTTACAGTGTAAAATAAGTCATAAGCTCTGATTTTTTTAAATCTTTCAGTTTATTTAAGTTAGAAGTTATTTGAAATGCATCTGTTTCTAATTTCAGCTTATTTTGGTTTTTTTTGCCTTTTTCAACGATTTAAAGCTCTGGCTTTTTTTTTATCTTTCAGCTTATTTAAGTTAGAAGCTACTTGGAACACATCAGCTTTTAATTTTAGCTTATTTTAGCTTTTTTTCAACATTTTTTCTTTTATTGTTATGTATTATCCATGACAATATAAAGGTTTTTCTTAATTTGTTTGTATTTTTCTTTGAAAAGATAGCAGTTAATACAGTACAATCGGCCGAAAACGGAAACCCCAAGGTCCAACCGAAGCCCATTGGAGCGCCGTCTAAGCCACTTCCATCTTTTCTTAAGTCATACAAATTTGTGACCGTTTGATTGATGTGCCATATATGTGATTCGACGTTGATCCAACGCATAGAAAATTGGACTTAAAACACCAATCATCTTACAAAATGCGACTTGTACAACCCCAAAAAATTAGAGTACTACTGCAGTAACAGAGAAAGCATACAGTGCAGTTGTGCCAATCTATTTTGCTGGTACTCTCTGCCACAGGTACGTACCGTTTTGGGATACGAACATTTAAAGTTTTAAAACTTTGATTTATCAATATTTTTTAAATATTTAAATTAAAATATAAAAATTATATATATAGATTATCTCAAAAGAAACTTTTCATAATATTATAATCTGATTGAGTTTTATAAATATATTATAATATAAATTAATAGTAAAATTTGTGTTCTAAAGACATCAATATTCAACCGATATGTATTTATGATTGAAGAGAGTAAGATATGGTAGTGAACTCTCAAGTGGGCCGTTAGATGAGGCTCAGATGGATCAGATCCAACAAGTCTAGAAGGCCATGCGGGTCTATGATAAATGATTTATCACATGAGAGGTGTTTATGGCTGCTCGATTCTTTTATATTTATGATTTTTTTTGGTTTATAGCCCTCGCATTTCTTCAAATCTTTAAGTTAAAATTCACAAGTTACCGAAAAAAATCCACCATATATCTATATAGCCCTCGCATTCCTTCGAATCTGACTCGTCCAAATTAATGTCATGAACGGCTCGCAGCATGTTATCTTGTGGACCTTATTTATTGTCAGTGTGAACAATGAATATCTGTATGAAGTTTCTGCAACTGGTGGTAGCTAGCTGGCTAGGACTATGATCATATTAATGAAAGGACAAGGGCTAGTACTGTAGAGTATAATTAAGCGACCCCAGGAAAAGAGTTAGAACACTAAAAGCATTGTAACCAGTTCTTGATAATTGCATTGAGCAATACTCCTCCTTCTAGTCAAATATATAAGAGTATCGTTTTATCCTCCTTCACTCACAAAAATATATGGTTTTAGACATCGGCAAGATCCCAAAATGTTACTTTAAGCACTAATTTACATTGTAATATATTTATAAAATATTATAAAAGTATTTTTCGAGATAAATCAATACATATGATTTTTATGTATACAATCTAAATATTTAAAAAGATATCGATAGCTAAATTTTTAAAAATGTGACAATATACATTCCAAATCAATATGTATTTGTGATTGAACGGAGTACATGCTCTAAGTTTTCCCCCTTTACAGAGCATGTCTAGGATGATGTTCAAAATTTTACCCCTATCATTTTACACTTGCCAGCTCTAAATATACAATGGTTTGCGCAGAATCTTAGCTAAAGCCTAAAGTATTGAGGGGCATGATTTTCCCTAAGATCTTCAAACTAGGTCCCTTTTGGAAGATAGCTCGATTAGTGAAGGAATTCCAGAGGATTTGATATATTATGTCTCACGCAAAATTCTCATGTTCTAAACGGGGTTTAAAAATTATGTCAATATACTAAGATAACCACCCATAAATTGAGGAACACATCTAATTCAAAACAGTTGTCTGATCTTACTTTTTTACACATGAAATGCGATCCTTTTTGTTGTGAGACCACTAGTACAAACAAGGAAATTATAAGATTTTTAGGGTATAGCATTCTTTTGAGGGTAAAGCAAGAAATAAGTAAAGGCCGAATAAAACATCATATCCATGTGTGTATGTAAAGCAAGTTTCTTCAGTAGTGAGCAAAATTTCACTTGTGCTTCATATACCTACACAAGCAGGACGAAGTATGTAAAGCAAGTTTCTTCATATACCTAAACAAGCAGGACGAAGTATACCTACACATCCATGTGTATACCAGTATATGCTTGCATAAAATGCTGATCTACTCCTAAGTGTACGTATTTATGTACGTACCTTGAGCTCGTCGGCCGGTTTGTAGCATGCGAAGTCGATGAGGTAGACGGGCCTGGGCCTTGACATGATGTAGACGGAGATGGTGAAGGCGAGGACGGCGAGGAAGGCGAGCACGGTGGCGAGGTCGTAGGTGGCCTCGCCCCAGACCTTGCGCCACAGCTCGTCGCGGCTGAGGCTGCGGACCTCGGCGCCGCAGACGAGCACGATGACGGGGATGGTGGCCAGGTACACTCCGTGGCTGATCAGGTAGTGGTACCCCAGCCGCACGTACTTGAGGTTCACCGACTGCAAGAAGTCCGGCAGCCGGCGCCGCACGCGCACCGAGAAGGTCGGCGAGCCGGCGTCCGGGCCCGACGGCTCCACGCCGCGGTTCACGATCTCCGTCGAGAGCAGCGCCTGCTCCCGCGCCATGGCCAGCCTCTCCTCGATCCGCCCCCTAGCTAGGCTAGCTAGTGCAGCAAAATTGCAGGAAAATTCAGTCTCGAGCTGTGGCAGTGAGGAGGGTGAGAGGGAGTGAAAGGGCTCAGTGTTAGATATAGGGAGGAGTTGCTGGCTGGGTGGGTGGGTGGGCGGGCGGTTGGGTTCCAGTTAATGCCATTACGGGGAGCAGCAAGCCAGGGAGTGGTATGGTCATGGTGGAGTACTGGAGTGCATTGATAAGGTGTTCATGCATATGCATGGATACATGCATCTTTGCAGCTGTGAGGCTGACACGTTGTCCTGGAGTAGCACTGGATGGTCAGGCTAGCTTTGTGTTGACTTACAACATGTGCAATGCCAATGCTTTCGGAAAGAACATGTGCAAGATATGAGTAGGCTTGTTTCCTTCTTACTAATTAGTACTTTGTTGTATCACAGTCACACTTATTGTGGGTCGTGTAGCTGATGTGCTTGGAAATTAATTTAATCTATTACTGCAAAATCACATGTTGCTATATTCTTTTTTTTGTTGTGGCAGATATAGCTCTTGGTTGCAGTCTATGACTTTTGTCTACGCTTTTCAAGACGATAATGGACGATGGCAATGGCGGAGCCAGAATTTAGTTACGCCTCGGGCTCGGTGATGGAATGATCTAGGCTATTTAGGCTAAATCATAAAAATATTATCCAGTAATTTACTCGGATTATATATTAGATATTTTTTCACACCCCAGTCTAAAGCCTATCTTGCCCAGGGTGTGGCTCCACCCCTAGACGATGGAGACATCACGACACATAAGTTTTTGGGCTTAGAAAGCCATTTAAAGAATCCGTTTTAGAAAGCCGTTTTATTTATTTTGACTTTTGAAGAAATCAAAAAACTAAAAATCAAAAGCCAAAAGCCAAAAAAAAAATATGGCAGATGGAGGTGCTTGGGGGTAATTTGTATGTTTTATGGTAGTTGGAGGTGCTTGGCGTGCATGCATGGATGCTGTATACAGTTGGGCTGTACAAGGCGAAATGAATGGGATCTGGCATTCTGGCTAGCTAGCTGGACCTTATTGATTGTTGCATTGTGGCAGAAGGAAGAGGCTGATCAGATTTCATGGTTGGCCTCTTTATTAGGTAGCAATAGCAGCCGCACTACTGTCAGAAAAACAGGTTGAGCCTCCAGGCCATTCCTACCAACACACACCCTCATTACAGTTTTCGGATGCGAAGTTATTCAGAACTCAGCTCGTTGATCATCTCTGAGTAAACTAATCATGCATGCATTCGACGAGAGCGCTGTAAGCAGCGAGTTTCCATGAAGCAACTAAAAGTATCGCGTTCATCTGCATGAGCCGGAAAGCTGATTTAGCATGAAGCCATTCTGATAAATTTTCTAGAGAGAACACTTTTTTCCCTGCACTGCGCCAACCAGTTGGATCGATCGATGATAATGAGTTTTAGATTACTTGTTGAAGAACAGGGTCGCGAAAACGATTAACAGCGACTTGTTGCGGCTTACCCCGCTCATTTTGGCTTAAGCTTCTGACTTATTTTTCACTCTTAAATTTTTTTGTCTTTTTTTGTTTTTTTGTCGGTTCTTTTTCCCGTATTCGTTTGTACTGTCTGTGACGGGCTAACATATTTTTTCTATTTTTAAATTTAATTACGTCAAATAAACCACCGTCAGCTTACAGTGTTTTTTCAACTAGCTACAGTGTTTTTCAGCTATAAACTATTTAAAATAAGTCCTTTTAAGCAGGACCTTAACTTAGAATTTAGATCGGCCTAATTAGCTTCAGAGCACGTCGAATCATCGATCGCTTCGACCGCTAAATGGTACTCGACTGATTGGAAAACACTTGTCCCAGTGATCTCATTGGCTAATATCCGTCCATTTATTTAACTAGCCTCGTAGGCGCGACGACACGCCGCGCCAGCCACCGTGTGTACCGAAGTAAAAGAGGCGATAATTCGTGAGGAGTTTTTTTTAAAAAATCGAGGGCACATACGTATTTTCGAGAAAGCTAAAGGGTTTTTTCGGAAAAAATCGAGGACTTGTAAGGACCTGTACGTAAGTAAATAAGGGCCTATACGTAATTTCGGGAATCTGCGGGGCGCTATCCAAAATTTTTTTTGGGAAAAAACTTGCAGGGACCTTTTCGCGAGGAAAAAGGACCTTTACGTAATTTCCGAAAAACTGGAGGAAACTACCTCCTCCGGCCGTACAGGGATTGCCCCGCCACGCGCCGGCCGGACACGCGGGCGGGGCGACGTGGACACGCCCGGGGGCCGGGAATCCCCCCGGGTTTAGTATCTGTATGATTACTGGGTGCGCCTTTGCCTCTTCACTCTTCGGTGGAGTGCCTAGCTAACAGTTAATTTCGCGAACAATGACGAACTTTCTGACAAATTCCGAATGAAACTGACAACTAAGGTGGTGATCGGTTCGGCTGAAAAGCTCGTGGCTTATGGCTGAAAACACTGTAGTTGGCTGAAAAAAGCACTGTAGCTGACAGAGGCTTATTTAGCATAATTAAATCTAAAAAATTTTAAAATAAAAAAATATGTTAGCCCATTACGTATAATACAAACAAATACGGGAAAAAAAGAACCGGCAAAAAAGCTCAACAAAAAGCCAAAAGTTCAGAAAAAGACGAAACTTATGAATAGTGAAAAATAAGTCAGAAGTCAGAAACCGAAGCCGAGTTGATCATAGCCTAATTCTGTGTTACCACTTTGTAAGAAATCAATAGTTCAAAGTGCAGCATCTAGCATGCAAACACTGACAGCCATATGCATGTTACAGCGTTATTACATGAAAATATGGATGTTTGACAATCTGACAGGGTCAGCTTATTCATAGCAAAAGCAACAGCTTGACCCCGGTCTGCAAGGAGTAACTACACTTACTGGTGGAAACATTCAATTATGATACATATGTGCAGTTGGGAGTGCGGCTTAAAAATCACTCGGAAACTCGATTTCCTTTCTCATAATCTGTATTTTGTTTTCGGGTACATATCGCACTCTGGAAGAAATTCCAGTCACGATCAGGAGGATGAGGAGTTGACGACGATTTAATGGCACCGAAAGGGAGTCAACCGAATGGTTTTTTTTCTTGATATACTACTACCACTACTTGCTTATGGAACATACAGAGTGATGAGGACAAATTAATTTTTTGGGCTGACTATACTACAGGTTTTTTTTTAATAAAAGAGGTCAGTTTTGTGGACCATTGGATTTTAGTCTAGATCTCTTCCTCTCTCCCGCATAAACTCCAGTCTCCCCCCTAACCCTAGATCCCCAACACCACGCGCCACCTCCCACCGCCTTGTCGGTGCCACCATGGGTGCCGGCATGGCCCTCCGGTTAGCTCTTCCCTTGCCACTGTTGCCGCCTCTCTCCCTCCCTCTCTCCGCCTCAACCACTTCCCATGCCACCGTTCTTCCTTCTTTCTGGTGGTCCGTCCCCTTGCCGCCTTCTTCCTCATCTTCGGTAAGCCTCCTTCGCCCTCCTTCCTTGTCTCCAGTGGCTCCCACTATCGGATCTGCCACCGCTTCCCGCCGTGTCCTAACATTCCCCTCATTCTTCTCGTCGACCCACCAGCCAATCCTGCCCATCGCTCTCTGATGATCCCGTAGCTGAGGCGGCGCCACCATCACCTTGCCCTCTATTGGCCTAGACTTCCTCTAAGTCCAAGGGGCACGGTGAACCAGAACCCTAACCTGTCGACCGTCGCAAATCTGTTTATTTTATTTTTTGATTAGTTAAGGACCATATGAGAAGGTCCAAGATATTTTTGTGATGAACCATTACAAGTTTCATAGAGTGGTAAAATAGTTTTTGCAAAGATTGTATTTGATTTGGACTGATTTTTGAAAGTCCCAAAAAAATCAGAAGTATTGCATGTGTTTATACAGTAGTACCGTTGAGCGGTAGTACCGACGTTGTAAGCGCGGTAGTTACGCTCGAACAATAGTTCCGGTCTGAGTAGTGGAACATTTTTTCCAAAGAGGTCCAGTTCAGGTTTGCAAGGTGCAAAAGTACCGCTTTAGGGAGCGGTAGTACCACAGTGCGATAGTACCAGCATATTAAGTGCAGTACGACCGATCTTCCTAGAAAAACAGAGTTTTGGGATTTGAGTCATATATTGAGTTGAGATAACCTGGGTCATTGGATTAAAGTTGCATGATGCATGTCTTGGCTAATGTAGGTCAAATTGTGAGGAATTTGTGTTTGAAAATGATTTCTTTGTCTTTGGGTGTACATGGTCACTTAGAGCCAACTGTGGTCAACGGTGATGATCGGGGCTAGGCTCATGAAAGAGTTGAGGCCCAGAACGGTCAATGATGTTGGGTGAGACTGTGAGCTCAAGCATGGCACGAGAAAAGCGTGAAATGTTGAGGGTGAGTTCGAACGGCGGGATGACACCATGTGGCTTGCACGGACCAAGTGAGCGATGGTTCGGTATAACCGGGACGGGAGAGACTTGACAATGTGTGGCAAGCTAATGGTGTACCTACACGTGACAGCATGGTGATTGCTTGCAGTGATTGGTGATGACCGGGTCAAGGAAGAGTTTTTAGTAGTTTGACCAAAATACCAAAAAACATCTTGGATCAAAACCGCGACGCATGGGCGATGCGTTGGAGAGCGGTTTAGGTCAAGGTGGAGCCAATTGAATAAAGCTAAGTATTTAGCGGATGCACACTTATGCACTTTGCAAAGCGTGCATAAGTGAATTTGTGAGAATAAAATACATGTGTGGAGTTATCGGGTTTCCCCCTATTGTAATAATGGATAGGATCCATTAAGGGTGTAGGTGGCTAGTTACCCACCTATAAAAGGGGGTTAGGAGGAAGACATGTTGGGTTAACCATCCAAACTATCTCTTGTACTCTCTTCTCTAGGTTTAGGGTTAGGGTTTAAGATTGAGTACCTTGGATGCTCTTTGTCCTCCAAAGTGGAGTGGTTGTAAAACCTACCTTCTTAAGTAAGTAATACATCAATCTTTATGCAACTATTGAGTCCCTCTTGTTTTGGTTGATGTGATTGACTTTTGGTTGGTTTTGATCTCTATTCTTTCCTTCTTGTGATCTTGCTGTGTTAAGAATATATAAGAGATGGAGATAATCCTCAGGAATACATCTCTACCCATCTAGGCACTTTGATAGCAAGATTCACGAGAAAATCTGATTTTGCTTGACTTTGGTCTCTTTGGTCCATCTCTTGATCTGAGAGTATTTGGCTTGATTTCTGTAAACTAACTTGCTGTAACGTGTGGAAATATATCTAGTCCCTTCTTGGTTATCTTTATCCCATGAGCAAGTTGTATTCACCGATTTTGATTTTAGCTCGGTTTTGGTGCAACTTTCCAAACAATTGAAAAGGCTATCAACTTTGGCCATAATTTTCATGATCGTTTGTTGGAATAGGTTCACAGTTCCCTAGAGAAGATCCCTATAAAATTTCATATCATCTGAATCTACAGATCAAAAGTTCCATTGATTCTTGGTCTTGAACTTGGGCTAAAATTACTGTTCACCGAGGAAAGGAAGTACCGCAATACAAACAAAGGTACTTCCGAAAGTTAGAAGTACCGCAGTGCAAACAAAGGTACTTCCGATTTTGCTGATTCTTCTCTGAAAATTTTAGCAGCTTCTCTTGCTCGTCTTGTGGTGGTTTCTCATACTAGTCTTTATAACTTTGTAGCTAGTGGAGTGAAGGAGTGTTAAATACTTGAGGGAAAATTAGAAGACACCATTCACCCTCCTCTGTTGCTATTGCAGCCTATGACTACTCTGTAGCCTTTATGACCACTCACTGTAGTCGTATGACCACGTCTGGAATCATTACGACCACTCTGAGTCTGGCTACGACCATGTTGTGACTGCTTCGATCACGCCTCCCATCTCCGACTGTGTACTCGTAACTTCAGCTGAGATAGTTACGATCACATCTTCCACCGCTGCGCTGCGCTTCCTTCGACCATGTAGTAGGCTCGATCACCGTAGTCGTAACTCGATTACGACCACGCTGTGACTTACGACCACGTTGAAGGCTCTATCGACTTCTGTGGTCGTAATGCTTTACGATTTTCTTGCTCTGGTCGCTTATGATCACGTCTTCTCACTATGTGATCATGGTCGCAACTCGCTTATGACCACATATTCAGCTCCTGCGGACACCTCCGCTTGATCGCCGTGGTCGTAAACGTACGATCACATCTACGAATATGTAGAACTCGATACTCGATAAATTTCCTAGAGCCAAAATCGCTCCTTCTTCTCTTCTTTATTTCTCTCTGTTCGATCGCACCGATCGCTTTCTCTCTTGCTACATTGCTCTACCCTTTATACCCAACTCTATGACTACGTCTCGGAGACTTGCTACGACTCTGAGATGGACTCGACTTCGACTACGACTTCTACGACTCTGACACAAACTCGATGAACTGACTCGTACTCGTACACAACCTTGAACACGACTACGAGCGTACTCATACACGACCACCAATACTCGACTACAACTACCAACTCTAAAAACAAGATTACCAACTCTAACAATCATCTCCTTAATCTTGTTTCTCCATCTTGATCACACCAATCTTCCCTCTTGCGTTGTTCCTTCCTGAGCCTTGCTACTCCTCTCTCTTGGACCAACTTCCAACTCTGGAGTGGCTTTTGTTTCTGTGTAGCCTGTTCCAAATGCCTTTTAGAGATGGACTATGACTATGATGTCTCCATGCATCCATGTACGGTCCACGTCAACCGCTGGTCGCTGGCTTCTTGTTCACCTTGGCCGTGGGGCCCCCTTCCATGACCTGAGCCATTGCATGTGCATGTGCTCCACCATCCATAGCTCCATGCACTCCTACGCCTCCTGCATATGGTTTATGTCGACCACCCGAGCTAACGCCGCTTCAACCTCCCTCTTTGTCAGTTGTGTGAATGCCTGCTATGACTACTGTGTGCTGCGTTCGGGTCTCGTTGCCTTATGCGTTCAAGCCACCGCTTGCTGCGCCAACGTGGGGTTCACCACCCTCAAAGCCTCTATCTCCCTACGTGGCAACTGCATGTGCGCGTGACATGCGCCCCTGCATGCCTTCGGAGCTACTGCATGCTGCTGCGCCTGCATCTTCGCCAAAATCTGGCTCCTCTAGGCTGTTCTTCAGATAAATCGATCTACAAGTTTTCAAAGAAATTTTATATAACCGATTTAGAGATCTTTTCACCTTCATAAATAAATCTCTGTTCTTGTCATACACACGCAAGAACTCATTCTGCAACACCACCCTGCACCATCTTTCTGTCATTTGTCTGAGACTAAGTATGTTGTTGCACAGACTTGGTATATAGTAAATCCTTGTTAACAACTTCTTATCTCCGTTCTTGCATAGTAACATCATCATCCCTTTACCTTTTATCTCCACCATGGAGCCATCGCCAAACTTGACCTTGCCCTAAATCTTCTTACTTATGAAACATGAAGCGATCTCCTGTCACGTAGTTGCTTGCTCCATTGTCCAAGTACCACTAATCCGTGTGATCGTGGCTACCTTCCTTCGTGCGTAGTTTTGGAACTACGTTCTCCTCATTCAGTATCACCATGATCGGCTCCTTTTCAACATATGAGGAGAGAAATAGTCCTGGTTCTTCATCTTCTTCTTTGTCTTTGGCGAGGTTCACCTACTCGTTCTTCTTCTTGCTTCTGCAATCCGAAGTATAGTGCCCATACTTGTTATAGTTGAAACACTTTATATGGTTGCGGCATCCTGACACGTAGTGTCCGTATTCGCCACATTCAAAGCACTTGACATATGACTTATCATGGGATATTTCACCACCGCCTTGCCCATCCTTGGCTCACGGCCACCCCTGCCACCTCGACCGCACCACCTCCCATGGTTGTTTGATGGGCCATGACCGTCTCTCGGATCTCCCTTTACGAGCAATGCCTGCTTGTTCTGAGATCCTTGCTCATTACGTGACTAAAACCCTTTCAATAACTCTTCATGCGCCTTGAGGGAGCCGGTGATCTCCTCTATCTTCTTCTTGTCCAGATCGGAGTACATAAGTGTGGTGCCAACAGGTATGTACTTCTCTGAAAGCACGCGCAGGTACTTCTTCACCACCACAAATTCCTCCATCTTGTCGCCAAGAGAGTTAATCTGATTATACAATGAACTCAGCTTACCGGCGAACTTGTCCACCGACTGGGTCTCTCCCATCTTCAGATTCTCGAACTCGCTCCGCAAATTCTAGAGCCGCACCTCCTTGACACAATCAACACCCTCGTGCATCGTCTGAAGCATCTCCCACACTTCCTGTGCCATCTCCTTGCTGATGAGCTGATGCATCATCGCATCTGGCACCGCCTGGTAGATGATGGCCAAAGCCACCTGATGCACCTTGTCGTCCACCTCCTTGTCCTTCCCCTTCGGATCGATTGCACCCCAGACACCATGGGCGCGTATGTTCGCCTTCATCTTCATTGCCCACACCGGGTAATTATTGGTCGTCAGGAGAGGGTACTGGAGGGAGATCAACCCACTCTGGGTGCTTGAAGTCGACGCTTCTCCCATGTTCTTCAGGTACCACCAAGATCAGCAAGCTCTGATACCACTCGTTGCAGCCTACGACCACTCACTATAGTCGTATAACCATGTCTGGAATCGTTACGACCACTCTGAATCTGGCTACGATCACGTTGTGACTGCTCCGATCATGCCTCCCAGCTCCGATTGCGTACTCGTAACTTCAGCTGAGAAAGTTACGACCACGTCTTCCGCCGCTGCACTGCGCTTCCTTCGACCACATAGTAAGCTTGATCACCGTAGTCGTAACTCGATTATAACCACGCTGTAATTTACGACCACATTGAAGGCTCTATCAACTGCTGTGGTCGTAACGCTTTACGACCACGTCTTCTCGTCGTGTGACCGTGGTCGTAACTCGCTTACGATCACGTATTCAGCTCTCATGGACACCTCCGCTCGATCACCATTGTTATAAACATATGACCACATCTGTGAACACGTAGAACTCGATACTCGATAGATTTTCTGGAGGCAAAACCGCTCATTCTTCTCTTCTTTATTTCTCTCTATTTGATCACACCGATTGCTCCGATCACACTGATCGCTTTTTCTCTTGCTTGCCCTCTCTTGCTACATTGCTATGCCTTTTTATACCCAACTCTACGACTACGTCTCGGTGACTTGCTACGACTCTGAGACGGACTCGACTTCGACTACGACTTCTACGACTCTGACATGAACTCATACTCGTACATAAACTCAAACACGACTGCGAGCGTACTCGTATACGACCACCAATACTTGACTATGACTATCAACTTTAATAGTTGTCATATTCGGTCTTTCAATTAGATCTGTGACAGTGTCCTGCAACTACTTCCGGCCCATTCAATTGACATGGCGCAAGCTCATACACTACGCGATAATGGTACTGCCCGCAACAGCCTCAACGGAGAGGAATTTCGACTCGGTGGTCCGCAAGTACGCCATAAGGGCGTGATCCAGTTCATATCTACGGTTTGCAGGAGATCATCTACAATACTTGATGTTTAAGCAAATTACAAAACGTAAGCATGAAGATGCCTTGAAAAAAAAACTATTTTTTAGTCGGTTGTTTTTTAGTTTTTTAAAAAACTAAAATTGCTTGTCTGCTCGCAAGCGAATTGAAAAAACAAGGTGGATAGGTTGGGACTCGGTTGCGACCCTCGTTATAAGGACAATCTGGGAGGAGAGGAGTGCTACAGCTTTTGAAAGCCCCTTCAGAGACCTGCAAGATGTTGTGTCGTCGGTAATGGATGAGGCTAGCTATCGGCAGCAGGCAGGAACGTCGGGGTTGCAATCTTTTTTTTTTTTTTTTTGCGAGAATTACAGCCTCGGAATTTTTAGAACTGTTTGATGTAGCTGCGACTTATGGTTTTTAGCTAAAATTTTTTGCGACAAAGATTATAAAAAGAGAGATAACCGTTTGTGATTTTGGTTGATACAGATATTATGCTTTTAACATATACTGCAATTAACTTATAGACCCCGTCTTAAAATAAAATACTCTGTTTAAAAATTAGATACAAAACCACTTGTAAAAGCTATTAAAGAACAGGCCCTTGTGTAAGCGGTCCTTACGAACCGCGTCGTAGGGAGTTCCCTCCAGTCCACTGTCGATGTAATCGTCTTGTATTGGCTACGTTGTAATTTCTTTGTATCTTAGTGCAAAGACACGCAAAGCTTTTAAGAAAAAAAATACTAAAATTAGGATGCGTTTGATGGGGGGAAAAGATACTGGACCTCTTCCTTGTTCCAAGAATTAATTACGGTGGGAGAAATGGTTGTTCCTTCGAGCGGCGACAGGCCGTAGCCCATAAATCCATGAAATCTGAACAAGGAGAGAATACCCGGACTGTGCCGACGATATTGCGCTGGTCAATCTGATAAACCTGCAATTCAACAATTGTTAGGTTCTTCGTAACGCATAGCCGTGTGAAGCCTTAAATGAGGAACATGGCTCCATCCAAATAAGCATCGCATATGGCTGGTTGGCAGGATGGGAGGTCTATAGTGAGTGCAGCAAGAACATTCATGGTAGCTACCATCCAGGACACAAATGAGAGAGGCCGTGCCACCCATGTGGTTGCATTAAGCCGTGCCTCTGATCGCCATGTGAGCATGTTTGCAGCGCAGGTGGTGGATCTCTCCATGGGCTGGTCAGTGAATGCTCAAGTGAAACATTTCCTGATAAAAGCACAGAGAACTCTCTGTGAAGAAGAAAATTTCAATGGTAACATTGTAAATTATCAGCAGAAATAAGAAGAATAGATAAGCTACAGCAGTTTTTACCCCCTCTAGTTACAGAATCTTGTCATGAGAACACATAAAAGATGGAGTAAATGCAGGAGGAATAGTATTTGTGTCGCTTAATTTTGTCACCTAAAGTTTCCCAAGTATATTTTCTTTCTGCTACATGAAGCACCAAATAGTACATTCAGGAACTTAACCAGCATACTTGGGCAAGAGATGACCAGTACAGTAGGACAGCATCTAATACCACTTTTAAAGCCGTCAAAGAATTGGCTGGCCAGTGTATCATAATGGTAAGACAAAAAGAAAACATTTAAAAAAAGGACAAAAAGAAATATGCCAGGTAATATCATAACTCCATATACCCATTATTTTAGCCAGATTGCTAGCGTGAAAATAATTTCATTATGTATTGTGTATTAGTATTACTTTTCTTTCTTTTTTCCTTGTGATGGAGTAGACAGTAGAGCCTCTATAGTGTAGACCTTAAACCTTATAAACGAACAAAACATAGGGGACCAAATAACTCCAGAAGCACATCTAATAGTTTACACTGTAGAAAAACCAACAACACGTTGTGCACTTAATAAAGCACATCCACTCTATGGCGAAACTATAGCACCCACAACATAGACCTACTGGAGCTTAGAAGCATTTCTCCAGCAACAACATCTGCAAAAGCTCTTCAGCAAGAAAATTATGTACTCTAGTTTGTTGCTTCTCCACAATCAGAGTTTCTTCATGAACTCACATGGGTTGAAGAACTGGACCAAGATGAAGAATTCGACATCAGCTATCCAGCTGCTTCATCACCCTTTTGCAAGTCTAATCGTGACACCATCAAGATAAATGTATATGAGAGTATGGTCTCTAACCTGAAGTTTTCTCCTATATAGATTTTTTGTTATGCCATTCCCTATAGCCTTATTAGTCTTTTGAAATGTAAGCAAATAACTCTAGGTCATTCAAGAATTTCATTCTTGTAAATGAGTCATCCTGTTAGTACAGCACACATTGCTTATGTGTGAAGAATTTGTTTAAAAATTGCCAGTGACGCAGAGAAATAGTTATGTACATATGTGAATTTTCAATCCATCACCTCCTGGATTGCTGAAATCAGAGAAAGCTATGACTGTTTCAGCGAAGATTGCTTGGATAATTTCATGACTTCAGCACATGGTGTGTTGGTGCAAATTTGTCACATTAATCTTTTCTAAAGAAAAAAGGCAGAGTAAGCTGATCTGAATCAGATAACAACAAAGAAACATTATTTTACCAGTACGCAAGCCTGACATCCAGTATGTTGCAGTCTTTGTTTAAGCTTGGGGTAATATATCGGACTCCAGGTAAGGCATGAGCGAGGGAAACTCTGCAGCTATGCATCAAGCCAGAAACCAAGCATAGACCTACCTTCAAAGTAATGATCACAATCACTTGTGAGCTTGATTTTTGAGGAACCACAACACAAAACTGTTCTTAATATTAAGTTATTAATTGGATGTCACTGATTCACTTTCTGCAATTACTTAGACAACCTAAATCCATCTCAGTATCATCCGCAAGAGCGCCATCATCCAAGATGTCATCTGAATCTTCACTTTCGACATCCAATACAGCATCATCATCGCCACTACCATCATCACCACCGAATAAGTGTCAAGTAGTCCTCTGAATTGGACGACTCATCAAATTTCCCAAGATTCTTGATCCTTCCTCTATAACCAGTAAGTTGGAGGACCTTATCCTTCCACCGCACCAACGGACACTTTTCTATCAACTCTGTCCCATCATATGCCTCTGTCAAGACGCTCAGTCGTTCCCCCTCTCAGACACATAAAAGATACCATAATGCTTCAGGAGCAACCTCATCAGCTTCTGTGGCATAACAAACGATGGAAATGTGTGAGGTGGTCAATCACCAGCCACTTCTCCAATGTGAAGCTCAGTATCTCGTGCATCACAGCGACTGCCCTCTTGTCAAACTCCTGTGAGCCAGAAGTCAATCCTGTTGCCTCCACATAAGGGGATAGGTAGGTTGTCTTCTGGAAATGCTCGGTATTGCCCGTTTTCCCCATAATGATGTACATTTCCTTGGAATTTGTACTAACTTCTAAAGTCTGGCCAGAATTTCATTGGGAATGGAAGTGAGAGCTCTCCTGGTGGACTGGCATTGGTATTGGCATTGGCACCACCGGCCAATGCTGCCACCTTCTTCACGTGCTCAGTGACCGCCCAGTTTGGGTTCCATGAAACAAGCTCCAAGTAGTCGCCGTCCTCCAATCTGACCACCACCCTGAACTGCTTGGGGAACATGTGCACCCACCGTGTCCGGAGATCATGAGGAAGCCCCATGTCGCACAGGAAATGTGCAATCTTGTTGATCAGGCGTTGTTCGACCGACATCATGAGCAGCCTCGTGACGTACCGGGCGGCCGTGGGCGAGTGCTCCTCCTGCCTCTTCCTCGACGATCGCCTCTGCCTGCGGCGAGAGGCCTGCTCACATTACTCCGCGGCTGTCGCGGAAAACCTCGAAGAGCTGCGGCGAGCGGCGCACGAAGTGGGCCACCTTATTTGGCTTGGTCAGCCCGAGCTGCGGGCGCAGGATCTCTAGGCGCTTGAGCGGGTGACGTGCTCCTCCTCATTCTTGAGCGCGTCGACGACGGTGAGCACCTTGGAGACCACCTTCCACCGTTCGGTGGCCACCTCGAGCGCGTGCACGCGCTTCTTCTTACTCCGGTCCTTGACGCTGCAGCCGTGTGCAGTAGATAGCCGGTAGGGGCAGCGGAATTGACTCTGGCCCTGGCCGCGGCAGCGGAGCAGCTCGGCCAGGCAATTGCGCAAACACGTGGTGTGCATGGCGTACAAGGCTGCCGGAAACGACCCAAACAATAGTCAGACGATGATACTGTTAGATTAGTTTCTTTAATTCTTTAGGACCTCCTAGGGTAGATCTAGCGGGGTGATTCTTTACTCTAGGGTTCGTGTTCTTGAGATAATCCGAGAGGGAGAGAGAGAGGTACTAACCGTCGGATGTGGAGGAGGAAGGGTTGGCCATCGCGGGTACGTCGGTGAAGCTCTGCGCACGGGCAGCGACGGTCGGGGAAGAGGATTGGCGTCTCCCTCGCGGCCGGCGTGTCCCGGGCGGCGACGACTCCTGGCGGCGGCGATCTGGGAAGAAGCAGAGGAGCCGGTGGTCTTCCCGTCGCTACAGCACCCCCTCTTAGGTCGGATTAGGGTTTGTCGGTGGGTCTGGCGGCGGCACGGTGAACCTCGTGTTACGTGCCGCCCCGGCCCCCACCTCTTTATATGGCGCTGGCGACAGGGGCCCACCAGCCATAATGGGCTGGGCGCCCCCGATCAGGGCGCGAGCAAGGGGGGATTTGGCCGTTGGGCTAAATCCCCTGAGATCATTCTAACATTCTCCCCCTTGATCTCAATCTATACTTTATCTTTGATTACTTTTGACTTTACACATTCCATCACAGATTAGTGCATAGAACATGTCTCATCGTCACGGTCAATCGCCGATAGATTCAACAGTTACAATACACCTCTCTGTTCTGAAATAGTTACTTTAATCTTTTTGGGCCATCTTTTAGTCCAGGAATCATAGGCTTTCCCTTAAACCCATGCCGGCTACATGTTCTCTGAACACGTTGGGTGGTAAGCCTTTTGTAAGCGGATCCGCTAACATCTTTGCGGTACTTATATGCTCTAGACTTATAATTTGATCCCGAACTTTATCTTTCACAACATAGTACTTTATGTCAATGTGTTTGGCAGCACCACTTGACTTATTGTTGTGGGCATACGTTACTGCGGGTTCATTATCGCAGTACAACTTAAGTGGTCTATTGATGTCGTCAACCACTTTTAAACCGGGTATGAACTTCTTTAGCCAGTTCACCTACCCCGTAGCCTCATAACATGCTACAAACTCGGTATACATTGTGGACGATGTAGTGACGGTTTGCTTTGAGCTTTTCCACGACATAGCTCCTCCTGCGAGAATGAATACATATCCGGATGTAGACTTTCTATCATCTCCCGCAAAATCAGAATCTGTATACCCCACTATATGGAGTAAATCTGATCTTCTGTATGTCATCATGAGGCCTTTTGTTCCTTGCAAATAACGCAAGACTTTCTTTATCAACTTCCAATGTTCTATTCCAGGATTGCTCTGGAATCTGCCAAGTAACCCAGTAACAAATGCTAAGTCAGGGCGTGTGCATACTTGAGCATACTGTAAGCTTCCGACAGCTGAAGCATATGGAACCGCTTTCATTTGATCGATCTCATACTGGTTCCTGGGGCATTGAAAATCCCCATATCTGTCGCCCTTGACTATAGGTGCAGGTGAAGGACTACATTTATGCATACCAAACTTCTTTAAGACTTTCTCTATGTATGCCTTTTGTGACAGTCCCAATATCCCCTTGTTTCTATCCCGGTGAATTTCGATCCCTAGAACGAACGAAGCTTCACCAAGATCTTTCATATCAAAGTTTGAGGACAAAAACTTCTTTGTCTCCAGTAGCAGACTGACATGACTACTAGCCAGTAGGATGTCATCCACATACAGGATTAGGAAGATAAACTTCTCATCTTTAAACTTTGCATAAACACAGTTGTCCTCTACATTCTCTTTAAACCCAAATTTTCTTATTGTACTGTCAAACTTCAAGTACCACTGTCTTGAAGTTTGCTTTAACCCATATATTGATTTTTCTTTAGGCGGCATCCCATTCTTTCATTTCCTTCCATGATAAAACCTTTCAATTGTGCCATGTAAACATTTTCCTCCAAATCCCCATTAAGAAATGCCGTCTTTACATCCATCTAATGTAACTCTAAATCATAATGTACTACTAATGCCATTATGATTCTGAAGGAATCTTTACATGAGACTGGAGAAAAGTCTCATTGTAATCAATCCCTTCTCTTTGCGTAAATCCTTTTGCCACAAGTCGCGCTTTGTATCTTTCTACATTCCCTTGGGAGTCATATTTTGTCTTGTAGACCCATTTACAGCCTACTGTTTTGGCTCCTTTAGGAATAATTTCCAAGTCCCAGACTTTATTAGTCTTCATGGACCTCATTTCCTCTTCCATGGCCTCAAGCCATTTTGAGGAATTTTCGCTTCTCATGACTTCTTCAAATGAGGTGGGATCATCCTCCATTTGAAATTCCTCTGTATGATAAATCTGATAATCATCAGAAATAGCTGATCTTCTTACTCTTTGAGACCTCCTCGGGGCCTCCTCATTTGGTACATCTTCTGTTTGAGGCTGCTGTTGCTCCCCCTCATCTGTGGCAATAGGTTCTACAGGATCCTGAAGAACAGGTTCCTCATTATCATTCATTGTTGCCACAGGAGGAACAATAACAGGTGCTGGCACCACAGTGTCTTGCACCGTCGGTGCAGCGACAGCAGGTAGTGTGAAGAATGACTCTTGAATCATCGGAGTGGGCGCATACACCCGCTTCTCTTCAAGGTCAATTTCACGAGCTACCATACTTCCTCTCATCATTTCATCCTCTAAGAAGACAGCGTGTCTCGTTTCTACAAACTTTGTATATCTATTTGGACAGTAGAAACGAAACCCTTTTGACTTTTCAGGGTAGCCAATGAAATGGCAACTTACTGTTTTGGGATCAAGTTTCCCAAGGTTTGGGTTAAATACTTTAGCCTCAGCAGGGCTCCCCCACACACGTAAGTGGTTTAGTGAGGGAACTCTTCCTGTCCACATCTCGTACGGTGTTTTGGGCACCGACTTACTAGGCACTCTGTTGAGAATATGAACGGCGGTTTTCAACGCCTCCATCCATAAACTCAATGGCAGTGTGGAGTAGCTCATCATGCTTCGCACCATATCCATCAGGGTACGGTTGCGTCTTTCAGCTACTCCATTTTGCTGAGGTTCGCCCGGTGTAGAATACTGGGCCACTATTCCATTTTCCTGTAAAAACCTTGCAAAAGGTCCAGGAACTTGTCCATATGGGGTATGTCGACCGTAGTACTCCCCCCCACGATCAGATCGGACTATCTTAATCTTTAAATCGTGTTGGTTTTCAACTTTAGCCTCAAATATCTTGAATTTATCCAAGGCTTCATTTCTTTCTTTGATTGGATAAATATATCCATAACGGGAGTAATCATCCGTGAATGTTATGAACGAGTCATAACCATCCACACTTTTCACAGGAAAAGGACCACAAATGTCTGTGTGAACAATTTGTAGAACTCCTGTGCTTCTTTTAGCGTCTTTTTTAATTTTCTTTACATATTTTCCTTTAATGCATTCTCTGCATTGTTCTAAGTCTGAGAACTCTAATAGAGGAAGAATTTCATTCTTAACAAGTCTTTCTATTCTCCCCCTCGAAATATGGCCTAAACGACAGTGCCATAATTTCGATGATTCATTATGAGTTCTCTTTCGTTTTCTGTTCGCATTCACAGGCGAGGATATACGCTCATTCACATCACATACGGAATTCACATTTTCTCGAAGTGACAACAAATAAAGCTCATTCTGTAAGATGGCAAGACCAACACATTCTTTATTAAACATTATTTCACACTTGCCATTTCCAAAATTACAATCATAACCATCTTTGTCCAAATTTGAAACACTAATCAAATTCCTCTGTAAAGAGGGAACAAAAAAGACATCTCTAAGTAAAGGATTGGATCCATTAGCTAACTTCAGCTTGGACTCCATTTGCAACTTTAATGCATCTTTCGTTTCTTTGCGTAGTCCTCGTCGAACGGAATCCCTGTAAGGAATTAGCAACATGAACAGTTGCTCCTGAGTCAATCCACCAAGTGGATTTCGAATATTGCACATACAGGCATTCATTTATAAAGGTAATAATGTTCTCACCTTTCTTTGCCATTATCATCTTTAAATAATCAGGACTGTTCTTCTTGTAGTGTCCCGTCTTCTTGCAGTGAAGACACTGATCTTGTCTACAGCAAATTTATTCTATTGAGGCTGATGGACAGAGGCTTTTCCCTTGTTCTTTGAGAAGGGGTTACTGTTGAAGTTCTTTTTCTTGTTATCCCTCACATAGTTGATAGAACCACCATGTGAGGATTTGATTCTTTCCTCCTCTTGCACACACATGGCTATGCACTTTTCCAAGTCCCATTTTTCGGGCTGCATGTTGTAGTTGACAACAAAAGTGTCAAACTCTTTTGGCAAGAAAGCAAAAACCAAATGAATAAGGAACTCATCCTTGAGAGCCAAATCCATTGGTTTAAGCTTGGATGCCATGTTGCTCATCCTAAGAATGTGCTCTCTTATGCCATTGCCACTGCCAGAATACCTTTCTGTTACCAGCTGCTTAATCAGCTGTGTAGCATAAGTCTTTGAAGAGCCAGTGAACTGACTCTTTATTTTATCAAGATATTCTGTGATAGTGTCACACTCTGCAATTGAGCCCACAATCGCAGGCTCAATTGTGTTCTTTATCACAGCCATACATTTCTTGTTGGCTGTGGTCCATTTCTTATGATCAAGGTCATAAGACATCTGTAAAGGAGCATGATCCCTCTGTCTTTTCTGCCATGCAGTATCATCCTCATTTTGTTCCCTCACTGGTGCCAAAAACTCAGTGGGACGTGCTGTAGTGAGGACCCAGTCCACCTCAGCCAAGATAAACGCTAAGTCTATCTTTTTCTTCCACTCTCCATAATTATCACCTTTGAGAGTGGGGATCTCTCTGATACAACTCATCAAGTTGTATCCGCCTGAAATATATTTCAAATAAAGTGAGAACGTTGGTTAAAAATACGACATACAATTTAAATCATTTTATCTATACATTAAATCTACATCACCGTTGGGCAGAAATAGAAATAATGCATAAAATCATCAATTAAAAAATTATAATACTGCTATTATCAATGTTGGTCAGAAAATAACAATATCATAATTATCTGGGATTTATATCTATTTTTCCAAAATTAAATTCTCCCGTTGGTTCGAATTTAATAATGAAAATCAATCAACATTAACTTTTGCAGCGGAAACTGTAATTATTCTAAAAATAATTCAATATTCAGAAGCATTATACAGTACACATTTAATCTCTGAAAAAATTAACACATTGGTGCAAAAATTTACAGAGAATTTGGATCAAATTTCATTGAAATTCATTAAAAATTGCTTCTGAAAATCATTATAATCAATAAAAATCCAATTTTGGATTTACTGTTCAATTCGGCCTTTTGGCCCATTCTTTCGGCCGCGGCCCAGCCGGCCCGCTCTCCCCGCGCCTCTCGCGCGCGCGCGCGTCCACGCAGCCAGCGGCGCGGCCTCCTCTAGCGTGGCCCATAGCGGCCTCTTTCTCACCGCGCGGCCCAAAAACCGCATCGGCCCGCGAAATCTTGACCGTCCGATTGGATCGGACGGCCGATACGCGTGCGCGGCGGGGATAACACCCCGAAACCCTAACCCTAGCCCCATTTCCGCCTTCCCCTTTGCGAAAAAAACGGAGCGGCACGGCACCGGGTGATTGTGGCGCACTCGCGCGGAGCGACGGCGGCGCAACCGGGCGGAGAGCGTCGGCGGCGCAACCGGGCGGAGAGCGTCGGCGGCGGGCTCCCGCGGAGCGGCGGCGCCATCGGCACGGGCCGACAGCGGCGGCCCCCGACGCGGAGCGCGACGGCCCCATGGGAGGCGGGGCGCACGGAGGGGCAACCCCGAGCCGGCAACGGCGGCGCGGCCACCCGGAGCACGCGACGGCGGCCCGAGGCGCCGGCCGGCGGCGACCGACGTAGCGCACGGCGGCGACCTCACCCGTGAGTCCCAATCTCTCCCCTCTTTCTCTTTTTCTTTTGCCGATCTGGGAAGCTAGGGTTCGGGATCTCTTTTCTTTTCTTTTCCCGCATCTAGATCTACTCCTAGATCTCGCTCTGATACCATTGTTAGATTAGTTTCTTTAGTTCTTTAGGACCTCCTAGGGTAGATCTAGCGGGGTGATTCTTTACTCTAGGGTTCGTGTTCTTGAGGTAATCCGAGAGGGAGAGAGAGAGGTACTAACCGTCGGATGTGGAGGAGGAAGGGTTGGCCATCGCGGGTACGTCGGTGAAGCTCTGCGCACGGGCAGCGACAGTCGGGGAAGAGGATCGGCGTCTCCCTCGCGGCCGGCGTGTCCCGGGCGGCGGCGACTCCTAGCGGCGGCGATCTGGGAAGAAGCAGAGGAGCCGATGGTCTTCTCGTCGCTACAGCACCCCCTCTTAGGTCGGATTAGGGTTTGTCGGTGGGTCTGGCGGCGGCACGGTGAACCTCGTGTTACGTGCCGCCCCGGCCCCCACCTCTTTATATGGCGCTGGCGACAGGGGCCCACCAGCCATAATGGGTTGGGCGCCCCCGATCAGGACGCGAGCAAGGGGGGATTTGGCCGTTGGGCCAAATCCCCTGAGATCATTCTAACAAATACGAAACCAACGGGAGGAGGAAGCGAGGGGCTCCGAAGCTAATGCGCTGCTGATCGGCGGCGAGAGGAGGAGGTGGCGCAGGAGGTTGGGAGCACATTCAAAAGCAAACGCAAATGCAGATGTCATATTGCTGGGGAACCGAATCCCTTACCTGCCGCCTCATCGGAGATGGAGGGCGTCCGGCGGGATGGCGGCGCTAGACTGGGGGAGAAGGGGAACGACGAGACGCGCGACTGATCAGGTGGTGATCGGTTCGGCTGATAAGCTCATGGCTTATGTCTGAAAACACTGTAGCTGGCTGAAAAAAGTACTGTAGCTGACAAAGGCTTATTTAGCATAATTAAATTTAAAAATTTTAAAAATATAAAAAATATGTTAGCCCATTACGTATAATACAAACAAATACGGGAAAAAAAAGAACCCACAGAAAAGCTCAACAAAAAGTCAAAAGTTCAGAAAAGGACGAAACTTATAAATAGTGAAAAATAAGCTAGAAGCCGAGTTATCAGGGCCGAACCGATCACCACCTGAATCGATCGATTTGCCTGTTGATTTGGTCCGACTAGACCTGTTACGGAAGCAGGGTCAATTATGTCATTCCCTCTCATGGGCTCAGCCAACAAAACCGACGCTAACGCCGTGGACAGAGCAGTAAAAAAGGGTAAAAAAATGGAACGGCGTGTTCTTTCAATGGTATTAAAGTGTAAGAGATTCTTTTAGTGATATATATAAAACAAAATTTGTGATCTTTCAATGTCATAGAACCATTTTTTTCTTAAAAATGCGGTTGCATCCAAGGCGAAGTCAGACAACAGGAGCATTGAGGTCACCTCCATTGCACGATGGTGCCCCCTCCAACGATGAACAGTAATAAACAGTAATTTTCTATAAGATTTGCTAAATTTCATTGGGGTCATTAGACATCAATGCTCCTACACTAGCTTCGCCCCAGCTTCGCCCCTAGTTGCATCTCTAGAACATGTCCATTAAAACTCTACTCATCCTGGCTCTATCTTTGGGAGACGCTCTACAGGAATCTGGTATGGACATGGTGAAAAACTCCGGGCCATAGTTGGGCATGTTTCAAGTCCAGTTTAGAACCAATCTCCATAGTCGACACCAACCCAGCCTCAAGCCCTACAAGAGTCGTAGCAATCCAGTCCACCTGTCGACATCTTCTCCCTTCCGACAAATTTAGGAAATACAAGTGTAGGTGGTCGAGAAGGGGAGGAGATAGACTATTTTGAGAATGGTGCTGAATAGGTGGTAGAATCTTGGATGGGGCCTTTAAGGGTGGGTTTTTAGGCCTCGTCCCATACAATATTTTCCCCTGCAAATCCTGTCTAGATCCATGTTGCCTGCCTCCTTCTGCCCATCCACCATGTCGGACCCTGTTGCTGCCACCTCTCGATGCTCCGACCATTCGCTCATGGGTCCTCCTCGACACACAGTTGCACATCGTCCACTGCAGGAACACAACCACCGCCATAGGCTTGATGAGCACTAGTTGCCCCATCGAGGTGTCCTTCGTGCTCGCCGATCCTCTGGCCATCTCTGTCTGCTTCATCCACTGCCTCAACCTGATGGAGGGCGACTTCCGAGGAGAGCCTCAGATCATCAGCGCGGTGGACACCCTCGTCCTCCTTTGCGTCCCCTTCACCGGCAAGGCTAGCCATTAGCCATTCGACGATTCCTTCATCTATAGGGTAGGCCCCGGGGGCGACTTCCGAGGAGAGCCTCAGATCATCAGCGCGGTGGACACCCTCGTCCTCCTTTGCGTCCCTTTCACCGGCAACGCTAGCCATTAGCCATTCAACGATTCCTTCATCTATAGGGTAGGCCCCGGGGGCGACTTCCGAGGAGAGTCTCAGATCATCAGCGCGGTGGACACCCTCGTCCTCCTTTGCGTCCCCTTCACTGGCAACGCTAGCCATTGGCCACTCGACGATTCCTTCATCTATAGGGTAGGCCCCGGGAAACCGTCTCTTGACCTTATCCCACAGCCCTACCATTTGGTATCTACGAAGAGGCTAGCATCTTACCCTACGGCGACGGCGTCGGTGACCGCCACGTCGTGGTCATCCCTGTTGCACGGCCCAAGCCTGCTCCTCGGAAGTATGATCTCCACATCTTCTCATCCAGCACATTGCACATCAGAATACCGAGCCCAGTGAGACCCCTCCGGACGTGACCACCCTGCGCGCTGGTTTGATGGTTCGTCACCTTGACGTAGTCAGTCTCCGCGTCCCCAGCCATCTAGGCCACCGTAGTGCTCCACGACTGGCTCTCGGACGAGAAGACTTGGAGCTCATACTTCCCAGGTCTGAGCTGCGCAAGGATGACCACGACGTAGTGCTCGCTGACACCGTCGCTGTAGGTTAAGATGTCAGCCTCGTTGGGGAAGCCATCAGGTGGATACGGTCTCGGGATAAGGTCGAGAGACGTTTTCCCTGGGCCTGCCCTGTAGACGAAGTGATCTTCGGACGGCACGCGGCCGGCGCTACCTTTGAAGGCGACGCACAGGAGGACGAGGGCGTCCGCCACGCTGAGGATCTGGGGCTCCCCGTGGAAGTCACCCTCCGTCATGCCGGGGCAATGGACGAAGCAGAGAGACGCCCGGGGGATCGGCGAGCACGAAGGACACCTCAACGGGGCGGCCGGCCCTCGTCAATACTGTAGCGGTGGTTGCGTACATTCCTGCAGGGCCGATGCGCGATTGTGTGTCGACGAGGACCCAGGGGCGGCCGTCGGGGCATCGGGAAGTGGCGGCACCGGCGTCCGGCATGGCGGATGGGCGGAAGGAGGCGGGCGGCAGTATGGATTTGGGAATTAGGGTTTACCCCTCGCTCTCTTGTAAGGGTCGGGGCTGGGTTGGGCCTACTGCGGAGATCTGTTCCGAGCCTGCACTTGATCCGTGGGCAACCCAACCATGACCCAGATGCAGCGTCTTCCTGAATGGCCCATTCTCCCTCCTAACCGGTCCGTAAAAGATTAGGCCATGCTCATTAAAATTTCTGTTTCTGATCACTAACTTTTTTACTTTTGTTTTTTTCCGGCGATATAGCTTTCATAGGTTTTTTTGTCTTATTTCTTTTTCTTGTCCATAATACTATTATATTTTTATTTTTATAAATTTAATTACGCTAAAAAATTTACTATCAATTACAGTATATTTTTAACCATTATAATACAAAATAACCTATAAGCCAGGCTCTTAAACCCAAATAAGCATCACCACCTAAGTCGAGCGTGGCCCTCAGCGGAGAGAAAACTCGTTGAATTGATTTCCCTTGGATCGGTTGAATGTGACCTTGAAAAACATCAGCATTCCGAGATGCACAATTTGGCTCGACATGTGTCTTCAGATGTTGGATTTTGCGGCCTCTCCTCCTCTGTCATCCACATAAGAGGATAGCATAAGATCTTTCTGGAGATGTTCCAAAGTGGGGAACTCCAAATAGGAGTTCTTTTTTTGTAGGATTCAGAAACGTATACCACCTAGGAGACACGTATATGTGTACTTCCGGGTATGTAGTATTTTTTGCTAAGACAATAAGGGTCTGTTTGGTTATCTGCATGTAGCTTGGCTCGCATGAGCTCATGCAATGGGCATGTGTTTGGTTGCCTAGTTGGCTTTCGGAGCCAGGCCCATCTCATGCAAATTTCTCTCCCAAGCCAGGCCCGAGGGAAACGAAGAGAGGGTCCTTCGCTCCTCAGCCTGGCCCGTCGGATGCAAGCGCACGGCGCCCGAGGGAAGGAAGGAGAGCGGAAGAGGCGGCGACTCCGCTCGGGTCGGCCGAATCCGGGCCGGAGGTCGAGGGGAGGCCGGAGGGGAGGCTGCCACCGGTAGGGCGCCGGCCGGATCTGGACCGGCGGCGCACTCCCGCTCCACGGGCCGCACCGTGCCGGGCCGCCGAGAGAGGGAGAGAGAGAGAATGCGTGCGGAGGGGGGACGGCGGCGGAGAGCCCGAGGCCGGTGGAGGGGAGCCCGAGGTCGGCAAGCTGAGCCACCCGTGCGTCGTCGTGCCGCCGGAGGTGAGCCCGAGTGCGGGGGGGAGAGAGGTAGGTGGCAGAGGGAAGGTAGGGGCTGCGGGAGAACCACCGGCGCCGCCGCGCCTGGCCGCGCGCCGACCGCACCGCCCCGGGCGGAGAAGGTGAGGGGGAGGAGGCCGGTCGGCCAAATGAGTGGAGGGAGAGAGAGAGAGACGGGTGAGGGAGAAGGCCGGTCGGCCGAATGAGTGGAGGGAGAGAGAGAGACAGGCCGGGCAACCAAACACCATCTTTACTCATACAGCTTCAACGGATACAGGCAACCAAACAAGCATATTTGCATGTGCTTAGCCAGGATGAGACTAGCCAGGATGAGCCATACGAGCTGGGTTGAGAAGATACGGGCAACCAAACAGACCCTAAGTGTATACTAATTGACTTATAAGCAAATAGGAGTTTCTTCCGAAGGCAGAAGGATATATGATTGATGATATGAACAGAATGAGCCCTTTGCACTGTAAGGTTGTGTTTGGTTTAGGGACAAGGTGGGATGGGATGGTCCTGTCCCTGGTTTTGGGATGGGATGATCCTATTTTTTGTTTGGTTGGAGGGATAGAGTCATCCCTGTTTTTTGTTTGGTTGGAAGGATAAAGTGGGATGGAATGGTCCCATCCTTTGTTTGGATGGAAGGATGAAGGTGGGACATGTGTGGCATTTGAGTTTTTTTTTAAAAAAAAATTGAAGGCTATTGCTGATATGTTTCTACACATAAGCCTTTGAGTTTTTTTTAAAAAAATTAAACAAAACAGTACTTAAAAAAACAAAGAGGTGGGATGACTCTATCCCATGTGGGATGACTCCGTCCCATGAAAAAAAGAGGATTGCCTGGTCCCGGATCTACAAGGAATATTCCTAGTGGGATGTCCTTGACTCTGCTTGTCTCTCATCCAAACACCTACAAAAACGGGTCCATTCCATCCCGTCCCACCTAGTCCTTGCAACCAAACACATGGTAAGGAAAGCTTGAACTCAGAGAATTCACAGTGAGCCTCAATATAAGCCTAGTGTATAACATCAGCTTAGAACTTTAGGCTTAATGCATGAATAGTTTGTTCCGTGGTGTAGGTTTAGACTTTGAGGTGATATGGGCAGTAGTATTTGTAGGTTCGATGCCGGTTTCAGCTGGGTTTCCTTGTAGCCGCCACGAATTATCCATTGCCTATAGCATGCCCGATGGTCGCCGTCGATCGTAGGCTAGCCCCCCTTTGCCGATCTGGATTCCCCTTTCATCTATTGCAGCCCCACTGCTCCGCCGCCGAGTTCATGGTACATCCAAGAATTCATCCTCGCCGGCGAGAAAACAAGCTTAACTCCGGCCGGTAACAAAAATGGTAGACGTTGTGCGTCGCTCAAAACGTTCTATATGGCCGGGCTCTGTTAAAAGCTGTAGATCTACGAGACTACGACACACTAGTAGTCCAAAGAATTCATTTACTGAAGGGTGAAGGACCTGCAATGCATAGGATGGAAGGGACTCGATCGACATGTGTCCACGAGTACCAAGCTAGCACGTCAAATCAAACGAAAGATTGTGAAAACACGGATATGAACAGCGATGCAAGTCCTTTATCCTTTACGAGTCATGCATTATTCACGAGATCTTTTCGCCGTTTTTGTTGTGCTTGCTACCACCAGTAGCACTGTACTCTTGTCCAAGAAATACGATGCTTAATTCCAGTCAGTGGCGGAGGACCCGATAGGGCAAGGTCTGGCGTGCGCCAGACCTTGATGCGGGCGGCAGGAGGCGGGCGGGCGGCGGGAGGCGTGCGGCGGGCGACCGTCGAACACACCGCCGCCATTCACCACCTCTCGGCCAACCACAGCTCACCCCGCAGCTCCACCACCGCGCCACCAAGCGCCGCCTTCATCCACCACCCCTCCATCGCGCCTCCTCTTCCTCTACTCCGGCCGGCGAGCCTCCTTGCCTCTCTCCGCCGCCTCTCTCTTCCTTCTCCCCACCGGCGCTGGCACTCTCCTCAGTTCGGCCGCCGCTTCCTTGATCTCCCCCTGCAACTCGCCACTGCCGGCCAACCGCTCCTCCGCACACCTCGTCGCCACAGCGCCGCCGCCCTGCATCTTCTCCTCTGCTCTTCCTCATCGCCGCTCCTTCTCTTCCTCTCCTCCACAGAACCGCGCCATCTCTATTCCTCCTCCTCCATCCGAGCGCCGCCGCCTAACGGGAGGCGGGAGACGGGCGGGCTGCGGGAGGCGGGAGGCGGGCGGCCGGCGGGCGGTGGGAGGCGGCCGGCGGCGGGTGGCGGCGGGCGGGCGGGCGGCGGCGGGCGGCCGGCGGGCGATCCGCCCCACTTCATTTTTTCCCCGTCCTCCGCCACTGATTCCAGTCCCGGGCGTACGTACGTACGGTTCCACGAAAAATCCAGCTCGTGGTGTACAAGTCCTGTTCGTTGAGCTGTGCAGTCAGCCATGCCAATGCCATCCACCCTAGCTTTTCCCCCAAAGAAGAGAAGAGTTGCTTCTCTTGACAAATCAACAAGCCTACTACTGTTTGATTAATCTTCCATTGAAGAAAGGGAAAGCACCTGGAAGAGAGCCGAGCTCGCACATTCTCTTACTAGTCTCTCAGCTAAACTTGATTGCAACTCAACCGGTAGTCTGGTACAGGGTAGTACCAGTAGGAGTGCCAGCTAATGCAACACCTGTTGGTATTATCCAAGACGGAGCTCAAGTCGTCGCTCTTGCAGGCTGAACAAACACATGCTGTTGTCTTCTGAAGTTTGAACCACCGTGCTCAGGCAGACTAATTTTTTGTACGGATAACCCATTTTTTATTCGAAAATACAGAAATATACCCGCGACAAAATTTTTTACACAAATAGGCTCGAGTCGCCAAACCATTGGGCGATTTACGCTTATCGCCCCACCAACAAGCGACTTATAAAGAATCTGGTAACCGTTGGACGATTAAATGTAATCGCCTCCCCGTTAAGCGATTAAATTGAATCACCCCCCCGTTCGGCGACATAAAGAGAGTCGCCCAACGGGGGGGCGACTGCATGTGACTACAGCCCGACGGCCAAGCCCTCTTTTCTTCCCCACGCCTGCTCGCCAATCTACCTCTAGACGACTGCATGGTGATCCCGTCTTTCGGTTTTGTGAATTTTGTAATTTGAAACTCGTAAAAAATGTGGTATAGTCACATATACTGTTAAGTCGCACAAGAACTGGTATTTAATATTTGTCACATTACTTGATATAGAAATAATTTTCTATACGAAAAGAAGAGATAATAGCATTGTTTGAATTTAAATGAACTTTATAATATAACGCAGTAACATGCCGCGTATTTATCCATTACATGCATGACATACACCCCTCACTCCCCACCCTAAGGTGTTCCGTCACCGCGCCCGCGTCCTCCCATACGGCCCCGCTTGGCCGTCCTCCGGTGCAACGGATTACGAGGCGGGTGACGAGGGTTCGAAAAAGTAAAACGATCAGGTGGGTTTCGCACCCGCGGCTGCGCCGGTGGAGTCAGCTGCACCTCTGGCTGTGTGGCCTCCGGTGCACCGGGGAGGCCACTGCCGGAGAGAACCTCCGGTGCTGCGTCGGAGGACGGCCCAGGCCAGTCCGCAAAAAACTGGTCCACCTCGATGTGGCCCGGGGAGAAGCGTCCCTGCTGCTAGTAAGGACCTGCAATAGTAATATCGTTAGTTCGTTGCATGTCGTCTTAGGATAAAAACAAGATCGGACGATGCGTACCCGTACATGGCGCCATGAAATCATCCGTGTGGAAGCCGGGGATGTACGTAGGAGGTGTATGAGGGCGTGACCAAGCTGAACTCCCTGGCTGGTCCGGGGGAGGTGGACGTGTCCACGTAGAACTCCCTGGCTGCTCCGGGGGAGGTAGACGTGTCCACGTACTACCTCCGGAGTAGTGCCACGCTGGTCGGGGTGGCACTGGTGGTCGGGGTGCACTGGGCGTAGGTGTGGAGACCGCCGGTAGCCTCGTGCAGGACAGTAGGCTGACGATACGTCTACACCCGGCCTCCATCCGTCGCGCAAAGCTGACGGCCTCCTCGCGGGTCAACTCCCCACCTGTGCCCCACCTCTGCGCTAGTGCGGAGGACTCCGACCACATCGCAACACCGACGTCAGCCTGGACAAAAAGACATAGAATAGTCCATCATCGAAACGATATTGCCATTTGAGAATTTTTGAAATTACAAGTTACGTACCGCGATGTGAGCGTCGCGTGCGAAGTGCGCAGGGTACGCATCTGTCGGTGCGGCGACGTGTGGGGCAGGTGGGTCAACGACATGTACCAGCCTGGTACGAGTCCGCCCCTGGTACCAGATGAGGTACTCCGCGTAGTCGGCTATGTCGTATGGCCGGTCCTCCTCCACGCGGTCATCCAGTGCACCCTCCCACTGCGCAATCCAGGGCTGCATCCTCCTGGACCAGTCCGTGCCTTTCTTGACGCCCTTCGTGTTGTGCCTGTTTATGGAACCATTACGTAATGTAAGTACTTGCGATCACAATAGTAAGTACGTACAAAAATATTAGAAGCGATCACTCACGCGTGCACGCGCGGCGGAATCGACGGCTCGACTGGTACAGGAAGTGCCTGCCGCAGCCCAAACTGCCGCATCACTCGCTGCGGTGCGTAGTCCTCCACGTAGATGCTGTACACGAGCTTCCGGCGGGTTAGTCAGAAAGCCTGGTCACGCCAGCACAGTGCAGACAGCCCGTCAGGAGCACGGGCCTGCACTGCCTCCGCTGAACTGCTCCACGAAGGGGTGGTACGCCCGCGTGACCTGCACGTGCGCGAACTGTACCTGCAAGAAAGGCAAATTGTTTAGTACGACGATCGTTAATAAGTTGACTACGATAAAATAAAACTCACTCGTCGACGACACCAAATAGAACCCATCGTCGGCCGGTCGATGTCTCCCCCCGGGTACATCTCGGCCCCGTAGGGACCCATGTCGTCTAGTACAGGTCGTCCGAGACTGAAGCGCTCGAACGACCACAACTGCAGCAGCAGGGGACATCCCGTGAGGATCGAGTTCGCCTTAATCCTCGTGCACGCATCGCATAGGCCGCAGTACGTCGCGGCAAGTGCGGCCGATCCCCAGCTGATCTGGACGGCCTCGCCGTCCGCAATCGCCCTCGCATAAGCGATAAGGCGCGCGTCAACGGTGTTGCCGTGGCTGGTCGTGAAGAGCACCCAACCAAACAGCCACAACACGTAAGCCTCCAGGTGGCGCGCGACCTGGTAATCGTCAGCATCTGCAACCATGCGCTCAACCTGAATGCGAACAAGTTCTTATTAGTATGTATTTGCACAAATAAGAGTTTCGAAGACGCGATCGACTTGAAACACCACGTACCCGGTACTGTGCCAGCCACTTCAGCGTCGGTCCATGCTTCTGCCTCTCGTCGAAGATGTGGTGGTGATCGGCCGGTGGAAGGACCCCCTGGAATCTGCCGAGCAGGTCATCGCGCCACTCGGCGGGCCTCCGGTAGGAAGGCAGCGTCTCCCGCGACCGGAAGGCCAAGGAGTAGGGACACGTCCTGCAAGGTCGGCGCCATCTCCCCGACTGGTAGATGGAAAGTGTGCGTCTCGGGCCGCCAACGGTCCACCAAAGCCGTCAGCAGGAAACGGTCGAACGAGAAGCGTCGTGATCGCTCCACGCCCGCCTCGTCCCCCTCCCCGGCCAAGGCACCTCCGTCCTCATCCGTGGCCTACACCATCCGGGCAAGAGGGAGAAGTCCGGCATCCCGCAGCCTGCAAATAAAGTGAAGGTCAGCATTAAATGTTTTTATGGTAATACTAAAACGTTGGCGTAGTGCAAACCTGGCAGTCCAACGGGGGTCGAGTCCCCAGGCCACACGAGGTGTGCGTGCCCGGACCACTCCCAGCTCAGTCGACTCGTCCGTGCTCCCCGGTGGCGGCGCACGACGGGAAGCGCGGTGCACGCGGTCCAAGTGCTCGTCCAACAGCGGGTACCACCAGTCACCCGCCATAACTGCAAAATTATCTAAATGTAAATTTGTACACTACATTTTCTACAATAATACATGAAAAATAGTATACAAAATTTCGACACAACAATTTTCTACATTTAAATTTTCTTCATTTCAATTTTGTAAACTGCATCTACATTTATACATTGAATGATCTACAATAAATTTCTAAAGTAAATTTTCCACAATAATACATTACAAATATTATACAAAAAACTATATTTTTCTACATTTAAATTTGTATATCTAAATTTGTAAACTGCATCTACATTTCTAAATTTAATGTTCTAAACTAGATTTTCTAAACTAAATATCTAAACTAAATATCTAAGCTAATTTTCTAAACTAAATTTTCTAAACTAAATATCTCAACTAAATATCTAAACTAAATTTGTAAACTAAATATCTACACTACATTTTCTAAACTAAATTTATCTAAACAAATTTTCTAAAGTAAATTTTCCACAATAATGCATTACAAATATTATACAAAAAACTATATTTTTCTACATTTAAATTTGTATATCTAAATTTGTAAACTGCATCTACATTTCTAAATTTAATGTTCTAAACTAAATTTTCTAAACTAAATATCTAAACTAAATATCTAAGCTAATTTTCTAAACTAAATTTTCTAAACTAAATATCTCAACTAAATATCTAAACTAAATTTGTAAACTAAATATCTACACTAGATTTTCTAAACTAAATTTATCTAAACAAATTTTATAAAATAAACTTTCTAAAATTAGGAAAATACCTGCAAATCCCGCGGCTTCTCCTCTCTCTCTCTCTCCTTCTCTTCTTCCCTCTCCTCCCCCTCTCCTTCTCTTCTTCCCTCTCCTCTCCCTCTCCTTCTCTTCTTCCCCTCTCCTCCTCCTCTTCCTTCCTCTCTTCTGCTTCTGTCTTCCTCGCGCGGCGGAGAGTGAATGCCGAGCAGGCGTGGGGAAGAAAAGGGGCTTGGCCGTCGGGCTGTATTCACATGCAGTCGCCCCCCCCCCCGTTGGGCGACTCTTCTTTATGTCGCCGAACGGGGGGCGATTCAATTGAATCGCTTAACGGGGAGGCGATTGCATTTAATCGCCCAACGGTTACCAAATTCTTTATAAGTCGCTTTTTGGTGGGGCGACAAGCGTAAATCGCCCAATGGTTTGGCGACTCGAGCCTATTTGTGTAAAAAATTTTGTCGCGGGTATATTTCTGTATTTTCGAATAAAAAATGGGTTATCCGTACAAAAAATTCCAAACTACTCCTACGAGTTAAGGCCCGTTTATTTCGATTTAACCTTTTAATTTATTTTTTACTATTTCTAAATTTTATTTGTTTCTAGTTTTTTTTATCAATTCTTTTTTCCCGTATTCGTTTGCATTGCCCATAATAGGCTAACCTATTTTTTTCTATTTTTTTTTAAAATTTAATTACGTTAAATAAACTATCATTAGTTATAGTATAATTTTAGTTAAAAACCATCTTTTTTTTTCAGCCTAACTGAACGAGCGGTAATTCTTTGTTTTGTCTCTCGTTGATTTCTGGAGTAATATCTTGCTGCAGGCCAACGAGTGCTAGCTAGCTTCTGCCGCCGTGTGCTGCGTTGTCTCGGACTTGGTCTAAAGCAGACGTCACCGCGCGATTCGGGTTCCTTGCGGGAAACAGATCGGATCTTGGAAGGAACCATGTCATGGCATGCCATGCCCATGCTTGTGCGAATTGACCTGCTCCTTTTCTCAAACGCCATTTTGACTTTGCAGTCTCAATGATCTCATCTCCTCTGCCGTCGAGATATTGCTCCATGTTAAACACTGGGTGTCTGGGCTGCTTCATGCTTCTTTAGAAATGGTAAGTTGCCGGGAGAATTTTATTATATGGTGCATCGATTTGACCTTCTCGTGTTGTACTACGCCCTGCTGAATCCAGTGCTTCTTGTCCACGGAACACCCTTTGCGATGCTTCGTTCTCTGCGGATTTGCAGCGAGATTTGCTCGTCATTGCAGGGCTCCGCGTTTTAAAATACCGGCCTAGTTTGACATTCATAGGGTTAGCCATGGCTTTTAGAAACTTGCTTTCTGTGTCTGGCCGGCAGGCTAGATCCAGTTTTGACTTTGTGATCGTGAATTAGGGATACCACTGTCGAACCTTTCATGTGGTTTTGGGACAGAAGTTCCTCGGATCCGAAGCATCAATCATCACCTGAATAATAGAAACCGAGATCGTGCACATTGCAACTTGCAAGAGCGCTAGCTCGTGCAAATTAAGGCCCGCAGAGAACTTAAGTTTTTGGCTTTGGATATAAGCTTTTAGTTGAAATTGCATCGTAATAGCTCATAGTTTTTTTCTAAATTATTTAAATAAAAAATTAAAAACCTAATTATACTATCATAAATAATGCAAATAAATAAAAAAGGAAAGGCCAAAAGTCAAAATTAAAAATCGACGAGTTTTAAGTGGTTTCTAATTTAAATAAACCAAAAGTTAAAAGTAAGAAACTGAACGTTTAGAGTAGAGTTATTTTTCTTTTAAAAAAACTTTAAATTAGAAGTTCTAGCTCCTTCACCGCGGAGGCGACTGTTCCGAGGCGTGTTAGGCACGTTACGGGGAACAAGATCAGCGAGCATGATCGAGCAGGCGCGCACCGCACGACAGTGTGTGTCGAGAAATCATTTCTGGATGCAAACCACGACAGAAAAAGGCGTTCAGAAAAAACTTTGAAGCGAAAAAGGTGTTCAAATTAGCAACATCCATCCCGATCGACGTTTCTGCACGGTGTCACGAGTTAATTAATCGATCTGAAGAGGAGAGGACCGGGGAAGAAGAAAAGGGTGTTTATACTTTTGGTTTTTTAGGTTCATTTGATGTTGTTTGAGCTTTTTCATTGTAGCAGCTATAATTTATTTCGGCATCTAAAAAATAAAAAAGACATATTCTTCTATCTCAGACAATACAAAGGAATATAAAAAAGATAAAAGTCTAAAAAACCAAAAAAATTAAGAAATCATTACTATTATAAAAGAATAAGTTGGTGGTCGTACGTCCCTTCTCCTCCAACCGCTCCATTCTCAACTTCTCATCATTTTCCACATTTCAATTGATCAGAGTAGCTTTCTTCCATAGCATAATTTCCTATATTTCCAATAAATTTCGTTGTAACGCATGACAGATAACTAGTAAAAAATTAAGAAGCTAAAATCATAGACCCAAAACAGAAAGCAACGGGTTTTGAGTAGCGGTCGCTGAACGGGTTCATCATCTCCGCATGTGCGGCGAAATAGGCCAGTTAATGCGAGCGAAGGGAGTGCTAACGCAGTCCGCACAAAACGTGCGAGCGAAGGGAGTACGAATGCCATCCACACAAAACGTTGCTTCGTAAGTACCGACGCGTACACCTGCCTGCCGCCACAGACTTTTTTGTTTTCTGCTGACATGTTGCGCTTCCCTTTCAGACCAGCACGACCTCATTTTCTCTTCCATGAATTAACTGCTGAAGCTGATCAAGCTTCATTTTGGATTTTGATTCTTGGCTATCCCAAATAATATACTGTCAAGTCAGAGAGAAATTGTTGAGGCAACTTGTTTGTTTTCTTTCCTTCCAAGTGAACTGATGAATAATCAGTCATGATTTGCACAGAGAAGAAAACGACGGCACCGCTATACACACGACGTTTCGTTGTACGATCCCGTTACGATGCCAGGCATCGCGTAACAATTTGCTTCGGTGCTCGCGTGGAAAAAAGTCCATTCCCACATCAAGTGCAAATGGGTGCCGCTCGGTTGGCTAAAAAAATGGTTTATGGCTAAAATTTTATTGTAACTGATTGAAATTACAATAAAATTGATGATGGCTTATTTGACCTAATTAAATTTTAAAAAAAATAAAAAAATACGTTAGTCCATCACGGACAATGCAAATAAATACGAAAAAATCCAGCTAAAAAGCTAAAAAACAAAAAAACTGAAAAAAAATGAAATTTATAAATAGTAAAAACTAAGCCACAAGGTCCAAAGCGAGCCAAGGAGGTGTTGAAACTGAAGTTGTCGGACGCACCCTATCGGGCGCTCTTCTGCCGCTGTGGCAGCACTGGCCGGGCTGCTCCGTCGCGGCGGCACGTGTGAGCCCTGTGAGGTAGCCTCATTCCCCGCTCATTTCGGCTTCAGCTTCTAGTTTATTTTTTACTATTCATAAATTTCGTCTTTTTATGAACTTTTGGCTTTTTTGAGCTTTTTTGTTAGTTCTTTTTCCCGTATTTGTTTGCATTATACGTGATGGGCTAATATGTTTTTTCTATTTTTAAATTTAATTATGCTAAATAAGTCTCTGTCAGCTACAGTATTTTTTCAGCCAGCTACAGTGCTTTTTAGCCATAAACCACTAGCTAAAAGCCATTATAAGCTTTGTAAGATGCCTAAGAAATGACGATGGTGCAGTGTCCGTGCTCTCCGGGCTGGTCACCGCCGGCATCCTTGCCAAGTGCCTTGAGGTGCTCGCTGAGCTCCACTCGCATTGTCGAGTCCTCAACATCCTTCCAGCGATTGAAGTGAAATCTATAATTCAACTGTCCCAACACTACAACACTACCACATAGCAACCAAAAACAATGGAGGGAAACGATCACTACAACATTTGTTCACAAGGATCACATCTCTTTCTACATATTTTGCCACGAATTACCTCAAAATTGCATGATTGGTTTCTGTTACCACTAAACCTACCTTACATTCTCCAAAAAAAAAAACCATCCGAATCTCTCAAAAGCTCCTAGCGTCTCATATCCAAATAACAACAACAAAAAAAGCCTCTTTAAGATCACAAAGAATAAAGGAAAAAACAAAAGGAAAAAGAACAAGCAGATTCACGTGGGTGATTGGCTCCAAAATCTTAGGAGCTGGGCTTGCCGAACGAAGGTCCCAGGAGCTTGACGCCGTACGATGCCGTGGAGATCGATGTCCAGTCCACACGCTCAACATCGAGTGAGCCTCCATACCCATGCTCCCGGTGAGGTATGGGTCTCGGTCCCATGGTGGCGTGGAAATCGATCCCACCGACGGCTGCGTGTGGCTGTGGGGCGGCGGCCGTCGGGTGTAGGAGTGCAGGCGGTGGCGGCGTACAGGAACGAAGAAAGAGGAGAAGGGGGCAGCGGTGATGAGTTGGCTCAGGTCACACGAGTTGGAAGGATCGTATTGCTATCGTAACCAGAGCATGGTACGTGAATCATTTTCCAAAAAAAACAAATTGACAAACATAAAGGCATAAAATTTTCGATCTCCCTATCGAATTTTACAAGAATTAATACAGTAAAACTCTACAACGCCGGTATTGTAGCAAATCCTCGAAGCTCCCAAATCACAGCGCAATGGTGAGGCGGTCGCCGCGTGCCCTTGGTTGCCAACCCGAGCCAAGACGACGGCTACTCCTCCGTGCCCTTGGTCGCCTGCGGCGGCCGGGCGTAGGGCGCCCGCGCGCCGAGCCGGTCCTTGCGCTTGGCGAAGAACCGCTGCAGCGACGCATTCCTTGCGATGGGCAGGTCCGCGAGCTCGGCGCCGTCTCGCTGGGCCGCTGCCGCCCGCTCAGCGCCGGCTCCCGCCGCCAGGCGCATCACCTCGGCCGCCTTGTCCGCCGGGAAGTCGTCGAACACCACCACCCTCCCGCCGTAGAAGATGGTCAGCGGCGCCGCCGCGGGCCCCGCGGCGCCTGGCTGCTCTTGGACGACGTCCGCGCCGGGCATCAAGCTCAGCGTCGTCGCCGGCGCCGCGCGCAAGGGGGGAGCGGCCGCCATCTTCTGCTCCGCCTTGACGTACTGGCTGAGCACCCCGCAAGCCACCGCGAACCTCCGGCTCCTGCCCTCCGCCGCCGCCATGGCCATATCACCGCTTCGACCGAGACGCGCTTCTCCTCCTCGCTTCTTGCTGCGGTGGTGGTTTGCTGGTAGATTGCTGTGGGATTTGACGGGTGGCGGGGAGCTTGTTTTATAGGAGGTGGGTGGGAAGTGGAAGAGAGAAGCAGAGAGAGAGAGAGAGAGAGGCATCGTTTCTAGAGTATTTTAGCGGGTGAAGGCGACGTCGTGGTGGAGTTGGGCACGACGACCACGTGATTTTTGAGGCCATGGGAAGCGGCAGGGTTGGGTGGGCGGTGTGGGGTGGTGGATGACAGCGACGGATGCCACCGTGATGTGTTCGGCGCGGCCTCCTTTCCCCTTGTCGACCGGACCACGGCCTCCTCCCTCCCTACCTCCAGTTGTTTGTTTCACGTTCTTCAAGGTGTGCGCATGGTTTCCCTCCAACTGGAGCAGTGCTGGATGGGAGCATGCATCACATCGAAACCTACCCAAAAGCGATTTCTAAACGAAAGTAGTGCAGAATGACATACGATTTCTTGCCACTCCAAATACTTCTAAACGAATGAAGTTGCCTAAAGCTTCTTATGCTTCTTAGACAAGATGTGGCCGCTCAGGTTTCTCAAGCAAACTGAAGCTCACTCTGTGCTTTGTCCCTCCGCGATCTTACGTTGCACTCAGTCAGGCTGAAAGCATCGGGCTGATAGCTTTTGGCTGAAGAAGCCCGAAACGAGTCGGAGCCAGAGCATGTGTCGGTGGATACAGCTTCTTCCAGAGCCCTAAAGCGGCATTTACGTGAGACCACCCACTCCCTGTGGTAGCTGTGCTTTCCCCCACCCATGGATGCCCCTCCCTGCACCCATCCTCCAACGATTGCGCAATCTCCCCCCTCCCCCCCCCCCCGCCACCGTCGCCAGCCGTGGTGACCTCCTCTGCGGCGGCCACTTGGGCCCTCCCCCTCCCCCGCCAGCGGGCCTTTGTCCCTGTGCCCATCCGCGGTGGCCTCGCCGTGGATCACTCGTAGATCGGGGGGCATGGAGTCCCGTGACAGATCTGTAATCTCGGGTTGGGCCGACGACGCGAGTTCCATCGTCCGCGACCTGTGGTGCCTCCAGTCACCTACGTGTGGCTTGTCCGTCAGCACCACTCATAGGCCCGGGCGAGGTCCCCATCGGGTCGGCTTAGCACCTTGCGCAGACGTCCTCCCGGTGACCACCCTGCCCACATCAAGGTTTGACCCTTTCCCTTCTCCGTACTTTCGTGTATCTCTTAGTTCCCCTTGTCTGGAGAGACGGGTACGCTTAGCTGCCGTGTTTGCTCCGGCATGTCCACCACCTTTCCTATCGCACTTGGCCGCCATGGCTGCAGATGGCCCCGCCTACTTGGAGCGATGAGGGTATGCATGTATTCCTACAAGTATGCGCCAAGAAGGTGGAGGCACAAAACCGGCCATATTCAAGGTTGAACACGCAAGGCAAAAAAAACCTTCTTCGCCAATTCACAGAGCGAATCGGCTTACCGTACACGAGCAAGCAAATGAAGAACAAGTGGGAGCAATTGAGTCATGATTACAACAAATGGAAGGCATTGAAGCTTCGTGCGACGGGGCTTGGCGTCGACCTTGACACTGGCTGCATTGACGCAAGCGATGATTGGTGGGCTGCTACCGGTGGAGTAAGTTCGGATTCCCAAGTGCTATGCTCTTTGCATTACTTCTTGCCACACACAAAGCCACAATGAAGGTCTGATGTAACATCATGCGATTGCAGGGAAAGTTAGGGATGCGCAAGTTCAGGGCCATAGTTGCTCGAGACGAGGACCTACTGGAAGCTGTCTTCAGCAACACCACCACCACGAGCGAGTGTGCATTCATGTCGGGTGTGGATGACATCGACCTGGACAACAAGAACCTCATGGAAAGCCAAGAAGGAGATGACGACAATATGCATACCCCAATGCAGACCACTGGCAACGATGCAACGGTGGGCTCGTCGGGGAGCAAGAGGCCACACCCTGCACGGCGTACCTGAGCAGCAGTCGGCCAGGTAAGCGCATCGACTGTGAAGTCTAGATGAAGTGACTAGTGGACCTGTGTGAGGGGAGTCTCGTACCGCCCAGCTCGAGTGTTACGTCCCTTGAGATTCTATCCCCACTTAAACAACTGCATAAGGGGCTATTGACGGCACGCACGTAAAAGTCGTTGTTTCTAATGACGAGAGGGTGCGTCATTTCAATAGGCATGGCTATACTAGCCAAAACATCCTTGCCATTTGCGACTTCAATTGCCAGTTTACATTTGTGTGCGTCGGTTGGCCGGGCTCGATGCATGACGCTCGAATCCTACAACAGACCATGGTGAAGTACGGTGACCGCTTCTCACATCCCCTAGAAGGTAACACTGCTCTTTTAATTTGCATTCCGCCATGCATTGTAAGTGTCAGACCCGGATTTTTCAATCCGAATCTACTGTGTTTTACTGCACTAATCCCTGGATCAGTAGTTAGTGCACACACGTACATTGCTGAATCACGCCATACATCGCACAGATAATAATATTACAAAGTTTAAGTTACACCACGTCGGGTGACAGTTTACAAAAGGGGCCGATAGGCCAAGTGTCTCCATTACAAGCACACAGCGGAAATAGAAGCAAAAGTAAAGCCATAACCACAGGCAAGCGACTGGAAGGGTAATGTGTGCAATATATATCGCCAGGAATCCGACAATATACGTGCACACAAAGCCAAGGGTCTACTTGTCTATGACTATCCAACGGGTCCTACGCCTTAGTTTCCTCCATTGTCCTTCTCCTCCTCAGCAGGGGCATCCTCGTAAGCATAATGATCTTGTAACGCTGTCTCTGTGTTGTGTAATGCGAGTGTGAGCACAATCCACCGTGCCCGCGAGTCAACACACAGAATGCAATATATACATGCTAGGTTTGTCAAGGAAGGCTCTGGGTTATTTTGTTTTGCGATGAGTGCTTTTGAATACAATTAACTAAAAACTCCTATGACCTAGCAGTTTTATAAATCCGGACCATTGTTTTTAGGACATATGATATAGTTCATTTTTGGCACAGAAGTCATCCACCGTTACATGGCTCCTGCACCACATAGTTTATTTCAGCATATAGCCGCTTAATTTACCACTGAGATGACACCCAGGACAACTCAAATTAGGGCGGTCCTTTGCCCTACCATTTCCCAATCCCATTTCCAACTCATTTTGAAATAGAACTATATCTAGTTAAGCTCCCATGTCCGCCCTTAACCGTGGGCACGGCTATTCGAATAGTTTTGACTCTGCAGAGTTCGTACACTTTACCCACAAGAGACGGTTCACTCGTTGCCCCACACGATTCCTAAGCCGTGTGGTTGAACAAACCATCACAGTAACTGTTCAACGTACCTCGCCCTTTCTGTCATTTCACCCTATGGGTCGTTCCCACTTGCGGTGGGTCCCATACGTTGTGCGGGATATCCTACTTCTGAACGTCTAGCAGCTGGCCACGCCCCTGCTAGCCCGCCACAGTAGAACCTCACTCTCTACGAGTGTCCCATTCAAGTCGTCCTATGGACAGCCACTTGCACTAGCTCATCACCCTCGCCTGTGAGAATGACTTCCAGGGTCTAGTAAGTCTACTGAGCTAGGTTGTACTTTACAGACTTGTGGTTGCACTGTTTTACACGGGGTATCATGACGAGATTCGGTCCTTAGGGCTACCCGGATGGTCCTACCGCATTTCATATTTTGTGCTTCCACTGCACCACACCCAACCCCCTAACCATCCATCCAGGTACATAAGCATTTTTGGGGGTTTTCAGGGGCATAAAATAACAATGCTAAAGTATAACAGTCATTCCCACCATGACTGCCCAAATCATTGCATGTTGAAAGTGTTGATCATGGGGTATCGAATACCCCAACTACCCAGCATTTCTAAGCATCATTGTATATAGGGACTTATTTGCAAAAATCTACAATATTACATAAGTTACTATGGTGACAAGGTTCACTCATCAAAATGGAATCAATGGAATATACCAACAAGCATATTAAGGGACATAACTAACAGTTATCAAAGTCAAATTAACTTTGCTCATAAAAGATGGCATGCAATTTGCTAGATTTAAAAGAAATTATCATTTGCACAAACATGGGTTCAATATGGTCAAGTGTTAACTCGCCTTGGTCACGGGGGTCGAGGTCTTGATTTTCAGAAGCTCCTAAGGTGGCTGCCTCCTCCTCTTCTTCTTGGACCTCGTACGCTATTTAATCGTGCGCAAAAACCCAAATAAAAGAAAAGCAATAATCACTCAAAAAGTCACCAGAAATTCAAATAGACTCTAAAAATTATGGTTCTGGTTTCATTTGCTAGTTCTCGAATTTAGATGAATTTAGAAATTTGTCCCACTTAATTTGGAGTTAGGATGAAGAAGTTACAAGCATTTAAAGTCCTCAGTTCATAAAAATCCCAGAAATTGGGAAAAGTCTGACATGTGGGTCCCACTAGTTATTTTTAATTCATTTTCAGTAATTTATTATTTTCTGCGTTGTACCTATGACAGGTGGGTCCGGGGTTACTTTATCAATTTATTTCTAACCCGAGGCCACTGACATGCGGGCCCAGCTGTCAGTGAGCCGCTTGGTTACGACCGCTGACAGGTGGGGCCCACCTGTCAGCCCGGGGATTAAAAGAAGAAATTCAACCCGGCGCGCGGCGGAGCCGGGGCTCGAACGCGCGCGGCCAGGGAACTTCGGGGGGGGGGGGGAAGAGAGTTTGCTGCGCTAGCCAGGTGAGACTCCAAGTGTTGCTTATCCTATACGGGTCGATTAATCCCCTTATACCAATACTCCTAGCGTATCACGTGAAAAGAAATTCCAACTAAAAGTGCGGCCGAGGGAATTCGAACCCGGGCCGATCGCAAGAGTTTGCACAGCGCTAGCCACCCGAGCACACGGCCTTACCTGACTGAGAGGGCGAGGCGGCTCTCTTGAATAAGGCTTGGGGAGGAGGTCGGGGCAGAGAAGCTCGGGGCGGCGGTCGGGCGGCGGTGTCGTCAGCGGAGGGTGACCGGAGGGGTGCGGTGAAGGGCAAAAACACGTTGCCGAAGTCGAGAGGGTGTCGGAGGTGGTGGAGTCGGAGTCCGGGGAGGCCCGAGATGGCCCGGCGGCGAGCGGTGGCGGAGATTCGGGAGGGTCGTCGGCGCCGGCGTCGTAGGGTCGTCGGGAGGCTCAGGGAAGACCGGGTGTCGATCGGCGGTGCTCTGGAGGTGGTGTGGGTAGAAGGTATTGAGTTCCCGCGGCTTGAATCAACGGGAAGCTCCGGTGGTCGGGGTTGGGGAAGAAGCACGACCGACGGCGGCTTACGGGTTCTTGGCTCGATTGGTTTTGGTGAGAGGGAGGACGGAGCGTGGGGAACTCAAGAGCGCGCTCGGGGGTCCTTATAGAGGGCCGAGCGGGGCTAGCAACGGTGCTCCCGCCCGGGCGGTCATGTCGTGGGCGGTGGAGGCAGTTACGGCGCGGGATTCCTGGGATTCGGGGGTGATGGCGCTGGGGGACTGCAGCACTGCGCCGCACGCCCGACGAGAGGGAGGGATTTCGGCTGCAGCGTGGATTCGGCCGGGGCGCCATTTCAACGGGCGCAGGGGGCGGAATACGCGCTGACCCGGGGCGGCGCGCGCGGCATAGCGGGGAGGCGACCCCCGACGGGACGGCGGTGGACTTTGCAGGCATGAGTTCGGGGCGAGCCGCGGTCCTTCGGTCCGAAGCGGCGTCGATCCGGGCAAAAGGGTTCAGCCCCCTGTTTGGAACTTGCGAGACAGTGGAGGAAGAAAAACAGTGAGATGGGGGGGGGTGCCCCTTCGGCAGGGGAGGAGGAAGGTGGGCCGCGCCTGAGGGAAGGTGGTGGGGGTCGGGCTGGGCCGGTCGGGCTGGTCTGGCTCCCACCCCATTGCATTCTTTTTTTTTTCATTTTTGCTTTTGCATTTGAATATGTATATACATACCTCTGTATATATATATGTATCCTGGGTATATACATGCATACTCATTCTTATTTATTCTCTGGTTTATATGTGTACATATATCTATTTTACTTACATATATATATATATATATTCACATATATACATTTACTTCATTTACCTATTTACTTGCCTTCCTATATATTTCCCTCTTGGCTACTTTATTATTCCTTTATTTTTGTATTGCTCTTTTATACTAGTTTTCACAATGAGGTGGTATATTTTTAACCTGGTTTCTTCCTTCGTATACTGGATCATCTTCTCAGATTCGTGTCTACAATTCTTAGTTTCTTGTTATTTCATGTGTGGGTTTTTCCTTCTTGCTCCTTTTATCTTTTAAATCTTTTGCCAAATTTTAAGAAAATATTATAACTCCAAAAGCAAACGGAAATACAATACAATTATAATCGATAACTTCACATTTCCTTAATATCATTTTTCAGGATGTTACAAATCTACCCCCCTTAAAAAGAATCTCGACCCCGAGATTCAGTCTACCTAGTGAATAAATCGGGGTAATCTTTCCGCAGTTGATCCTCTCGTTCCCAGGTAGCTTCTTTCTTGGAGTGATGGCTCCATTGCACTCTGCACATGCGAATGATTTGAGTTCGTGTCTTTTTCTCCACGGTGTCCAAGATCTTGATTGGACGCTCCTTGTAGGTTAGGTCTTCTTCAATCTCGATCGCTTCCAATGGGGCTTGATCCTCTGGCACTCGTAGGCACTTCTTGAGTTGGGACACATGGAAGACGTTGTGCACCTCAGCTAGATTTGAGGGCAACTCTAGCTGGTAGGCAACTTCTCCCTTTTTAGCCACAATTGGGAATGGCCCAACATATCGTGGGGTAAGCTTGCCTTTAACCTTGAATCGCTTGACTCCTCGCAATGGTGATACCTTCAGATACACATGATCTCCAACTTCGAAGCTTAGTGGTCTTCTTCTCTTGTCCGCATAGCTCTTTTGCCTGGACTGGGCTGCTAGCAATCTGTCTCTGATTATGCGAACTTTTTCTTCGGCCTGTTTTAATGTATCTGGGCCAAAGATATAGCCTTCTCCTACTTCCGACCAGTGAAGCGGGGTTCGGCACTTTCTTCCATACAACGCTTCAAATGGGGACATTTGTAGGCTGGCTTGGTGGCTATTGTTGTAGGCAAATTCGGCATACGGCAGACACTTATCCCACTCTTTTGAAAAATCCAGGGCACAAGCTCGGAGCATGTCCTCCAATATTTGATTTACTCTTTCAGTCTGACCATCTGTCTGAGGGTGGTATGCGGTACTGAAATCCAGATGGGTGCCGAGGGCTTCATGTAAGCTGGACCAAAAATGCGAGGTGAACTGGGAACCTCGATCCGAGACTATTCTTTTTGGCACTCCATGTAAACACACAATGCGTGACATATACAGCTCTGCTAGCTTATCTCCTTTGTATGTGGTCTTGACAGGAATGAAATGGGCAACCTTGGTCAACCTGTCAATTATAACCCACACGGAGTCATATCCTGACTTGGTTCGTGAAAGTCCTGTGATAAAGTCCATTCCGACTTCTTCCCACTTCCACTGAGGTACTTGTAAGGGCTGTAGCAAGCCTGCTGGCCTTTGGTGTTCAGCCTTCACTCGCTGACACACATCGCAACAAGCCACAAACTCTGCTATGTCCCTCTTCATTCTTGGCCACCAATAGCATTGCTTCAAATCCTGATACATCTTGGTGCCCCCAGGGTGGAGAGAGTATGCGGAGCTATGAGCTTCTTTGAGGATCAGGTCTTTAAGGTCCTTTTGATGAGGCACAAAAATACGAGTCCCGTATCTCAACACTCCCTGTTGATCCATTCTCATCTTAGGAGCCTTTCCTTCTTCCATTAGCCTCTTCATTCTTTTGGCAGTTGAATCTTCCTTTTGTGCAGTTATAATCTTTTCTTCTATACTTGGCTGCACTTCCATTGTAGCTAAGGTGCCTTCCTCTACTATTTCCAAATTCAAGGCTTCTAACTCCTTGTAGAGCTCGGGTTGATGTTCTTGAACCATGAGGTTGTTGCAATAAGCTTTACGGCTTAAAGCATCTGCTACCACATTAGCCTTCCCAGGGTGGTAGTGCACACTCAGATCATAATCCTTGATCAGTTCCAGCCACCTTCTTTGCCTCAGATTGAGGTGAGATTGAGTAAAGAAATACTTGAGGCTCTTGTGATCTGTGTAGATGTCACAGTGGTTCCCAATCAAGTAGTGTCGCCAAATCTTCAGGGCATGAACCACCGAAGCTAGTTCTAGATCATGGGTCGGATAATTGGCTTCATGGGGACGAAGCTGTCTGGAAGCGTATGCAACAACCTTGCCTCCTTGCATTAGCACGCATCCCAGTCCTTGATGTGAGGCATCACAGTACACCTCAAAGTCCTTGCGTACATCTGGTAGTATTAACACGGGGGTGGTGGTCAACCTCTTTTTCAGTTCCTGAAAACTCTTCTCGCAGGCTTGAGTCCATTCAAACTTCTGATCCTTTTTAAGCAGTTGGGTCATTGGCCTGGCGATTCTAGAGAATCCCTCTATGAATCTCCTGTAGTATCCTGCCAACCCCAGAAAACTTCTCACTTCTGTTACGGAGGTGGGCTGTTGCCATTCCGACACTGCTGCTATTTTGGCAGGGTCAACAGATACTCCTTCGGCCGAAACTATATGTCCCAAAAAGCTAATATCCTTCAGCCAGAACTCACACTTGCTAAACTTGGCATACAGTTGATGCTCTTTTAGCTTCTCCAATACCAGACGTAGGTGTTCTGCATGCTCCTCCGCATTCTTGGAGTATATAAGGATGTCATCAATAAACACCACTACAAACTTATCCAAATACTCCATGAATACCTTATTCATGAGGTTCATAAAATATGCTGGGGCGTTTGTTAGTCCAAAGGACATGACCGTGAATTCATACAGCCCATATCTAGTCGTGAAGGCTGTCTTGGGTATATCTTCAGTTCTGATCTTCAACTGGTGATATCCCGACCTCAAATCTATTTTAGAGAATACGGTAGCCCCACCAAGTTGATCGAATAGGTCATCAATCCTAGGAAGGGGGTACTTGTTCTTGATGGTTACTTCATTTAAGGCTCGGTAATCCACACACATCCTTGCGGTACCATCCTTCTTCTTCACAAACAGCACTGGAGATCCCCAAGGTGATGAGCTAGGTCTGATGAATCCCTTCTCTTGCATATCTTGGAGTTGTTTCTTCAATTCTTCCAGCTCTTCTACTGTCATCCTATAGGGCCTTTTGGATACTGGAGCAGCTCCTGGCTTCAGATTAATCACAAACTCCATATCCCTATCCGGGGGCATTCCAGGTAATTCTTCAGGGAATACTTCAGGGTAATCTTGTACCACTATCATTCCTTCTAGGGGTACATCTTCACAATAGAATATTGCACGACTCCATCGGTATGGCCGGTCCACTTTGACTTCTACGGGCAACCCGGGACATCTGACCAGTTTCACCATCCGGGTGGCACATTCTATGACCCCTTGGTATCTAGTTAACCAGTCCATTCCCAGTATGATGTCCAGGGTTTGAGAGCTTATTACTACTAGGTCTGCTGGAAAGTTAATTCTTTCCATAGTAATAATGACCTTAGGACATACTAGGGTAGCAGTAATTGGGCCAGCTGGTGAACTGAGCTCCAATGGCTTCTTCAAAGTAAAGGTGGGTAACCCCAGTTTATCAGCATATCTCTTGGATATAAATGAATGTGAAGCCCCCGAATCAAATAATACTTGTGCTGGAATGGTGTTGACAGAGAACGTACCCATGAGGACTCCCACAGCTTGCTGAGCTTCTTCGGCCGTGATATGATTAACCCGGCCGCGGTTGGGCGCTGAGGCACTCTTGCTAGCCTGCGAGCTCTGATGTCCCTTACTGGGTGCTGAGGCCTGGCTGCGGGCAGAGGTGGTCCCTAGGTTGATCCGTACTGGATTGGTCTGACGTTGCGGACATTGGCTGACAAAGTGTCCTCTCTCTCCACAACCGAAGCAGCTCCTGTTGATGGCAGGGTTCGCCCCAATGGATTGACTGGCTTGGCGTGTCTGGAAGGAGCTTCCACTTGGACGGGGTGCTGGAGTAGATGCACTAGACTGGCTAGGTCTGGAAAAAGAAGGGTTGTTGAAGAATTTCTGGATGAACCTCCCTTGGGGTCGCTGAATTGACAACTTTCGCTTGCGGCTGGCCTCCAAGTTCTTCTTCTCATTTTCCAAGACCAATGCCTTGTTCACCAGTTGGTGGAAACTGGTGAAATCTTGGGTGATCAATTGAACTCTCAATTCTTGATTCATCCCTTCAAAGAATCTGTCAATCTTTTCTTCTTCTTCTGCTATGTCCTTCGGGGCATAGCGGGCTAATTGGGTGAACTTGGTGAGATACTCATTAACAGTCATGTTGCCTTGCTTGAGAGTGCGAAATTCGTTCTTCTTCATTCTCATGACTCCGGCTGGAATGAAGTTGGCCTTGAAAGCTGTCCTGAACTCTGTCCAAGGGATAGCCTCTGCATCGTTCCCGGTGGTGGCATCCTCTTGGCCTCTGGCAGCCAAGTAATTCTCCCACCATGCCGCTGCAGCACCTTGCAGTTGATGTGCAGCAAACACCACCTTATCTTCTTCGGTGATCTTGGCCAGTCGCAGCTTCCTTTCTGTATCTCTGAGCCAGTCCTCGGCCTCTAAGGGTTCATCAGCGGATGCAAAGGTGAGCGGCCTTGTCCTCTGAAAGTCTGCCAAGTCGGCCCTATGGCTGCTGGAGCCTCCTTGCTGACCATGGTAGATGGCCTGCAGCAGTTGAGTCTGTTGCGCCATTACTTGAGCTAAGGTGGTGCTATCTGGCGGGGGTGGAAGGTCATCATCTTGGTCTTGGGGCCTACCTTGCCCTTCAGGCAGGGCTCCCCGAGTGGAGTCTACCTCGGCCTGATTAAGGTTGGCGCTGGCTCGTGCCCTCGTTGTCCTTTGGCTGGCCATCTGCAGATATAGTTCTGCGATTTAATACTAGTAATAGACAGTTGAAACAATGGTACCATTCCATGCAACAGAACCAATAAGACAAACGACAAAATAGTTCCAACATAAAGCCTGCATTAATCATACAACATCACATAGCCAGCTCTTTAGGCTGGACTTACTGTTACAACATCATAATAATTAAAGTTCGGCAGGCTACGACTACAGTACTGGGAACTGATACAACATACTAAGATACATGAATTTAGTACTTGCGCTACATGTGGCAAGTACGACAACACCCCGCCTACTCCTCCATAAAACCAGCACCAGTGCTGGAAGGGCTGTAGTTCGGTGACCGGGAGCGGGACCGACTACCACTGGGCTCCGATGGCTCATAGTCCGATGGAGTACTTGGGGGGCTACGGCTCTCAGGAGGCCCTCCCCGCCGAATAGCGGACTGGGGCCCCGGGGGTCGCGTGCTTTTACGTGCGGTCAGTCGGGTGCGGGGGCCTGACCCCGACGGAGGAGGTGCCGGTGCTGCGGGTGCGGGGGCCTGTGGAGGCTGGGCCCTGGCGGCAGCTGCCTCTTCCTTGGCCTGAGCCAAGGCCTGCTCGCACTGGGCGAGCTGCTCCTGAAGTGTCGTCATCGCGGTGTGCTTGGTGACGAGCTGCTGACGGAGGGTGGTGATCTCCTCCAAGGCCACGGTGTGGGCCGCTCCCATGGCCCGAGTTAGGTCGACCTGATGTGTGAGCCTTGGGTCATTCTCATCAGTCGGCAGATTGGTCTCATTGTAGCGCGCACCATCCCGGCGCGATGGATAGAAGCAGTAGGGCGCGTGTCGAATGGGGGCCTTGTAAATGTCGCACAGGCGAGCAGCTGCTAGGCGCGCAGCATCCTGAAGAGCTGCCGCCCTAGTACTCCTCCAGTGCTCCGACGAGAAGACATGGGGTGGGTCTTGCTCTCTTTTGTTGTATATGAACACCTCCATTAGCCATGACTCCACTCCTCCTGTGTTAAGCTTGAGCCCTCTGTAGATAGGTTGATCCTTATACCCCAAGTAGTGTAGAAGCTTCCGCAGTATCCTTACAAAATCCCCCTCTTGTGCGGCATGGGCCATGTAGTCCCAGTGGCTGTCCTCACCATTTCCTGCCATCTGTGCATTTAAATAACTAGTGTTAGTAACTTTTGGAAATACCAATGAATGATAGGCTAGAAATAGATCTAAGATGGATAAGGAAAAGAGATATTATGCTATATTTTAAATTTTATTTTTTTTTTCATAGATACTGTGTTCCTATACCCATCCTAGTACCGTTCTAAGGCTTTTACCCTACAGTCGTATGCTCTGATACCAGCTCTGTCAGACCCGGATTTTTCAATCCGAATCTACTGTGTTTTACTGCACTAATCCCTGGATCAGTAGTTAGTGCACACACGTACATTGCTGAATCACGCCATACATCGCACAGATAATAATATTACAAAGTTTAAGTTACACCACGTCGGGTGACAGTTTACAAAAGGGGCCGATAGGCCAAGTGTCTCCATTACAAGCACACAGCGGAAATAGAAGCAAAAGTAAAGCCATAACCACAGGCAAGCGACTGGAAGGGTAATGTGTGCAATATATATCGCCAGGAATCCGACAATATACGTGCACACAAAGCCAAGGGTCTACTTGTCTATGACTATCCAACGGGTCCTACGCCTTAGTTTCCTCCATTGTCCTTCTCCTCCTCAGCAGGGGCATCCTCGTAAGCATAATGATCTTGTAACGCTGTCTCTGTGTTGTGTAATGCGAGTGTGAGCACAATCCACCGTGCCCGCGAGTCAACACACAGAATGCAATATATACATGCTAGGTTTGTCAAGGAAGGCTCTGGGTTATTTTGTTTTGCGATGAGTGCTTTTGAATACAATTAACTAAAAACTCCTATGACCTAGCAGTTTTATAAATCCGGACCATTGTTTTTAGGACATATGATATAGTTCATTTTTGGCACAGAAGTCATCCACCGTTACATGGCTCCTGCACCACATAGTTTATTTCAGCATATAGCCGCTTAATTTACCACTGAGATGACACCCAGGACAACTCAAATTAGGGCGGTCCTTTGCCCTACCATTTCCCAATCCCATTTCCAACTCATTTTGAAATAGAACTATATCTAGTTAAGCTCCCATGTCCGCCCTTAACCGTGGGCACGGCTATTCGAATAGTTTTGACTCTGCAGAGTTCGTACACTTTACCCACAAGAGACGGTTCACTCGTTGCCCCACACGATTCCTAAGCCGTGTGGTTGAACAAACCATCACAGTAACTGTTCAACGTACCTCGCCCTTTCTGTCATTTCACCCTATGGGTCGTTCCCACTTGCGGTGGGTCCCATACGTTGTGCGGGATATCCTACTTCTGAACGTCTAGCAGCTGGCCACGCCCCTGCTAGCCCGCCACAGTAGAACCTCACTCTCTACGAGTGTCCCATTCAAGTCGTCCTATGGACAGCCACTTGCACTAGCTCATCACCCTCGCCTGTGAGAATGACTTCCAGGGTCTAGTAAGTCTACTGAGCTAGGTTGTACTTTACAGACTTGTGGTTGCACTGTTTTACACGGGGTATCATGACGAGATTCGGTCCTTAGGGCTACCCGGATGGTCCTACCGCATTTCATATTTTGTGCTTCCACTGCACCACACCCAACCCCCTAACCATCCATCCAGGTACATAAGCATTTTTGGGGGTTTTCAGGGGCATAAAATAACAATGCTAAAGTATAACAGTCATTCCCACCATGACTGCCCAAATCATTGCATGTTGAAAGTGTTGATCATGGGGTATCGAATACCCCAACTACCCAGCATTTCTAAGCATCATTGTATATAGGGACTTATTTGCAAAAATCTACAATATTACATAAGTTACTATGGTGACAAGGTTCACTCATCAAAATGGAATCAATGGAATATACCAACAAGCATATTAAGGGACATAACTAACAGTTATCAAAGTCAAATTAACTTTGCTCATAAAAGATGGCATGCAATTTGCTAGATTTAAAAGAAATTATCATTTGCACAAACATGGGTTCAATATGGTCAAGTGTTAACTCGCCTTGGTCACGGGGGTCGAGGTCTTGATTTTCAGAAGCTCCTAAGGTGGCTGCCTCCTCCTCTTCTTCTTGGACCTCGTACGCTATTTAATCGTGCGCAAAAACCCAAATAAAAGAAAAGCAATAATCACTCAAAAAGTCACCAGAAATTCAAATAGACTCTAAAAATTATGGTTCTGGTTTCATTTGCTAGTTCTCGAATTTAGATGAATTTAGAAATTTGTCCCACTTAATTTGGAGTTAGGATGAAGAAGTTACAAGCATTTAAAGTCCTCAGTTCATAAAAATCCCAGAAATTGGGAAAAGTCTGACATGTGGGTCCCACTAGTTATTTTTAATTCATTTTCAGTAATTTATTATTTTCTGCGTTGTACCTATGACAGGTGGGTCCGGGGTTACTTTATCAATTTATTTCTAACCCGAGGCCACTGACATGCGGGCCCAGCTGTCAGTGAGCCGCTTGGTTACGACCGCTGACAGGTGGGGCCCACCTGTCAGCCCGGGGATTAAAAGAAGAAATTCAACCCGGCGCGCGGCGGAGCCGGGGCTCGAACGCGCGCGGCCAGGGAACTTCGGGGGGGGGGGGGGGGAAGAGAGTTTGCTACGCTAGCCAGGTGAGACTCCAAGTGTTGCTTATCCTATACGGGTCGATTAATCCCCTTATACCAATACTCCTAGCGTATCACGTGAAAAGAAATTCCAACTAAAAGTGCGGCCGAGGGAATTCGAACCCGGGCCGATCGCAAGAGTTTGCACAGCGCTAGCCACCCGAGCACACGGCCTTACCTGACTGAGAGGGCGAGGCGGCTCTCTTGAATAAGGCTTGGGGAGGAGGTCGGGGCAGAGAAGCTCGGGGCGGCGGTCGGGCGGCGGTGTCGTCAGCGGAGGGTGACCGGAGGGGTGCGGTGAAGGGCAAAAACACGTTGCCGAAGTCGAGAGGGTGTCGGAGGTGGTGGAGTCGGAGTCCGGGGAGGCCCGAGATGGCCCGGCGGCGAGCGGTGGCGGAGATTCGGGAGGGTCGTCGGCGCCGGCGTCGTAGGGTCGTCGGGAGGCTCAGGGAAGACCGGGTGTCGATCGGCGGTGCTCTGGAGGTGGTGTGGGTAGGAGGTATTGAGTTCCCGCGGCTTGAATCAACGGGAAGCTCCGGTGGTCGGGGTTGGGGAAGAAGCACGACCGACGGCGGCTTACGGGTTCTTGGCTCGATTGGTTTTGGTGAGAGGGAGGACGGAGCGTGGGGAACTCAAGAGCGCGCTCGGGGGTCCTTATAGAGGGCCGAGCGGGGCTAGCAACGGTGCTCCCGCCCGGGCGGTCATGTCGTGGGCGGTGGAGGCAGTTACGGCGCGGGATTCCTGGGATTCGGGGGTGATGGCGCTGGGGGACTGCAGCACTGCGCCGCACGCCCGACGAGAGGGAGGGATTTCGGCTGCAGCGTGGATTCGGCCGGGGCGCCATTTCAACGGGCGCAGGGGGCGGAATACGCGCTGACCCGGGGCGGCGCGCGCGGCATAGCGGGGAGGCGACCCCCGACGGGACGGCGGTGGACTTTGCAGGCATGAGTTCGGGGCGAGCCGCGGTCCTTCGGTCCGAAGCGGCGTCGATCCGGGCAAAAGGGTTCAGCCCCCTGTTTGGAACTTGCGAGACAGTGGAGGAAGAAAAACAGTGAGATGGGGGGGGGGTGCCCCTTCGGCAGGGGAGGAGGAAGGTGGGCCGCGCCTGAGGGAAGGTGGTGGGGGTCGGGCTGGGCCGGTCGGGCTGGTCTGGCTCCCACCCCATTGCATTCTTTTTTTTTTCATTTTTGCTTTTGCATTTGAATATGTATATACATACCTCTGTATATATATATGTATCCTGGGTATATACATGCATACTCATTCTTATTTATTCTCTGGTTTATATGTGTACATATATCTATTTTACTTACATATATATATATATATTCACATATATACATTTACTTCATTTACCTATTTACTTGCCTTCCTATATATTTCCCTCTTGGCTACTTTATTATTCCTTTATTTTTGTATTGCTCTTTTATACTAGTTTTCACAATGAGGTGGTATATTTTTAACCTGGTTTCTTCCTTCGTATACTGGATCATCTTCTCAGATTCGTGTCTACAATTCTTAGTTTCTTGTTATTTCATGTGTGGGTTTTTCCTTCTTGCTCCTTTTATCTTTTAAATCTTTTGCCAAATTTTAAGAAAATATTATAACTCCAAAAGCAAACGGAAATACAATACAATTATAATCGATAACTTCACATTTCCTTAATATCATTTTTCAGGATGTTACAGTAAGGCTTGTACTAACCGATATTTTTTTGTTGTAGGCAAGTTCTACCTTGTCGACTTTGGGTATCCCAACCGGTTGGGGTACTTGACTCCATATCGCAACACGCGGTATCATCTTTCCGCATTCGACAATGGGAGGATCCTGGTGGGATGCAAGAGCTCTTCAACTATCGGCACTCGCAATTGCGGAACGCCGTTGAGCGCGCATTTGGCATGTGCAAAGGCAAATGGCACGATCATTATAGCTTGCATGGCTTTCACAACTTTATCATTGACCGCGAGTTGCCTGCGAGGGTAGCCCCCAACCAGCTAACCCAGCTCACGGGACCTGCTGCACCACCCGCATTCGTCTCGCCTGGCCTTCTGCATGGCACTAATGCTACACTAATGGACATGACATGTGACTGGATAGCAGCGTCGTTGGTGGTATAGAGCTAGATTCGCCACTCGTATGTAAGTTGCACGTGTAAGCCGCACACACGTTATTGTATATTACCATGTGTTGTATGTCACGCTTAACAAATACGACATGTGCGGCCTTTTCAAAAAATGAACTTAATTGCCAACGGGTGTGCTAGCTTCCATTTTGAACTTCATTATCAAATGCACAATGTTTATTCCTCTTGTTTTAGCCTATTTCAACTCTCACTAGCTTCTTCCAGCCGCTATAGTGCTTTTTTTAGGTGCTACAATGCTTTTTTAGGTGCTACAGTGCTTTTTTAGGTGCCATAAGTCCAACTGAGTGGGGCCTTAAGCGTCACATATCGTACAACAAAGATATGCTTCACAAAAACATGTTATTTTGGGACACGTGCAGTTTAGTTTTTTGAAAACTTTGGTTAACGATAACATTTTAAATAATGTTAAATATTTAGATTGGATTTATGAAAATCATATGCGTGGATCGTCTCAAAAATATTTTCATAACATATAATTTTATTGGGTTATATATATAATTAGTGGTCAAAATTGCATTTTGGGACCATATCGATGTCCAAACTACATAGTTTTTGAATTGGATGGAGTAGATCTTTTATGAAATTTACCACTTTTATTGCATAGCATGAATGTAGAAGTTTACCAAAAATAATCCTTCACCGTCGATATATGTGTCCATTCGTATTTTTAATGCGTTGAGCGAATTAATTAAATTTCGATCACGAGGTTGGTCATTGGTTGGCTATCTATTCGCTGGCTCACTTCAGCAACACTGTGTGGTCCATTCCTTTCCCTTTCTTCTTTTTATTTTGTCCCATTTTAATTCTGGTTCTAAGCTAGCCAACATGCATGATGCACCTTGATATGGTTTGCTTGCACACGCCAACAGTGAACCATCTGCCATTACGCACACGGTTAAGAGATCAAATTAGCTTCAGGCAGGCCACGAGGCAAAGGAAAACCGTACATCTTTCACATTTTTGCCAACCTGTACAAGTGTATCGTTCATGTTTTTTCGCCGTGCCTGCTTATGAATCACGAGATAAATCTTACAGCATCAAGTCCGCATCAACCTTTATTCTGGCTTTCGATGGAAATGATGACATGTTCAAACACATTGGCTATTGGTCGTATTTCATCCCCCTACATTGTGCTCTGGTCAACTCTATTAAAAATGGGCTATTGACTCTCGGACGTGGTACAGGTTGGCTGAGCAGCTCCAGGCGTAGCCACGTAGGGCGAGCCTGGCCAAAGACACGACATACTCCGTCCCGGTTCATTAAAAACATGTTGTTTAGGACACGCGCAATCGAGCTTTTAAAACTTCAGCTATTAATAATATTTTGATTGGATTTCTAAAAGTTATATGCATAGTTTATCTTAAAAAATACTTACATAATATCATAGTTTTATTAGGTTATACATATTAGTGGCCAAAGTTGCATTTGGGACCATGTAATATCTAAACAACATGTTTTTTAAACTGGAGGGAGTAGATTGTCACGACGGAATATATTGGGATAATGGCACCGGATTATAGGGTAAATAATCGTACCATAAAGAAGGATCATGACAAGTAACTTGATAGCAAAATTATGTGCCATCTGGATCAAACTAAGAGCATGCATCAATTAAAAATCTGTTTTAAAACCAAAACTGTGCTCTGTCAGGAAGAGCGGTAGTACCACAGATTTCAACGTCAGAATTACCGCAGAGCATCTGCGGTAGTTCCGTTGGGAAAATCGGAACTACCGGCGACCGGAAGCTCCGGAACCCAAGCGGAGCCTTTTTTCCAGAGAGCACCCTCCGGATGCATTTTAGATTTTGCGGGAACAGAAGTAGCGGCGATTTCAACGCTGTGCGGTAGTTCCGCTATGTCAAGCGTTGCTTCCGGAGCCCGAAAGCTCCGAAGAGGGAGCGGAGCCTTTTTCCAGAGAACACCAAATTTGGGACTTTTGGAAGTTTGGCTCAAACGGTAGTACCGCGCCGACTTTGCGGAACTACCGCAGAGCGGTAGTACCGGAAGTTACAACGGCGGTAGTACCGCGCCGACTTTCCAACGGTCACTGCAGAGCCTTTGACATAGCCGTTATGTTGCGTCAGATAGGGAAGCGGTAGTTCCGGCCTCGGACCGGCGGTACTACCTCTCGCCTTAATTTTTCTGGAATTTATTTCAAACGGCTAGTTTTGGTTGGTGGAGGGTATAAATACTCGTACCACTGCTCAAGAACAGTAAGAAGAGACCCATTGAACATTTCTTGCAAATTCTACATTACAAACTAAGTTGTTGATGCCTTTCATGCGAGTCCGATTGGGGGTCACTCCGGAATACAAGCCACATATCAACATTTGAAATGGTTGTTTTACTTTTTTTTTTTTGAACTGAACGGTTGTTTTACTAGGAGGGAATGAAGCAGGCTGTGGACAGTTTTGTCAAACAGTGCGGTATTTGTCAACAGGCAAAAGGGGAACGCACTAAGCAAGCCGGGCTTCTTCAACCATTACCCATCCCTACTGGAGCATGGCAAGACATTACAATGGATTTCATAGAGAGTCTTCCAAAATCCGAAGGGTATGATGTGATCATGGTGATTGCAAAGTATTCACTAGTAGCTTTTGGAAGGAATTGTTCAGATTGATGGGTACTAAGTTGCAGTATAGCACCGCTTACCATCCACAAACAGACGATCAAAGTGAGCGAGTGAATCAATGCCTTGAGATGTATCTTCGGTGCGAGGTGCATGATTCTCCAGCAAAATGGAAGGCTTGGCTGCCATTAGCAAAATTTTGGTACAACACCAGTTTTCATACTTCCCTGGGTTTCTCACCTTGATATGTTTGCTTGCACACGCCAACAACGAACCATCTGCCATCATGCAAACGGTTAAGAGATCAAATAGCTTCAGGCAGGCAATGAGGCAAAGGAAATCCGTACAGCTTTCACATTTTTGCCGCCCTGTACAAGTGTATCGTTCATGTTTTTTTCGCCGTGCCTGCTTATGAATCACGAGATAAATCTTACAGCATCAAGTCCGCATCAACCTTTATTTTGGCTTTTGATGGAAATGGTAAGTTTATTTTAATTACAGCACCAAGTCCGCATTAACACAAACACTCCCTGAGAGCGATCCTTAATTAGTTCATAAGTTTCCCTTCTGAAATTACAGGAAATAACCATATATAAATAACTGATACTAGCTAGTAAACAATTTGGAGTTGCACGTCTTTGGGCCTGTTCTTTACCTCAAAAGCCGGCGGCTTTTGGCTTTTGCTACAGTACCTAACTTTCAAATGGAGTATTTTCTCAAGACGGTGTCTACAAGTTAAACGATCTACACGTTAAAAGCTCAAGATCTGTACCAACCAAAATCGCAAGTGAGTATATGTCTCTCTGTAATCTGTACAGTAAACAGCCAAAATTCAAAAATTTCAGCCAAAAGCCAAAAGCCGCATCCAAATCATAAGTTCCATTGTGCTATTCCAGCAGTAGCAGGGCCCCAAATTCATGGGGAAACTGCCTAGCAACCGCTCATCAGAGTATCAGACATTGTGGTAGCTAGCAGCTGTGGAAGGAAAGTTCAAAGTTCACCAGAATCTGCAGACAGACGTGCAAGAGAACAGGAGGCGGCTGAGTGAGCCTGCTCTCCTTTTCTCTCTAGTTAACTCCTTCCACTTTTGACTACGTTTAACGTGCCACGACGCCGACCGGTGTGATAATTAACAACGCCACATGTCTGCAAAGTCAGTCGTCAGTCGGAGTTTTGAAATGGATGGACGCAAAGGTCTCGAGGAAGACGACGTGTAACGACTACACTACACATGCATGCACGTTTCTTCTTCCTAGCTTCTTCCTTGCTCCTGCTTCCTACCACGGCCCGCAAGTGGATGAAACTTTAAGCACTTCTTATAATTAAGTGATCATAAGAACTGTTAAGAGACACGTATGAACATGCTTTCAAGTTTTAACAACGGCAGCCGTTGTTGTGGTTGATCAGTTGTTTCTTTTGTCAAATTATTGTATTATAATTAATTTATTCCTGTACTATTTTTTTAAAAAAAAGAATATACGAGACGATCCATGCTTTTTCACATATCTGCTTAGGGTTAAATATTTCGGATGAAAAAAAATTTCGCCACCCAGCAAAGCAACCGAATCAAACGAAATTTCGGAATTTCATTCGTAATTTCAGACGAAAATTTTGAATTCATTTGAAATTTTGGTGAAATTTAATCAAATTTGGATAAAATTTGAACAAATTTTGAATGAAGAAAAATTCGGCCAAAATTTAACTGGATAATTTTCCTTTCGCTGGGTAATGAAATAACTGAAATTTCCGAAATTTCATTCAAATTCATCCGAAATCTTTAACCCTGATCTGCATCAAGATCCAAATAACATCTCAGGAACAAATGGTGCTATTTTCACATATCAACCAAACCAATTTAAAAAAAAAATCAAATATTTCGGCTCAGATACATTACATTATACAAGAGCACAAGCGATGTATAAAGGGTATATAACCCTTTTCACCCTTTTATTTCAATTTACAAAGCTATTTGTCGAGTAGCTTTAATTTATATCCTTACAGATAACATATCAGCATGAAAAGAATTCTTTTCGTCATCAAAGAATTCTCAAACAGACAGACAGACTACTTAACCATTGATCACCACTAGCTAGCTAACCAGTTCCCCTGAATCAGCCAGTTAACTGGTGTAAAATAACACTGGGGGAAAATAATTAATCCACATACACGTGCAAAATAGTAATTAGTAAGGCAATACTTTCTTCCCTTCTCAGTAACTACTACCCTCAAATTCTTCAGCTCAGGCTGAGCATGGAGTTCACGCCGAGCCACGGAGCGCCATCTTCTTTCACTAGCTTGCTCGACTCCTTCGCCGCCTCTGCCAGCGCCGAAGCCACCGGGTATGGATCTCTCTCGGCGAGCCTGTTCTTTCTCTTCTCGAGGAACCTCTGGAGCGACGCCTTCCTCGCGATGGGCATGTCTGAAGAAACGTACACAACAGATGCATGTGGTAAGTTCGTTGTACGAAAAGTATGGGATTTGGCCTGTGCAGGCATGAGTATCGTACGCGCTCCTGCGTTACCTGGCAAGCAAGGCTGCCCGAGCGCATTCTGGCAGACGGCGGGGGTGGCGCCGACGTCCGAGGCGGCCGGCGGGTTGCAGGAGCCCGCGAGCTGCATCAACTCCTCGGCCTTCTCGGCGGGGAAGTCGTCGAACACCACCATCGTCCCGCCGTAGAAGATGGTCAGCTGCGCTCTCTCAGGCTCCTTCCTAAGAACAAAAAGAAAACCCACAGCTTCAGCATCAAAACCAGTAATTTTCAAGAACTCCAGACATACGTGCATGATAAACTGAATGAGTATGGGTTTCTGGTTCCCGCATACGTACCTTTCGGGCGAGTCTTTGAGCGTTCCGGCCTGCTGAGGGAAGAGCTCCATGGTTTTCCTCTCCTCTGGCGCCGCCTCCGCCTCCGCCGCACCACCAACGACATCGGCGCCCGGCATGAGGCCCATGGTCACGACCGGCGCGATGCACCTGCCGCCGTTGCCGCCCTGCTCCTTCATGTACTGCCGAAGCAGGCCGCACGTCACAGCGAACCTGCTGCTGCCGGCCTTAGCACTCTGCTCAGCGGCCATATTCTCAGCAAAAACAACCAACTCACATCAAAAACTCCCCCAGGATCCGAAATCTTTGCCGCCTCCTGGCCGGACGGTTGCTTCCTGGAAACGAAACGAAATGCGGTATAATATTCGTCTGCCCGGGGGGTCGCAGGTTAAGGTATGCCTTTGTTTTATAGGTGTACAGCTGGAGATGTAAAGATGGGCCTAATTTCTTGTTTCTTGGGCAGGAAAGCGGCACGTGAAAGGCGAGGGGGGCGGAGAAACGGGCGGGGGGCGCGGAAAGGTAGGAGGCGGATGGAAGCAATGTGGGCACCTCACGTCTCTATTTTCCCAGTGATTTTGGTTGGTTTTCGTGCGTGGGTCATGTCATCTGCGCCATCCAGTTAATTTAGCGGTCCCGGTGGCGTGGTGCCGAGGAATGGAAAAGAAATGTGTTGGAAATGCGTGGTTTCATTTGGTTTTAGATTAAACTAGCCACGTAGGCGTGGCGCAACGCCACGCCATTATGTGAACCGAAATAAAATAGACGAAAATTCGTAGGAAAAAGAAAGCGTAGGGTTTTTTGGGAAAAAGCAAGGGTCTTTTCGCAATAAAAGGAGAGCGCGGGGGTTTTCGGGAAAAAATCAAGGGCCTTTTCGGAAGAAATAAGGGCTTGTTCGTAATTAAATAAAACCGCAGGCTGCTACCCAGCAAAAAAATGTATAGGGTTTTTTTGCAAGAATCCAGGGACCTTTTTGCGAAAACCAGGGACGTAAACGCAATTACCGGAAAGCGCAGGGACTTTATCGCAAAAAAGCTCACCCGGCCGTACCAAGATTCCCGTGGACACGCGGCGGCCGACGGAGCGCCGCGGGCGACGTGGCAGGGGTGAGCGACGGAGAACTCCCCCAGCTTTGTATACGGTAGTATTTGGCAGCCGGTTCCTAGGCTGCGGCTAGGCAGTACGCGCATGCAGAACTGTCATTTGGACCGGGCTTTTCTGAGCCAGCCCGAAGCCCAGTTGATACGGCATGGCTCAAGCACGTCACGTGACGGGCTAAGTTGGTACGGCACGAACAACTAGCCATGTCGGGCCTAGAAAGTGATGTATTTGAGAGGGGTATTTTGGGAATTTCCCAATTGAATAAAAGGAGGGATGGAAACATGCAGGCGGGGCCCATCGGTCGGTGACCCGCGCAAATAGATAAGGGTGAGGAGACTTTGTCTCCTCCACGATTTGCGTCTTGTGCCGTTCCCGAGCGTCTCCCGTGCGACTGTTTTGATCCCCTTCGCCCAGGTCCAGGATTCTCGGTGCTGCGTGGGGAGATGACGAGCGGAGGGGCGGCGGAGGAGGCGTGGGCTGGCCCAGGTTCCTCGGAGCCGGCCGCTCATGCCACCTCGCAGCGAGCTCTCCTCTCTTCTTCAAAAGGGTCGCTCAGCTCCACGGTAGGTACATTCGCTTCCAATCCCGATTGCTTCTCTTGAGTGGATCTCCTCTATGTTCTTCGGTTGGCGAAGATTTGGTCTTTGGGCCATCTTCGATTGAGGCCTTGCTTCCGGTTTCCCGTGTGAACCCTAATCTGGGTTTGAGGAACTTGGGACCTTGGAGGTCTACCCGAGGAAGAAGGAGGTGGCGCCGACTCCCTGCTGTGTCTTGAATGCTCTCGGCTAGAGTGTTCTTGTGATCTTGTGCGGCATCTCTGGACCTCGGCTTCTTCTCTGGTTTTCGGCTGAGAGAAGAAGTGTGGCATTGTATCTCCGTAAATTATCTACCTGCTAGCGACAGTGGGTTGATAGATTTTCTGGGACAGCGATTTCATCGTGCCTTGCCCTATTGTTTGAATTCTTCTTCGGTTTATTTGCTTCTGGACAGTTTGGAGTACTGTCCGCTCAGTGAGTATATCTGATTCTTTGCAATTTACAGCAGTTAATCTTGATCTGCAATTTTTCTCAAGTATTTGAGGGCTGCTGTGAATGTATGTGGGCGCAATTGTATGCTCTATGATGAACTTAGTCATATACTGGATTTGATCTAGGCAACAGAGTTAGACTTGAACTCTAGGTTTGATTTCTGCTGACTGTACTGTAGCTATTTGAGTCTCTGTCTATTAGATCTGGTTACCTGCAATTGAAATTAATTTGTGAGTACTGCAGTGATTTGTTAATCCTGGTCAGATTACATTGTCGGTGCAGTAAACCTTTTGGTTCAGTCCTGTTTTATGACTTGAATATTACTGCAATCTGTCTAATTCGATCTGTTGCTTATTATCTGAACATCTTTAGATCACTGTCACTTATTTCATTGCTTGTAATCATTTAGTGGTACAGAAATTGCACAGAGATTTGATCTCTGTTTTATTTGTGTCTGTTGGTAATCATTCTGTTAGAGCTAAAGTCTTATTTCCTAATTGTTAGATCAATCATGGAGAGTTATGACATGTGCATGAGAAGGCCAAAATCTATGATTTTGTGCAACTCTGTTCTGAGAGCGATAATAAAACAATTAATGTTATATGCTAGATTTAATTGTTTTATTGTTGTTAGAACTGTTCTACTTGTTATTTTCAGCAGTCATGATGTTGTATTCTTTGAATATATACTTGAATATGAATGACAAGATAGAATTTCATGTTTATATGCAATTTATGCCATTCTTATTATGCTGAAAATATGTTGTTTATATAATTGTTTTTGCTGGAATAAAACATGGAAATATGCTTATACCGCAATATTTACAACAGAAAGAAGGCTCGTCAAGCGGCACGATACGACCCGACCTATCGTGATGTGCTCAGGACGGCCCAGCACGAAAGTGGCATGGCGGGCTGCACGACATGGAGGCACAACAACGGCATAGCGGCACAGCACGGCTGGGCCATGACAACAACTAACGTCGAGCACACGTCGACCATGCCACCGATCGACACCACTGCTCACCTTCCCACCCGCACTCGCACCACCGAGGAAGAAGGGTTGGGTAGAGTAAACTTGTAGGGTGATCGGCCAAAGTCAGCATAGGCCATAGCTGGAGTCGCCTGGAGTCCCCCAAGACTGACATGATCGACGGTGACGACATCGAGTGGTGGCGGCGGCGGGCGTGCGAGGTGGCGCAGTGCCATGGAAGGGCATCGAGTTGAACCGTCGGAGTAGTTGGGGTTGGAGAAGAGCGAGGACCCGAGTAGCATGGTACCGATGATAAGATGGAGTAGAGACCATAGATGCAATGAGCGGGGAGGGAGAGGGGTAACAATTAGAAACTAGTAACAAGATGGCGCAGAGGAGGAAGGCAAAGCGGTGGTAGAGGTTGAGAGACAGCAGGCAGATGCAACGTTCTCCTCCTCTATGCTATAAAATCCACCTTATCTACTCATTTCTTCACCACTAAAGCACCAAATTTCTCTTCTCTCTTTACTCTACTCAGTAGTCTCAATAGTCTGTACAAACAGAAAGCTCGGTTGTGGTGTGCTACCAAGGAATTGCAGCACGAAGGCGCCAACGAGAGCAGCCAAGCTCGATAGTGGTATGGCCGGTATGCTATCAAGGAGTCACAGCATAAAGGTAGCAACGGGGCGCCTTGCTAGAAGCTCCCGCCGCCACTCCCCTAGTCTTCCTTAGGCTCTGACTTCCATAGATGCTCGTCAACTCTAAGTATAGGAGACTACAGCACGGAGGACCATCATATGGATGATATGGAGGGCTACAAGGAGCACCAAGGCAGTCTGGAGCCAATGGAGACACCAAACTTCTCTCCCTTGTGCATAGATAACAATATTGGTGGGTCTGAGTTTTTAAGCTTGAGACCGAGTATGAGAGAGTCTGCTCTACGGCCCTAATACCCTCCCGGGGAGCTCTAGCCAGTGAGCACGAGTTTCACGCCAACCCGTGCTATCGTTCTCACCTTCATGGTGGGTGAGAATGGTGTCGATGCTTGAGCACGGTGACAGGGGCACACAGAGTTGGCCGAGCGAGGAGCCACATCAGGCGTGGCTGTGGCTGAGCGAGGCTAGATGGCGGTGGCACTAGAGATGCATGGTACAATTAGAGCATGAAGGTGATGAAGATGGCGGTCACTACCACCACCAACGTCGCCACCGCCTCTGCCGCCTCCAAGTCCATAGGGCCAGGCCTGGGCTAGCACAGTATGGCGGCACCTATCATGCCTTGAGCCATGCCTAGGCCTTGTCGAAGGCAAGTCGTGCTGGCATGGCTCAACGCGGCCCGAAGCTAGCAACACGGCCCAACTCCTAGGTCTATGCACATGGTGGCTGGGTCCCATACTCATGCGGTGGTTTTTTTGCCTCATAAGATTTCCGTGGATGAGCGACGCTGCTTGACCATGTCAAAGAAACATGTTTAGGTAGTGTATGTACACGTTGAGGCAGTGCATTCTAAAATTAAGAGGAGGTAAAATAAGAAGTTTTGTGATTTTTTGTGAGGGTTTGTGACTATTGAATTTAAACATTTCTAAGCACGGATTTGCCAATGCACATGCAATTAAAAATTTCTTAAGTTTCAGTCAATTTTCACACCTTGGATCGACGTGGAGATTCGTGCTACGAGAAACACATCTTCCACCTTTCCAGCACCACCGCCTCTCGCCATCAATGGGTTAGGGCTCGGGTTCACCAGTTGGGGTTTGGGTTCACTAGAGCCTGAGCTTCGAGGGAGGAAAGGGTGGTGGAAGAACAGCGATAGGCGATAGTGACGGCAGTGCGGTGAGGCGGTAGTGGGCGGTAGCGATGGTAGTGTGGCGAGGTGGCGGTGGTGTTGCCTTGGTAACAGGACAGAGGAGGGCTATGGGTAGCACCGACAAAAGGGTTGATGATGAGGATGGATGTGACAAGCCTGGATTTGCATCCAAAACATCTGTGTATTTTAAGCTAGTCTCATGATCAGTAGCTAACTCACACAATACAACAGTGGTGATTATCATATCCATAGATATGCATAAATAAAATGTGTAGTAATAAATAAGCATAAATGAGGCAGAAAGGCAGCGAAAAAGATATATATCAATGAAGACTTCAGGATATGCCCACAGATAATAGACTAGGATAAGTGACCTAGTACTTGGTATCATCGTCATCTCCCAATGGTACAAGTATATGTTCCCCTGTTGTTGTCTTCGGGCACTAAATCCACATATATGAGCAACCATGAGAACAAAAGTACTTAGCATGCCTTTATGCCAAATATAAGTATATAGATGTAAGGCTTGACAAAGGAAGGTCTTTGGGATCTTTTAGAGGGAAGTAAGTTTTACTGTAAATACTATAATTAATTTCTAAACCTATGACTTAGCCTTTTTAACTTAAAACCAAAGTGTCCATTTTAATGAAGTTTATTATGAGAGTGAACTCTCTTCACATTTATCGTCCATGAATGGTGCTAATCTTAGGGCCAGGATTTTTGCTATGATTTTGGATACACTATATATGAGGCTGATGGGTCTATAGTCTCTTACCTCCTGACAACCATCCTTTTTTGGTAACAGAATGATACTCGCAGTGTTTGAACTGGAAAAGTTGTTGATTCTCATATGGTAGAAGGCGTGTATGGCCTCCATAAAGTCGCGCTTTATGACTTCCCAACATTTGCGGTAGAAGTTTCCATTGAAGCTGTCCGGTCCTGGCCCTTTATCGGCTGGCAGTTGAAGGATGGCATCATGCACCTCCTGTTCGGTGAAGGGGTCAGCTAGAGCATGCAAGTCTAGACGAGATAGCCGAAGATTGTCCCAGCTGAAGGAAATACTCGTAGATTGTGTCTAACCCAGGATCTGATTGAAATGATCAAGGAGCACTTTTGCTTTATCTTGATAGGACATGGCCCAGCCCTGGCCCTTCGAAAGTTGTTGAATGAATTTTTTCCTTCTATGAGAGTTTATTATGATGTGGAAGAATTTTGTGTTTGTGTCTTCTTCGCGAAGCCAGCTGATTGTGATGCCTGCTTCTTCGTAGCACGTTGAAGTTTGGAATGTGGAAGTTTGTAAAGATGATCATACGCTATTGAATTCGCTTCTCAACGCTAACACGATCATCTGATTTTGATTTTGGGACGCTGTTGCTATGTGGTCCCTTATGAATTTTAGATCATCATGCTGCCTCAGAAGATTTTGGACAAGTTAAACAACCCAGTAGGCTAACCGCAGGAGACCATACATGCCCAGGATCTTTCATGCATGGAAAGCTAGTGTACCCGGGCGGCCAGGCCAGCAGGGTATCAATATCATATCATACACAGTTTAGTTAATTAGTTAGGAGTGTTAGTTACCAATTACCAGCAGAAAGTACTGCCCGTTAATTTCCTGCTGCCAACTTCATGATCGAAGTCATTGATCAAGCAGAACGTATAGGTAAGCACTAAGTAATCGACTCGCAAATCTATATAGTGAGATTCCATACACCTCCTTTGTTTTGAGGATAAAAAAATCCCACAATAATGTAAAAACAAAAATTCTAAAAATTCTTATATTAATCGAGAAAAAGAAAAACATCTTCACCACTTAATTTGGTGGGACAGATTATAACGATATAGATTAATCTTATATATATATTAGATTTGTATAATAAATATAATTATATTTCAATCATAGTCAATAGAGTTGTATATCAAATATAATTATATTTTAATATCTAGTCGTATAATTATACGGATAAATATTCTGGTTAGTGGCAACATGTCGCATGTGTGCGGCAACCTCTCGAGTTCCCATGGGGTCGTCCGGTTCCACGCGACTAATTGTAAGGCGTCTCCTGGCCGGCCGCGCGGAAGAAGCATACGCGCATGGCACATCTCATTGATCTCACGCGGCACGGCACGCGCGCCTCGCCAGGAACAGGCAGCTTTCGGGCGCGCGCCACGCACAGGAGGCAGCAGCGCCCCTTTGGTGGCAAAAAATAGCTGCGCGGCGCGTTCCTCGTGACCGACCCACCGCGCGCCGTGCCGCGACCCGGTGGCTTTCCCGGCAGCGCGCGGTCGCGCGGACACGAGCGTGGGATGGAGAGGGGTTATTCCTTTTGGCTGAGATTTATGGTTTTTTTGTTGCGATTTATAGCTTTTGAGTTATTCGTGCGAGAGATTATAGAATAACAGAAATTCATATGTGGTTTTTGCCTATATAAATAAAGTCGGTACAGTACGTTCTACAATTAACTAGTAGACCTCATTTTGAAAAGATATTTCGTTTAAAAGATAATTATTGTAGAAAAGTCACAAACATAAGTTAAAAACTGCAAAAGAACAGACCCGGAATGGTTCGGGGGAGGCTTCGAACGATCGCTTGCCTAGTTTTTTTTTCTCTCCAAAAAACTACTCCAATTTAGACTGGTCGTTTTAAAGAGAAGGGTGTGACCATCAGTTAAAACAGCTCGTTATTGTGTATGAGACCATGCATGAGTTCGTGCTCTCACCAGAAGTTGTAAACGAATGAGCTAGCTTCAAGCTTCAAATATCTTACTCTTAGGTGGTGATCATTTGGTCTTTTTTGGTGGCTTATGACTGAAAAACACTGTAGCTAACTGAAAAAACACTGTAGCTGACAGAGGCTTATTTTGCATAATTAAATTTAAAAAAAAATATGTTAGCACATCGCAACAAAACCGAATAAATATATTTCTACGATGCCCTGGACAGCGGATGCTACGTACATAAATAGGTGCCGTGCTCCTTGTGAGTGGTGACCATAGCTAGCTGTCTCACCGAACGTTTGTTCCCATAATAGCCAAGACCTGAAACGACCAACAAGTGTGCACATCATGCTCGTGTTGCCATGCATGCACGCATACCATTTATTCTTCTCCTCCAAAATATTCAGCGCACAAAAACACAGCAAATATTCTGTCACTAAAGATGTCCTAGGTCGATCTGGACCTTTCTCCAAAGGCACACTCGTGATGTCGATCGCGAAGGCGAGATAAAGAGGAGACGTCGACGCTCATGTGCTCCCGGTTTGAGAGCAGCTCTGCCTCTACTCGGTCGGACTGGTTGGCGTGAACCCGTGATTTTCGCGTACGTCCTAGCAGCAGTGGCACGAGAGCCCCGTGGTTCCCGTGGAGACTAGTTTAGATCATTTTACCATTGAGTCTGAGATGTAACTAAATTCTGGTTCCACCGGAGACGCAGGTAAACACGCGAGCGCGTTCCGATCGACTCGCGAGTGCCGCCGTGACGCTGAAGTGAAATGCCAGTTTATCGTTCTCTTTGGCAAATAGGCAGGAGCTCCGCCGTTGCATTAGAAGCTCGTTCCCACAAATGAAGGTCTCCTTTGATATTGAAATCAGGCTGCTGCGCGTTTATGGACACTTTTTGGAAGAATCTTTAGTTTCTTTCCTTCCAAATATTCCACGCTTCAGAAGAGAACTAGCCCGTGATTGCACTCGTGAGTCGTGACAGCCAGTACCAGATTTATCTTTCGGTTGTTGCGGCGTCATATTTGTTGTTGGGTCGTGCTAGCGCCTCGGGCCACAACGTGTGGTTTCGCCGCCGTCTCGCCCTCCTCGCCGATCCGGGCGGCTCAGGCTCGCTATCTCCACCGCGCTCACCGTCAATCCAAGCTACTCGAGTTCACGATCCCGGTAGAGAGCAGTCACCGTCGCCGATTAGCGTCGTTAGGTTCTCCATCGCGGCCGTGGTGGTGGCTGCTGAGAGGGGCGAGGAGCCGGTGACGACGAGGAGGTGACTCGCGAGACGACATTAAGCTCGATATCCGTCGTACTACTAATTTGGCCTCCTAAGGAGATTTTATTTTTCATGTTAGTTTGGCCCAAGCCAGTTGTAAATAAATTGTGTTACCGGCCATCCAAGAAGACATCTTCAGCCCGGCTCGAAAAAATTTTGAGGCCAGAATTTTACATCGGTTTTAGACCTAAAACCGACCTTCCAAGCCAAACAGAGCCTAAAAGGAACCTATATAAATTAGTCAGTAGTGTTCTCCCTGTGAGGCTGTGACACACGATCAATTCCATTCCATGGAACATAACTGCACAGCGTGAAACACGCAACCATTGCAATTTAGAATTAACAAAAAAAATTGCATCTTCCAATCATAGGATGATAGGAATATCAGATGCAGCGGATAGAACTAGGCTCCCTATTCATCAACAGGGCCTATTCTTTTTTGTTTATAACTGTGGCTTATGATTTTTGCTAAAATTTTTGAATTTTGAGCTGTTTGTAACAGAGATTACAATTAACTTGTAGACTACATCTTGAAAAAAAACGCCATTTAAAAGTTAGGTACTGTATCAAAAACCAAAAGCCGCTTTTAAAAACCGCAAAGAACATGTCATCACTCATCAGTAGCCAGGGTCATGCCCTCACCGAGTCACCGTCTCATTAGTCTACACAAAACAGAAATGTCAATATCGTCAGTCCATTTGAAACGATCATGTTTGTGTTGGTTTCCTTAAGTCCAATGTTAATTCAAGACCTGCACACCATAGGAAAAAAAAATGGAATGAGATGGGATAACATTATCAGTTCAATTTAAACAATTTTTAATGTACCTTCATAGTGCAAGCACAGAGGCATATCTTGAGCTCTTGGCTTTGTTTTTAAGGCCCCGTTTGGCAGAGCTCTAGCTCTAGAAAATCCTAGATCTAGAGTTGCAGGTATGTTAAGTGCATTTACATGACTCATTTCATTTATATTATATATTAAATAAAAAATATTTAAATCACTTTAATTTAGTCAACAAACTACAAATCCAGCATAGATCTCGGAGTTAAAGCTGTGCCAAACAGGGCCTTAGGTGGTGATCGGTTCGGCTGAAAAGCTCATGGCTTATGGCTGAAAACACTGTAGTTGGCTGAAAAAAACACTGTAGCTGACAGAGGCTTATTTAGCACAATTAAATTTAAAAAAATTTAGAAATATAAAAAATATGTTAGCCCATTACGTATAATACAAACAAATACGGGGAAAAAAGAACCAGCAAAAAAACTCAACAAAAAGCCAAAAGTTCAGAAAAAGATGAAACTTATGAATAGTGAAAAATAAGCCAGAAGCCGAAGCCGAATTGATCAGGGCCACGCGTTGTGTTCAACAACCAAATCATCAGCGGAGTAAGACTCAGCAATAGACTGGTGTATACAAGATGGGGTCCGCAGTCCTCTGTCAAGTAAAGTACCAAAACATAATCATGAATTGCTTGATAAAATAGTAGAAAAACAACTGGAAAATAATATGGGGGCAGACATAGTACCGATAATCGATATTCAAGTATAATAACATTAAGATATGAAATGGCACAACTTATCAGGAGCCAAAAGTCTATACATGAAAGGAAGTTCCTTGTTTCATGAAGAGGAAATTCCATGTATGGCACTAAGAGTTGTCTCGATCCAAGATATGGCATTGAAAAAATTGTGATTTCTTCTATGGCATAGAGTTTTAACTTTCATCCCTTTTGTGCCACTCCCGTCAGGCCTGTTAGTAGGAGCTACCGTTAATTACAAGTTGTCAATTTCCCCCCAAATTACAGTCATACCCCCACAAAATAGTCAATGGTCGCTGGCCCACGTGTCATTGCAAGATGCTTGTTTTCTTCCCTTCCTTCTACCCTCTGAACACCCATCACAGCTCTCCATCCCCTCCCACGCCGACGCCGCCCATGGAGGCCGTCAGTCATCAATCTCGCACCGTCCATCTCAACATCTTGCTCGTGACATCTTTCCACATCCTCCACCGCCAGCCATGGAGGTCGTCGTCCCCGCGCCATCCTTCGCAATGTTGGAGAGTCTTACGACCTCCCAGGACCCTTTACGACTTGTTAGAGTCGTTTACGACCAGATAGAAATTGAATACGACCAGTCCTGGATGCTTACGACCAGTTCCGATCGCTTCAAACTCTATCGATCGATTTTCCTCCGTAGTCGTAAAAACACTGTAGCAATTACGACCACTCCTCCTTATCGAGCGCTGTCTTCCTCCAACCGCTCTCGAAGAATACCGTGATCGTAAATCTTTACGAACACGCAGTGATGCTGGCGATCACCGTTCACCGTAGTCGAAACACCCTTTCGACTACGTTCACTTCCTTCGAACGTGATCGGAGTTGCTTCCGATCACATACAAACCTTCTCGGCGTAGTCGCTGCTCCTTACGACCACCTTCACTGTGGTCGTAGCCTTCTCAACGTAGTCGGAACAACACTGTTCCTTGCCGTGATCGTAGCACCCGTCGATCACGCCTGCTGGAAACTTTTCCGTGGTCGTGACTCCTCCCGATCACGCTTGCGGTGATCGTGAGTCCTTCCGACCACGTATTGCACAAACACACGACAACACAAAGCTTTATGTCTTTCCCTCTTTTTGTATTTTCTCAATTGCTTGGTACATCTTTGGTTACATGTCTACCCCTTCTTTTATACCCAACTCTACGACTCCTACTCGGATTCCGATTAGGAATACAAAACCTATTCCGACTCCGACTTCTAATTCCTATTTCAACTCAACTTCGATTACAAACCCGACTCCGATACGACTTCTAAAACAAGATTATTTCCAACACTCAATGCCCTCCTCGTGACAACAGGAGGTGTGGCGACGCTCAGAGATGGCAGCATGAGCTCAATGGCCTCAAGCTGCACCTCCAGCATCTAGAAGCACCGTGAACCCAAGCCGACGAAGAATAAAAATTGCAGGAGGGCACGGAGGAACCCGCTGGTGACACAAGAACCTCGATGAACTGACTCGGGGTAGCACGGGGTCCGATTGGTGGTGGCTGGCAACCGATCGGGTGGTGCTGACATCTCCTGAGAGGGAGAAGGCTGGGTCCGAAGCAGAGGGGGAGGCCTTAGTGGCGTGAGCTATGGTGGTCAGATCTGGGTTGATCCCTGTGGAGTCAGTGGAGATTTCGATGATTCAATAATACTTTCTGTCGTGCTAAGGATTGGATTGTGCTGTGAGGGAAGCTTTACGGGTGGTCGAAATATTGGATTGTGCTAAGGATTCAATGCTACTTTATGTTATTGCATCAATTTTTCCCCATGTCTCTTGAATGTGTTGAGGAGTTGCTTGTACAAAATAGAGCTTTCTCCCTGTCATGCTTTTCAATTTTGCTGGTTTATTGGTGACCGCAGTGGAGGAGTGGGGGAGAGGGAGGGTGGATGCCAGAGAGAGAGAAGAGAGATAGAAGAAGAGGGGGCATGTTCGGTGGTTGAGTCGTGAGTGAGGAGGTTGAGAGAGGGGATGAGGAGGAAGAAGGGCATATTTGTCTGGCATGAAAGGGTACAAGATAGAAACTGAGGCTCTGATCGGTTCGGCTTGAGCTTCTGACTTATTTTTTACTATTTATAAATTTTGTCTTTTTCTGAATTTTTGGTTTTTTTGTTAAACTTTTTTGCCGGTTCTTTTTTCCCGTATTCGTTTGTATTATACATAATGGCTTAACATATTTTTTAATTTTTTTAAATTTAATTATGCTAAATAAGTCTCTGTCAGCTACAGTGTTTTTTCAGCCAAAAGCCGCACAAAAAAGCCCAACTGATCACCACCTCGGTGGCATAAAAGGAACCACATTTTTTTCAATGGCATATATGGGTTCACGACAACTCTTAGTGGCATCGAAGTAATTTTCTCTTTGATGAATGTGTCTCTACTTCTTAGTGTCAAACAGGGGTAGATAATATGACGTATAACTAGAGGCACTTACCGTAATTTAGTATATAATTCATATATTTGGATCTAGATATCCAATATGCTATGTGTCTAAATGCTTTGCAGATAATAAGTGGGGTTAGATTTGAAATCAAAGTATGCAAACCAACAACATAGTCCCACGGTGGTAATAAGCCAATCACAGAAAATCAATATCTTTTGTGTTAGCTACGATACCAAATGAACAAAAACTGGGTTCTACCCTTTAGTGGCTTCCTCAAAAGTTAATAATAGCTTGGCACTGATCATGGCATTGGGAATCATACAAATAACAAAGCCGGGGGGATTCCCGGCCCCCGGCTCGGCCACGTCGCCCCGCCCGCGCGTCCGGCCGGCGCGTGGCGGGGCAATTTCTGTACGGTCAGGGGAGGTGTTTTCCTCCAGTTTTTTGGAAATTACGTAAAGGTCATTTTTCCTCGCGAAAAGGTCCCTGCAAAGTTTTTTTTCCAAAAAATTTTTTGGATAGCGCCCCGCAGGTTCCCGAAATTACGTATAGGCCCTTATTTACTTACGTACAGGTCCTTACAAGTCCTCGATTTTTTTCCGAAAAACCCCTTTAGCTTTCTCGAAAATACGTACGTGCCCTCGATTTTTTTAAAAAAACTCCTCACGAATTATCGCCTCTTTTACTTCGGTACACACGGTGGCTGGCGCGGCGTGTCGCCGCGCCTATGAGGCTAGTAATCTCAACTCTCAAATAAATAGTGATCAAACGAAAACAGAGGCACATGTGTTAATGGACAAATATCCCTGTGAAGTGTTTGAATCAAATGTGTACCGTTGGAACTAGATGCATTATAAATGGACAGAGCCGTCTCAACAATTTCAAGGGCCTTTGGGCAAGCAAGATAGCAAGGGCCCAGCAATCTATTTTTTAATATGACGATTAAAGTATATAGTACTACTAATAAGAGTTAACTTGCAGCATATGTTTAGTTCATTAAAGATAACGATAGTACAACAAAGAAACTAAAAGAACGGTAAAATAACTATTATGATTACCTCAAATAAAACAATAATGCTTTAGTGCCTCTTAAAAAACCGCCTTCGGGCATTTCTTGATGCAAAATCTTCAAGAACAGTATCGAGATTAATGTTGTCCAAAACATCCTTCTCAATGCTGCACATAGCCAAGCCATTTAATCTTTCTTGTAGCATAGTTGACCTAAAACAATTTTTCAATAGTTTCAATTTGGAGAAGCTTCTTTCGGCTGATGCTACTGTCACAGGAACAGTTAAGAGAATCCGATATGCAATAGAGACATTCGGATAGCAATCTGCAACTTTAAAAAAGTGAAGAATCTCAGGTGCTGACATCAATTCATCTGGCAAAGTTACTTGCAACACTTTCAATTTAGAGAAAAACATATACTGAAATACATACTCATGGGCCGGTGGGCCCTCCCGTGGCATGGGCCCCCGGCCGTCGCACTTCCTGCCCACCCCCTTAAGACGGCCCTGTAAATGGATCTATAAAATGGAGGAAGATCTTATACAGTTGTTGGACTCATGGATAGGCTTGGACTATCCACTTGGATACGAATTGCATTTGGACTGTTCTTCACACTAATGGGATAGGGACACGATTTAGATATTGTAATTTAAGTTGGATATAAGCTAGACTTTTGTAAAACTGCAACTTATATCAAATCCATTGACAATTCTACATGTAGCAATAAAATAAACAGCATGAAAATGATAATGTATACATTTTTTTTAAAGTCATTCAATTGAAGAAAAGAGCTTTCTGCAAGAGCTTACATATCAGTGATGAAAAGCCTGATTAAATTTGGAGGTACATAGTTACACGCTGGATTGACAACATTTAGAAGACGTGCGCCATCCCAAGTAATGAAGTCCATGCAATTTGAGAAGACCCCCAAGTCAAGCATATCAGATGGTGGTTTGAGTTCATTCAGCAATACCTCAGGGTTGTGCGGATATAAAGGACATAACTGCAATCAGAGTAACACGAAAGTGTTAACTATTAATTTTGCTGCTAGGACGAATAACTTGGAAAAAATGGAACTCTGTGAAATAAATATTCTAGTGTACTAATGTAATACAGTTATTAAGATGTTGTTGGATGATAGGTATACAATCGAATCGGTAAGATTAGCTATTGCTTCAGCTCTCAGCACCCAAAATTTATGAAAACATTTCTAGCTTTCGAGGTGTCATACTTCCCCCCCCCCCCCCCCCCCCCGCATGAGTTTATTCTATTTACCCCAAGTATTAAAGCGTCAAAGAGAGGCCACAAGATGATGGGCATATTTGTAATAAGAAGCAAATAATTTCACTGCTCATTCATGTAGTATGTATGTACGCTTAACATGATGATCGATATTAGCATGCTTATATTGCTCCTCATCTAATTTGGTGTGGATTTACCATTTATGAGGAAAAAGAAGCCACAAATGTTTGATGATTAGCCCAGAGAAACTGGCATATGCATATTGACTAGAAATCTAGGCATGGTATGCCTTCACGTTAATAGGCAAACATGATCCTGATATTATAGTGTACTTTAGAAATGTAAAATCTCGGATGTGATCAGCAAGTGGATGACATACTGGAAAACAACCTTGTGGCTCCCAGCAACAACAAAGGTGACACCATGCCATTATGCAGCAAGTGCAACTATGTTCGTGCCTACTGGTGCAATGACTCCTCCATTTGCCATTACTGCATGAGCTCCAACAATCACCTATATGATTTATCATGAAAATCAACAAGTATATTTTGAAAGAAAATATAAATCTAAAACAAAAAAATACCTAGCATCGTTACCATGTCAACTCGGGAGATCATAGCAAAAATAGCTGAATCAGTTATAACGGTAGTCTATAGACCTTCATTTAGCAACACTTTCCCAAGAATATGGCCCTGATATCTGATTAAAGCGTCAATGCCATAACAGTGAACAAATGTGAGAACATATATGCAGCACATTAAGGATTAAAGTAAAGTGGACATTGTGTATAAACCTTGGAGCACCTTTGGCAACATATACATAAAAAGATCGCTTCTTCTTTGCAGTTAACAGGAACTTCTTTGTATTTCTAGAACTACCCAGGGTCAGGATTATTCACTGTGGAAAGAAAATAACACAGGCTACTTTAACCGATCGAGCGTGGGTCACCAGCCGGTCCAGCCTCAAGCCAACGCCAACCCAAGGCCCAACCCAGCACCAACCCCAAGTCAACCAAGTAGCCAACGCCAGGTCCAGATAACGCTTTACCCACCTTCCCTTGTTCCCCATGTGACATGCCACACACGTAACCTTTCATCTGCAGTGCCGACAGGCCCGGTGCCGGAGTTGCCGTCGTCCAAGAGCACGTCGGCCGCTTCTCGACTACGCCTGCGTGCGTCGAATGGTATGGTTAAATTTCTTATTTATGTTAATTTCACTGCGTGCGCATGCAAATGGGGTAAATCTCTTTGTATATATGGTCTATGTAGTATGGCTGGTGGTCACGGCAATAGGTGAGATCGTCCATGCATTCTCTCATCTTGTCTCCTTGTTTTTAGTTTAAATGTTTAATGATCTTTATAGCTAATGAAGCAACAATCAGTCGACGAGGGAAAGGAAGTAAAATTTTTGTTTTTTAGTCCAAAATTTGAAAGTTTTTTACATATGGACCCCTGGAGAAAAGATTTGCAAAAATGGACCCTTAGCATGGCGCCAAAGCATATGGCGCCTACGATACATGTCACGGCGCATATGCTTTGGCGCCGTGCATTGACACGTCGGAGCCAGGGTGGCACAGAACGGCGCCATGGACTGTGGCGGCGTGATATGTACCCTAGGCGCTAACTGTGATGGCGCCGTGCTTCGGGACTTAAGCCCGAGCGCGGCCCCCGGCCCCCCAGCTCCCCCTCACTCTGCTATGTTCAAACAGTAAACCGCCGCAGCCTCCCCTCTATTCCCCCTCCAAATCCTCTCAAATCCACCGATTTTTCTCACGATTTTGCTTCCAAATCGAACAAGTAAGGTGAACTCTCTCCCCTCCCTTGATTTTTTGCAATAGATATGGATTATTTGAGGTACATTTCGTGGGGGAATATTTGAAACCCTAGATAAAATTAGTTCAATTTGGATCAGTTTTAGGTTAGATTTGCAATACAAATGCGTAATGGAAGAGTAGTATTGTGTATAGAATCGTTTTTAGGGTTTGATTTGAGTGAGATTGATGAATATTTAGAAATTTGAGTAAGATTGATGTCTACGCGGTGGTTTGATTTGAGTGAGATTGATGCCTCTACGAGTTCAAGACACATTAGTCGGATGATCGATTAAATGATTTACTAGGATCGATTAAATAATTATTTTTGGGAAATTTCCTAATCATATACAAGCTGACATGTATTTAACCAAGGGTAAATCTCTAGTACTTTCATTTTGATTCCAATTTCATAATTCAATTTGATTCTTATTTTTATTTATAAATATGTTTTATAAATTTCTTATTTGAATATTTCTTAAACATTGAATGCTAAAATTTATCACAAGATAGCGAGATACCGGCTGCTAGACGAGTTCTACGAGAGGGCGCACCGCGGCAGGCTCACGGAGGACGGCCAGGTATGTGTGTGGTCGAAATGTACATGTGTTCAACTTGATGGTCACGCAGTTAACTTTTATAGCAATTTTCAGGACATACCCATACTTCGTCCTCGAACCCATGATGGGTTCCAGTTGATGAGCTACGACAACCGCTATACCCCACTGCTGCGCCGTGCTGGGCTTCACACGGTCGCTAACCTATTACGGCGGGGCATGCCGGTTTTCAACCCCACAGCTTTGACCGCACTTGTCGACAGGTGCATTTCCTCTATCGGGTCTATTTGTTTTCGCTTCTATATTCTTACGTACGTAACTAATTCTTTTCTCCTTGTACTATTAACAGGTGGAGGCCAGAGACACACACGTTCCACCTTCCCTGTGGGGAGATGACCGTCACGCTGCAGGACTTGGCGATGATACTTGGACTTCCCATCAGGGGACAGCCGGTGGTCGGCCCGGCGATGTCTGAGGGCTGGAGGGCACGTGTGGAGGCCTTCCTGGGCACGCCATTGCCTCATGTCCCAGATAATGCCAGGGGAGGCCGCGTCTCGGGGGTCCACCTTACATGGTTGCGGGCTACCTTTGGTGTATGCCCTAATGCCGCGGACGATGCCACGGTGACCTTCCACTGCCGCGCCTGGGTCCTGCACATGTTCGGGGCAGTGCTGTTCCCGGACGCCACGGGGGATGCCGCTTCGTGGATGTGCATCCACTGCCTCCAGGACTGGGGAGACGCTGGACAGTTCAGCTGGGGCTCGGTGGTCCTCGCGTTCCTCTACTGCCAGCTTTGTGAGGCCTGCAGACGCAAGGCGCCCACGTCGACGCTCGGTGGCTGCGTCTTCCTCCTGCAGGTGTGGTAATACATTTATTTTTCCTACAGTTCTTTGTTTTCGTAAATGGCTAATCGTGTGTTTGCCCGTATGTTCGCTTGCTAGGTGTGGATGTGGACACGCATTCCAGTGGGGCGCCCTCGAGTGTTCCAGGCGCAGCCTTGGCATCCACAGGGTGTGGATGACCTCAGCTCCACTGTTGCGTACCTGTGGGATACAGTGTCAGTCCTGTTCGCGACTACTCAGCGGGCGTACGTGGATTTCAGCAACGAGTTTGACACCTTGTCTCCCACGATGGTAAGAAATTGGTACTGCATTTATTTTTCCTACAATTCTTGGTTTTTGTACATGGCTAATCGTGTGTTCGCTTACTAGGTGTCCTGGGAGCCTTACTCCGAGCCACAGGTTCTAGCGCTACCGCTCAGCACCATGTGCCGCAGGGACTCCCATATTTGGAGGATGAGGTGTCCGCTGATCTGCTTCTACGCCGTGGAGATTCACCTCCCCCACAGAGTTGTGCGTCAGTTCGGCGTCGTGCAGTTCTTCCCCCCAGAGGGGATGTCGACTTCTGTTGCCTTGCACAAGTAAGTAACAATTTTTGTTTCATTTAAAATTCTTTTGGTTCGTACTAACAATTATTGTTGACATCTGCTATATGTACAGGTTCGACAGGGTCCGCCAACGAAAGGTGATGGACTTCGCTCATTACCACCGAGACTACGTCCAGTGGTGGAGGAGGATGGAGGACAACTGCGAGCCGGACAGTACCCTCCACAGCAACGCCATCTTCCGGGATTACTTGTCCTGGTACCACACCGCCACCCGCTACAGGCTGAGGCAGCAGTGGACCGATGTCGACTACGCGGACCTCGCTTCGTCCGAGGACGAGGACACCGCGTACGACAGGCGTGCGAGGGATGGCACAGTGGTCGAGGCCGCTCCGATTCTCGATCGAGTGGTACAGAATGCATGATATTTACACTTCTTTGGTTCAATACGTTTATCTCGCACTTACTTATGTTTCCTTATTTCTTTAGGGGACTTCTCTCCAAACCTCGGTGCGGGACATCGACGAGGCTCTCAGCCACCCAGTTGGTGACCTGGACAGCGAGAGCCGCTTGAGGGACCTCCTGCAGGTACGAAGATAGTTTGTTAAGTTAGATCCATTCAGCATGTATACAATTGTGACATATCATTACTTGCAGAGACTTCGACGTCGCCTCAGTCGGGCGGCAGGTCGGTGTGGTTGCCGCGCACGCTCAGACGTGATCGTACCGCCAGCCTCCCAGCGCTCGGGTACCTCAGCCGCTGCAGCGTCGTCATCACACGTCGGCAGGCGCCAGTCCACGAGGAGCTCGTCACACACTCCAACTTTTAGTCAGGGCGATGACGACGACGACGACGAGGCGGAGCAGGGTGACGACGTCGAGGAGGAGCACGAGGACGAGGAGGCATCTACCCACGACGAGATTGGGATGTCGCAGATGCCTGACGCACCGTCTACTCAGGCTTCGTAGCGGCCTCGTCGTTCGGCTCGTCCTCCGAGCACGTATACTCCAGGGAGTGATGCTCTAGCCAAGGGCAAGGGGAGAGCCAAGAGGCAGTGATGTTTTGAGACTTTTTTATAGACATATGTGATATTTTCAGACTTATGTGGTATTTTGAGACTTTTGTATAGTTATGTGGTATTTTGAGACTTATTGATAGTTATACGATGTCGTTATGGCTACAGGCCAAACAGAGAGAGAGAGATGGTAGTGGAGAGTGATGGAGATGAGTATAATGGCTTGCCCCCTCCCCATGTCATGTATTCATATATATATACACATGAGGAGCGCTTTTACAGTTATACCCTTACATCTGATTATCCCCTCTGGGGGCAGTTATGTCATTACACATGGCCTATTCTGGGCCTTATAATCTCCTACCAGGCCTGCTGGGTTTAGGTGGGGGCCACCCCTACGACAGGAGCCTCTCATGGTAAAGGGCTTCACAAGGCCGAAGCCATGTTGCCGAGTCCTTTGGCCCCCTCCGTCCCCGCGGCCTGTGAACTTTTCCAAACTTAACCCGGGGTTGCGCTGCAGCCGAAGCAAACACGCGCCGGGGGCGTTGCACTGGCACAGGTCAGCGTAGCGGGCCCTCGAGCCGCCGCATGAGCCTTAAGCGATAAGGGACGTGCTGCGACGCTCGGTCTTCCGGCCGTCCACGTGGTGAAGCGTGCTTGGCGCGGTGCGGGCGTTTGAGGCGTCGTGACCATTAATATGACGGCGGACTCCCAGCAGTTGGACTTCTGCCGATTGGCCTTCCGCCGGTTGGCTCCCCTGCTGATGGGGTATATATATGGCGCTGGTGCGGCGTTGCTCCTGCGTATATTGTGATAGAAGCTGCTCCCCTAAAATGGGCCCCTGCCGTGCATCAACATTCCTGGGTGACGCTGAACGGCTTAGGGAATGTTGATGCACAGAAGGAGGTCCATTTTTCTTGGGAGCTTGGTCAGCGCCGGTTATCGACAGCCAACCGCGCTTCCTGCCCCCGCACCGCACTTCCGCAGGCGACAGCAAGGTCTGCCCTGTTTTTCTTAACAGGCCTACCTACAGTCGGTGCTCCTGATCGAGCCCGCCGGTATTACCTTTTATGTTGATGCACTGTAGGTGGCCTGCTAAGGAAAACGAGGCAGACTTTGCGGGACAAGACGCCCGCCTTTGCGGCGCTCCGCCGAAGTAGGCGCACGCGCTCCGTCCCCCACCCTTCGGACGGGTGGCGGCGGAGCTGGCGCCCAGCCGAAGTAGATGCGCGCGCTCCGTCCCCTACCCTTCGAACGGGTGGCAGCGGAGCTGACGCCCAGCCGAAGTAGACGCACGCGCTCCGTCCCCTACCCTTCGAACGGGTGGCAGCGGAGCTGGCCCTCAACCGAAGTAGACGCGCGCGCTCCGTCCCCTACCCTTCGAACGGGTGGCAGCGGAGCTGGCGACCTTGCATCGCAAACATCGCCACGCGTGCGGTGACTTGAGATCTCGCGATGCGGTCTTGCGCTGTAAAGGTGCCTATACCGTGCGACCCGCCTCGGTGCGCACGGGGCACGTGGCGGCTTATGACTGGTGCGCGGCGGGGTGTGGACGGTTGCGTGCTCGCGGCCGCTTGCCTTTTCCCTAGGCGAAGGGGACACGGGGCGGGCGACGAATGGCGCAGCGCCGATGCTGTTGTGATCCCCTGGCCCATTAGTCCGCCTTTAATAGCGGCTAGGGAGCGTCGTGCTGTGACGACCCTTGGCGCTCGTGGTCGTGGCCTTTCAGCTTTGGGTATGGGGAACAGCGCTGGACAGGCGGTTGTACGACTGCGGTCGCGTCCCGCACGCGGGCCGACGCGACGCTTCGGTACTGGGGCGAGGTGGCTTAAAGCAGCCCCCGCGACCGCGCCCCCGCAGTTGTACGCCCCCTTCTTGCTTGCGCCGCCTTCCATACTCGCGTAGTATATATATATATTTTGCCGCTGGCCTCCTTCCCGGAGAAGCAATGGCGTCTGATGGCAAGCGTGGTCAGGCGGGTGGTGTCTGCGGCATTCGCCGGTGGTCTTCGCTGTTGGAGGTGAAATACACGCTCCAAGAGCGCGACCCGGCGACGGCGAACAAGGAGTGGTTGGTGGGGGAGGGGGAAGGCACGTTCTCCGGCGAGCTAGGCCCCTCGCTCGTGACCGAGAAGACGATCCAAGGGCTTCTGCGCACGGGGAAGTTGTCCGAGCGCCAGGAGGTGCGATTGCCCGCCGCCGATGAGACGGAACCGCATCCTGAGAGGTCGGAGGCGGTCGTGTTCGTTGCCTTTTTCGACGCGGGGCTCCGCATCCCCGCGGCGGCTATCGTGGGCGACGTGCTGCGGACCTTTGGGCTAGAGCTGGCGCAACTGACTCCGAACGCCGTGGCCCGGCTTGCGGTGTACAGCTGGGCCTTGCGCTCGGGGGCGTGTTGGCCCAGCGCCTCGCTGTTCGCCTATCTTCACGAGGCACGGTGCTAGCCCAAGGACCGGAAGGATGGGACGCTGTCGAGCTTCGGTAGCGTCACCTTTATTCTTCATCCGTCGTGCAAGAAGCTCTACCCTGCGAACTCAACTCGCGGGAAGTGGGAGTCTTACTGGATGAAGCGGTGGTTCTACCACCGTGTGGAGAGCGGGAGCGGCCTTGAGTGCACAGGCCGACCGATCGCGTTCAAGCCCTCGCCCGGCCGGACGCTCGGTGACGAGGACAGGCGGAGGGCTCGGCGGCTCGTAGGCGTGGCCGCCCGCCTCAACATGCGCGACCTCGCCGAAGAGTACGTAATGTACGGCGTGGCCCCGCTTGCCCGCGACTGGCGTCTTGTCGCCGAGAGGCGTCGAGACGACAATGTTTCGCCATCGATCTGCTTGCTGCCGGCACCCTCTAGTCTTCGTAAGCCTCGACCGCGTCTCTCCTTTGTTCACGCGAAATGCGCTATATGCTGATGCTACTTCCGTTGCTTCAGGGGTTTGCTTGGAGGAGGCGGAGCAAGCAGCGCGCGTATTCCTAGGGCCGTACACCAGCAGGGAGCACGAGCAGCGCGCGTCTGCTATCGCCGAGGCGGGGCTGGGGCGAATAAACCGCGTGTGCGAGGCCCTGGGCCTTGCCGTGCTGGACCGTGTCGCTCCAGACGATGGTGCGGCGAAGAAGAAGGCGCCGTCTCGGAAGAGGGGCCGCAGCGGGGCGCCTGCCGCGCTTGGCGCGGCAGCTGCTAGTGCTCCCGAGGGCGCGGCGGACGCGGAGTCGGACTCGGCGAGGTATGCCGATTCAGGCTTGGGTGGCGCGGACGCCGAAGGCGAGGTATCTTCGGCGAGCGCCCCGGACGGCAGGCTTGCTGCGTGCAGCCGGAGGGGGGAAGTCTTGCCGCCCACCGAAGTCGCCGAGGCGGAACCCGTGCGGACCGGCGATGCTGAGGTGGAGCCTCCGGCCGTGGCCGCTGTGGTGCCGGAGGCGCCCTCCACGGGGGCGCACGGAGCCCTGCTGCCTTTACTGACAGCGGCAGAAACCGAGGTGCCCCCTGCGACAATTGCCACCGCGGAACCTTCGCCCCCGGGCGCTGCAACCGCGGGGGCTTCCCCAGCCGCGACTGCGGGGGCAGTATCGCTGCTGGCTGCCCCGGCTAAACGGTCGTGTGTGCGGCCGGAGCTCCACCGGACACCGCGGGGATTCGTCGTGGCCACGGGCGTCAAAAGCTTGTGGGACTCCAGTGCAAATGCCGGAGACCCTGCGGCATATGCGCCTTCCGCCCCTCTGGCCACGCCACCCGTCGCGCAGGGACAGCCGCCACCTGCCCCGAACGCGGAGGCTTCTGCCCGCGGCGGGACCATTCCTTCTGCGGGGGCTTACGCCACCGCCGCCCCGCCCGGGGATGAGGGGGCGAGTCCCCGAGACCCTCCTTCTGCTACCGAAGGTAGGGTGACTTAGCTTACTCTGGTGTATTCTTTCATGCCTTGCGGTGCTCACCTGCAACCTTGTTTGCAGCGCTGCTCATTCCGGAGGGGGGGCACTTGGCGGACCACGGGACCTCCGCGCGCGTAAGCCCCGCAGACTTCGTGCCGCCCCCGGAGACGCTGAGGGCGTGGCGCGGGATTGTGAATGACGCGGCCACCAGCGTCGACCCGCAAGTGCTGCAGGCCTATGGGGCAGGGTGCCTCGAAGACGCCTTCGAGGTGTCTGGGGTGAGGGTAAGTACTCATGCGACAACGCCTGTGCTGGCTGATCTTGCTAAGTCTTTCCCTTCTGCAGACACTTGTGCTGGGGCAGACCTTGCAAACGGCCTATGCTCGTGGATAGGCTGCGGGCCGCCGAGGAGGAGCTACGCGAAGCTTCTGGAGCCCGCTCTGCCCAGGACGCCCGCATCCACCAGCTGGAAACGGAATGCGCCGAAGCGAGGGCACACGCCGAGGGACTTGTTGCGTCGGCGCGGGAGTCGGCCGCGGAAGCTGCGCAACAGAAGTTTGCGGCGGAGCGCGACGGGCTCCTGGAACAGGTCGCCTCGCTAGAGAAGGAAAAAGGCGAGCTTGCCTTGACTCTAGCGGAGCGTAACCAGACGCTTGGCGACGCCTCGGTGGTTGCGTGGGACGCCCTGCAAATGCTGGACGTCCACCTCCAAAGGCTTGTGGCTGGAGTGCCGGACCACGCCTTCGGCCTGGAAGAGTTGCTGCGGGCCCTTTGCTGGATCCATGACGCCGCCGACGTTGCGCGCGGGGCTGCGACGACCTTTGGCGACCACTGTGCCTATGTGGCGTCGTGCCTGGTGTGCGCCCTCCTTCGGCACCGTGGTTGCACGCACATCGCCGAGCTGGAGAACCCTCAGCTGGAGATGTCCGGCGGGGCCGGAGTGATGTCCGGTGAGGTCCGTGCCGTTCACGGCCCCGTCAAATTCTTCTATGAGCGCATCTGGGACTACATCGGGATAGCAGCCACGGAGGTCGAGCTTCGGAAGTCCCTTCGTGGTGAGGGGAGCCTTGGCCAATTTCTGGATGAAGTCCCGCGGCGCGACGAGGGCGGCGCTGAGGTCCCGCGGCGCGACGAGGGTGTCGCAGAGGCCTCCGAAGATGCCGAAGGCTCACAGGTGCGGCGTCAACGTGGCTAGTTGTGGGCGTGCGTTGTAGCGTCTGCCCCTTAATTTAATGAATAAAGTGTGTGTTTGCTTCACGAACTGATTACTTGCCTTTATCCCGGGCAGCTTCCTTGCTGGGGGCGACTGCTCGCGTCTGGCCTTACGACCCGGCGGCGCCTTCGACGCTGGCAAAGGGCCGAGGAATCGCTGAACTTTTGGGCAAGCCGGCCTTCTTCGAGCGAGACCCCAGCTTTAGCGCGCGTTAAGGACGAGCCCGCGGGATAGCGGCTTAGAACGGCAAGGATGCTGCTGGACCTTTGTACTTGTGTGATTTTTCCGATATGCAAGTTTTCTGTCATCTTAAGATATGCGCTGTGTGTTGATGCCGCTTCGGGTTCACCGGTACGCCACATGCTGCGCGGGGACGGGCTCTCCACGTTCAACGCGCGCCGTTGGCGAAGTAGTCGCGTAAGGGTTCCTTAGAATGGCGCTTGCAGGGGCAGTCCTTGACGCCTCACCTTTTTACCGTCCATAGACGGGCGGGTGCGGAGGCGGACCTCGACACTTCGCCTTTTTATAGTCCGTAGACTGGCGTGTGCGGAGGCGGACCTCGATGCTTCGCCTTTTTATAGTCCGTAGACTGGCGTGTGCGGAGGCGGACCTCGATGCTTCGCCTTTGTATAGTCCGTAGACTGGCGTGTGCGGAGGCGGACCTCGACGCTTCGCCTTTCTATAGTCCGTAGACTGGCGTGTGCGGAGGCGGACCTCGGCACTTCGCCTTTTTATAGTCCGTAGGCTGGCGCGGGCGAGGGTGGAAGTGCGCGCACGTTCTGTTCCTCTTGCTCCTCCTGGCGGGGGCAGCCTCTGGCGCGCTGTGTCTTCGTCAACGCGCGCTGCGCTCACATCCCGCAGTACGCGAGGGTGAGCCTCGCTCCGCTGCGATTAATACTCGTGTCCTCCACCCGTGGTGCGAAACGCGTGGGGGGCCTCCGTAGCCTTATTTATGCTCCGTAGAGTATGCACAGGGACGAGGTTCCCGGCATGCGCGGAATCCGCGTCTTGTTTAGACTCCATAGAGTGCGCAGGGAGAACATCCGCGTCTTATTTAGAGTCCGTGGACTAGTGCGTGCGGAGGCGGACCTCGACGCTACGACTTCCTTTATAGTCCGGAGACTCGCGCGTGCGGAGGCAGACCTCGACGCTACGTCTTATTTAGAGTCTGTGGACTAGTGCGTGCGGAGGCGGACCTCGACGCTACGACTTCCTTTATAGTCCGGAGACTCACGCGTGCGGAGGCAGGCCTCGACGCTACGTCTTATTTAAAGTCCGTGGACTAGTGCGTGCGGAGGCGGACCTCGACTCTACGACTTCCTTTATAGTCCGGAGACTCGCGCGTGCGGAGGCAGGCCTCGACGCTACGTCTTATTTAGAGTCCGTGGACTAGTGCGTGCGGAGGCGGACCTCGACGCTACGACTTTCTTTATAGTCCGGAGACTTGCGCGTGCGGAGGCAGACCTCGACGCTACGTCTTATTTAGAGTCCGTGGACTGGTGCGTGCGGAGGCAGACCTCGACGCTACGTCTTATTTAAAGTCCGTGGACTGGTGCGTGCGGAGGTGGACCTCGACGCTACGTCTTATTTAAAGTCCGTGGACTGGTGCGTGCGGAGGCGGACCTCGACGCTACGTCTTATTTAAAGTCCGTAGACTGGTGCGTGCGAAGGAGGACCTCGACGCTGCGTCTTATTTAAAGTTCATAGACTGGTGCGTGCGGAGGCGGACCTCGACGCTACGTCTTATTTAGAGTCCGTAGACTGGTGCGCGCGAGGGCGTCCCCCCATTGCGTCTTTTGTTTATACTCAGGCCCGTCACCCTTGGCTACGGCGAGTGCACACACGGACGTGCGACTTCGATTTATACTCAGTCCCGTACCCCTCGCTACGGCGAGTGCACACGCGAACGTGCGTCTTTGTTTATACTCAGGCCCGTCACCTTTGGCTACGGCGAGTGCACACGCGAACGTGCGACTTCGATTTATACTCAGTCCCGTACCCCTGGCTACGGCGAGTGCACACGCGAACGTGCGTCTTTGTTTATACTCAGGCCCGTCACCTTTGGCTACGGCGAGTGCACACGCGAACGTGCGACTTCGATTTATACTCAGTCCCGTACCCCTGGCTACGGCGAGTGCACACGCGAACGTGCGTCTTTGTTTATACTCAGGCCCATCACCTTTGGCTGCGGCGAGTGCACACGCGAACGTGCGACTTCGATTTATACTGCGGGAACGCGCGCGCTGGCCAAGCCTGCGCTCGCCTCCGCCGCGTACTTGCGCGTGATGAAGAAAGGTTGTTGGCAAATGGCGATCTTCATTACATCCCCGTTTGCGCGGGTAAGCAATTACAGGGGGTGGATATACTAACCGTTTGTCCTTGGTGCGGCCGAAGCCTCTAGTCACTAGACATCTGCAGGGCCCGCCAAGGCGCCTCTGAATGGCCCCGCGGACCCCCGCGCTGTGACGCTAGCTCTAAGAGCGCCGCTGGGCTTCGCGACGCGGGTACCTGGTACCTGGCTCGATGCGCCGGGCCATATCCTGGTCGCCTCGGACGGTGATGATGGTCCGGGGACCCGGGATCTTCATGCATAGATAGCCGTGATGTGGTACCGCGTCGAAGGAGTTGAGGATTGGGCGCCCTAATATGGCATTGTAGGGGTACGGAAGGTCGACCACGTCGAAGGTGGCATCTTCGGCCCGCACATTGTTATCTTGGCCGAAGGAGACTTGAAGACCTATTTGGCCCAGCGCCCGCAGGGGCTGTCCCCCGAAGCCCTGCAGTGGGATTCCTGAGGGCTCTAGGCGGCTTCGAGGGATCCCCATCTGGTCGAAGGCCGCCGCAAACAATATGTTCGCGGAGCTACCGCCGTCCACCAAGGCACGCCCCACGTCGCATCCCGCGATAGTGACCCGGATGACCAGGGGGTCCTGATGAGGGAAGTCCACGCCTTGGGCGTCGTCGGGTGTGAATGTGACTTCGTGCTGCGCCCAGTTCGGCGGTGCTTGTGCTGGGTATGCCGCCACGTGATGTAGTCTTCGCGCATAGGCCTTCTGCTGCCGTGCTGAGGAGAATTCCAGCGCAGAGCCTCCGGATATGACGTTAATGACCCTGCGGTGGGTTGCCTCCGGAGCCTGCAGCGACAGGAGGCCCTCCCGAGGCTGCTGTACGTGAGCTTGGATCCGTAAGGGGCCTTCCTGGGGTTGCATCCCTTGCGCCTGTACCTGCATGGGGGCCTCGTACGGGAATTGGACGTGGGCCACCGCAGGCGGACGTGTCTCCGGGTTCCTGTCCCTAGCGACGCTATCGCGGAGCGCCGCTGTCAGACCCGGATTTTTCAATCCGAATCTTACTGTGTTTCACTGCACTAATCCCTGGATCAGTAGTTAGTGCACACAGGTAGATTGCTGAATCATTTCATACATCGCATAATCATCCATTATATTACATAATCTGAAATACACCACGTCGGGTGATAGTCTACAAAAGGGGCCGACTAGGCCAAATGTCATGATTACAAATACGCACAGCGGAAATACAGCAAGAGCAAACCCAAATCCATAGGCAAGCGGCCAGTAGGGTAATGTGTACAATATATGCCACCAGGGTCCCGGCAACATAAATGTACACAACGCCTAGAGTCTACTTGTCTATGCCTAACCACCGAGGCCTACGCCTTAATTATCGCCTTTGCTTCTGTCGACGTTGGCGGGGGCCTCCTCATAGGCGTAGTGTTCTTGAACTCCTGTTTCTGAATTGTATCGCAAGAGCGAGAATGAGCACTCCGACCCCGTGCTCAGCAAGCCAACACACAGAATGCAATAATTAAACATGTATGGCTAATCAAAGGATGGCTTGGGCTCATTTTATTTTGCGGAGAGTGCTTTTGAATACAATTATAGTAAAATCCCGAGACCTAGCAATTTTAAACTCAAAACTTTTGTTTATAAAGTACGTTGATCTTATAATTGACACAGATTCCATCCACCATTACATGGCATCTGCGCCATATAGCATCTTTCAACGTTATAGCCGCTTAACGTACCACTGGGATGACACCCAGGACAATTCCAAACCAAGGCAGTCCTTCGCCCTTCAAGTTTTCCCTTCTCCCAAGTTCCAGTTATTTTGTAAACAGAACTATATCTAGTTATGTTCCTATGTCTGCCCATGACCGTGGGCACGGCTATTCGAATAGTTTTGACTCTGCAGAGTTTGTACACTTTCACCACAAGAGACAATCAACTCATTACCCCACACGATTCCTTAGAAGTGTGGTTGAGCAGACCATCACAATGACTTTTCAAAATATCTAGTCCTTTCTCCCATCTCACATTATGGGTGACCGCTCATTTGCGATGGGTCCCATCTGTGCGCGGGATGTTTTCCCCAGACTCTAACGCAGCTCGGGCTCCTACTTCCCGCAACGTTAGGAAAGCGGGAAAACTTCACCCTCCACTGGTGTCCCTTCAGGCCCCCTTGCCATAGCATAACCCCATCAATCCACTACCAGTGAGATGAGTCCGGGATTTCGATAAGTCTACTTAGTCAAGTTGTATTTTACAGACTTGTGGTTGTACTGTTTTACACGGGTTGACATGACAAGATTCAGTCCTTAGTGGTATCTGGGCGGTTCTACCACAAACCACACTCTCGTGCACCACTGCACCATACCCCCGAACCATCCGCCCAGATAAATAAGCAATTTGAGGTTTTTGGGAATGTAAAATAACCATATCCAACATACATCAGTCATTACCACCATGACTGCCCAACCAATTTTTCTCAGGATTAAAAGTGTTGCTTGGACACTCTCGCGCCCATGAGTATCTAAGCAATACTAAGCATGGCATATATTTAGGGACTTATTTTCCAAAGGTTACTATTATAATTTTTCTAGGGTGACAAGGTTCACATTTCCAAGTATGGCAAGGAGAATTATTCACAATAGCAATAACAGGGTATATCTAACTTGCTGAAATCAAACATAGCATATTTCATGAAATAGTAGCATGCAAGTTGATATGTTAAAAGAAAATAGCTTTAAAATGCTGGGAGCAATATGTTCAAAGTGTTGACTCGCCTTGGTCACAGGGATCTGGTTCTTGATGATCTTGAGCTTCTAAGGTTGCTGCCTCGGATTCCTCCTCCTGAGCCTCGTATGCTATATAATCGTGCGAATACCCAAATAAAAGAAAAGCAACCAATCACTCAAAATATCACCAGAAAATCAAATAAACTCCAAAATTATGGTTCTGGTTCCATTAGATAGATATGGAATTTAGACAAATTTAGAAATTTGTTTCATTCAATTTGGAGCTAAAATGAAGAAGTTATAGCCAGTCAAAGTTCTCTGTTTTTAGTCAAATCCAAAAATTACTAAATTCTGACATGTGGATCCGGTTACTGTTCATGGGGTCCACATGTCAGCACGGTCCTTGCTTAGATGTCTCACTGACCGGTGGGGTCCAGCGGTCAGCGGTGACTCGGGAATGCAGTGGCTGACAGGTGGGGCCCACTTGTCAGACCGAAAGAAAATGGAGAAAACTCAACCCGGCGCTGCGGAGCCGGAGGCTCGAACGCGCGCAGCCGGGGAGCTGGGAGGGAGAAGAGAGCGCTGATAGCCAAGTGAGCGGGGAGGCTTTGCCTACCTTATATGGATGAGAAATCCTTTTGAAGGATGCCGACGAGGGGGCCGGGCAGAGGAGTCGGGGGCGACGGTGGCCGGCGGCGAGGGGCTGTCGGGGAGGTCCGGTGAAGAGGTGAAATGCGTTCCTCGTGCTGTGGTGAAGACGATGGTGCAGTCGCCCGGGGCCGAGGAGGTCCGGAGATGGGTCGACGGCGTGCGGCGGCGGCGACTCGGAGTGGCTCTCAGTGACGGCGATGTACGGGCGTCGGGAAGCTCGGGTGAGGCCGGGGACGACTTCGCGGTGCTTCGGAGATGGTGTGGGCGAAAGGAATGGAGTTTTGGTGGCTCGGGTCGAGAGATTGCGCGGGCGGCCGGAGTTGGGGACGATGGGGGCTCGCCGGCGTTTGAGTGGATGTGGGCTCGATTACCTGCTGTAGAACGAAGATGGCGATGTGTGGAACTCAACGGGGGTCCACGGCCTTTTATACACGCGCGGAGGGAAGCTGGCAACGGGCGGCGCCCGTGCGGTCGCGTCGGAGCTGGTGGCGGGGGCAGGTAGGGATGCAGGCGGCGATTAATGCCTGTCTATCGGTGAAGCTACGACGCGCAGCTACGCCCAGGGTGGTTGTCTCAGCGCTGCTGCCTCCTCTCCCCCTTTTGCCAGCGTGAAGCGGCAGCGGACCGAGCGGGGCGATGTGACGGAGCGGGGGAAAGCTGCGCGCGGTGGCGCCAAGTCAAGGGCGACGGGGGTCGCAGACTTTCCACCTAGGCGACGGGACGGCACGGGCAGGGGCGAGGCCGTGCATGCGCGCCACGGGGAGCAAGAGCTCTGCCCGTGGTGCCAGCGCGTCCGCGCGGGGGAGAAAAGGAGCGGGGAGGAAGAAGCTGACAGGGCGGGCCCATCGGTCAGCGGGAAAGGGGTGAGGGCAGCGCGATGGCGCGGATGAAGCCGCGTGGCGGGGAGGGTTGATCGGGCGGCCGACGTGGTTAACTGAGGGGAACGGAGGAGATTGGCCGAGGCGCGGGGAAAGGGGGAAATCGCGGCCGTCCACGCGGCGAGCGGGGGTAAGGGGAAGGCGGGATCCGCCCGGGCGACGTGGTTCGATCCCGCCCGTCCAGGTGTCGGCCGGAGGGCGGTTGATTTTCTGATTTTTCCGGATTTTTAGTTTTGCTTTTAGAAATTACCAGAAAATCCCAATAAGTCCGGAAAAATATGAAAATGCTTCCAAAAATTCCAGGAAAATTCTCAGAGGTCCCTGATAATACTCTGGACTTAATAAAAATATTTCCAACTAATGTTGGTATTTACTTTACTTGCTTCCATTGTTTTTCATACCATTGTTTTCAAAAATAATATTTTATGCCCTAAATCAAATTTCTTTCTTTACTTTTATGGATCATCTTTTCAGATTCGTGTTTACAAATTTTTGTCTTCCTTCCATTACTTGCATATTCCTTTTTAGGGTATTATCAATACCTGTCTTTCTCTTTTATTAATTCTTCGATTTTTGGAACCTCTACCAAATTCAGGAAACATCGAAAAATCCAAATTCAAATGGAATATATTGCAAAAGTAATTCAAAAGCTTCTCATTTCTAATTTCAAATTTTTCGGGCTGTTACAACCGCGATGGAGGTGCAGGTGCGGGTATCGTGGTTGCCGCGGCCGTGGACTACGCACCAGAGTCCCTGGTGCTGGTCGTCGTAATCTCCACGACTTTTATCGTCGCGGCCCCGGCCACGGCGCCCCCGACCGCCTCAGCCCGCGGGAGCGCTCTCGTCGGAACCGCCTTCAATGTCGAGGACGTACCGGTTTCGCCTCGACCTCTGCTGGCCGCGCTTGGGCCGATTGGACGACTCCTTGTGCGAGGCGTCCCTGCGGTCGGGCGTATCCCTGGTTGGTGTCGGAGTCGTCACCTTGCCTTCGCCGCGCGTCCTCTTCCGCCCTGGCGTATTCCTTCATTTTGTCGAAGAGTTTCGCCACCGTCTTGATTGGCTTTCGCGCATTGTACTCGGCCATCGGGCTCGGACGAAGGCCCTGTATGGCTGCATTAACGATGGTGGTTTCATTAACGTCCTTCACTTGGCATCGAATCTTGGCGAAGCGTTTGAAGTAGTCCCGGAGCTTCTCCGAGGGTTTTTGCTTCACAGCGAAGAGTTGGTCCGCGTCGACTCGCTCGACATAGTTTCCTTGGAAGTTGTTGTGAAGGTGGTCGCGAAGCTGCTCCCACGCGTAGATGGAGCCTGGCTCTATGGTAAAGAACCAAGAGAGCGCCACTCCTTGCAACATGAGAGGGAGTCCCTTCGCCTTCGTGGTGTCGTCTCCGCCCGCGGCTTCGATCGCGGTTTCGTACACGCGCACGAACTCGCGGGGGTCCGTGTCGCCTTTGTACGGGTCGATGACGCTAGGAAACTTGAAGTCTTCCGGCCATGCCGCCTGCTGCAGCCCTGCCGAAAGCGGGGACTCCGGATCTATGCGCCGCAGCGGCGCACGGCTAGACGTGGGGGCTTCGCGACTGTCCGCCCTCTCCGGCGTGGGCTCGGGCGCGATTACTGGCGCGGCCTGCTGGCTCCGAGCCTCTTGCATATCGCGGACGGCTCCGCGAAGGTCCCCTAGCTCCCGCTGGAACGCGTTAAGGGCTGCTAGTATGGCGCTTTCCACCGCAGGCGCTGTCGGGGCCGCCGGAACACCCAGCGGACGGGTCGGTGCAGGGACCATCGCTTCACGATCTCCAGATCCGCCGGATGCTTCATTGCGGCTACCCCCGGCCGCCTGCTCCGCGCTGCCGACGAGGGTGGCGGGGGCTGTCGTTGCAGTGCCAGCGACGGGGTTGGGTGTCGTTGTAGCGGCGCTGGCGGGGTCGGTCGCTGTGGTGCCAGCGACGGGGTTGGGTGTCGTTGTAGCGGCGCTGGCGGGGTCGGTCGCTGTAGTGCGAGCGTCGACGTCCGCGACCACGGCGCCTGCTCCGCCGCCAGCTCCTTCGGCGGCCGATGCCGAAGCCCTGGTATTCACGCGCCGCTCCGACCCAGCCATCTTCTTTCCCTTCGCCGCCGCTGATGAAGCTTTTTTCGGTGCCATCCTTCTTCTTCGGTCTTCGGGCTTGTTCTTGTCCTCCCCACGGACGGCGCCAACTGTTGTGGCTACAGGCCAAACAGAGAGAGAGATGGTACTGGAGAGTGATGGGGATGAGTATAATGGCTTGCCCCCTCCCCCATGGCATGTATTCATATATATATATATATATATACACATGAGGAGCGCTTTTACAGTTATACCCTTACATCTGATTATCCCCTCTGGGGGCAGTTATGTCATTACACATGGCCTATTCTGGGCCTTATAATCTCCTACCAGGCCTGCTGGGTTTAGGTGGGGGCCACCCCTACGACAGTCGTTATTTAGGTTTTCAGATGTTTCATGTGTGAATGTATGTGTATGTCTGTATGTGCATATGTTTTACAGTTTGCTGTTTTTTTTGTGAGGTGTAGCTAGCACGGCGCCAGGGTTTTTGGCGCCGGGATGTGTATATACGGCGCCAGGATTTTTGGCGCCGAGATGTGATGTTTGGAGCCGTGGTGGCTAAGTCCCGAAGCACGGCGCCATCACAGTTAGCGCCTAGGGTACATATCACGGCGCCACAGTCTATGGCGCTGTTCTGTGCCACCCTGGCTCCGACGTGTCAATGCACGGCGCCAAAGCATATGGCGCCGTGACATGTATCGTAGGCGCCATATGCTTTGGCGCCGTGCTAATGGTCTATTTTTGTAAAAAAAAATTTCCAACGGTTCATATATAAAAAATTTTCAAATTTTGGACTAAAAAGCAAAAATTTTACGGAAAGGAAGGGGTTAGGGCTTTGACTTCTCGTTCTCGGAGAGGAATCCAAAGGTTGCGGGAAATAGGGAGGAGACGAGTGGTGGTATTCACTGGGGCCCTGACGTTGGCAGTTATTTACAATTGGATCCTTTCATCACTATGCCAGGTGGGACCATTCGCTCGGACTTTTCGCCTCGTCTCCAACCCAGCATTCTCGAATCTCGATTGGTTGCATCCGAAATTCCAAACTCCGAAGGTCGACGGCGATGGCGGCGGGGAGGAGGAGGAAGCGCGCGGCGGTGGTGGTGCTGGGCGACATCGGCCGCAGCCCGCGCATGCAGTACCACTCCCTATCACTCGCCAACCAGGTACTCTCCCCTCCCGAGTCCACCACCTCGTATGTTGTTTTGTTTGGATTGGATTAGATGAACCTAGTCCCTCCAACTCGCGCGGCATGGTGATGAATTCTTCTGCGTGAATTGTCTGCCTATTTCATCGCTGCTCGTGGCTGGCTCATGATTCTTAGTTATATCATGGCGCGACTATGGAAACGAAGAATGTGCCGCGTCTCAGTTGTGCTTGTGCATCAACGAACTGAATTAGTTGAGAGTGATTTTAAGTTAAAGGTGGTCGTTTGTTCTAGGTAAGCGGCCGGATCTTCCTCTTGATTAATGCCCACTATTATCCCTTGAAAGTGGGATCAAGCAAGCTTTGGGAAGCTGAGACACGTTCCATGTTGTTGAGAGCATGGACCGAACAATCATAATGTTTAAGCTTATGTTTTTATGTTTTACTATACTAGACTTAGTCATTCGTTATTCTTCTCGACAGACTGGTTCGGAAGTGGACATTGTTGCAAATGGAGGTATTATGTTCTTCACAATTTAATTGTACTGTTAACTTCTGCATTGTAGTTGGAAGCTATTTATATCCTAACTATACAACTTAGGGAACATCATACAAGCCAAAGTTGCTTCAGCTTTCATTGTTGCTTTTTTGACCATGTATTCTACTTTGTGTGAATGAGCAGGAAGTGATCCTTATCTATCATTGCGAGAAAATCCATCAATTCACATACATGAGATGGTATTGATTATTCGAACTATTCTATTTTTCTCTGTTTTCTCCTATTACTACTAACTTCAAAATTGTATCTTCAGAAATCAGTGCAGTTAACCGGAATTTCAAAGATATCTGGTGCCCTTGCACTGCTGCTTAAAGCTGCCATCCAGTTTGTCATCCTGATTTGGTTCCTTTGTTTTAAGATTCCTCGTCCTGATGTCTTTGTTGTTCAGGTTAGTGGAAATAAAATTACAGTCAGCTTCCTTATCTGCACATATGGTTCAGATTACACGATCAATGTGTCCAATCACTACCACTGTCATCAAATTAGAATTAACTTTTCAGAGAATTCAGCAATTTAGAATTCATCATCCATCATGCATAGTAAACTCAGTGTTAATGTCATGCCTTCTTGCGCAGCTTAAGTAGTAAATCATGCTACTCAATGTATATGGTGACCTATTCCTGACATCATTTTCATTTTGGCAATGCTTACTGCAGCACATTTGCGAAGTTGTCTAATCTGACTCATACTTCTTTAGTTGCAGAATATACTCCAGTCTCATCTTGTTGCAGATTATATTTCTGCCATAAGTGACATAGATTTTAATCACCTAGAGTCCCTTTTGTTTGGTATCTATAGAAATATTTTTGGTAATAAAAAATCTCAAGTTTTAGTTATCATGTTTTTCAGTAACAATGCGAGACCTGATTTCTGTCATTTGACCATCTTTTGTCCAACAGAATCCACCCTCTGTTCCAACATTGGCTGCTGTAAAACTGGCTAGCTGGCTAAGAGGGGCTAAATTTATTGTGGATTGGCATAACTTCGGATATACATTGCTTGGATTGTCTCATGGCAGAAGTCATATGATAGTCAAAATTTATTTCTGGTAATCCCTCCTACCCTGTTTGTTTATCTTCTAGTATAGCACATTGATCATGTGTGTTAATATATTGATGTGGTCCTGTATGCTAGGTTCGAGAAGCACTTTGGGCGAATGGCTGATGGTGCCTTTTGTGTTACAAAAGCAATGCAGCATGAGCTTGCTCAAAACTGGGGAATCAAGTAAGCCAATCGAACTTCAGCTAGTTTTCTTTTTCTTTTTGGGCTAAAGGCTGTTATTAACATGCCACAGTTTGTACTAACATAACCACCTATTTTTTAGAGCAACAGTTCTTTATGATCAATCTCCTGAATTTTTCCATCCTGCTTCCTTGATGGAGAAACATGAGGTGAACATCTGGTTCAGTTCTTTTCTCCTTCCTTGCGGTACCGCATATGTGACCTTAAGACATGAAATAGTTGTTTAGCAGGTTGGGGAATTCTATTTGTAGTGCTATGGGCAATGCTGATTGCATCTCTGTTGGTATGTTGCTCTCCAATCAATCGGAATATTTTTCATAGGGCATATTCCAGTTTGATTTATTTTCTGGGGTTTGCTCTTACAACACAGAGAAAGAAGTGGAAGACAGGAATACTACTGTTTTTACCAGTAAGATTGATGGTGAAATTTTCTTGAAGCCTAATAGACCCGCACTTGTTATCAGCAGCACAAGCTGGTCTGTTCTCTTGAACTGAGTGGTCCTATTTACAACATTCTTTTATGTTCAGTGCACATGATTGTTGAGTGGATAGTTGAATTGCGAGGAAAATAAGAAATCCTTGCCACATGTATTCCAGGACACCAGATGAAGATTTCAGCATACTTCTGGAAGCAGCACTGATGTACGATAGACGTGTTGCTGCAAATTTAGGTGAAGAGGATTCAATGGATGAGGAGCAATTGTGGATTGATATCAAGAATGGGAAGCGATTTGTCTACCCGAGATTGCTATTTATTATCACTGGTATCATGCATTCTGCTATATTAGCTTGAATAACCAATCTTTAAGTATTGTTCTGATTATCATAAATTCCAATTTTTGAAGGTAAAGGACCTGATAGGAAGAAATATGAGGAGCAGATAAAAAGGTTGAAATTGAGACATGTTGCCTTCCGGACTATGTGGCTTGCATCAGAGGACTATCCTCTATTGCTAGGTAAACCAGCCAATTGCAAAAGAATTTCACACTGTAGTATAAATGCTGATTCTTTGAACAATTACAGGATCTGCTGATCTAGGCATATCGTTGCATACATCCTCATCGGGGCTGGACCTACCTATGAAGGTTGCTCATAAGTATCTGCTTTCACGAAGGATGTAGAAATTTTTATTTGTTGGATTGTAACTTGAATGGATGCTATTAGGTGGTTGATATGTTTGGATGTGGATTACCAGTTTGTGCTGCTTCATTCTCCTGGTAACTCATGTTTCTTACATGTTTGATTTTTTATGTTTTGGTTTTGGCCTTTGGGTTGTTTTGAATTATAAGCATCTGGCTTTCTTTTTTCTGTGTGCAGCATTGAGGAGCTTGTAAAAGTAAACAGAAATGGACTTCTTTTCTCGACGTCTTCCGAGCTCGCCGATGAACTTATGGTGATGACAAGTTTTAGTATTTTATTTTATATTTTATTTTATTTCATTGTATGACTACTTGTGTCATATTTTGAATATTTTTTGAAATTAGTATAAGCAGTTTCCATTGTGACTTAATTTTTATCACAAGAGATGTTAATGATTGCAGTTGCAAAACCATGCAGATGCTCTTTAAGGGGTTTCCGGAAGAATGCAAGGCCTTGATATCCCTCAAGGATGGTGCCTTGAATACAGGGTCATCTTCCAAATGGTCAACAGAATGGGAAACGTATGCACTTCCTTTGGTGAACCAGGTGAGATTGAAACTGGCTGACTAAAGATGGACACTACACTCACCAGATTAGGCCTTACCTTCTTGCGTATCCAATTTGCAGGTCATAGGTTGAAATGCATGATAACATTGATCAGCTGGGCAAAAGGATGGTTTTACTACAGATTGCCTGAATATCTGCTAATTCCATATCCAGATATTATAGATGTATTGTACGTTTGAGTGACCAGATGTACATTTGAGGTTGAGGAGAGAGGATGTGCATATACTCCACCTGAATATCTGTTTGCTTGCACCACCTGCTGCTAGGATCAATTGCTACCAGGGGCATTACTAATGTCTTAGCAGAACCCACCACCAATGCCCTCCAGGCCTCTACCCAATCACCATGTATTCCTTGGGCAACTTTAAAGCTACGACTACGAGTAGTTTAAAGGAAAAAGTGCCGCCTTTGTTGAGCACATGTCAAAGTTGTTTTAGGACGTATAGCTACCGGAGTTTAACAGTAGTTTGATCTTGGGCCTGATTGGAATGTCCACTTAGAGCAACTCCAAGAGATTAGCTAAAAGAAGTATCTAAATTTAGTGATTTAGCTATTCTCTAAAATGAATCTCACCTAAAAAAACAAGACTACTCCAACAGGCTATCTAAACTAGAGGGCGCGCGGTGGGTCGCGTACGCGCGGGAATGGGGCGCAGCGTGCGGGCAGGAAACGCCGACTGCGCCAAGAGGCTGGATGGTGAGCGAGGTAGGCTATCCAAAAATAGAGAGCGAAGGAGGAGGGATGGAGAGCTACTAAATTTGGAGAGTCATTTACAGAGTCTATTGGAGACGTTTTTTTCTCCAATAATAGCCAAATTTACCTTTAGAAAATGATTTAGCTCTTCTCTTAGAGTTGCTCTTACACGATAAGCAAAAGAGACTAAGAGAGAACCATATTGTAACACTGCATTGAGGTGAACTGACAAAACATTTTGCAGACTGACATATACATATACCAAAATAAAATTGTATCATGAACCCATTCTCCTTGCCTCATTGCTGCCATCTTGGGAGTTCAGATCTCTAACACGATGTCTGGAGAATTCAAGGGACAATATCAGATTCTATGTTAGCTCCTGCAAACACTGCTACGAACCTACACTTTCTGTCAGATGAAGTTACACTCTGAATAAAGTTTAAAAAAACCTTACACTCTGAATCTGTTCTGATCCATTTGTTCCCTTGTGTCTCTCCCATTGCATTGCCTTTCCAGGGCATCTGGACCGTCCAACTGTTCTTGATCGCAGCCTCTGGCAATGTCGGGTTTTCGGGATGTGTTTCCTTGTTGAACAATGCCCAGAGAATTTGTCATCAGGAAAGTCAGAAAATCTGTCATCAAGTAAATCATACAGGAATATACGAGCATAAACACATAAGTACCGAGTTATGAACAACTCGACAAGCATTCTATAGCAGCACCTCAGTAACTCTCAATTCAGGCATCGTTTCCCTGAGGCTTGGTCTGGGCAGGAAGCCACTGAAGGCACTTCTGGGTAGGAAGCCACCGAGGGCACTTGTCACAAGTTTCCTGAACGATCTCTGCTTAACTACCCCTCCAGTCAGAGACCCCTTCAGTGGCAGGGGACGCCTCGTCTTCAGCTGTTCAGAATCATCACAGCTCTTCGGTCTCTTCCCTTCGCTCGTCCCGAACGTCCCGATCGACAGCATCCCCGTGGTCCAGCCGTCGCGGAGCTCGTCGTTCCGAGGGAGTCCACTGGAAGCATTAGCAACTGCAAGAGGGGAAGTGTGGATTTCAGTTATACTGAACCTGAAAGAATGCCATCTCGGTTCATGATACATTGTACTGAAACTCTCTGAAGCTGTAATTTTCAGTTTGTCACCGCACTTGACAGTCACTCACAGAGAACCGAGCCTGCACTGGACTCTGATTTCTTCTTGCTGCAATGCGCTCCATGAAGCCTGGTCTGCACCCAGTTCAGAAACTGCAACAGCAGCAACAACAACAACGACAATAAGCATCTATCATTCACTACAAGAATTTCAGATGAAACAAGGAATGCATGTGTACCCTCATGAATACTTGTTTCCCTCTTCTACAAGAAGTTCAGAAAAATATAGAGGAATGGACTCCGATCTTGTGGCTGCTTTCAGAGTGTCAAGTGTGTTTTATATGCAGGTTGAATAATTAAACTTCTTCGTTACTCGAGTTCCAAGGTGCTCACTGTTGATGTTAAATTTCTGTCAGGACTTGTCAAGAACAACTCACGAGGCCCTTACGCTTAAATCCACGTTGCTTAAATCCATGCTACTAATTAAACATGATAGAAATACCCTGTTAAGTATATTCTCCGTTACGTGTTTGCTTAAGCATTAGCAGCGATAGCGTCAACAAAACTGAACCTTACTAATGATCGCCCAAGACTAAGAGTGATGAACAGCTCTTGCATGTAGTCACATAAGAGATCAGGTTAAAGATTTCATCTCATGATAAACTCATGGCCAATTCTATGTCCAGCAAAAGGGGATGCAATTTTGTATATATGTTTGTTCAACTGCACAGGTTTCTACTTCGACTTATTTGGAAGCAAGCACTTCTATCGAGGAAGATTTCCTTTTTCCGTTTAAGGGAAAGTTCCTGGCTGAACTTGAAATAAAAACGAAAATAAGGCAGAAATTAAGATGCACCGAGAGTCGAGAAAGAATTTAGATCGCGTGCATTTCGAGGTTCCCGAGAAGCATTGGCGTGTGGCAAACTTGGCCACAGATTAGTATTGCGCTTTTGTCGATGGAGCTGAAGTGTACTACCACCACCCCAATTCCTAAGCAAGTGAGCACGGATGTTCATACATGACTCGCTCAAGTTGCAAAAAGAATTGCTTGAACAACACTGCCTTGTGATCTCGTCATTTTATCCTCTCTTTTTTTTTCAGATGTTGTAATTCTATTTAATTGACTGTGTTTATGAATTATAAAAGCTCTAAATTTCTCTCGGACATAGGAATAATTAGACAGCGTAACCTCTTAAGGCTTGCAACCACACCTCGCGGATTCAAATCCTAGGCCGCGATCAACATGGCTGCCCAACATTGCTCATGACTTATTTGTCACTATTCATAAGTTTCGTTTTTTTCTGAATTTTTGGCTTTTTGTTGAGCTTTTTTACTGGTTCTTTTTTTCCTGTATTTGTTTGTATTATACGTAATGGGCTAACATATTTTTTTATTTTTAATTTTTTTTAAATTTAATTATGCTAAATAAGCCTCTGTCAGTTACAGTGCTTTTTTCAGTCAGCTACAGTATTTTCAGCCATAAGCCACGAGCTTTTCAGCCGAACCGATCACCATCTAGATACAAATAAACCACCTAACTCGTAGTTAGTAGAAATCAAATTCTGATCATCACTAAAAGGATAAGGTGTCACACCGCTGTACTTATACTACTAGCAGTGGCGTGATAGCTATTTTTGGTAAAGAAACAACGGTCTATATTAAGCACAGTAGAAAAATAAGGGAAGCTTTTGTTTCGCCGATCCGTTAAATCCGAAATTATATTCTGGATCGCTGGTTACGTGATCGGACGGTGATGATGCGTGCACAGCAGATACTTACTTATTCTGATCGGGCCACTGTCAGGGCCAGGTCGGACTCGCATCCGGCCCGACCAGAAAGAAGCCCACGAGGCCGACCCGAACCCGAACTGCCTTCTTCTTGCGGCAGAAGCCAATAATAATACTAGACAAGAAGCAGCGGCGCCGTAGACTAAGTGTGTAGCTAAGGTCCCCAGCGCACGCAACCTCGCCCAGATCGAACAACACATCCAAGCCCTCGACTCCGGCGAGATCTCCGGCGAAGATGAGTCGCGGCACGGGCGCGGGCTACGACCGCCACATCACCATCTTCTCCCCCGAAGGCCGCCTCTACCAAGTCGGTGCGTGCAAACCCCCCCAAAACCCTAGCCCTCTGTAGCTTAGATCTGGTTCCAGGGCGCCTGATCCGTGCGTGTGGTGTTGCGCAGAGTACGCGTTCAAGGCGGTCAAATCGGCGGGGGTGACGTCGATCGGCGTGCGCGGCAAGGACTCCGTCTGCGTCGTCACCCAGAAGAAAGTGCCGGTGAGCTATTCTTGCCGCCGGCGTCGATCGTTCCCAGCTGGTGGTTTTTCTTCTCGTTGCGGCGTGCTGGCCCAGAAAGATTGCAACTTTCTGCGGTTTTGGGTTCGATTCGTTGTTTATGTGGTTGTAGAAACTGAAGATTGATTACCCCCCCCCCCCCCCTTTGATGTGGTTCTGATTGTAGGATAAGTTGCTGGATCAGACGAGCGTCACGCACTTGTTTCCGATCACCAAGTACATCGGTCTGCTCGCCACTGGCCTCACAGGTTTGGTTCCTGTGCTTTGCTTTACTATATGGTTAGTGATATTGATATATTATGGTACAGGGAATTAGTTTTAGATGACGGCGATAATGAAAGTTTTTTTTTATTTTGTGAGTTGATGAGGAAAGGTAGCTTTTGGGCGTATTAGGTTTTGTGATTGCAGATATCAATTTTGAGATAGATGTAGACCACCCACAAAGACTGGTAATATTCCTGGTTAACTAGGATATGATCTCAGAAGATGGGTTTTTCTAGTTTAGTTTTGTTCAATTCTGCTTCTTATCTAGGGTCTGTTTGATTGTATTAAGGTGTAGTTGTGGGAACTGATGGTCAAACATGGGATTCTTTTAGGTGCCATAATCATGGTTAGATTGGAAAGTTATTTTTCTGGCAGGATTTGAAATGCTCTACTCTAAGAAATGATTTCAAGTCTTCTAGATTTCTTATGTATATAAAGCATGAGATTTAGGTTAGGTTTCGGGGTCATGTCTCATGTGCTTGACTCTCTTGCTCGAGAGCTAATAATTTGGGGAAGATGGAGGGCATGGCTTTGCTGGTTGTTTTGATTTTACTTTGAGGCACTTGATGGTATATTTGTGTGTCAGCTCTGTTTATTCTACCCTTAGGAATACGATAGAAAACACTGCTCTTTTCCTGTTTGGGAACAGGAAAACACCGCAATCAGGGAACCATAAGGAATTACATTATCTTAATTAAATGAATTATTTTGTTCAGTACTATTGCAAAGATCATGGAGTTGGAAATACCATCGCTTGTGAGAATGACATGTGGGGCCTGGGACCACTTGTTAGTGACACATTGGATGGTATTTAACTCTGCGATCCTTGCGATGGTACTAAGCAATATTGCCCTGATTAAATTGTTGCACATTTCCCATTATTAAGTTGCTTACTTCCTAGTTGTTTGTAGCATTAGGTATCACCCATTAACCTTGGGGTTATGGCCTTCAGATTTCCCTATTTACTTTTACCCGATCATTTTGTTCTTCATCAATCATGAATATGAATTTTTGTTTCCCAGCCGATGCAAGGTCCTTGGTCTACCAAGCAAGGAATGAAGCAGCTGAGTTTCGTTTCAAATGGGGGTACGAGATGCCTGTAGATGTGTTAGCAAAATGGTATTGTGCCTTATCCTTATTCAAGTCCCCAATTTGTGAAATGTGGTTGATTATATTATCTTTTTTATTTGTTCATATAACAAGGTGGTAGATATAACATTATTTATCTGATTTATGTTTCAGGATAGCAGACAAAGCACAAATATACACGCAGCATGCCTACATGAGACCCCTTGGAGTAGGTTAGTATCACATATTACACCTATTATTTCATTGAGCTTGTACTATTCTAATATGATGTTCTAGTTTTAACTTTTAATCAATCAACTTAAAGCTTATTGCCCACCATATTCATTTTCTTTTGCTATATTCCTTAGTTGCCATGGTCTTGGGATATGATGAAGAGAAAAATGCCCAACTCTTCAAGTGTGACCCTGCAGGTCACTTCTTTGGACATAAGGTGTGCAATAATTTTCTACGCTACCTTGTATTATTACCCCCTTTTTCTTATTATGTATTAGTTGATTGTTTAGTTTATTCTCTGTCTTGTTGAGCATTTAGAATTCTGTTTTAACAAACTACTGACATTTTTTTCAGGCAACTAGTGCCGGACTTAAGGAGCAGGAAGCAATAAATTTTCTAGAGAAGAAAATGAAGGATGACCCACAGTTCACCTATGAAGAAACTGTTCAGGTAAACATTGCATGTCATTCTCTCCAGGCAAACAAGAGCTCTGAACTAGGGTGTGCTTATGTTACTAAAGTGGATCATTTTTGGCTCAACGCTGTTTATGTTCTTTCATTTTTGTTCATACTACGCTGTAGATGTTAAGCTTGTGATTCTTTGCTAACTTGTATCACATGCTCTCAGATTGCAATTTCTGCATTGCAATCAGTTCTGCAGGAAGATTTCAAGGCCACCGAGATCGAGGTATTACTGTTGTTTCCAGATAAAATACACAAGACCTCGTTTCCCAAGGTTTTTGAGTTTTCTTCTGTAATGTGTGCTTGTGCTAATAACTTGCGTTTGGCAGGTTGGTGTTGTGAGGGAACAAGATCGTGTTTTCAGAGCACTCACGACAGAGGAAATTGATCAGCACCTAACAGCCATAAGTGAGCGCGACTGAGTCCAGGAAATTCGACTACACTGCGGTGTAGTGCTTCAGCACTGTCATTTTATTTTAAAGCCAGCCAAGAAACATTCAGTGTGTTAACACCGAAAACAAACATCCACTCGCCATGTACTCGGATCATCTTTCAATGTGGTTGAATTTGCTACGATGTACTTATATATTGCTGGCAGTTGCATGTTTGAGCCATTTGCTTCTGGCGGCCTTGAGCAATTCTTGGGCTGTATGCTGTTCCACCAGTGTGTTACCATTGTCTTTAGACTGAAGGCCACGGTTCAGTCCCACTTAACTATGAGAGCTTCCGGATTATCTTTTACTGGTGATTTTTAGCTGTAACTTATAGGTTTTGATTGAAAATGATTTGTAGGAGCTTAAAGAAGTGACTTTAAGAGGATAATATGAGGTGGGAAAAGTGAGAGAGATGTGAACGTGATGAGAGAGAGAAGTAGGGTTGCGTGATATACCTGTGATCTACTGCTTTATGATAGTGAGAGGAGTGAAGATGCTATTTTGAGAAATTGGGTATTTGTATCAGTTTTTATTTTTTTTAGCTGAAGCTAATATAAAGAGGTCCTTTGGAAGATAGTTTGATGGGTTTATCTGGGGGTTATTTTTTGGGATTTGTTCCCATGACCTCTTAGTTTGGTGGGTCTATCCGTGCGTTACTTTTTGGGATTTGTTCCTATGACCTTTTGGATAAATGATGAATATGATTTATGGCTGGGTTTTTTTACTTATGGCTTGTAATTTATTCTATAATAAATATTTTTAAATAGTGTGTTTTTAGATAGGATTAACAAGAAGATTATAGTAAAAAAGTGTACTGAGTTTAGCTGAATCAGCTAAAATCATATATAACTATTTTCTTTTATATATTATCTTTTATGAACAGTTAAAATTTAAAATTTTAAATTATAAACCACAAGTCACAGTCTAAAAGAACCCTCCTATAAGTTATCCACTGCCTTCAGTTAGATTACACCATACAAAACTCGTATACGAGCTTCGTTCCAAAATCGTCGGCATGAGCGCGTAAACGCACACTGGAGGCTATGCAAGTAGGCACCCTCAGAGAGGTGATCGGAGGCTAAACAACGGTTTGTTTAGAAGTATCCAGGCAGACGCACCCTTTCCTCAGCGCATGCCATACACGCAACAATTCCACAAGCAGCAAGATGGGGGAGCTAGCCTTACCACTGTTGTGAAAGGACATGTCGCCTAATTCCGCAAATTTTACAACGTAATTGCTGACAAAAAGCCTGCTATACGAATATTACAACAGCTGTTGTAACATTTCTATCCTGCTACTCATCTCTGCCATATACAGAAGTACAGGTCACTCTCTCTCTCTCTCTCTCTCTCTCTTTTGTTTCCTCCTTTTCTTTCATCTGATCGTGTACATAAACATCTAGAGACCGCCATCCTGCTACCTCACTGTAGCAGGACACGGAAGAGGCCTGGCTGCGCCTGCGTATACTGAAGGCCGTGCTCCAGGAGGTACTGCTCGACGGCGGCGGTCAGCCTCGCCGGAGTACGGGTGCTAGATATTATGATGACCTGGAGCCTGCGGCCAGTGGATCGTGCAATCTTCCTCCGGCTGTTGAGTTCATAGTTCAGGACGTGTATTGCCTCGCTTACATGCAGGCCGCAAAGGTCGATTGGGGGATTTTGATCCTGGATGAGGCCTTGCAACTCTGGCATTTGGAACCTGGTGAGATCCAGGAAATGGATTAGCTTTTGTGCAGTACTAAATAAAAATTTACTTTTAGTATCTAGAACAGATAGATCGTGCTGCACGAAGTGTAACACGTCACATTCAGCCACGTCATCAGCACTAGAAAACCAAAGCAGCGCGGTTTATCCATTTGTGATAGATTGACATTAATTTATCAAGAAACTTGACCATCATGTCAAGCGACAGCATCAGCTCAAAAGGCGGTGGAGTACACTCCTCAATAGTACACAATGGCCAGGTTTGTTACTGTTGAATTTCAAAATCTTCTTAGTAACTTAAATTGATGTACCTTTACAACAGCAGATGTTACAATGTACTATTATGACAGTATCTCGGTACTGTCCTTATCCTACTGTTATTCAAGTAAGAATATCAAAGTTCTCAAATTAAAAGGAAAAAGATGCATGCAAACAGATTATGTTAGAAAAATATGCCATAATGTAAACAGCTCAAGCACTCATGATCACCAACAACAATGCCTTATGCAGTGTTTTGAATCCACTCATCAAAAGGTGTTCCGAAAATCTACAAACAGAATAGTTTGGATGTGTAGATGTGTTCATAATACACACGATACCATTATAAGAATTGATATACATGATAAATCAATTAATAAATGATGACGACAAAGGAGATTAATATCTGACCTCTGGCGATATATTGTTTCTCTAGCCTTCTCCTGAGCTAATCTGCTTTGGATATTGTATAGCACCTTCATATTTAGTTCCTTTGCTAAAGGATTGCCACCAGTTAGAAAAGCCTGCCTATCCTGCTGAAATTTTCAGTGGATAGCAGCAGACTGTGAGCAATCATAATCGCAACAACAACAAAGTTTTTTGTCCCAAACAAATTAGGGTGAGCTAGGAATGAAACATTCTCAAGATTAAAGAGATGAAAGCCTTGAAATAAAACCTACAATGCTAAAAATCCTAAGCCGTACAACCTACTATCTAAGCAATCATAATTGCAAATTGAAAAAATAATACTCGCAATTCAAGATATTTTTCAGAGGCATACTATTTGAGTGGTGTAAAAGCCAACGCCAAAACCGCAACATTTAATATTCATGTATAGAAAAAAATCTGTACCAAATCAGTTTATATAACTAGTACGTATTGCATAGCTCCAGATCATGTTACCAAGAACTCTCTTAGTCAAATGTTATATCCAGAGCAATTTTTTGTCACATCAACAAGACGTGTAGTTTTACTGGTAATGGTTTCATTTTAACAACCATGCTATTATAACTTCCAGCACCAGTTTACTTGTAATTCTTACAACGCAGAAAGTAATGACCATCACCTTATAATATAGGCCCTGTTCCAAACAGTGATGGCTTCTAGCTTCTAGAAGTTAAAAGCTGTTTGGAAAGCACTAGCTTCTTAATGTGGTTTTTTTCTTTTCCCCTCTTTTTTTATTTTTCCTTTGCATTATCCGTGGATATATAACGATGTTTTTCATATTTTTTCTCCATTTTTTCTTCTTTTTTCGTTTAATTGAATACCTCAGAAAAATCTAACAGCTGTTGTAGTGTCATTTCAGTCAAAAACCATAATCGTTTGAAAGTTTTGTGATCATAATTGAACTAAGAAACAGTGAAGAAATGCTTGAACAATGTGCATGATGATTACCAATATTGTTTTCAATAATGTTCATGATGATTACTAATATTGTTTTCAATACTTTACCATGCCTGCTCCCACTAACATAAAATGATCATATGGATTCTCTTTAACAGCTAAAACATTTATGCTATTCAAAACCGCATGCACAATAATTTTGGCCCAAAGACAATGTTCCAATAATCTAGTCTCTGAGTAGCATATCTACCTGTTCAAGAAGTGCATGTCGTAGACTTGCAAAATCATGAACTTCATCCTTTGATTCCAAAAACATGTTTGCTGCCATCACAAACAAGTTCAAACCATAAGGCAAATAGGCATGTATGTTGTCACGGGTCCATGAAAAAACATGTATTGTAATTCAACAACACTACCTGTAGCATCAGTTTCAAGCCAAGTTGGTCCTGTCCGAACTCCAGCAATGTTTTGCAGTGTGTTGTTTGAGATCATATCATGATTACCGTTGTATGAGCCAGCCAACAACTGAGAGCCTCTGCTTGAACCAAGACCAGAAACAGGTAAATTAGTCGTCTTGTACCTCCCTCTCGGAGCATCCAGGGATACATGTTCCCGGCCAGCTGAAGATGAAACTATATCATCTGTGAGTGTAGCTGAATGAGATCTATATGCACTGTTTGGCAGACCAAAAGCTTCTTTGTTATAGTTCGCGAGACCATTTTGAGCATATGATGCTGGTGATGGAGGATTTGAGTGTCCAAATGACAGTGACCTGAGATTCTGATTGAGTCGTCCATCAACTTTATTCTGCTATTGAACATATGACAATATTAAACAAATGTTTGAAGCAGACTGCAAACACTACATTGTAGCCATTGCCATCAAGCATGCCATGTAAGTAAACTAAATTCATCAGCAAATATCACATATTGAGTTCTGTTAGTCCATAGGCAGATCAGAGAAAGAGCCATTTGATTATAGACATGGCCATGATAGGCCACAAATTGCATTTGTAAGCAAAGGTGTCTTACAACTACAGTGAATAAATTAGTTGTGTTCTTGTCAAGATATTAATCTGATCAGAAATCAATGAAATATGTTCAGTACTTTCTAGGGCATACACTAGTTCCGAGTGATTTGAACTAACAGTGAATGATACCTAAACAGAGAACCAATAATACGATATATCATATATGAGACATCAATCAGTTTCTATAATGGAGTGGCTCCACAAATGAAGAGTAACTCATCGTAGTCGCTATAAATAAAGCCCTCCTAGTTTGTAATCTTCATAGAAAGTTGAATGAAAATGAAAGTGATATTTCAAGATCCAACAGAACATCGTTTGGTGACACTGATACATCAGTTGCAGTGTTGCACAGTAGAAGCATATTTAGCATAGATAATTAAGCTAACAACATAATAATTTTTAAACAGTGCCTTTGAGTGGGTTGTACATTAAGAGAAAGTGCCTATTAATGGATTGTAGATTAGGAGAATCAGTGGGCACAACTGGTTTGCACACATTAGGAGTCCATCAAGTCTATACTTATATTTAACATCAGACTTACTCAAATAACTATCTACAAAATTTATACTGATCTTTTACAACAGACTTACTCAAATTACTTGTACAGACTTGTACAGTTCAGTACAGATACCACAGTAAGCTTGGGTAGTTTTTGTAGGAAGTCTGACTGTGAAAGACACGTGAGGTCCCATCGCTTGTCACCAGTTTCGAAATCAAACTGAGAGCATATTCATAATGACTTTTGCTGATGGCTTTTGGCTACGATTGATGAATAATGATGGCTGATAGAAGTAGTGCATTATGGCCCCGCTCGTTTCGGTTTCAACTTTTGGCTTATTTTTCACTATTCATAAATTTCGTTTTTTTCTGAACTTTTGGCTTTTTTGAGCTTTTTTGCCGGTTCTTTTTTTCTCGTATTCGTTTACGTTGTCCATGATAAGCTAGTATATTTTTTCTATTTTTAATTTTTTAAAATTTAATTACGCCAAATAAGCCACCTTCAGCTACAGTGAAATTTCAGCCACTACAGTGCAATTTCAGCCATAAGCCACAGCTTTTCAGCCCAACCAAACAGGGCGGTGCAACAAAAAGCACTATAACATTCGGACCACCATGCGATTCATAGAATTGTGATATAATAAAATACAATTCTATCACAATAGAATTGTATTTTATTCATAGAATTGTGATATAATAAAATACAAAGTATGTGAACGGGCCTCTAGCCTGATGGTTAGGGCGCTCTAGTAGCACCCCCCAGGTCCTGGGTTCGACTTCCAGTGGGAGCGAATTTCAGGCTGGAAGAAAAAAAACCCCTCGCCTGCTACCATAAACCAAAGCACAGGTCTAAAGGCTGTTACCAGGACGTTGGGTCGTTCTCACGGGCAATGATGCCGCTGTGTTAGGGTGGAGCAGGGGTTCGGGGGTTTTCTCGATCTGCGTGAGAAGATCTTCTTCTTAATATTACGCCCGGGGGTCGTCTTACCCCCCGCGGGTCGAGTTTTTTTTTTATAAAATACAAAGTATGTTACAATATGTGAAAGCAAAAGATAGTGGTTGATGAATAGTAGTGGCTGATAGAATCAATTTATAGAAGTTGAGGTGTTTATATTAGCAAGTAGAAGCCAGAAGCAGAAACCAATATGAACAAACCCTGAATATATGTTCTTGATTAGGGAGTAAAAATTCCAACTATACAAACCAAAGGCCAAAGACAGAACAAGGAATGTCACTACATGCAAAACTTTGTTGTTTTATTGAGAGGAAAAGCATGTATGTGAACATCAAATGGGCGGCTTATTATTTACAAATCTGTAGCACACTAGCACTATTGACACCCTGACAATTACAAAGTATGATGTTGTTGTATAAATTGGATAACAGCCAGAAAGGTCCGCTCAATATGCTAGCGTTCATTCAAACAACAATTAATCTTACCAAATGTTTTAAGTTTTGCTTTAATAGAAAGCTTAACTGATGTTACAACTTCTGCAGAATTGATGTAAAACCATACACTGTAAGTTGTTAATGACCATTTTAAAAACGTGTCAAACCTTTTGCTTTATGAAATTTGCTGCGATATATGAGAAACATATTAGTTAGCCTTACAAGCACCAAAATATACACATAGTTAGTGCCAGAGCAACTTTTTCGTTATGATTCTTGTGTAGCTCAAGCCCCAAGGGACAGTGGGAGGAATACAACTTTCAAAAAGAATAACTTGATAATTGAGATTAATAGCATGGGGATAAATGGAGACAGACCTCCAGTTGATTCATGATGTCCACAGTCGAGCTAAAGCTACGCCGGCTTCCATGATAAGGATCAGTAAGGTTTTGCAATGAAGCTCCTGAAATTTTAAGGCAAAAGGTTTGGGTTCACAGAACCAGCTTCAGTAAAGAAAATTACACCCATTAAATTAACACTATACCAATGCTAGAATCTCCATTGTAGTGACTGGCATCCCTTCTATTAGCGCTGTATTGTCCACCATTTCTTACTGTCTTTACCCATGGAGCAGCAGTTGGACTCATAGTACTTGCAGTTGGACTCATAATAGTAGCTTGCGACTGTTCTTCTACATAAGTTGGGCCAGGAAATTCAATCTTTGCACGTGTACTCAGTGTGTCCCTCATAAAAGGGGAAGCATGGTGCTGCATACTCGATGTCTGGTTTGGAGAAAATATTGAAGCACCAATGCCATCATTTATTGACAAGCCCGCGAGCAAGAGACTGTCAGGTACAGGAGTCTCATCTTGTCCCAGAACTTTGAAATCAGGGGTAATATCATCTGGAAGCTGTTGTTGCCAATACCGCTGTGCTTCTTCATCAGGGTTACTTGGTATAACAGACTCTGGTTGGTCTGCACTAGTGTCTTTGGAGGACCCTGAGACAGCAATCCTGGTTGTGTCTGATCTGTTTGAATCATCATTGACAGATCTAAGGGATGAAGGAACAAATTCTTCTGCATTTGGATTTAATGCAGTGCTCTTGTTTATCAAACTTAATTTTCTCTCTTCAATGGACATCCTGCTGACAAGCAGATGCAGCTCTTCTCCAGAATTCTAAAATTGACACGAACAGCACTAAACACCTAGGGGCAAAACTTTTTCTGGAGAAATTCTTCCTAGTCCTATCAGATAGAATTGTGCAAGGCAGAGTTAGATTTCTCAAATGCAAAACTAACAAGAGCACAAATTGTTTTGCAAGAACGAAAGAAATGGCCTTAAGTGCTACATTTATGTGGAACTGACAACTTATCCACTAAATAACGATGAAAACTTAGGACCACAGCTCTGTGTGAATTTGCACAAAGAATGCATGCATTCCACAACAGACTCTTGAGTCTTCTCTTATTGGATATCTTAATTCAATTAGATAAATGATGAATATATTAGGCAAATCGGAATGCTTATACAACGTGGAAATCCCTGCAGTGTTTCCGGGAAAAAACAGTTGGTACATTTCTAGCATGATTGATGATAAAGGGTTATGGAACATTTACATGACATATCAAACTGGGCCATGGAGATTGGCGCATGGTTAGAAAGATGAAACAATCAGAAGTTAAAGAAAATAGCTATCCAATAAGCTGTAAATCCAACATAGCAAGAGGAATGCATCAAAGAGAATTGGGACGTGTAAAAAGAAAAGGCTCCATGACACAGAAATTGACTTCTTTTCTGTTAGCTAAACATGGAGATGCTAACCTGCAATAAAAAAGTTCATGTCAGTACACAAGAAAGTGGACACACCAGGATTACACTGGAGAAGAAGGAAAGCCAGACCCATTCCAAAAGAGAGGAAGTACGCTGCTGAGCTAAAAATTCATAATCACTCCGGATGGATTTGACAACAAGCATGGATGCAGTGTGTACATTTGATACTTTTGGATGCAAAAGTACCAGAGTAAGAAGAATTGTCTCATGGGGGATCCAATTATGAGTGAAAGCTTCTAATTGTAGCACTGCTGCCTGGGGTATCCAATAAATGGAAAAGGCTGGCAATTTTAAGCATGAAATAGCTAAAAGTGTAATCCTTTAATCATTGAACAACCCTTGAGAGAAGAAAATGCATGCCCATTAAACTCCTCATCGTTCTGCCCAGAACCACCAGAAGGATCATACTACCATCATCACCGTGCAGCAGACGATGAATTTAAGTAAAATAGCTAAAAACTGCTACGATCAACGGAAACTGTTTTGCACCACCAACTACGTCAGAACCATCCAGAAGCAGAATTACATGACGCATTGTAATAGGAAAACAATGAAACATCTAAAAACCGGCAACATTAATTACGCTATAAACCAGCACAAATCTGACCCAACAAACTCCCCTTTACCAACGCATCCAGAAGCATCTAGAATTAAAGCTAGAAAAGGCTAAAGGCATCAGTTTTAACCCGTGGCCCAACGATCTCGATCGAACTTACATGGTGCTTCCATGAGGAAGTCGAAGTAGGCAAGTAGCAGTAGGAAATCGAACGTAACAGCAAGCACCGGAGTTACTGAATTAAGGCGGCTTAATCCACAAGGTGAAGACCACGCACGCACACCAACCGAATCCAATCATTGTGATACCAGTTTGACGCAATGGATAACACTAGAGAGACGCGTGAGCAGCATTTGACGACGTGAAACTAACGAAATCGAGCACCAAATCAGCTGAATTTAGCAGCTTTATTAATCAATCCGCAAAACCCCATGCGCAAACCGAGCACACGATGCCCAATTCAATGCATCGAAAGGCATATAGAAAGATCTAGAAGCATCGGTACCCTCACCCTTCACGAGATCGACGAGCTGGTGGTGCACGGAGGAGGCCCAGCCCATACGACGGCGGCCCTTCCCGAAGCTTCCAATCCGCGCAAGCTCCGCCGCCACCTACCACTCCGCCGACGCAGAGAGCATCTGCAAAAGGTAAAATTCTAGAAGGATTCGACGACTCCAGAAGCTTCTAGAAGGATTGGAGATCTCACCTTCACCTCTCTCCTCTTCCCTTCCCCTCTCCTTTCTTCTCACAGGGTTTTTTCCCCCGTGATTTTTTAGCGCTCTCTCTCTCACACACTTGTTCGCTATGTTGACTCGCAGCCTTATATTATTCGCGGACGCGATAGGATCTCACTGTCTCTTCCCAGCCCTCCGATTCGGAACCCAGCGCGCATCCAGCCGTTCGTTACTGTAGGGTATAGAATAAGCGTACCTTTGGAGCCACCAAACTGTGACCGAATGACATGTGGGGCAACACGGGAAATGGCCTCCTGTAGGCCGAGTTCTTTTCGGCTGTGATTGTTTTGGCTTCAGCTTTTAGCTTCTGGCTTATTTTTCACTATTCATAAATTTCGTCTTTTTCTGAACTTTTGGCTTTTTGTTGAGCTTTTTTGCTGGTTCTTTTTTCCCGTATTTATTTGTATTATACGTAATGGGCTAACATATTTTTTAATTTTTTAAAATTTAATTATGCTAAATAAGTCTCTGTCAGCTACAGTGTTTTTCAGCCAGCTACAGTGCTTTTCAGCCATAAGCCACCAAAAAAAGCTCAAATGATCACCACCGACTTACAACTTAGTGCTTCTTCTAAATAAATAAATAGTATAGTTTTTTATCACTATTTCAAAATAGCTTATTAAGAGAAACTTCTGAAATAGCTTGATGGTATTTAATTCGTTCAAACAAACATTCACACTAGAGCAAAAACTGTAAGCCATAGCTGAAAAATACTCACTTTTGACCCTGTTTGTTTAAGCTTTTCTTTTAGCTTAAAATAAAAAAATAAAAGCCTAAACAAATAGGTGGCTTTTTTATTGAGCTTTTAAAAAGCCTAAGCCACCCATATAACTAAAAGCCAAAAGTCAATTCAAATGTGCTTGTTTTGCTTTTTACGTGATGAAAATAGCCTTTGCCACTGAACTTCGAAAAAATTACCTACAGGAATCTAGTATAAAAATTCCATTCGTTCCTCCCAATCGGCCATTCTCTCCTGTCCTCCCCCAAAAGCACCTTTGGTGATTACCCAAACGACATGATTTTTTGTCTATTTTTTGGTTTTTTTAGCTTTTTAGCCTTTTCTTTTTTTATTTCTTTATATTGTCTGTAATGATATAACGTTTTTTATTTTTATATTTAATTACGCAAAATAAATCAACAACAGCTACAGTACAAAATAAACTATAAGGTCTGGATTATAAGCCATTTGGAATGCCCCGTTAACCTTATTCTGCCCACGAATGTTCCATAATATGAGATGATTTACATGTGTATGCAGGGAGTCCGTGACGAGTGATCACAAGTGTTCTTTTCTTGCCAATTAAAGAAGGGGGATTGGATCATATACCCTCCCTTTAGTTGGGAAATTCAAGATTTACCCTCCTCATCTCAATGACACATGGGGTCATTATAAGTCACTGACACGTGGGTCAGAAGGGTAAATCTTAAATTTCCATCTAAATGGAGGGTATATGATCAATAAATCCATTAAAGAAAGCAACCATAGTGACCAATGATCGAGCTGCATTGATAGGTTTTTGCAACTTGTCTGACAAATTTATGTAAACAAGGACAATCACCGAAAATTAAGAATGGCACTGACTCCAAAAACAGCTTTGATGAGACCGGTTATACAATGCTGAATGCTACATACTACAATGGGCGCAGCAGGGCATGTCCCTCCTGGGGCCGTTGCCAGATGCTTCCCCTGAAGTATTATAAGAGTTGAATGTTCCTCTTAGAAAGTAAGCACAGTTTGTGCCCTCTTGAAGTGTAAAGTAGAGGCAACGATTCCTTCACTGATGGCTACATGTAGCTTAGAAATTCTTTCCAATCACGGTGAGAACAACAATAATCATATAGGAAAGAAGAGAGGTTGAGTACTTTTTAAGTCGATCTTAACATTGACTAGTAAGGTGCTTATATGTTGCAAGGGAGTACGAAATTAGGGTGGTACATATCAGCAAACGTGATTCAAAGTCGTTCAACAAATATTTTGTTTCTCTTAGCACTGATATATAAATGTAAAAGACTAAAAATATTCATGATTACATTGAATCCCAGGCATAAAGAAAAAAACAGTAAATAAGCTGAGATATATGCAAGATTTGATGCATTTTAAACATTTATTACCAACATATGAGTGCTATGTTCTTCCTTAGTTCCGTGTTCCTGGTTCTGTCATAAGCAAAAAGGATGTTCCAGGCAAAATGCATATACATATACATATATGTGTGTATCATAAACGTTACAAAAAAAAAGTAATGAGAAAGGACCTTAGCATAGTCTTTTTCATGCAACTTGAGAAGTCCCTCATGGTACCATGAGGGACTTCTAAGAGAGTGTAGATTCCTGACAGCATTAAATAGAAAATTCAATAACACAATATTATTGTGATAGCCATGTTAAGAGTTTTTAACACTCAAAACTTCAGCCTTGCCACAAGACTAGAGTTACGAGAAGGGCCACTACAAAAGAATCCAGAGTAGTTTGAGGATTTGATTGCAATTTTCCAAAACACTAAAGGTTGCTCACAAAAAAAGACAAAAAAAATCCCCAATCTTATAATCCCTAGCGCTACCCTGATTTCAACCAAGCTCAGCATTTTCTTTTCTTCCTTGACCTCCTCCTGATCTTCTCCTTCCTCTTCTCCAAATCCGGCCGTCGGCGAGGGTCAGGCCGCAGCTCGCCGATGCGCCATCCACCAAGCACCACCACTCCATGTGCTCACCTCCTCCCTCCTCCTCTACTCTCCCTCCGCATCCACTACCCCGCAGCCCATCATCTCCTCCACCGCGTCTGCCACTTCATCCACTACTCCTCCTCGCCTCTCCGCCGCTCATCGCCTCTACTGCTCCCCAGACCCAAGCTACCAGCTCGTCGGTACGCTACCCTTTCTTTCCGCCACCGTCTTAGCTTGTTTGCACACCATCCTGCCACCATCCATACCTCTCTTCCTTGGCCCCTTGTGCTTCTCCTCTCCTTCTCTGCGCCACCATCACCAGCGGCCACCTCAACTCCCTCTGGCTATCGCCAAGCCCTACTACCTCCACACCGCCGCCCTACATCGCCTCCTCCACCGTGCTGCCAATCTGCATCGCCCCAACACTAACATTGATCTTGGTGACCGTGCACTCAACCACCTCTTTGCCGACCACTACTTCACCGCCGGTGGCCTCGACTTCGTCTTCAACACTATCTGTCGTTCGCTAGCAGTGGAGATGGAGGAGGCGGTGTGGGATAAGCTACGGAGTCGAGAAGGCAGAGGAAGGAGAGCACCATCATGGAGATGGGTTAGGGTAGTTTTCCTGATTTTTTTTGTGGTTTTTTGGGTAGATTTTTAGCTATTTTTTCTAGACGTGGAGGGGAGGCATGTACGGAAAGTCAAAGGGGATGATGAATAAATAAACTTTTTTTATATTAGTATAGAAATGGCAAATAGATTAGGAACCAAGAGAATTTTTTGTACGGATAATCCATTTTTTATTCGAAATTACATAAATATACCCGCGGGAAATTTTTTTACAAAAATAGGCTCCAGTCGCCTAATGGTTGGGCGACTGGAGCTTTTCGCCCAATCGGATCGCGACAGCTGGAGAGTCTACGAACCGTTGGGCGATTAACTTCAGTCGCCCAACGGTTCGGCGACTGCAAGGAAGTCGCCCAACTGTTGGGCGACTGAAATTCAGTCGCCGAACCGTTGGGCGACTGAGGGTGGATACAAAAACGCGCTCGACCGCCGACCGACGGCCACTGTTTCCTTCGGCGCGCAGAGAAGAGAAGGGGAAAGGAGAGGAGGAGAAGAGGAGGGGGAGAGGAGGAGAAGAGGAGGGGGAGAGGAGGAGAAGAGGGAGGGGAGAGAAAGAGAGGGAGAGGAGGAGAAGAGGAGAGGGAGTGCGCGATTTCCAGATAATTTTTTGTGTTATATTTTTTGTTAGTGTAGATAGTTAGTGTAGATAATTAGTTTAGAAATATAGTTAGTGTAGATAATTAGTGTAGAAAGATAGTTAGTGTAGATAATTAGTTTAGAAATATAGTTAGTGTAGATAATTAGTGTAGATAATTTAGTGTAGAAAGATAGTGTAGACAATTAGTGTAGATAATTAGTGTAGATAATTTAGTTTAGAAAATATAGTTTAGAAAATGTAGTGTAGAAAATTAGTTTAGAAATATAGTTTACAAAAATAGTTTAGAAAATGTAGTTTAGAAATTTAGTTTACAAAATTAGTTTAGAAAATGTAGTGTAGAAAATTAGTTTAGAAATATAGTTTACAAAAATAGTTTAGAAAATGTAGTTTAGAAATTTAGTTTACAAAATTAGTTTAGAAAATGTAGTGTAGAAAATTAGTTTAGAAATATAGTTTACAAAAATAGTTTAGAAAATGTAGTTTAGAAATTTAGTTTAGAAAATGTAATGTAGAAAATTAGTTTAGAAATATAGTTTACAAAAATAGTTTAGAAAATGTAGTTTAGAAATTTAGTTTACAAAATTAGTTTAGAAAATGTAGTGTACAAAATTTAGTGTAGAAAATTAAATGTAGAAATTTTAGCGTACAAATTTAGATATAGGAAATTTAATGTTGAAATTATTGTATAAATTTAGATGTAGAAAATTTAATGTAGAAATTATTGTACAAATTTTGCAGGTATGACTCGTGCTGGACGTGACTCCGAGTGGCAGTACGCGCTGTTGGACGAGCACGTGGACCGCTCTCATCGCGCTTCCCGTCTAGTGCCGCCACCGGGGAGCACGGACGAGCCGCCTCAGCTGGGAGTGGTCCGGACACGCACACCTCGCGTGGCCTGGGGACTCGACCCTCGTTGGACTGCCAGGTTTGCACTACTCCAGCGTTTAGTGCGACCGTAAGTTCGTTCCGTGCTGACCTTCACTTTGTTTGCAGGTTGCGGGATGTCGGGCTACTCCCTCTTGCCCGGATGGTGCAGGCCACAGACGAGGATGCAGCCGCTGGCGGGGACGAGGGCGGGGACGAGGCGGGCGGGGAGCGATCACGACGCTTCCCGTTCGACCGTTCCCTGCTGACGGCTTTGGTGGAGCGTTGGCGGCCCGAGACGCACACTTTCCATCTCCCATTCGGGGAGATGACACCGACCCTGCAGGATGTGTCCCTGCTCCTTGGCCTTCCGATCGCGGGAGACGCTGCCTTCCTACCGGAGGCCCCAGACGACTGGCGCGCTGACCTGCTTGGCAGATTCGAGGGTGTCGTTCCACCGGGCCCTCAGCACCACGTGTTCAGAGAGGCGCAGACCCATGGGCCGACGCTGAGGTGGCTCACACAGTACCGGGTACGTGGCTTTTACATTCGATCGTGTCGTCGAACCGTTTATTTGTGGTATTAGGTACTAATAACAACTTGTTTGAATTCAGGTGGAGCGCATGGTTCCACAAGCAGACGATCAGCAGGTGTCGCGCCACCTGGAGGCGTACGTGCTGTGGCTGTTTGGTTGGGTGCTTTTCACCACCAGCCACGGCAACTCGGTGGATGCGCGTCTTATCGCTTATGCGAGGGCGATCGCTGACGGCGAGCCCCACCAGGTCAGCTGGGGATCGGCCGTACTTGCCGCGACGTACCGCGCCCTATGCGATGCGTGCACGAGGATCAAGGCGAACTCGATCCTCACGGGCTGTCCCCTGCTACTGCAGTTGTGGTCGTTCGAGCGCTTAAGCCTCGGGCGACCTGTGCTAGACGACATGGGTCCGTACGGGCCCGAGATGTATCCAGGGGGAGACGTCGACCGACCGACGATGGGTTCTATCTGGTGCCGTCGTCGAGTAAGTATTATCACAGTCAACTATTTCTTTCTTATGGACGATCGTCATTCTAAACAACTTATATTTCTTGCAGGTACAGTTCGCGCACGTGCAGGTCACGCGGGCGTACCGGGTCTTTGTGGAGCAGCTCGACCGTATCACAGCCGACGACGTGCGCTGGAAGCCGTACGCAGATACGGCAGTTCAGGCCCGTGCTCCTGGCGGGCTGTCCTCACTTTGCTGGCGTGACCGGGCTTTCTGGCTCACCCGCCGGAAGCTCGTGTACCTCATCTACGTGGAGGACTACGCACCCCAGCGGGTGATGCGGCAGTTCGGGCTACGGCAGCCGGTTCCTGTACCAGTCGGACCATCGATTCCGCGCCACGTGCACGGGGTGAGTGATCGTTTGTGCTAAATATTTACATACTTACTACTGCGTTCACAAGTATCTCACATCCAGTAATGGTTCTATACGCAGGCACAGCGCGAAGGGAGTGAAAAGAGGCACGGACTGGTCGTTCAGGATGCAGCCCTGGGTCGAGCAGTGGCAGGGTGCGCTCGACGACCGCGTGGAGGAGGACAGCCCGTACGACAGCAGGGAGTACGCGGAGTACCTGCGCTGGTACCAGCCGCAGACCCGTACCAGGCTCGTATATGTGGTAGACCCGCCTGCCACACACGTCGCCGCTCCGACGGACACGTACCCCCGCGCACTTCGCGCGCGACGCTCACCTCGCGGTACGTTACATGTCATTTCAAAGATTCCCAAATGGTAATGTCGTTTCGATAATCGACCATTTCATGTCTTTGTGTCCAGGCTGACATCGGTTCTGCCCTATGCGCCGACTCCGGGACAGTACTGGAGAGGCTCTCCAGTGGTGCGCACCTGACCCATGAGGAGGGCATCAGCTTTGCGCGTCGGATGCACGACGGGTGTAGACGTATCGTTAGCCTACTGTCCTGCACGAGACTACCGGCGGTCTCCACGCCCACCGCTTCGACTGCTCGTCCACCCCGACCAGCGTGGCACTACTCTGGTGCACCTATGTGGATACGTCCTCCACCACCTCACCCGGAGCAGCCAGGGGGTTCAGCCTGGGCAGGGCCTCCTACACCGGTTCACTTCACGCCTCCTACGCACACCCCTGTCTTCCCCACGCAGATGGCGCCAGCTATGGGTACGCAGAGGTTCTTATATCGTGTTTATCCGAAGACGACATGCAACGAACTAACGTTATTAATATTGCAGGTACTTACCAGCAGCACGGCGTCTCCCCAGGGCCGGACGAAGTGGACCAGTTTTTCGCGTCTACACCGGAGTGGCCTGGACACTTCTCCGACATAGCACCGGAGGTTATCTCTGGCAGTGCCCTCCCCGGTGCACCGGAGAGCACACAGCCAGAGGTGCAGCTGACTCCACCAGCGCGGGGGCGGGATAGACACTCTCCTCCTCGTTTTACTTTTTTGGATCGTCCTAACCCGTTGCACCGGAGGAGGGCCAAGCGAGGCCGTATGGGAGGACGCGGGCGCGGTGACGGGGCACACCAGGGTGACTAGTGAGGCGACGCTGCAGATGCTATATATGTTATGCATGTAATGAAAAAACATGCGGCATGTTACTCACAGTTATATTATGAAGTTTATTTAAATTTACAGAAGTCTATTATCTCTCTCCGCACATAAACTATCTCACTTAACAGTGTATGTATTGATCGATCTGTACTCAATCTTTCATGAAAAAAATTTTTAAAACTTTTTACACACCTACAATATACAATGAACATAAACTTTTATTACAACTTCACCGTATTTTTTACCCGTTCAACGTTACAAAATTCACAAAATCTAAAACAATACATGGGGGCTACATGAAGTCGCCCTACGGGATGGCGACTGCATGTTAGTCGCCTAACGGGATGGCGACTGCATGCTAGTCGCCTAACGGAAGAGCGACTAAATGTAGTCGCTCTACTGTGCAGCGAGACATACTGTGTCGCGGTCTGGTTGGGCGATAGGCTCCAGTCGCCCAACCATTCGGCGACTGGAGCCTATTTTTGTAAAAAATTTTCCCGCGGGTATATTATGTAATTTCGAATAAAAAATGAATTATCCGTACCAAAAAATTCGGAACCAAGAAGCCTCACAAGAAAAGGAGAAAAGAACGCTTCAAAATTGGGAAGCTGAAGCTCTATCGAAACGTTCAGGCCCAACAGCAGCCCACTTTGAGATCATAATAACCCAGCCCACTTACCAACTACCGTTCCTTCGCGCGGCGTCCAACTCGTCGTTTCCTTCCTCTCGACGTCTACTCCCAATTCCCAAACCACGCCTACCTACGACGCGCAAACCCTAACCCCGACACCCCGAAACACCACCCCATCCGACAAATTCTCCAAATCTCACCGTAAATTTGGCATGCCCGGCCCCGGAAACCCCAGGCCTTGCTCTCGCCGGAGATGATCGCGTCGTGGCCGCCGCATCCTCGCCGGATTCGGCCCCTCGCCGCTGCCTCCCTGGTACTGTTCCTCCTCCTCCTGTACAGCCGCTCGGATGGGAATTTTCCGCAATCGCAGCAGCTTTTGAGCTCCAATTCGCTCCCGCTCTACCGTAGAATCCTGTACGATGCCGATTCTACCGGCCCCGCATCCAAAGGTGGGGGGAACCTTTTGGAGGCCACCAAGCAGAACGGGGAGCAACTGGAGAACCCCTCCACGGAGTGCACCGGCATCGCGCGGCACGAGGGGTTCGGATCCCCGTGCGAGTTCCTCCGGGCTCACCCGCAGTGTAGCTCCGGCGGGTTCGTGGACTACTTGGGCTTCTTCTACTGTAGGTGCGAAAGGTTTAGGGTGCTCGGGTATGTTATGCTTGGCGTGTGTCTGGCGGCGCTGTTCTATGTGCTCGGCAACACGGCTGCGGACTACTTCTGCTGCAGCCTCGAGAAGATGTCGGTGCTGCTGAGGCTCCCGCCAACTGTGGCCGGCGTGACGCTGCTCCCTTTTGGTAATGGCGCTCCTGATGTGTTCGCGAGTATTGCAGCGTTTATGGGGACCGGTGCTGGGGAGGTTGGGCTGAACAGTGTGTTGGGTGGAGCCGTGTTTGTGACTTGTGTCGTGGTTGGGGCAGTGTCATTGTGCGTTGCGGAGAAGAATGTGCAGATTGATAGGAGGTGCTTTGTGAGGGATGTTGGGTTCTTTCTGATGACTCTGGTTGCTCTGTCGATTGTTTTGATCCTAGGGAAGGTGACTGTTTGGGGAGCTATGATGTTTGTGTCGATTTATGTGGTTTATGCATTTGTGGTAGCTGCGAATGAGGTCTTGAGGAAGCATGCACGGAGGCTGAAGTTTGATGTGGTCACGCCATTGCTGCCTGTGAGGGGAAGTATCTTTGCACAAGGAACAGAGGAGGATGAATCTGTGTACAGTTCACTTCTTGAGGAGGATACAGATGGTGAGGTGGACCGGATAAACACGTCCTTGCCTCAGTGGATGTGGGCTTCTCATGTGGCCATCTACTCAAATCATGGTATAAGAGGTGGTTCATCTGATAGTTCCAGGCCATTGTGGGGTTGGAGTGAAGGAGATGTGGATTCCTCCGCACTTAACTTTTCCAAGCTGTTTTTATTTATGGAACTGCCCTTGACGATACCAAGAAGGTTGACGATTCCAATAGTTGAGGAAGACCGCTGGTCGAAAGAATATGCTGTTGCGAGTGCTGGCTTGGCGCCTGTTCTTTTGGCATTTCTGTGGAGCAGTCAGGATGGTGTATCCACCAAGGCTCGCATAGCAGCATATGTGATAGCTGGTGTTTTTGGGATTGCACTTGCTGCTCTCGCTTTCATATTCACCAATCCGGAACGTCCTCCACGGAGGTTTTTATTCCCATGGGTGTTGGGAGGGTTTGTGATGAGCATCATTTGGTTCTACATTGTGGCCAATGAACTGGTTGCACTTTTGGTTGCTTTTGGTATGATATTGGGTATAAATCCTTCAATTCTTGGCTTAACAGTGTTAGCATGGGGGAATTCAATGGGTGACTTGATGTCAAATGTTGCCTTGGCAATGAATGGAGGAGATGGTGTTCAGATTGCTATGTCTGGATGTTATGCAGGACCTATGTTCAATACACTTGCTGGTTTGGGAATATCAATGCTCCTTGGAGCTTGGTCAACGGCACCCAATTCTTATGTTCTTCCGCAAGACCGCTCGCTCATTTACACAATGAGCTTCCTCGTTGCTGGATTGATCTGGGCTCTTGTTATGCTGCCGCGAGGTGACATGCGGCCTAACAAGATGCTTGGAGTTGGCCTCATTGCTCTTTACTCAGTTTTTCTTTTTATTAGGGTAAGCAACGCTATGGGGATATTGCCACTTCCTGGCTTGAGTTAGCTGCTTTGTTCCATTGTAAAAATGAGATGCAGATCCACATCGAATTGCTTGTCCATGTATGCCATTTATACTAATGAAATGAAATTATACGCTGTTCTTCTGTCATTGTCATTTGTATGTCATTATGCCTGCAACTGGTGTATTTATTTGCGAACTTACCACCTTGTATAGTAGTAACATTACACTTCTCCAGTGTCGACCTTTCAAGTGCACAAAAAATATTTGTTGTTTCCAGTGTAGTACTGTTACCTTTTTAAGTTTTCATGCTGTAGAGCTGGTGCTTCTGTGTGAAGACATGATCTGTGATAATGTTTGGTAGGCTATGTGACAGAAAACTAGCAATTCGGTATTCACACGTTGTTTACTGAGTATTGACTTGTAGACATATTAGTTTGTTTTATATGTTTTTCAACTATTTGGTATGAGATGCCTCCACTATGCATTGCTTGTAAAAATGATACCAGATCCACATGAAACTACCTGTCCCATTTCTGTGATTTATACTACAAGTGAAATTGGTGTTGCGCTCTCTTCTACTCTGTCATTCTGGGTCAAGTTGGGAGTACGTTTTTGGGTTCGGGACTTCGAAACGGAAAACGGCTGCATTTACTTCGATCCCCACTTTACTTTCTCACCCTTGATAGTAATAATGTAACCGTTCATGATCTTCCTATGAGACTTAACCAGTGTTGACCTTTCGATAACAAAGCCTTGTTCAAGTTTTCATGCTTAGACCTGTTACTTTTGTATGGGGACGCGATCTGTTATAACGTTGGAACGAACTCGGAAATAAGTCCTTCATCAGTTTTGCACTAGTATTTTTTTAAAGACTTCTAGCCATGTTAGTTTTTTTTTTTCATTTTCCAAGTATGTCAGCAATTTTGGCATGTGCGGCCTCCCTTGATTTCGATGAGACTGAAATACAGTAAGATCTCTGAACATATGAGTGCTATATGAATATATGATCCAGTTTTGACATTCTGATGATCAGCAAGACAGCAACTGTTTGTACGTGCGTACCTCTTTTGTGAATGTTTTTGTGTTTATTAACTACTCGTGCAATTTACTTATCCGTTGCTTATTGTTGCTTCTTATTCTTACTCATGTGAATCTTTTGCCAAATCCTTTCCAAATTATAAAGACTAAGGGGTTAGCCCAGCTTTATTACATAACAAGTTTTGGTTTGCTGGGGGTTTCAGCTTATAACAACAGGCACCCAAATTTCGGACAACTCAAGACAAGCAAATCTGCAACTGAAACAGACTAAAGAGAACGACCAGCCCACAGGACAAAAGACAAAAATAAAAGACAACAACCAGACAATACTCTTTTAAGTTCCTTAACATCATCCATTCTCTGGCATGCGTGTGGTGTTATCACTTATCAGCAGCACCGTCTTAGCTCTGCACGCAGCTGCTCCAGCATCTCCTCCATTGGTTGTCATCGTCTTGAAGGGGCTAGCGCTAACCACTGTTGCAAAAACGACACAACCCTGTAGGCTATATAGATTGGAGACGAACAGAATTTCCTCTGGAAATGTGGCCCTATTCTTTACGGCTTCTAAAAGTGGCTTTTGACTTTTTTTCTATAATATCTAACCCCGAAATGGGTCTACAAGTTAATTGTAGTACATGTTTAAAGCCCAACATCTGTATCAACCAAAATCACAAGCGAGTATCTCTCTCTGTAATCTCTGTTGCAAACAGCTAAAATTCAAAAATTTCAGCCAAAAACTATAAGCCGCAGCCATATCAAACAGGCCCATGTCATTTTCCACGCCACCGCATCGAATTAGGTGCTGCCTGCCAGCCCAGAGCAACTCTACAAACACACCAAACAAACCGGGCAACGGGACATTGAAAGAGGATGTGATCTATACTTTCCACTTCACCACAAACCTTACAAAGCTCGCTACCCGGCCAATTCCTTCTCACAAGTTGGTCTGCTGATTGAGCTTTGTCCTTAAACACCAGCCAGAGATAAATTTTAACCTTCAAAGGAACAAAGCAATTCCAGATTTCGCGCATTATTCCGGGGCCCGCTACCCCCTGAAAGTAAGGAATCTATAACCCTTTCCAAATTATGGAGAAACCATCCTAAGAACCTTGTAACCTGAAATAGAAACCGGGAAACTGATATAAATGCAGTGATAACTGCTAACGCAACGTGTCCAAGTTGAGGGATGAAAAATGCAACATCACTGTGACACTACCTTGCAGCACAATTGGAACAATTCCTCTCTTTTTTTTAGCAATCAATAGAGACGATTGGACTAAAGCATCGAGGACTGAAACGTCGATCCTGCACTAAATCGATTGTTCAAAATGCTGGCATCAGAAGAAGAGCCTCGGATGAAGCAGCCGCGCTCCCTGGCGGCGACCAGGCATGGCCCGAAGTGCCAGCGCTCGGACCCCCCCCCCCCCCCCCTCTCTGGCCCTGTTCCAAAGTGGTGTGAATTTTAGCTAAAATAATACTAAAACAGTTATTAGCTTTTTCTGAGATATTCGATTAAAGGAAAATGAAGAAAAAACAAGGTTATATATCCATGGATAATGCCAAGAAAAAAGAAAAAAATCATGTTAAGAAATCAGTATATTCCAAATAGCTTTTGTTTCCTAGAAAACAGACGTCATCGCCGTTTGAAATGGGGCATTGCTAACTTCTAACTGTTGTGTGTAGAACTACGGCTCCAGCTTTCAATTCCATCCGACAAACCATACATTACGATTACAAATTCTGTCCAGTTTTCTGCCAATTTCAGTGCAGATTTGAAAACCTGGATTGCAAGATACATATACAGAAACACTAGCAATATCTATTTTACACTCTTCTCTCTGTTTTTTTTTGCGAGTTTCAACTTTCAAAGGCGGCCTATTCCCTCAAAACTCTGAAGAAAGTAAAGTACTAACAAACTGAAGTGCATGCTCATGTAAGTATGAGATGCTCCTATTTACAAGCCTCAATTCTTCAAGCCTCTTTTTCTCTTTCCATGTCAAGGCAACCCTGCTTCCACAAACATTTCACCGGCTAGGCAACTTACCAATTGTTTGATCAGCAGCCCAGTCAGTACAGACAGCTGCAAGTTCAGAAAACGCGCGGGCATATGAACCATCACTCTTGCTGCTGCACAACGGCTGCTGCTGGCTCTGCCGCACCTTCGGATCTCCTCCGACCTGCTCGCCTCCTGGAGCCTTCCCTGCTGCCGCCGCTATCGCTGCCGCCGTTTTCTGGCGGTGCGACGTACACGAAGGGCCCGACGATGCCGTCGTCGAAGGCGAGGAGCGGCTCCAGGGCGTCGACGACGGCGGACATGTGCGGCCGGGACTTGGGGTTGAGGCTGACGCACTGGTACGCCAGCGCCGCGGCCTTCTGCGCGGCCCTGCCCGGGTACTGCCCGGCGAGGTTGGGGTCCATGACGCGATCCAGCCGCCGGGAGTCGTTCAGGTACGGCCGCGCCCACTCCACCAGGTTCTGCTCCCGGGGCGGCCGGTTCTTGTCCACCGACTTCCGCCCCGTCAGCAGCTCCAGCAGCACCACGCCGAAGCCGTACACGTCGCTCTTCGCCGTTAAATGGCCTAGAAAGATGGTAAGAAACCAAAATATATATGCAGGTCAATGATGCAATCTACGTATACATCTGATCTAGGTGTTGATGGTTTGTATTGTACTACGTACCAGTCATGATGTACTCTGGTGCAGCATAGCCCTGCGTGCCCATGACTCGTGTCGAGACGTGAGTCTCATCTTCTTCTGGTCCGTCTTTGGCTAGCCCGAAATCTGATAATTTTGCTTTGTAATCCTGCGAATAATTCAAAAGGGAAAAATATATAATTTTGGAAGTTTTTTTCTAAGGTCTTTACTAATAGGATAGCAGAGATAACAGACAGGTTGATCCGTTATAACCAAACAACTTTTATTAAGTGAAGATTTCTTCTTGAAAGTGTAGTCACAGCCAATGAAATTGTTCATGATTCGTATCAAAATAAAGAAAAGGGCTTTATCCTGAAATTGGATTACGAAAAAGACTATGATAGGGTGAACTGCGATTTTCTGTTTGAGATGCTTGAACAAAGAGGTTTTGGTCGTAAATGGATCATTTGGATGCATACGTTAATTATGGAAGGATATATTGGTGTTAGAATCAATGATGATGATAGCAATTTTTAAAAAAAAACTAGGAAAGGTCTAAGATAAGGGATCCATTGTCCCCTTTGCTTTTTATTTTGGTTGCATATGTTTTTACTAGAATGTTAATGAAAGTTGCGGATGCACGCTTCGTTTGAGATTTGCATCCTAATCTTGTAGATAGAGGGGTGATCAGCCTTCAGTATGCTGATGACACTCTAGTTTTTGTTGAAAATAATATAGAAACTGCAAGGAATTTAAAATAGTTGTTGTCTTGTTTTGAACATTTATCTGGTACGAGAATAAATTTCAATAAATGTGATGTAATGCCTATTAATATTGGAAAGGATGATGTCAAACCTTTTGCTCAGGTTTTTGGGTGTAGAGCTAGCAATTTCCCTCTAAAGTATTTGGGTGTTCCTTTACATTACAAAAATTTAAGAAAAGAGGATATCCAACCTATAGTAGATTAAATTGTGAAAAAAAACGCTGGGTGGAGAGGTAGGCTTTTATCATATGGGGGTAGATTAGTTTTGGTCAGAACTTGTCTTCTAGTATTCCTATTTATCTCCTCTCCGTAATTAAATTTTCTAAGTGGGCTATTGAAATGAGTAACTTCCAAATGGCTCATTGTTTTTGGGACAACTATGAGGGTCATCGTAAGTACCATTTAGCAAATTGGGACCTCGTGTGCCAAAAGAAAGAACATGGTGGCTTAGATATTCCCAACCTGAGAGAGTTGAACCTTTGCCTGTTAGCTTCCTGGATTTGGAGGTATGGTTTAGGTGAGAATAGTCTATGGAAGTAAGTTATAGATTATAAGTACAACACTACTAATCCCCATGTGTTTGCTTGTTCTGACATGAATGTTTCCCCTTTTTGGAAAGGCGTTTATGGGCTAGTAAAGCAGTCAAGATAGGCTACCAATGGATTGTTGGTAATGGTCAAAAAATTATGTTTTAGGAAGAACATTGGCTTGGAAATTCAAGCCTTGCTATCCAATATTAGGAAGTGTATGTGCTAGTTAATGAGAAACAAACCTCAATTGCTGATACTTGGGATGGTGTCAATCTAAAATGTACCTTTCGAAGATGTGCAAATGATAGAATCTTTAATATTTGGTTAGAAGTAGTTAGTATTGCTAAATCTATAGTTTTCATTGAGGATGAAGATGCTCAAATTTAGAAGTTTAATTCTCAAAGAGTCTATAGTGTTCAATCTCTTTATGCTATTATAAACTTTAGAGGTGTGTTTCCTGTTTATATTCAATCAGTGTGGAAGATTTCTGTACCCCCCAGAATTCATATTTTCCTTTAGCTTTTATTTCATAATAAATTGCTTACTAGGGATAATCATTGTAAAAGGCACAATGTTGATTATAAAACTTGTGTTTTTGTTTAGAAGTAGAATCTATCAATCATGTATTCTTTGATTGTGATATTGCTAAATTTGTGTAGACTAAAATCTATGTTGTTATTAAGTTTGCTGTGGTACTGGTTTTGAATCTATAGCAAAATGGTGGATTTGTGATAGTAAGTGGAAAGCTAGAAATTGTGTATGTGCTAGAACTCTGTGGACTATTTGGAAACTTAGAAATAACATTTGTTTTCGGAGGTTATAGTGGATAGGGATGAACGTGCTATGGTGTCGGATTGGTCAATATATCAGGAATTGGAGACTGTTGTGCCCTGCATCGGCTTTGGAGCATATGGATATCTTCATGTTGACATTGGAGGTCATGGCGAGGACAGCTCCGCAGATCGGCTGGCGGTAAAGAGAAAAAAGAACAATGACTGGATGGACACTATATCAATGGAGAATCCTAAGAATGGAACAAACTTTTGGGAGATAAAATCACAAGGAGGCTAAAAATGGAGAAACATAAGCTTTGCTTGATTGATGATGAGTTAGACAATATATCAATAGAGAAATAGTAGTAGTGAAATATGTTTTGGTTTAGAAAAGAAGTGAAGTTAAATTGTTAAGTTGATATGATGTAAAGTGTAATGCGTTTGAACCTATGTTTGCCTTGTAGGCAGAAAACACTATGGTCTTATTCAATAAAATAGGACTGGGACTTTGCCCTCTATTTCTAAAAAAAATTCTGTCGTGGTTCCTGGATTCTAGATTGAGTTGACAGAGAAAGATCGAGCTGCTAGGAGTAGGTGGGAAAGATTAGTCAACCAAGCCAGCAAATGCACTCAACTTCGACTGCACTGCAACAACTCTGTTAATTAGACGCACAAAAACCGATCAAATCACTCCATGCGTGTTTTATTAGTTCTTGGCTCTTTTTTTCTTCACAAGAAAAAAAGTCGCCGCCGTCGTCTTCTTTTTTGTGGCACTCCACGCACGCACGTACGACAAGTCAATGCGTAAGCGTTGCAATAGTTGAAACCGAAGCCTGACTCTGTCTGGTTCACAGGAGTGAGCTAGTGGTCAAGAAGATTTGTTGTTCAGTAGTTGGCATTTGGCAACCAGACAATTATGACAGTTTACTTACTGCGAATAAGCAGCAAACCACGCAAATTTAATTTCTGACGAATCACTTGATCATCAAACCAAATCAGTGAAATCGCAGCTAAGTCTTTTCTTTTGTGGGGTAGGTGAATAACTTTGACGATGATCACGTACGTACGTACCGAGTCTAGCAAGATGTTGGAGGTCTTGAAGTCCCGGTAGATGACCGGCTTCTCGGCTTCGTGCAGGAAGGCCAACCCTTTGGCAGCACCGATGGCGATCTTCAGCCGTGTTGACCATGGCAACGACGCAGCGTATTCTACATGTATATTATGTACGATTTCATAATTAGATGAGGTAACCAAAGTTAGAATGGTCGTGCATGCATGGAGTCTGAAGAAGGGTGCAATTGCATGTCCACGGTAAAAAAAAAAAAGCGACGGTTCCTCCATGACTAATGCTTGGAATTGAATATGTCCATCTTGCATTTTTTTTCCCGACACTATTATTATCTTCTTTTCCAGATTGAATGAGTGAACTGCACCTAACTTACAATGATCGATGGTAGAAGTACTACTAGTACTGGTTTGCAAGTGGTAGTAGTTAGTGTACTTCATCCCACGTGTTCTCTCAATTTTTAGGGTTTCCCTGTTGCTCTAATTGATAAAGCATGCAGCGTCCTGTTTCACGTCCTTTGACCTATAATGATCGAGATGCATCGTGCATTGTGATAACACAATTCACTACTTTTGACTTAAGAGACAAAGTAAGGATTGATCCAAATCACATATCGGAGAGCCATTTTAGTACTTTTGCATAAAGATTAAAAGGGGAACAACTGGAGAGAGAGCAAGTGGCGCAGGTGCCCTACCCCTACCACGTATGATTTAAGCATAAAATCTGCCCTGTCTCCTCTTACTGTTCCATTGGAGAGAGAGAGAGAGAGAGAGAAGAAGAAGAAGAAGAAGAAGAAAAACAAAACAAGATGGTGTGAATTATATCAAAGTGGTTAAGAGAAAATGACTCGAGTATGCACCAAGAGATGGAGAGTGAGAGGTGATGTAACACTAAAATGGACGTCACAACCAGAAGTCTAAAACGCAGTTTGAACCATCAGGAAAAACCGGATAAATTAATTTAAGGGTGTAGAGCAAGGAAAGATACTCCATCGATCGATCTAGCTAGCTACCGATCGATTTTTGCCGAAAAGTTTATGCCAGCAAGTTGGTAAAACCGCGCCGTACAGTCCGATTAATAATTGATGTACAGATTAGAGATATTCCAATCTTTTTAGCTTAATGATGCAGCGAGGAAAAGGAGACCGAAAACAATGTTTTGGGAATGTATCTTTCAAGCAAGATTGACACTCTAGACTACAGTAATATACTTTCTAAACTAAGTGATTAAAGAAGTTTAGCTGTTTCGCCGTGCTTACTTTTGAAGAGATGTTTCTCCAGGCTGCCCCTCGTCATGAACTCGTAGACGAGAAGCCTGTGCTCATCCTCGTAGCAATAGCCGATCAATTTGACGAGGTGAGGATGCCTCAATTGCCCGAGAAAAATGACCTCGGTCTGCATCGTGGCATACATATGTTTGTATGCAGGTCAGTCAAATGTAAATATTTTTCATTAGTTTGCTTTTAACTGAGACAAATAAACCAAGGAAGCCTTTGAGCTAAGCAAGCAACACTGTTCCATCGAATTGACCCATGTTATCAAGCATGCATACCAAAACACTCGATAGAGAGAGAGAGAGAGAGAGAGAGAGAGAGAGAGAGTGTTCCGTATGTGGAACACGTCAACCAAGGAAACTTCTACTTACAAGAAAAGACTAGTGGTCTGGAATATTAAGAAATAATGATAGAAAAAACAAATGACACAAGTATATATGCACAAAAAATTACAGTATAATACTACTAATTAACTATACTAAACACCTAAAAAAGTTAACTATATTAAAAAGAAGCAAGAAACAAACGTGTATGTACACTGCAATTTTATCAGGAAACTTCATTTATTTTAAAATTTTGATTTTCTTAATTACATGCTTTTCGTTCTAAAAAATACACGCATATACTTGATAAGCACCAAATAGCAAGGCCTCGTCAAATTAACAATGTTACGGTGGATATGTACCTTCCTGAATTTGATGATAGCATGCATGTATAACTTTAAACTTTATTTCAAGGCCCATAATCCTATATATATTATGATAAAAGTTCCTAGCTAACTCAATCCTTATCATCAGAACTGCTCAACTAACTTTGAACAAGCTAGTCTCATCAACTAAAGTACCATTAATCCGTGGGTGCATCAGGTACAAATTAAACACAGCATTCCTTACACCGGTCCAGTAAATTTCCCACGTAGTGTAGGTAATGTGCTGATTAATTTAGCAAGCATAATTACAGTGTCAAGGACTAAGTAATGTAATAATTACGTATATATATGCGCAAGTAAAAAAATAAACTAACTACTCCAGTTAATTGTGTAGTACGTTTGTGGTAAGTAGTAGCTAGGTAATAACATACCAGCCACTCGTTGTGGCCCTGCGTGCCCTCGAGGTCGAGCAGCTTGACGGCGACGGACTGCGCGCGCAGGCCGGGCTTGACCTTCTCGTCGACGTAGCCCTTGTAGACGGGGCCGAAGCCGCCCTCGCCGATGAAGTTGGTCATGGAGAAGTCCCTGGTGACGGCGCGCAGCTCGGCGATGGTGAAGACGTGCAGGTTCGACCCGGCCAGCGACAGCGACAGGTCCTCTGGAGACACCATCCCGCCTAGCGCCGACCCGCTCAGGTCCGAGAACGACAGCCGGCTCTGCAGCGACCGCTGCTGCCTCGGCTTGTTGCTCCCCGCCGCCGCCACCTTCTTCTTCTTGCCGCCCCCGTGCGAGCTGAAGCACCCGAACAGCGAGCTCCACGCCGGCCTCGCCATGCCCGCGCGCGTCCGCGTGTGCGTAAGCGTTTGGGTTACCAGAAGCTTTGGCCGGATCGAAGTATATATAGATGGGCGGTGTCGGTGTTGTTGCTTCTTGCTTGTGGGCTGGGTTAATTGCTTAATCTGTGATGAAAGGGAGTAGTTGCGCTTAATTAAGCAGTGTTAATTAACGGCGGGGTTTGGTTTGGTGGGGTGGCGTGGCGTGGCGTGGAGGTACAAGGGAAGAGGTGGATGGCGAGCGGAGCGGCTTTTGACATGGCGATCATTGACTCGGGAAATTGCATGGGGAAAACGGGTTTTTTTTGTGTCCACGGACTAAGGGTGGAAAAAAAGCTTCTTAGTGAGGCTTATTGATTCGTTTAAAATTAGTTAAATAGTAAATAAATTGATTTTAGATAAAATTAAATTTTACTTTAACTTAATTCGGCTTGGCTCGTTAGCTGATTCTAAAGGCACTTCCATCCTATTAATAAAATAATATTAAATTAAACTATATTAATTTTGAAAATAAACTTGATAAAATGAGAAGGTGGCAGAATATCCACCCCTACCTCGGGCGGCGGCCGCGCCGTCAGTTGGAACGGCGGGCAGGCGCCGAGCATGCCGTTCTATCTGGCGTTCTCACAAGGTCCCCTCGTGCGTCCGACTAGGACTGAACGGTTCAGATGGAAGCAGCCTGGAGATGTGGATGCTGGACACTTCTTTTTGTAGGATATATATAGTGGAATCCATATACTTTTGCTTTCGTTTCAAATTGGACCGACGTGAGGCTCACGTGGATTGAGTTTCAAATTGTACAGAGGAGGGGGTACCAATTAGGAACCATTTGGAACAGGAGAAATTTTCTTAGTGAGATTATTGGGTCCTGTTTGAAACGTGTGAATTCTTGTAGAAATTGAATTGTTTTCCATGAAACTCCTGCTTATATGAGATTCATATGTTCCAAATGTGCACTGAGTGTAATATTCACGAACCTTTGTACATAAATTTTTAGGCCCTTATATGCACTAAATGTTTTTTTATAACGGAAGTCTTTATTAATAAACCAAGAACAGTACATCAAGGTGATACACAGCCTTGGAATAAAACTTCCAGCCTCTGCCTCGCGCGGAGACACACAGCTACACCAAACAAAATCAAGCATAATCTAATGACTATCAATCCGTAGACTAGATTACCACCCATATGCCCGGGAGTAGATACCCATATGCCGATCTTTGTAGATTCTGGTTCTTGTCCTACTACTAATGAAGAAGTGGCGGCCTAGGATGAGAGCAAATCTTTATTATTTAGGTACTCAAATTGTATCTCTACTATGCTATATTGTTTATATTTTGCTATATTTTTTATTAAGTTTCGTGTTCAAGCATTTAACTAAATTTGTACTTGTGACACATTTCTATTATGTCATGATGTGAGTCTAAATTCATATTCGTTCTTAGGTTGTTAGCCTGTTATAATTTAGTTCAAGGTGAGATAAAATCATAGATCCGCCACTGACCAGTGAGGTATGCTCAAAGCATACGAACCATTAAAAGTTGTACAATCTTGCTCCGATGTCCAATGCTCATATTGATTGTTAATTTGCTCTACCAAACACAACTTCTTTTCTTATAGGCTCCGTTATAATGGATCAGAATTGGTGGGATTTCAGCCCTTGTAACACATAGATTGGGCTAATGAACCACACGGGAGACCCTCGGCGCGAACCTCCCCCTTGCCTGGAGCGTCCAACACACAACACGTGCATGCGACTGAGCGAGTGGGGCATAGATGAAGAAGAACCCTAAGGATACAAATTAAGAATAACAAAAGTAGGGAAGAATTTAACAAACGCATGAAGAACAAATTGGGGACTTCAATCTTCTTAGTCAAGCAAACCAATTTGAATCATCTACCATAGCATGCCCTAAAAACAAACTGGGGACTTCATTTTCTTGATTCAAGCAAAAAGGAAAAGGAACTGCAATTGATTGGAATGCAAATTGGAGACAAAATTGGAAAGAAATTGCATCACTAGAACACAAATCGCACAATCAAGTAAGGATATTTGCTTGCCCTGCTAGCCAGCTTGCTTGCACATCTATCTCGATCTCCAACAAACACGTACGGATCAGAGACAAATTTTGATGGTCAAATTGTATCATCTCAAATTGGTGACACATGACCAAAGCACTAAGGATCCATGGATCCGCCTTGTGCGCGAGCAGTGGTGATGGGTAGCTCTACACCTCCACCTTGCAGATCACTGGTGCTATGACTGCCCTTTGCCGATGGGGAAACTTGCTGTTGAGGTAGGAGACAAAGAACTACTACGAATGTGGCAAATTTGTAACATCACTGCCACCTGAGCTTGTGCGATTTGGGCTTGGCATTTAGAGGACTTTTGGGTGAAGAGAGGTGTGTTCGATTAGTTGGAAATGGCCGATTAATCCATTGATGCGGCTGATTTGGCGTTTGTGAGCGTTAACAACACTCCAAATCAGGTAACGGTGACGGTTTTCTCATTGATTTTGCATAATCGGGCGATTAATCAGTTGTATCAAGTGTTTTTTCACAACACGGGGATAGGATCACAAGGAGGATGCCGATGGGGAGAAGGGGGTGGAAGGGGAGGAGCGGGAGTATTTTTGTAAAAAAAAAGTGTGCTCGGTAAGGTTTTTTTTAGAAAATGGATGAAGTGGTTGCGGTGCTCTATCTGTTTGCATCCAGACTTGGCCAAATTGGCCGCTAGGAATGGCCTGGCATGGGCTCATGTAGACATGGTCCAGTTGGCCTAATTAACTAAATGGGTCGTGCCGTGTCAGCCCACGGGCTCATCCTTGGACACAAGCATGGCCCAATGAGGTGACAGGCCATGTTGTGCTGACTCGAGCACGTGTAGTATGATGGGCCAATGATGGTCTGTTTAGCATGCAGGCCCGCTGCCATGCTTTCCCTAGCGCCCGCGCTTCCGGTGTCGGGGCTCCGCCGTGCGTTCCCTTGTGCCTGCACCGCCACCATCAATGCTGACGTCGGTGAGAGGGGGAGAGCACGAGCCGCGAGAGGAGGCAGTGAGAAGGAAAGCTTGCTGAAGGGAGTGAGGGGAGGGAGGAGCCAAGTTAGCCAAGGAGGTGGTGGCTGAACGGCGGTGCGCGAGAGGGAGTAGGCGGCGACTGGGCCAGGGAGGGAGGAGGGAGGAAGCCAGGGAGGGAGCGAGGGAGGAGGTGAGGAGTTAGGAGGGGAAGCGGAGGAGGACTAACCATGGCATGCTCACTCGTGCCTAGGCTATGCCTAGCACGACACGGTATTGTGCATGCTGGGCCGGCCCGTTGAGCCAACATTGCGACCCAAGCATGGCACGCTACATCAGACCGGGCCAACATGGCCTGATTAGTCCTGGACCATACCATGTCTGGGCTAGGTCAATAGTATCGTGTTTCGAGCCAGCACGGTTAGCCCGATTGACTTTCACACCTTAACATTGAATTGAGCTTTCACACTACATATGTTGTCTATACATAGGGCCAATCAACATAAGGGGACATGGCTAATTCTCACTTTCTCAAATTGATATTTTCCGTTTTTCACTGTCTTTGGAGTCATTTTTTTAAACCTTGTGCATCAAGATACACATGTACTTTTTTTTACTATTCTGTCGCATGACATTATCTAGAAGAAAGAAGCATGTGATCTAGATGGCACTAAAAAATTTCCATGTGATCTTTGTCGAACTCAAGGACACGACAGACCACCAAATTTTAGAACCTCATGAAACACAAGGATGAGCCTGGCTAAGAAAGGAACTCCTCGGATAGACAGAACACAGAAAGATTGATTTTCAAGGGCCGGGGACTACTTAATTATGCAAACTAAATAAACAAAAAGTTGCTACATTAATCCTATGGTGTTGGTTGCATCTTGATATGGATGTGGCTTCTAGAAGCTTGACCTTGGTGCCTGTAGCTGAAAATGTAATGTACGGTAATGTGGTGCAGGTAGGAAGGAGCTCGCGCGTACGCATGATGGGACATGCATGAAAACCTTTTCCTTTTTTTGGCAGACGAAATTGTACGTACGGAGGCTCTGTTTGGAGGGGAAAAAGATATTTTGTACGTACCTACAGTGAAGCCAAGCGATCAAGTTCATGCCTTCATCTCGCACTGAATTGTGAAGGAGTACACTTTCCGCTCGCTAATACATGTCACTTTTAAGGGTATTGATAAACATCACTCGGATGTTTTCTTCCTAACTATCATCTAGATTTGAGACCGTTGGATTAGAGATCCAACGGCCATGAATTCTCCCCCCACCCCCTCCAAAAAAAATCTCCCCCACCCCCCAAAAAAGGGAGTGTTGGATCTCTAATCTAACCATCTCAAATCTAGACGATTTGTTAGAAAGAAAACATCCGGGTGATGCCTAGACACACCCCACTTTTAATCGTTTTATTTGTTAACAAACTAGTAGAATTACTCGTGTAATTATGTGGTTATATATTATGATATAGTTGTATTTATTATACAACCTAGTGTCTATGATTGAAAATATAGTTGTATGTATTCGTTATACAACTCTAACACCTATGATTAAAAATATAGCTGTATTTGTGACACAGCTCTAATCTATACCACTGTTCTTTTTTTAAGTGATGTTTTTTATGGTCTTCGATGTGTGACCTTGACCATTATTTTTGTAACTTTATTTTATTATATACTAATAAACTTATAATATTATGAATATACTTTTAACGATAAATCTAATGGTATAGTTTTCATGTGCCCAATCTAGATAGTTTTAAATATATTAGTGGTCAAGCTTTAGAAAGTTTGACAGTACGGATTCTAAGATGTCACTTAAAAAATAGCAAGGGTAGTATGTGATTAATCTACACTATTAGGGCATCTGTAGTGTATATAACCTAAAGGGTCTTAAGGTGGGTCCCATCTAAACCTTAAGACCAACTCCATAGTGTATATAACCCAAGTGGCCTTAAGACGGTCCCACATGGCAGATAAAGAAAAATTGTATTTTAATGCTTATGGCCAGGTCTTTAGCTTGAGGACCAGCCTTAAGCTTTTTTTGCTTAGGGTCTGCTTAAGGTCACCCCTGTAATGTATAAGGTTGACCTTAAGATGGCTTAAGACCTCCTCTTTTCATACACTACAGATGCCCTTATGGTCTAGCTCCACCAAAATAGACGATGTAGATCATTCTTCTTTTCTCTCAATTAATGAGAGAGTTTTTTTCTTTTTTAGAATTATTGTAAGATTTTCTTACTCTCTAAATGAAGAAGATACTTTAAGGTGGTGATCATTTGGGCTTATTTTTGGTGGCTCATGGCTGAAAAGCACTGTAGCTGGCTGAAAAAACACTGGAGCTGACAGAGGGCTATTTAGCATAATTAAATTTTTAAAAAAATATAAAAAATATGTTAGCCCATTACGTATAATACAAACAAATACGGGAAAAAAGAACCGGCAAAAAAGCTCAACAAAAAGCAAAAAGTTCAGAAAAAGATAAAATTTATGAATAGTGAAAAATAAACCAGAAGCTAAAAGTTGAAGTCAAAACGATCACAGCCTAAATCTCACCAGTTGTTTGTATATGTATAGATACTTGTCTCTTCACGTTGCCCAATGTACACTTTTCCATTTTCCTATCAATTATTTCACCTACCCGCACCCATTGTGGGCGCATAGTCAATTTCATCGGTTACTGAGGGCAATTTGATCACTCTGGATAGAAAAAGTCGTTTGCCTTGATAGTTCTGCGATAGTAAAAAATAACGAGTAAACACGAACGGATGGAGCATAGTTCATGCTGCATATACATGAGATTTGATTCCAAATTGCACAACCGTGCATGCCCTCTCAAGTATTTACCAATTTAGGCCCTGTTTGTTTCCACTTAAGATTATTATAATCCAGCTTATAGGTGGAGGATTATATAAGCTAGATTATAATAAGTTGGTGGGAAATAAGCTGTCAGGTGTTTGGCAGCCTGGATTATCACAGTTATGGATTGTTGTATTCGAATGTTTAAAGACTACAATGCCCTTGACCTTTTTAGCTGACTAATTTATTCTTTTATGACATGTTTTTTATTAATTTGGACTTGAAAAACATTAGTAACATAAGAATTTGAATACATAAGTGGTAGAAAAGCTTAACACTACTACAGAAAAGGACATCACAGACGGTTCAAAAACGTCATCACAGACGGTTTTGTGAACCGTCTGAATTTATGGGTCAGTGATAATACGAGGTCATCACAGACGGTTTTCGAACCGTTTGTGATTTTAATATCACAGACGGTTCTTAACTAAAAACCGTCTGTGATATTAAATATCACAGACGGTTCTTAACTAAAAACCGTCTGTGATATTTATAAATCACAGACGGTTTTTATTATAAAACCGTCTGTGATATTCTCTTCTACTCCTAAACTTATTTCTGTTTATTGGCTAGCCTCAGGAAATGCTAGCCATGCCCTCTAAAACAAGCAGATCAACATGTATATGTATACATCCAATTCACATCTCAATTCATTTCACAAACATAAAACATCCATTTTTATTAAGATTAGAGCCTACCATTACAATATCCCAAAACAACGAGAAGGTTACACAACAAGAACAGCAGGTTACACAACAAGAACGGAGAAAAAGATTACAATATCTCAAAACAACAAGCAGGTTACACAACAAGAACAGAGAAAAAGCAAAGATCTTCTATGTCTTCTCGCCCCTGATGCAACGCATGAGCTGGATGCCTTCTCGCCCCTTGTAACATCCTGGAAAATATAAGTAATAAATTATGGAGTTTTGGATTATTTTATTTGCTTTTCGTTTGAATTCGGAGTTTAAGGGCTTTTTGTAAATATAAAGGAATTTCAAAAATAAAAAGAGGGAAGACATCAACACATAGAATAATAAAACATGAGCATCAAATAAAGAATCTGAAAAGATGATCCATAAACTAACAAAGGAGAAATGTAAATTAATATGAATTGTCATCCCTAAAAATTTTGGGCAAACAAATTAATAGAGGTTAGCAATTATGCACATATGCAAACACATATGAATAACAAAGTATGTAAAGATATACACACACACACACACACACATGTATATTGTATGAAAGAGGAAAAGAATAAATATATGTGTACATACACAAAAATAAGAAGGAAGTGAATATATGCACACACATAAATAACCAATAGGAAAATACAAAAGGAAAAGAAAAAGGAAATGAAATTTAAAAGGGAAAACCGGGCCGGCCATCACCCCGGCCCAGCCCAGCGGCCGCAGCGCGCGTCCGCCCCGCCTCTGCGCCGTGGGCCACGCCCCGCGCCTCGCGGCCCCATGCGCCAGGACCCCGCGCTCGCTGCGCGGTGGGCCGCACCCTCGCGTGCAACGGCTCGCTGCCGCCTGGGCCCGTCCCCTCGCGCGCAACGTCTCAGCCGGTGGACCCTCACCCGCGCGCGTCTTCTTCCTCCCTCCTTCTTCTCCACGCGGCCGCGCCCCTCGCGCCCGTTCTCTCTCGCAATGGCCGCAGCTAATCCGCTCTCCCTCTCTCACCTCGCGGGCAAATTAAAAAGGACAGCACAGGAAGGGGGGAAGCACCTCTCCCGCCACCTCTCTCCTCCAAATCTCGGGGAGATTTGGTTCCTCTCCCCCCGCCAGCGGCAACAGAGCGGAGGCCACCGCTGCCGCGCCGCGTGCCCCTCTCTCCCGGCTATAAAAGCCCCTCCCGGGAGTTGCAACCGCGTCGCGATACCTTCTTCTCCCTTCCCCTGTAATCAATTGAACCGTAGCGCTCTCAATCCCCGCCGGCGACCTCTCCTTCCTCACGGCCGGCGACCGAGCCGCCGTTGATTCCGACCACCCCAGGCCGATTCATTACTCCCAAAGCTTCGTGGAAGCCAGGCAAAGCCGACCCTCTCCCCCACCGGGCATTCCATTGCACGAGCAACGCCGGCGTCGACCGCCTCCCTGGACCGCCGCCGTCCCACGCCGCCGGCCCGCCACCGTGCCCCTCCTTCCCCGCCGACTGCACCAGGAGATCCACCAGTACACGGAGATTGTATTTCATGAAGCTCCCGAGCCTCTCCGACCACCGCTCGCCGCTGGCGCCGTCGCCCCCGACTCCTCTGCCCGGCCTCCTTCGCGAGCCACTTCAAAGGGAATTATTACCCTTATAGGGTAAGCATCGCTCGGCTCGGCCGAGTGGCTTCCTGCGCCATCTCTCCCTCCCTCCTGCTCCCGCGTCGCGTGTTCGAGCCCGGCTCCGCGCGCGCGGTTGAGCATTTCTTTTGATTTTTCTCTCAGGCTGACAGGTAGGCCCCACTTGTCGGTCACTGTAACCAAAGCAGCCCGCTGACCCCTCGGTCCCGCCCGTCAGTATCTAACGCCACTGACAGATGGACCCCACTGGCCATAGACACAGTAATAAACGAATAAAGAAAAAGATAAAAAAATTAAGAAAATGACATGTGGGACCCACTGTCAGAAATTTGATAATATTTGGAATTAACTGAACTGAGAACTTTGAATGATCATAACTTATTCATTTTAACTCCAAATTAAGTGACAAATTTCTAAATTCATCTAAAATCAAGATCTATCCAATGGAACTGAAATAATAATTTTTAAAGTTCATTTGAAATTCTGGTGATCTTTTGAGTGATGGATTGCTTTTCTTTTATTTGGGTATTTCGCACGATTAAATAGCATACGAAGCTCAAGAGGAAGAGATCGAGGCCGCAGCACTAGAAGCCCCGGACAATCAAGCACCCGACCACTGTGACCAAGGCGAGTCAATACTTTGATCATGTTGAACCTACATTTCTGCAAATTACTTTGTTTTAAATTAACAAAGTGCATTGCTGTTATTTTTATGCAAATGCATGCTAAATTTGATATTCTAGTTATATGCCATTGTTTACCTTGAATAATATTACCCCCTCCTTTGAGTATTTGAATGAGTGAACCTTGTCGCCCTAGCAAAAACATAATAGTAACATTTCGAAAATAAGTCCGTAACCGTATGCCATGCTTAGCATTGATTAGGAACTCGAGGCAAGAAATTGTCCCAAGCATCACTTTTATTCATGAGAAACTGGTTTGGGCAGTCATGGTGGAAATGACTGGTATATTTGGTTATGGATATTTTATGTTCCCAAAAATCCCAACATGCTTTAATGTCTGGGCGGATTGGTTCGAGGGTGTGTATGAGTATGTGTATGTGTGGTGCAGTGGATGCACAGTGTGGTGCAGTGGATGCATAAAGTGGGTTAGTGGTAGACCGCCCAGATAACCCTAAGGACTGAATCTTGTCATGTCCCCCCGTGTATGACAAGCACAACCACAAGCTAGCAAAGTGTAGGCAGGGTTTACTAATTTGTGTGGCTCTAAGTGGTTACGTGAAGGTATGACCACGAGCAAAGGGATGGATGGTCGCATCCCCGCCTTTGCCCGTGATGGCTCACGAGGGACCCTTCCCGAGGGATGGTCGGATCCTATGGAAGATAGACCTTAGCGGGCGTAACCACAGTAGGACTATGCATTGTAACAATCCTGTGATAGTCTACTCAACCGCATGGCTAAGGAATCATGTGGGGCAACGGGTGGATTTATCTCTTGTGGGTAAAGTGTGCAAAACTCTGCAGAGTCAAAACTATTCGAATAGCCGTGCCCACGGTCAAGGGCAGACATGAGAACTTAGCTAGATATAGTTCTATTTAAAAATGTTTGAAAAATGGGAATGGAAAAGTGGAAGGGCAGAGGAAAGCCCTGATTTGAGTTGTCCTAGGTGTCGTCCCAGTGGTAAGTTAAGCGGCTATAACACTGAAAAATGTCATACGGTGTGATGCCGTATGTATGGAGAAATTATGGTGATATTAGGCATATGGTGTGATGCCATATGTATGGAAATTCATATTAATATTCCTTGAACATTATGCTTTTGTTCAAATGCTAGGTCTTAGGAAATTTTTATATAATTGTATTCAAAAGCACTCTTTGCAAAACAAAATAAACCTAAGCCATCCTTTGGTTAGCCATACATGTTACATATTGCATTCTGTGTATTGATTCGCTGAGCACGGGGTCGGAGTGCTCACGCTCGCTTTGCGGCAAAAATTCAGAAACAGGAACACAAGACCACTACGCCTACGAGGAAGCTCCCGCTACGGAGGAGAAGAATGACGAAGGAAACTAAGGCGTAGGCTTCGCTGTTTAGTCATGGACAAGTAGACATATGGCGTTGTGTGCACGTATGTTACTAGTTAGCTGGTGACATATAATGCACACAGTACCTTCCAGTCGCTTGCCTGTGGTTTTGGGTTTGCTTTTGCTATGATTCCGCTGTGCATGTTTGTAATAAAGACAATTGGCCTGATCGGTCCCTTTTGTAAACTCTATCACCCGACGTGGTGTATTTCAGTTTATGTAATATAGTGGTTGATTATGCGATGTATGAAATGATTGCAATGTACCTGTGTGCACTAACTACTGATCCAGGGATTAGTGCAGTGAAACACAGTAAGATTCGGATTGAAAAATCCGGGTCTGACACCCCTGCACGGTTGGCACGAGCTAGTTGCTTCTGCGGTGTCTTGTCTCCCGTAGAATTGTGCGTCGTCTGCAAGGAGCAGGAGAATAGCAAGCAGGAGGACAGCAAGGAGGAGGATAGCAAGGAAGAGGATAGCAAGGAAGAGGAGACATGCTGGGTTTGGTTATATTTATAGGGGGAGGGAGAGGGAGGGAGAGGCGGGAGTTCGAAATTTTTGGCGCGGGAACGGAGATTGGGTTGAGGAGGATCGACGAGCCCAGCGGTCAGATTATCACAGACGGTTATATTGGCTAGAACCGCCTGTGATGAATGCATATCACAGACGGTTCTATATATAGAATCGTCTGTGAATTAGAGCACAGAATTTTATATACCGATGCAATATAAACAACTAGTCTGAAAAGATAAAATAGCAATATTTTATATAGCTTATATATACTCATTTAAAAGGTTTTGACGAGATCTACAACTTTGTAGTTGAAGCAAAATCCAAATTCCGAAAGGAAGACCAAGAAAAAGGGAAAAACAAAAACCAAAAACTTGCGACGCAGGTTTAGGTCCAAAGATGGCCAATTTTCGAGGTCTTGGAGGGCGACGGGCGCAAGCGGGTCATTTTTTTTTGGATCGGGCTCGTCGTTAGCTTTCCAACGAGTACAAGAACGTCGAAAATGGACACCGTATGCAAAAGTTATGCCCGTTTTACTGAAGGTGTCTCAAAACTGAATCATACTAGGACTTAAGCGGGAAAATTTGAAATTTTGAGGGATTGCAAGGCGGGAAACGTATCACAGACGGTTTTTATTATAAAATCGTCTGTGATAATCTGAAATATCACAGACGGTTTTTATTATAAAACCGTCTGTGATATTGGAATATCACAGACGGTTCAGAGGTAAGACCGTCTGTGATACTCCTTTTTCCCGCCACAAATACCACAGACGGCCTCCAAATTAAAACCGTCTGTAATAGTGTACATCACAGACGGTTTCACAAAATCGTCTGTGATTTAGCGTCTACTATTAGGCTTTCTGTAGTAGTGTAATTATTCAAATATCCATGATCATATGTTCGCACAAATATGCTCTTACAAACAAATTACTCTCTTCTAGCAAATAAAGCATTAGCAATATTATCACGGAAGACATTCATGCCCCCCTCTTCATCTCCCAATTGACTTGAACCCACATGAGAGGAAGGCATCGGCATATAGTTTTCATCTCGATCACACCGGTCGAACTCTTCATCACTCAAAGCACTATCCCGAATGAAGTTATGGAGTGTCATGCATGCATGTATTATTTTGGTTTGTTTGAGCATTGGATAACTTGGTAAGTACAACAAAATTCTCCACTTCATCTTTAACACACCAAAAGATCGCTCAATCACATTACGAAGTGATGAATGCAAGTGGTTGAATACCTCCTTCTTGCCACTAGGGCGTGGTCCATTTCGAAACTCTGGTAAATGGTACTTGGTCCCTTTGTATGGAGCTAGAAAACCCGGTCGATTTGGATAGCCTGAGTCCACAAGGTAAAACTTTCCTACAAAACGTAAACATACACAATGAGAAATAGCTACAGTATGCAACTTTTTGAGATAACTAGTTAAAATGTTACTATACCATTTGGAGGATGTGGGAACTGCGTGGCATATTTACGTAAAGCATCATTGAACACCCTTATGTCATGTACTGATCCAGGCCATCCCGCAACAACAAAAGTGAACCTCATGTCGAAGTCACATATCGCCAACACATTTTGAGTGGAATAACCATAACGACCAACATGTTGAACCACCTTTGCCAAAGGCATAGCAACCGGTATTCCCAGCGCCGCCCCTCCCAGCGACTTCCTCGGCGACCCCCGGGCTTCGCGCAACGGAATCCCGGTAGGCAAGCGCACGGGCAAGTCCGGCCTCCGCATCATCAAAATCTTGGGGATCCATCTTGGGGAAGAGGAGAGGAAGGAGGCGCACGGGAGGGAGAGAGAGGCGCTGGGAGGGGATTCGCTGGGAGGGGAGGCGTAGAGAGGCGCTGGGAGGGGAGGCGGTGGGAGGGGAGGCGCGTCTGGGAGAGGCGGTGGGAGGGGATTCGCTGGGAGGGGAGGCGTACAGAGGCGCTGGGAGGGGAGGCGCTGGGAGGGGAGGCGCGTCTGGGAGAGGCGCTGGGAGGGGAGGCGCGTCGGGAGATATGCGCTGCGAGGGGAAGGGAGGGGATGCGTTTGGGATATATCTGAATGGCAAAGGTGGGTAATTTTTTTAAAGCTTTATGGTCATTAAGATAAAAGGTGGATCTATAAGTTGAAATAAGCTCCTTTTTCAGCTTATTAGATTATAATAATCTAGGCTATTAGATTATAATAAGTTACCTTATGATCTGAACTGTTTGTTTCCACTTATGATTATAAGCTGGATTATAATAATCTTAAGTGGAAACAAACAGGACCTTAATTAACTTGACACCATGTACAACCACATACAAATTAAACCGTCTTCGATCAGTTCAACCCAAAAGATCAAATCAACACGTACGAAAAAAACCGTGCCAAGGGTCCAACTCAAGAGCTGTTCGTTGCAACTTGACGTCGTATATGTTTGACCCTAGCCCGGCCGGGCGACGAGAGTGCAACAAATCGACGGTTCGAGGACGGAGACGAACTCGTGCCGATCTCACGCGTGCGCGCGTCAACGCTTGTCGGCCTGGACTCGATCGCTATCTTCTAGGTCGAACACTTCACACGGCCCGTACCCGTTTGCGTTGGGCCCGGCCGCACGCGACCTTCAAGTCTGTCTGGCCTTGCTGAAGCCACGTACGCCATGATCGGTATGCTGCACGCGTGCACGCCGCTACTGCTGCTTGCCGAGCGCGCGCCCACGGGTTGAGGAGAACAACCGCGTCCGCCCGTGTGAAGACTGAAGAGTTCACAGCTTAAGGTGGTATTTAGTTGGACCAAATTTTGATGATTTACAGTTGAATTTTTATTGTAGTTAACTAAAATTACACTGTAATTGATGATGGTTTATTTGGCATAATTAAATTTAAAAAATTAAAAAATAAAATACGGGTTAGCATATCACGTATAATGCAAACGAATACAGGAAAAAAAGAACATGCAAAAAAGCTTAAAAAATGAAAAGTCAGAAAAGAATGAAATTTAAAAATAGTAAAAAATAAACTGAAAGGTAGAAATTTAAACCCAACCGACCGAAATTGATCAACTCTGTCCCTGACCTTTTTTTTAACTCTGTCCCTGACCATTAGTCGTTCGTCTCACTGAAGATTGCCTGGCTACGAGTTGGAGGAAGGAACTGGCCTGTACGTGTCTTTGCTCTGCTGGACCAAGTTCAGCGTCCCTGTCGCTTCTATTTTATGTTAAAAAAAAGTCAGAAATTAATATAAACAGTTGGTTTTTTTAAATTGGTTTCTTCACTCTTCTCGTTTCTATTTCACTCATAAGATAAAAGAGTGGTCACTTGTGTATCATGCATCTTACTTTTTTCACTCCGTCTTACACACATATCGCTCCCTTATTTTTCCCACCGCTTACTCTTTTCTTCTAAAAACCACTTCTACTTATTTGTTTTCAACTAAAAACTATCAGCTACAACTAATACGACCACGTCCTAACTCTCTGATTAACTTTCCCTCGTGAAGTTATTGATGAAGATGTAGAAAATTCGATCTGTATCCCACAAGACGATCAACCAATGTGTATTCCATTGTACCATGACATTATCCTTTGTATCCCATTGTCTCTACTGTCGTAAAGAAAACAAATATATACTACTAGATTTTCTTTTGAACTAACGGGCAGAAAAAACTACCTGATATATTGTAAAACAAGAGAAAACAAAGGGAAAAAGAACAAGACACTCGCTCTGCCAAAAAACTCCACAGGCAAGTGGCTACTGGCACCACGCCGTACAACACTCACACACCACACACCATGCAGCTAAGGGAAGAAACAAATACCCCCACCTTCCCACACGCTAAAGCTATTGACTGAAAATCAAGCTAGATGAAGCATACCACATTATACGAAACTTGAGAGAAAAGAATAAAAGTAAAGCCAAGGTGACCCATAGCTCCACCATGATTAAAGAACCATGGTAAGCATTATACACTTCAGAATAAAGATGGAGAGGAAGCAGCCCTTCTACTCAGTTGATGATAGTGGGCGATATGCAAAAGAACCAAAAGATCATACACCATTGTTTGATCGAGGAGACCGACTAGAAGGGTGAATAGACGGTCTAAAAAATTCTTCTCTGATTAATTATCAATTTCTATTTGGCTAAACCAAGCAAATAATACAGAAACTTAACTCAAAAGGTTGAACACATATAACGCCTAAAACAACCGGGTTCACCTATGTGCACCAACAAGATAAGTCTATATCAAGATTTGCAATCTTAGGATGACAAGCAATCAATTTAATTTTATGAATATAAATTGAGTATAAGAAAACAAACCATAATTGACATGGTTGATTTTACCGGAGTGATCGGAGACTTGCCGGTCTCCCCTAGCCTACGTTGAGATTAGCCCAAACAAATTGAACCGGCTCCACGAATTAAGCTAAAACACCTCAATCCACTAAGATTGCTCTTACTCCACTCTGAAGATGGTGAACACCACACCACTCATAATTCGCCAGGCCTTCTCACAAGCTTCTTGAAAAGATCACCGCGCATGACGCCTCCAACGCTGTCTAGGAGTCACAAACTCCAAAAATAATAAGTCAAAGCCCTCACTTGACTCTCATCATGTGCAACGAATGCACACCGCTCAAGTGGATACATAATCCACCTTTAGATGCAACACATACAATCTAGAGCCTTCCTCCTTGCTCACAAGGTGCAACACATGCACAATTGAGAGAAAGATCTCACACTAGCTCAAGAGAGTGAAATGGAGTGAAGCATTACTCTCTCCAACCGGCCACAAGGGGTATATATACCCCACATCTCGAAACTAGTTATTGGAATAGAAAAATAAGATTTCCGGAAGTACCACAGGTAAACAACTAGTACTTTTGCTCCCCTTAGCAACAGTAAAAAAACTAGCATTTGCAGACAATTCCTGTAGTTTCGACATGTAAAGTCCGTACTACTGACAATCGGAAGTACCGTAGCACTCGAGCGGAACTACCGATTTCCTCGGGGATAAGAAGACTCCACACAAGTGTCTACCTAAAAAAATGTACCGCTACACAAGCCGGTTGTCCCGAAATTGAAAGTACTGCTCGCACAGAGAAGGGTAGTACCGCTCACTGATCGGACCGCTCACACAGAGCTGATTGTATCGCTCACACAGATCTGGTCGAAAGTACCGATCATTGACTATACTGGTCCTTGATCACATCGGATGGTTCGACCACTCAGGTTTTTGACCACGTTGTCCGGTTCGACCACACAAGTCTCCGACCATATTGGTCTTTGACCACGTTATTCGAATCGACCACACAGATCTCCGACTATGCTAGTCTCCGACCACATTTGTTTCGATCATTCAGGTCTCAACCACGTCAACTATGTTGATTTTTACCATGTTAGTCTTCAGTCACACGGATCTCTGACCACTATGTCGATTTTCGACCACGTTGTTTTAATAACTCAATTCAACCACGCTGGTTTTGACCATGCTGGTTTTGATCACACAGATCTCAACCACGTCGGATCCAACCAATCTGATCCTCAACCACGTAGAACTTCAACCACCAGTGAATGCGGTAGTTCCGTGATTACAACGTTGGTAATTTTGTTTAGCTGTAGTACCGCAGAATACACTACGGTAGTTCTGATTTTCTTGAGAAGTGCATATACTTTAACAGATTTTGCAAAACACATTTGCAAACTACAGTATCATGCACACAAGGATTATCTATGATTCCTAACAAGTTGCAAAATATATTTGCACACTTTTAGAATCATAACACACGAATTATATATATGAGCTTCAACCATTTGTAAAACACATTTACAAATATAAGCCTCATATTACAAAGAATGAAAATATGAATTTCAAACACTTTTAAAACATATTTGCAATGTATAGTCCCATATTACAAGGATTCAACATATGAGCCGCAACTATTTGTAAAACGCATTCGCAAATATATGTCTCATACCAACGAAAGCTAGAGCAAGTGAGGTTGAGCTATCAACATATGATGAGACTCAAACTACTAGACATGACCCTTCTTAATCGGACGGCAACCTATACTAGCAACCCAGTCTTCCATCCAAACACCAAGATCGATAAAAAACTATGAACATATTTTTAGTCCTAACTAGCCATACCTTTACTTTGAGTTATAGTCTTGACATGCATCAACTCATGATGCATCCTTTACTTAAACTCTATCAACATATGATGGATATTTACTTGACTTGATGATCAACACATGATCATCTGCTCTTGGACATGCATCAACTCATGTTGCATCCACCACTTGACTTAATGATCTGAACACATGAAGTCATCCCAAATCTTCCTTATTTTTGGAACCTAACATATTCATTCAACTCATAGAAAATGTTGGTCCATAAAATAATTGTCATTAATAACCAAATTTCACCATTAAATCATAATGGATGGACTAGATTCTACAATATTTCCTTTTTGGTAATTCATAATAGTCTCAACAAATAATAAGATAAAAATTCATTTATGAGTATGCATTATATACACAACACTTGTATACTCTAAGATAAGATTGTAAATCAAAACTTACTTATCCGGTTATCATTAATCATCCAATTATTAACACATAATGGAAGAACTAGATGACTATCCAATTATGAGTATATATGAACTACACAAGCTATATATACTCAAGGAATATGTTTCAAAATAAAGATCTTTAATATGTGGAAACGGAATATGGATCAATACTAATGAAACCACAAAACATAGAGTGAACTCCTCCTGATGTGTGTATCCAAGAATGTATTGTAAAAGTATATGCACATATTCAAGTCTAACTTATTTGGTGAAGTTCATTCTATATTTCGGATCCGAGGAATGCAATAAGATAAGAATGTGATATTGAATACATACCTCTTATGTTTTTCACCTTTTCATCCAAATAAGACTAAGCAATATCATAATCAATAAACATATTGGTTTCACAATTGTATTTGTCATTATCACCAAAACCAATTTAATAGAGTTTGAACTTACAACCACTCCCCCTCCTCCCCTCCAAAGCAGTGCTCCTACTCAGGATGACAACTCAAACGACGGGACACCCAACTCTTTGGGTGTCTTTAATCAACTGGCTCAGTACTTAGTGCGAGGGTCCCCAACAACGACAACAAGGCTAGGCCTTGACCACTAGCGTGCTGGTGAGCGAAGTGGCAAACGGCTGTAGATCCGGAGAGGTAGGGGGCTGCTTTAGGTCTAGCGGCGAGGACAGAATCCTAGCAACAACGAAGTATTGGTGGAATCTATGCCTTCCGTGAGCAGGCCAATCGGCGGAGGACTCCCGAATGACGACGAACGAGGTACAGGAGACGCCCTCTCCGTGACACGACTTGGTTGGGTAGGGACAGAGGCGACGCCGGGGTCTCACCTCCGATGTTATTGATTCTCTAGTGGATTGGTGCCGAGGTATGCCGGCTGCTGCACACAGGATTTGACAAACGCAAGCATCGCCGATTGCCCGTTCTTGATCTCCTTGAGCTTGTACTCCTCAAAATTGACAAGGTCCTTGTAGAAGCCAAGTGGGTTGAAGGCATTGCCGAGGTACTTCTTCTCAAGGTCCTTCATGCACGATGCGCTGGCCGGGCAGCAACAAGAAGTCGCGCCAACCAACAAGACACGTCGGCCAAGCAGCAGCAGTAAGACGGCGGTGTCGTGCTTTTCTTCTTTAGATCCAACAATAGGAAGTCGCGCCGGTTAACAAGTCGTGTAGCAGGAAGGCGGCGGCGACGTGCACTTCCTCTTTGGATCTGGTGGTGCCACGACAAAATCCGATTGGATAAGAGGCCGTCGGTGGGCCCGTCCAGTCGGACTATGTAACAAGAAAGGGTTAAATGGGGTTTGTGCGTTGATGTGAAAAACTGAAAATGTTGGCTGGCCTTGCAACACTCGGTCGTCGTCGTTGCATGCGCATGGGCTATAATAGTTTTTCCCCTTAATTTATCCCTAGTTTCACATAACAATTAATAGGTATCAAACTATGGTATTTTTCAGATATTACGATCTTTCAAAGAATCTTTTTCAGATATTACACATAATTGAACAGCCTAAGGGTCTGTTCTTTTTGGCTGCGGTTTGTGACTTTTGGGTTGTTTGTGTGAGAGATTACAGAGTAACTGAAACTCACATGCGGTTTTTGCTGATATAAATGAAGTCGGTATAGTATATACTACAATTAACTAGTAGACCATATCTTAAAAGGACATTCCGTTTAAAAGTTAGTTATTATAGAAAAACAAAAACTAAAGTCAAAATAAAAAGAACAGACCTAAGTTAATAGCACTCACAACGCTAATCGGCGTGTCGCAATTCGTGCCCTGTACCTGTACGTACGTAGCGGCGCCTCAGCCAAATACGTGCACGTAAATCTACGCCCAATAGTTCCATCCAGTAGAGCTGTTGAAATGTAACACGACAATGTTACGTCAAGTATTTTATCATCTTAACCCACTTAATAATCAAGTCACCGTTAATCGTGTCAGTCATGTCCTGTTCTTCTTCTAAGGAAATCAAACAGGGTTCTACCGTCATGTCCTGTTAATTAACCGGTGTAATAGCCTAGCTTGCACCCGAATTTAGTTTTACGATTTTAGGGCCTGTTTGGAACAGAGGAATTTTACAGGAATTTTGCAGGAAACAGTTCAATTCCCGCAGGAATCGGGAAAAATTCCCGCATTCCAAACAGGGCTTTATTGTGTTAACCAAGCCAGGCATGTTCAAGTTTTTTTCTTGAGAAATTTTACAGTACCTTCTACTGTGCATGCCACGTTTTATGGCTTTAATAAGTGATGCTCAGAATTTCATGGCGCTGTAACAACCGTCTGATTTCTGATCAACTGCTCTGCGCGAGAGATAAGGCACGTGCGAGTGTGATGGCGCGCGTCTGACCTGAAGGGCAAATATCCTATTGCATTTGAACAGTGATGTATGGAAGAGACAAGGCCGTCCTGATCAAGTATTAATTTCAACATCTCAATGATGCCAACACCAGAACTTTGGATTCAGGTGTTTATCCTAATTCACTCAGACTCATATTAGCTGCAACCTGATCTATTCCTACCTCCTTTTACTATGACAATTATTAGAATAATCCTACATTAATTATAGAAGGATACAAAACCTAATTTAAATAGAGAATTTTTTGCCTCACAAGCTAACTTTTAAAGGTGAGAAAACCATTACGGTCCGATAAATAGTATCAGAACCTGATTCTAACATCTCTGGCTCAATGGATCCTAGTATGTGAAAGTCCGATGGACCGTGACCTTAAGAGACCAGGAGACGGCGAACAGCTGAGAGATGCCGATGTGTGAAGAAAGAGATTATTAGAATAGGTCCACATTAGTTGTAGAAAGACAATGAATCTAACTTAAGTAAAGAAATTTCTCATCTCATAAACTAACTTTTAAAGATAAAAAGGTTTTTACACTCCAACAACAATAGCTGCTGCCTTCGACCTCAACGAGCTATCAATTCTCCGCAGCTTAGATTCTGCAGATAAAACAACGAAGAGCGTGAGGAAATTGAGAGTAGCTACTTCCTCCAGGCTTCTAGAATCTAGAGCCTCTCCAACCATTCGAAAGTATCAGAACATTTTTGTCACACATTAAGTGCATCCAAGAACGAGAAGAAACGAACAAAAATAATAGAAGATGAGACAAGAACATCTTGATCAAGATGGACAAGGCCACCACCCAGAAGAGTGGCTATCAACAGTTTACCCATTCACTCAAGAGTTTGTTGCAACCACAGCAATTACTTCAGATTTACTTCATCTTCGGATATGACTGTGACTAGCTTGATTGACATATACTGCAAATATGCCGACTAATAGGAGGTGTTTAGTTACCGGCCACAGTTTACCACGTCTAAGATTAGACAAGTTTGACCAACTTTGGAAGCTGTTTGGTTGCAGCCACAGTTGTGGCAAGATTCCCTTCCAGCAAACTAGGTCCCACGCGTCAATAACTCAAAAAAGTGTGGTAAGATTCCCTTAGACTTGCTAAGGTGTGGCAAAAAGAATTTGAGCACCTCAACTTAGGCAAATGTGGTAATTTTTGTTGGCAAAGTGTGGCTAACAACCAAACAGCCCCATAGTCTTTCCAGATAGAAATATATCACTAGCTTGAGCTCTAGACTCGGTCATATCCATTCATTTCCTTCAAGAGCACGCCATTTCTTTCATTGCATAATTTTAAATCCTACTCCAACGAGTTTTTGCTTTTGGCTTCTACCTTCTTAATTTTATTTTTTTTTGTCTTTACAGCTTTTTTGTCTTTTCTTGCTTTCTCTTATTCATTTGCATTGTCAGTGATGATATAACTAAAATTTAATTACACTAAAAAGGCTTACATCAACTACAGTGCATTTTCAGCCGTTACAGTACCAAAAAAAGCCAACAATCAAGACACAAAAGATTTCATGCATGTATTTGTCAACAATCAAGAAAGAAAAAGCAGGTATCTTTCCCCCCAAGATTTCAAGTTGAAATGGGCCTTTAGGCAGCCTACCGTGTCAACGGAAGCAGGCTAAAACACACTCCTTTAGAAATGCTCGTAGAATTGTATAGTCTATGACTTTTCCAAGCTTCTCTAGGAATTTTTTCCACTGCATATTTAATCACTCTTTGTTTTCTATCTCCATCAGACAACCTTATCTGTGTTTGCGATGTCCATGTCAGGGATTAGGTGCAGAATTGAACACTTGATTTCAACCAATTGCATTACGTCTGCAGAACAGTTTTTAGAGACATCATATCTGAACATCACTGAAAATTTTTTTCAATTCTACATGACTTGAGATGAAGACATACTTGGGAGTTACAGGGAGGTAAGCCTTGACGAATTGGTCCTTACCTAGAACAGCCGAAAATGACAGCCCCCTTAAAGTGACTGGCATTGGACCTCAATTTGTTCGGCAGATGCTCAAAGGAGTACTTATCTTGGCCTCAGAAGTTTCATCTGTACTACTTGGAACAAAATTTTGAAATCTGTGTTGTCAGTATTATTTAACTTGAGGTCGCAATTCAATTAAGCCACATGGATTGTATCTGTATGTTTCTAGTCTTATCTCCTTTTGACACTAATTTTATAGAGCTTGTGCTTTCTGATTTGTTCTGTACCCTTTACATTTCTGACAGTCTTCAGATATCAGATCATTCAGCCATTCAACATTTTCAGGTTTCTTGTTGCTGCAAAATACCATGCAGTTTAAACACCGCACCGGCATGACTCTAGCCACCAAATTTCAGGGTTGTCTTGCATCTTGTCAGATTTAACACGGATTTGATTCAGGCATCCTACCATGTAAGTGGCAAAGACCAAACGGGAGAACTCTCTAGTTCTTGACCTCACACACATGTTAGGAAAGTTGAAGGTAACAGCCTTTTAGAGTCACCATCCTTTTTAGATTTGATGTCTTTCGCCTGCGATGGATGAGCAGATCGCGTTTAGACTTCAGACTGCCTTCATTGACGGTTCATACGTGCTGACAGACACACATCATGAATACACGAGCCGAACTCGATCGGCCAAAGGACCTTATGTTAGCCACAAGAAACGATCATATGCACACAAAAGAGACGACAGACTCAGCCTCAATTGCCCTGCTGCTGCGAAAAATCTTCGCCTTTATAATTGATGCTCCCTAAAAGACGGAATCGAAAAGCTAGCCAGGGGTGTGGAAAGGAGAGTAGAGAGACGCTTTGCTTTCTGACCACATGAGTACGTTCACCTTCTCCAGGGATGAAGACCAACGACCACCGATTCACGTCACAAGTAGACGTACGCAAAGCAGCAATGTGCATTGTACACCGCTCAATTCGACATGGCTAAATGGTAGCCACAAAAAAAAGAGAGAGAGAACGAGTCTAGCTTGTCAATGGAAGAATGGCGTGCACGAAGGAGAGCTCGGTCGAGTTTGTCCATGGTAGTGTTAACATACCCGGATTCGTCGCCTTTTTACTACTTTTCAGCGGTGTCCCCAAAAAGGAGAGTAGAAAGGTGGGAGGAGAGGAGAGAGATCGACGCCTTTTCTCGCTGAAGGAAAGTCGTGTTCTTGTTCTTGTTCTTCCCTGGTTCCGGTCACTTGTTGCGCCTATATATCCCCAATCTTTCCAACACCATACGTACGCAAATTAAGCAGGCGGAAACTTGCGCGTGTGTGCCGTCCAAAAATCTTGAAAAGTTGGAGAGATCAATCTCCTTGTGTACGTCAGTATGACATGGTTGCCGTGTCACTCTGTATTACGTATTTTACATGTATAGCTCTAGTAATAAGGCCATGTCTTACCATTTGTTTCTATTTTTTTCACAGTACTGGGCCGTCAACACTCAAGAGAAGGGTGTAATTGGGCCGGAAAATTAATCTAGCCCTTTTTCCCGTCTCTTTTTTAGTGTTTTACAAGTATTGTTCACAACAAATGCAACAGCCTTTATATGCTAAATCGATGGTAATACGTGAGAGATTTCCTAAGATCCACCAAGGTTTCTTTGGATCCTCTGCACGTTCTGCCCGGTGATCTTGAAGGTCTCCTTGAGGACCTCGTCCGGCAGCCGCGGCTCCGTCCGGAACTCCGAGAACGGCACGAGCTGCTCGCCGGGGCTCTGGCTGTTGAGCCCCGAGAGCACGACGGCCGGCGCCGCCGTGTCCATGTTGTACAGGAAGTGAACCATCGCCCTCGGGAACACGAACGCCTAGCCGGCGCGCAGCAGCTGCGTGTACAGCCGGTACGACGTGTCGGCGAACCCAACCAGGACGCTCCCGCTGAGGACGAGCGCCACCTCCGACGCGCGCGGGTGGGAGTGCAGCGGTGCCATGCCGCCCGGCGCGAGGTCGATGCGCGCCATGGCGAGCCCCTGCGCGTTGGCTCCCGGCAGGGAGGCGGCCGGGTTGGTCAGCGTCACGTTGAACCCGAAGATCGTGGCGGCCGGGTTCGTCGCCCGCGAGAGCGCCGAGGTGGCGAAGTGGTCGGCGCGGGCCATCGCCGGGTCGATGCAGGCCAAGCCGTTGAGGTGGAACGCGGCGGCCGCCGTCGTGTCAGCGACGCAGTAGTCTAGGAGGAGGTCCGGATCGGATTTGCAGAGGGAGAAGAAGAGGAGAGAAAGAATGGCTCGAGGGATGAGGGTACGTCGTATCGTATCGTATGGTCAGTTGCTCTCATGGCTACGCCCAAAGTTCGCTCTCGATTTGGCGGGAAAATACGTATCTTCAGGCTCAGTGATGGTTAGTCGTGTGTATATGGTGTAGGTAGTGGCACGCGAGCATATAGTAAGGCTTGCAGTGTTGTGCGATGCGATGATGCTTTGAAGCTACTGTGGGTACGTATGAGTAACTGAAGGGTAACGACTAGCTTGCTTTCGAGCATGAGATACGTACTTTGAGACCTTTCTTTTGACGAAACATCACCTGAATATTTTCTTTCTAACTATTATCTAGATTTGCGACTATTAGATTAGAAATTCAACAGCCACGAATTCTTCCCCCTCCAAAAAAATCTCCCCCCTAAAAAAAGGGCCATTGGATCTCTAATTCAACAGTCCTAAATTTAGATGATTGTTAGAAAAAAAAATATTCGGGTGATGCCTAGACACACCCAACACCAAAACCAGCCATGTTAATAGTTCTTTCCAGATTTAGTAAATTTGGAGCTGGGGCATCTAAGAAGTCCAGCCATCATAAACGTATCAGCGACTTAGATGGATTCAGGGGCGAAGGGCTTCACTAGAGTTGAACCTATCCTCCGCCAGCTTCATAACCACACCCTCGATCCCCCCTAAGCTACTGCCGGTTGAAAATCCCCTCTCCTTCCTCCTTGGTAGTTGTCGGCATCGGAGAAGACACCCAACGACATGTCCGTGAACTGCTGGGCTGACACAAAGTTGTTGGCCCGTCAGCTGAGGCCCATTTTTCCATCTGTGAGGCATGAGCCTAGCCCACAAGCCGAAGCCCTCTAATCAGTGGATGGATGCGTCGATTCGAGGCAGGCATCGAGTGAGAGAGCAGCTGCAAGAGCGGGGATTGGGGCTGTCGGCACCAGCGAATCCCTAACCATAGGTGGTGTCACAGGAGTTGGGGTTTGAGGCGGTGTCAGAACCTGGTAAATACTGGAGGGAAGATGGCTGTTTTATTCTGAAGAAGATACCGTTTCGTCAGTTCTATCAGTTTCATCAACGGTCAGGATTGCTTGTATCTGGAGGGGTTGGTATCAACGGTCTACATCAGTTTTGGTTAATGCTTGTGTCAGTAGTTAATGAGCTTACTTTGCTATAGTAATGTGGGGTTTTGCTGGTTGTAATTGCATTAAGAGCTCTTAAGCTTAATGTTGGGATGTACTCATATATACGCTGTGAGAAAGGGAATGGGAACCTTTTGCCAATATCACATATTCCTAGCAGTAGCGTTAGGCGATAGCTTTAGCGTTTCCCTGGTTTTTCCCCTCTCTCGGATCTTGATTCCTGAGATTTTCCATGCTCTTGGTCGGATTCCACACTGGGATCTGACAGGCGGCTGGCAGCGATGTCAATCGATCAATCACGCACGCGGCGGAGACGACGAGCATGCGGTGTGCGTGTGGCATGGCCCCCGGCGGTTAGGGCGGAGCAACAACTCTCTTTGATAACTAATTGTGGTGTGCTTCAGTTTTTTCTTGTGTAATTTGTTCTTGTTAGTTTAAGCAAATGTTGTACCATCCCAAGATTGGTGGATGGATCTAGGGTTCACGATAGTGTCCGAGAGAGTTACTAGGAATTGTGTGTATTTTCCATATAGCAAATATTGAGGTAGACAATTACACAGTGAAATCTAGACTATCGAGTTTGTATCAATTTACTTTAGCCCTTTAAACTCATCCTTCATTTTTTTTTCGGGTTTCGCCCCTTAGTGGATTGGCATGGGTGTGTGCATGTATCGGGAAACAGAAATTATTATCAACGTAAACACATTATCATTTCATCCACGACTCAGGTGGATCGATGTGAGTTTTCACATGCAAACAATTGAATATTTTGCTACTCTTGATATTTTCGCAGTTCGAAGGAAAATGATTCACCCATCTGGCAAAAAATAAAGAAAAGAAAAGGATTATGTTGTGGGGACGTCAAACCTCTCGGGCCGTTGAAATTGTCTAATGAGCCTTAGAGTAACCTTAACGGAATAGTGTTGTCTGTATGGGCGTCCAACCCATGGAGGTCGAAAGACTAGCAAACTGCGGGCCTGTTCGGTTGGTGAGAAGCCGCCCGGCTTCTCGCAGCCGCTACAGTACCTAACTTTTAAACGGAGCATTTTCTCAAGACAGGGTCTATAAGTTAAACGTAGTACACGTTAAAAGTCCAACATCTGTACCAGTTAAAATCGCAAGTGAGTATCGATCTCTCCGTAATCTGTACCGTAAACAGCTAAAATTTAAAAATTTCAGCCAAAAATCATAAGCCGCAGCCAAAAAGAACATGCCCTGCATCTTCCACCAGCACCAGCGCTTCGGTGAACACCAAGGCGGCGGCTGCTGCTGCTTCTTCTTAAGATTACAAGAGAGCACGCACACCACACACCCGTCATAGATTTTGGCGTACACGCCCGTACTTCATAGATATTGGCATACAAAAAAGATACTTGTAGCAACAAAATGCACTGTACATTACGTATACTTGTATTAACACACATGCGCTGTACTGTCAAATACCCACACAACTGTAAAAAGAAATCTTTATGCAAACGAAATACAGTATACAAGCCACATACACATGTACAATACAGTAATATACAATACTTTTACAAGCAAAAATAATGGTTTTGCAAAGAAATGAACAATAATGTATACTAAGTACATACACATGCATATTACTACTAAAGAGGTTATACTGGACAGCTACATCATAGACAGTTCGTAGGAAACCGTCTGTGCTGCAACTATCACAGACGGTTTATACTAACAACCGTTTGTGATATTTTCATAGACGGTTATTTATACGAACCGTTTGTGATAAAGCAAGACATCACAGACGGTTCGTATTAATAACCGTCTGTGATAATTCACAGACGTTTATTTATAAGAACCGTCTGTGATAATGTCAGGCATCACAGACGGCTTTTGATTAGAACTGTCTATGAAACAATCATAGACGGTTTTTATTTATGACCGTCAGTGTTTTGTCCTTTGTCATATGAACTATAGAAATTACTGATCAGCTGGAACAGATAAGTATGACCAATCACTTTTATAAAAGACAAATTCAAGTTAAATTTATTACAAAAGTCCAAAAAAAGAGATTTCCAGATCTTGATCTTCTGGGCTTCATATGTTTCCTCTTCTACTTTTGGAGTTGGAGGATCCGCGGCTGATTTCTTGAATGCCTTGAAGATTATCCTTGCCCTCTCTACTTTCTCCTCTAGCCTAGGCAAATCACTAGTATAGCCCATAATCTCAAAGAGGATGCATAACAACTTCCTCAGAATCGGCCGCTTCTGCTTGATCAGCAAGATTATCTATGTGTCTCTCCACTGTCGCAAGAGTTTTTTCCGCTTTGCGTACATTGAAGAGAAGAACGAGGTTGAAGGTGGTTTTTCTTTCCTGAACGGCAAGGAGACATCTCCATCGATGGCGAATGATGAGGTCCAGCAGACAAGTGGAAGTGACTTGAGGAAGGAGAGCAAGACGTGAGCGGAGGAGCTGCTCCAAACGTAAGTTTTTGGCCGCCTATGTAAGTTTGCGGCCGAACAATTCCTGATGGATAGATGAGAGGAAGGAGATCAAAAGAATACTAGATGCCATTATTGAGAAATCTAATGAAGAAGGTGATATAGGGAGATGATAGTTTAGAGGGAATTGTACATCGTGCTGCATATAAAGCCAAAACCATGTGGAAGTTTAAGGGGTGCATGCATCAGAATATTAACAGGTGGGAGTGGAGCGTGCATTTTTAAGTGTTATCACAGATGGTTCGTATACCAAACCGTCTATGATATGTGCATTATCACAGACGATTCGTATAACAAACCGTCTCTGATATGTGCAGAGGCGGAACTGGGGGGCCAGCAGGGGTCGTGCCCCCCCCCCCCATGCGGCAAATTTTTTTGGACCCCCACTTCAGGAATACAGCGGTCCAGCCCATCACGATTCACGCAATCAGCGTTAGCAGCAGAGGAAACGTTGCAGTCAAGACTCGAAACTCGATCACGCGCGCTGCCTCGCCTACTCGAATCGCATCTGTTCGACTGTTCCACTTCCCTGCGCAGCGGCAGTGCCATCCTCAGGAGCCATCACCCATCAGGCAGATCAGGTCGTCAGGGGACAGGTGCTCAGGCCTCAGGGCGATTCAGTAGCACTACGGTGCGGCAAGGCCAGGCATCCACTGCATCACTGCATCCATCCAGGCGTCTCCAGTTTCACAGTTTGCAAATTGCAACACGCAAGTCCAAGTGCAAGCGGCCGCAAAGTAAGAATAGTTTATTAGTTTATACTTTATAGGATATGATTTCTATTTTTTAATCGCTTTATTTCAATGATCATCCGTGCTCGTTGTTTATTAGCTTATGCATTATTTTTAGGTAGAAAATAATGCCCCCCAAAAGGACAATTGATTCCTTTTTCAAGAAGATACCTGCTGATGGATTGGAGCAAGAGCAAAATAATTCACCTGTTGTCCAAGAGGAAGCCCCCAACCCTGGAGAACAGAGGACTCCTGAAGAAGCACCAAGAGAACCAGCACCAAAAGTTCAGAGGGTTAATGCTGAGGCCAGCGTTTTGATAGTTGAACGAGATCCGGGCTTACGCCGGCAAATTTGGGAGTATCCTACTAATGAAAGAGATCAAGTTCGCAAAGTATACATTATGCATGGCCCTTATCAGTTTCACATGGACATATATCCTGCTTCTGGTCCAGCAAGTCATCCACGCAGGTTTCAATCTCACTGGTTCAATGCTTTTCCTTGGTTAGAATATTCTCCCGCAAAAGATGCAGTCTTTTGTTTTCCTTGCTTTCTATTTTCTAAGAAGCCATCTGGAAAGGCAGGGTCTGATACATTTATAGTGAAAGGATTTAAAAATTGGAAAAAAGTGGATGATGGTGCTAATTGCTCATTCTTGGTCCACATGGGAAATGATAGTAAATCTGCTCATAATTATAATATGAAGTGTTATGAAAATTTGAAGAATGCAGCAGGCCATATTGAGCATATGGTGGAGAAGCAAACTAAGGAAGATATCAAGAAGAATAGGTTGCGTCTTGGGACATCTATTGATGCTTGTCGATATTTAGCATTTCAATCTTGCCCTTTTCGAGGACATGATGAATCAGCTACTTCAAAGAACCAAGGTAATTTTCTTGAAATGGTGAAACTTCTATCTTCATATAATGAAGAGGTCAATGCAGTTGTGCTAGATAATGCTCCACATAATGCCAAATATACTTCACCTAAAATTCAAAAAGAAATTTTGGATGTTATGGCTTCAAAAGTGCAATCGGCAATTCGTCGTGAAATTGGGGGTTCTAAATTTTGCTTGATTGTTGATGAGTCTAGGGATGAGTCAAAAAGAGAACAAATGGCAGTTGTTGTTCGTTTTGTTGACAAAGAGGGGTTCATTCAGGAAAGGTTTCTTGATCTTGTTCATGTTCATGATACATCATCAGCCACTCTTCACCAAGAATTATGCTCTGTCCTATCATATCATAATCTAGATGTGCAGAATATTCGTGGACAAGGATATGATGGTGCTAGTAACATGCGCGGAGAGTGGAATGGACTGCAGGCCAAATTTAGGGAAAATTGCCCTTATGCATATTATGTGCATTGCTTTGCTCATCAATTACAATTAGCTCTTGTTGCTGCATCTAAAGAAGTATATGAGGTTGAAAACTTTTTTGATCATCTTTCTTTTATTGTTAATACCGTTGTTTCTTCTAGTAAGAGAAATGATGATCTGCATGCTAATCAAGTAGCTGAAATGGAACGTCTTATTGAACTTGGTGATTTAGAAACTGCAAGTGGAGCAAACCAAGTTGGAACATTAAGGAGGTCTGGTGACACTAGATGGAGCTCCCATTATGATTCTGTTTGTAGCCTTTTGAGAGCATACAAAGCTACTTATTTAGTACTTAAAGATATTGCTAATACTAGAGGTCCGGGAAGTACCGCTTCAGTACGAGCGAAGGCTGCTGGTGCTGTTAGATTGATGATGACATTTGACTTTGTATTTATTTTACATCTAATGAAAGAGTTGATGGGAATCACAGATCTTCTTTGCAGAAAGTTGCAACAGAAATCTCAAGATATTGTAAATGCTATGGATGATGTTGCCACCACAAAAAGATTGATTCAGAATCTAAGAGATCATGGTTGGAGAAAACTTCTCGAAGAAGTGACAACTTTTTGTGGTAAACAAGGTATTACTGTTCCAGATATGGATGGGTTCTATGCTGATTATATTCGATCTCGTTCTAGTAGTGAGACAACAGTTGAGCATCACTACAGATATGATGTTTTCATAGTTGCAATTGATCAGCAAATGCAAGAGCTAAATTCTAGGTTCAGTGAACAAGCAACCGAGCTTCTCATTTTGTGTACTAGTTTGGATCCTAAAGATTCTTTCAGTTCATTCAAGATTGATGATGTGTGTACTTTAGCTTCAAAGTTTTATCCCGCTGACTTTTCAGAGCAAGATATGATTAAATTGAGATGTCAATTACAACATTATGAGCTTGATGTGCCTACCAATCCAAAGTTTCAGAATTTAACAAGTGTAGGCGATCTTTGTTGTCGGCTTGTAGAAACAAACAAATCAGAGGACTATTATTTGATTGACAGGTATACTATTTGCCTATTCCTACTATTCATCGTTTTGTTGTTTTAGAAATAACAAGCTGCATTTCCTTTTTAATTTATAGGTTAATTCGACTTGTCCTTACTCTTCCGGTTTCAACTGCAACATCAGAACGAGCATTTTCTGCAATGAAGCTTGTCAAGACAAGGCTTCGAAATAAAATGGAAGATGCATTTTTGAGAGATTGTTTGGTAATCTATATCGAGAAAGAACTTGCACTACAATTCACAACGGATGACATTATAGATGATTTCTATGCCATGAAGACGCGCAAAGTGAGGCTCAAATGAAAAAAAACAGTAAGTTTTTTATCGTCTTTTCTCTTTATGTGTTGGCATAACAAAAATTATGTTTGTTTGGATACTTATATTATATTATATTATATTATATATATATACATTTTCCCGTCTAGCAGTCTTCTGCTGCCGGACTGGCCCCCCCTTTCTCGTTCGGCTGGTTCCGCCACTGGATATGTGTATTATCACAGTCAGAGGTGCATTTCCTCCACGACTTAGGCTATTTCGTCGTGACCTTTGAAGACTTATTCTTACTATTCAACCTCGACGAACTCGATGTCTCACTTCTACGATACTAGACACTATAAGTGTACTATACAATCATATTCTACATTCACGTAATACCGATAAATATCATAACTCATTAGTTATATATATATCCATGATCCAATAAGTCCGGCGACGATGAGAACCAATGGGTTTTCTCGACCCACACTTGGTTTTTGAAAAATCCATCAATGATAATGCATCATTCATCCAAGATTATATAATAAGGGGATTGATTGCTCACAGTGACAAGAATTACATCATGGTACCTTTCAACCAACTGTAAGTACTTCACTAATTGCCATACAAATTTCATTTGCAGTACTAAATGAACTTAGGATTAATCATTATGACGATATACATGACTAGGGGTCATTGGATTCTGATCGTGATTGTTCCAAAGTTGATTGTACCAAAGTAAAGCAAGGTAATATACCTTGATTCTTTACTTAGTGGCAACCACGACTTCACTCGTGTGCAACAAGCAATTGATAAGTAAACTCATTTTCTTCATACATAACTCTATTGTAATCTTCCCTTCATTTGCAATGGCCGAGCCTAACTTTTTGGAATCACGTAGGTCGTTCAGCGCTTATGTTGCCCAAAGAGGGAGACACAAGGAAGCGATACAGGACGCGATTTCTAGTACCTGCTACAACACAACAATCTTATATCATACTTTATTATAATGCTTCTAGAATTAATAATATATATGTATGTAATTCTATTTTTACAGTGTCACCAACAGCTACAGGGCAACATATGTGGATTCTACGTTTGCCTCCAAATGAAGAAAATCATGAACGCTAAGATGAATGATCTAGAGATTTGTCAACCTGCCAATAATTATTTTGTGATTATCAATTTATATGTGTGTGTGTATGGGAGCATATCTAGTGCTAATGTATATTTGGGTGCTAACATGCCAACAAACGCCCAGGACCATCGGATCCCAGCTGGGCAGGCACAATCCAGGCGGGTGGAAACTACCGGATGACTTATGCTTATTTGCAAGAAACCCCCCGCTGCTCCTTTGCCTTCAGTTACAACTCACAAGATTTTGCTTCTCTCTCTCAGGTGCCGTCCCTCCCCGAGCGTTGCCCTTCCTCGAGCTTCTCCCCCGACGCCTATCCCCCGGCTCCCTCCCCGGCGCCGCCCCCTTTGGCCTCCCCCAGCGCCGCCCCCGGCCTCCTCGGTGTCGCCTCCTCCGGCCTCCCTCGGCGCCACCTGCCATCTCCGTGGTCGAAGCCGACGTGGTCAAAACCGCCGTGGTCGAAGCCTATGTGATGAAATCACCATGGTTGAAGCCGTCGTGGTCGAAGCATTGCGTGGTCGGAGAGGAGGCATGGATGGAGGAGGGGGCGGCGCCAAGGGAAGCTAGGGAGGGAGCCAGGGGGAGGCCGGGGGTGGAGGGAGGTGGGTGGGTGGCGCCAGTGGTAGAGGGAGGCCGAGGGTGGAGCTTGCCCATTACCAACGAGGCAGCAATGATACCCCACCCACCCACAACACGTCCTCCTCATCCCTGCCTCTCCAAAGTCTTTTATCCATTTCCCTTCTCTGATTCTCTAGTGGCCCTTCATGTTGGATTTTAGGGATTGGTTCTGAATGTGAAAGAACTGACATGTTTGGTATGGAACTTAGCCTTTGTTACTTGGATTTGGTGCACAGGTTTTCACTTTGATCAATCGGTCATGGATAAAAGAACTTGATGCGTCAAGCTTGCAATGTATAATATAATATAAATAGAACCCTATTTTTTTTTCTTCCTTTCCCAGTGGCATTTCCATTGCTAAATGCCTAACTAGCATGCCCACCTACTGTTTGCCAAAATGACAGTAAACAAATGTAGATATGTTTGCCCAGGTGCTCCCTAAATTAAAAGGTTTGTGTGTTCATTTTTAATCTACCTGTTTGAATTCATGTTAGTTATAGGCTTTCAGTTTTGATGTCTTAGTTATAGGTTTTTTAGTCCCATGCCACATGGTACTGGTACTTTTTTCCACTCGCCAACGTCAAAAAAATAAACACCAAATTCACTTGCATACGGACAACATGAACTGGACTGAATAATTTTATATCTATCCTTTCAGCCTTTTGCTTCGGTTTTCTTCAGTTAGAGATTCCTGAAACTTGCAAGTTGATGAACATTCTTGTGTGGCAGGTCAACTTACTATGGTTGCCCTCCATTAGATGTCAGACGCATTGTTAATTCTCCAATTTGTTGTGTTGCACCCCTGCCTTCGTCATTGGTAGCTTATCCTCCGAGGTTCGAACTTTTAAGATTTTATCATTCAAGAACAATTAAGTCAGTCTCGGCAGCAAATAAATAATATTTTTCTTTCCATTGCAGTAGAAATGAATCCCTCATCTTGCTGCCATTGAGCGTATGGTCATGGAAATCGCGAGCAACCTGTAAAAGCATGCGGGAGGGATGACTCCAGGCTTTCCTTCTCTGCTCAAAATAAATAAATAAATAAATAAGTCTCTTCTAACTAAAGCATGCGATGTTTTGAGTAACAGCAGTAGCAATTTTCATCAAGCAGGGGACGGACTAGCAAGCAAGCAACCACACTAGCAAATTCCATCTTAAGCTTGGTTCACATCACACTTCACACAGCATCATATTGCTGTTGTACTCTCAGCAAAATTTAGCAAACTAGACGAGAGATACCAAAAGTCGTCGATGCATAAACGTACAACAGCTTATACATGTTATGGTACGAAAATCTTGGTGTTACAACAGCCTTTCAGATGATGATTATAGTGGCGATACATTCGTCAGCTCGTCAAGAAAGAGGCAGCCAAACACCGTGTTGAAAAACTCACTGCCTCTGATGACGCCCTGGCTTCCTACGAGAGCTTGCGTGTCATATTTGCACGCCCTCGTGCAGTCCGGACAATATGTCACCTGCAGTTCATTGCAAGATAGCTATTTTGTTGGAACATGTGAATGACAGCTACTAGGCAGCAAGGTCAAATATATTCAAATAACATAATGTTATAAGTTTGTAACCAAAGCTGATTTAAATGTAAACAAATCGTACGCCCCCCTGTGTGCTGTAAATTTTCAATTGGTAGCTTCCTGTTATTCATGGATGACAACAGATTGAAATTACAGCCTTCTAATGATTTGAGTGTTATATCTTGGTTCAGACTCACTAGTACACTCCTACCGGTTTCCATACTACTGCCTAACATGCCCAATAGAATTATAGAAGTAAAAGCTACAGCAAGAATATCTGGATTGACATATTGCTATCTACTCTTCATGCTGAGCAGGGCATAAAATGAGAATATCTAAGGGCTTTTCTAGCACCAATGGAGCAACCATTATGCTATAATTATGCATCGCATTACTATAATTGATATGCACATACACAAGTTCAAGCAGGTTTTACTAACAATATGGGGACAAAACAAAAATACAGTTACAGGAAGTAGTCAGGCATACCTCTAAAATCTTTGGCTTGAATCTATTATCAAGCATGACATCGACACCGTAGATGGCCCTAGAGAATGGGTTCTGCATCTCAGGATGAACAGCTGAGGCTGACTCAAAGACGCACCGTATCATATTCCGTATATGTTCATGGATCTCCAGCCATTTAACTATAATTTTAACTATAAGTTAGTAACCTAAGACATTATTATACAAAACAGATAAAATGCAAGCTGTAAAACCTTGGTGCTCCTTCTCAAACTCCTTGATGAACTCTGGTGTGTTCATATGGTTCATCCTTCCAATATAATTCTGGACAGGGAAAACAGTTAGGCAGCTATATTACATTTTCAGACATTTAACATGGAAAATTGACAACTGATCACAATATAATCATACAGCTAGAAGATATAATCAGAATTGGTAAAATAGGACAGAGCATACAACATCAATGAGGTTCTAAACAGCAACTAACATTTATGATGTGGTGTCACAAAATGACACGTATGCTTTAAATGAAATTTGAAATTACCATCACAGTGAAATGGGTCTCATACTCAAAAAAGCTAGTTTTCTCCAAAGTGTACTGATTGTTTGCTAACCTAACCTACAAAAAACAAGTTGATGCACAAGTCACTAGATATCATCATCAAACAAAGAATGATAATGGATCAAGGGATTCACCAAGTATCATTAGAATGTCAGGTCATACCCAAAAAACATCAGAAAGAAATATATCCAAAGGGCATATACTGCGGACCAAAACAATGTACCGAAGATCGAACTTCCTTCCTTGGAAAAGTGCAGGGCATTCAATATATTTTTGGCATATCTTGGGACCTGTCTCCATAAGTCTGATGATAGCAGATAAATCACCAGTAACAGTGGTGTCAATTGTTCTTGCCATATTCCAAGGCTTCATGATCCATAAATTGTCCATACCATCTCGTTTCCTCACACAATAATCCCCAATGAGTTGAGACAAATGGGCCTCTAGGTTATATGTAGGTTGAAGCCACTCAGGTTGGCCCCATGCCTGTAGGAATCTTAGTTTCAGATGCCACATAACGTTGATGATGTTGAATTCAAAACAGTTATATAGATTTGTACGCTAGGCTACATGCAATGTTTCTCCTAAAACAAAGGTATACATCAAAAAGCTCAGTAGCTCACCTTGTGGATTGTCTCTGCCAGGTGGTGCTTCATGACCAGGCAAGCTTCAAATGGAAATTGATTTGTGTATTGTTTGTCTGTAAGCCCTAGTGCATTCTTTAATTCTGAATCCACTTGCATGCTTACCCAGATGATGTCACCCTCCTTTGGATCAGTTGCTGCAGCCAAAAAAAAAGATGTAAAACAAGAGCTAATTGCCTTTGAAGCATATATTTGCAGAAATAACCGAAGATGCCAGGTCAACTCTATGAAGCATATTAAAGGAAGCAATGAAATCAAATGCCATACAAATGATGCATTATCAGATTATTCACAATGCCATAAGTTTATAACTTGCATAGTAAACTACATCATGGCAGAGTACTATCACAAGGTATACACTAAACTCAGAGAAGAATATAATATTTATTCAACTTCTTAGGTAAATAATAGCAAGCATAATATGCTTTTGTGTGAGAAATGAATAGCTACAGCCAGGTTCAAACTACCCATATAAATGAATGCACTGCACTGCAGACAAGTGATATGGGTTAATAATATGCACAAACAATAGCCAGAGTCAATTTCCATCTTAAAAGGCCGTCAAACCTTCAAAAAAATATAGATAAATGATAAGGTAGAACAGATTTTTGCTTACTGAGAACAAACTCTGGACGTGTTAAAAACTCCTCTACTTGGGGTATGTCAGTAAATACTCGAAGTGCACGGCCATCACTTGGACGTACACTTTTGGTTGAGGGTGTCTCTTTTATAGAAGGGCAAATACTACTTGACTGAAGTTGTTCCTGGTACTTTCTGAATCCCTATAAAATAGCAAAAGGCAAGAGAGAATAAATCCATGGGCTTAACATAAGGCCATTCGCTGGTTTGTCCCCAACCCAAAGAAGAAGCTAGTAATCGACGTGGAAAAAATAACTAGAGAATTAAAAGTGCCTGAATAAAATAGTTCTCTGGTGTGTGGAACCAAGATGTAAGCCTAGCTGAGCGTTGTTTGTCCTCGCCAATACCAAACAAGAAATCCCGAGTACACTCTTCTCCAGTATGAACATCATGAGTAGGCCACAGAATTGTGTAACTGAAAATATTGGATATTAGCAAACTACTTAATACTAGCATGTTACTGCAATTCAAAGGTCAATACCTTATAGCAGAAGCTAGTTTCCCTTCTGGCATGAACAAGAAAGGAGCTATTCTGAAGTTTGCATCATCACTATGGCGCATGGCTGAGCCCAACTCATCCATGACATACCTGTATGAATAACCAACCACAAAATGATATAATAGTGTAAAAAAAATTGTTTCTCGTCTTGATACTGTGTTTGTCATTGTCCAAAAGTGAAAACAAGGAGATTTTTTAGATGGTCTAACGGGTTAGATCTATAATGCTAGGTGTTGGTTAAGGTCATAATGGCAAGTTGGCAACATAATTCTTTTTGCCCAAGCTTTGGCAGAATTCCACCTCTGAATTGATAACATTACACCAGCAACTTCTCAGAAAGGGATGAAAAAAGATTGCAAGAATGGTATACCAAACAGGTGTTTCATCGATCTTTTCTTCATCAGCAAGCCGGTATGTCATAAGATACAGCCACATTGCACCAATAACTCTTTCAGCAAGGGATTCTTCCGGTGACCATTCTGGAAGACGCGGTTGAAGTGCAGAATCAACTATATGCTTACCGCTTTCTATTATACTTGATGCATTGATACCATTTAGCAAAGATAGATTAGGAAGAGACTCGAGAATAAAAATTGCACTGTTTCCAAGAGGGCCAGGAATGTCAACCTGTGCAAAGATAAATATTTTGCCATGTAAAACTTGAGAAAGAAGAAAATAATTAAAGATAGGAAGTTTCTGAGAAAGATATGTAGTTTGGCCCATAATACCTCCAACTCCTGTAACTGAGTAAACCCACTAAATAACTTCAAAAGATCATCACCAGACATTTGATCCAAAGGATTACCACGGATGTTCAAGTTTGACAGGGATGGCAGTTTACTAGGAGAGAACACCTGGGGAATGATACAGCTAGTCTTTTGTGAACTAGTGAATCAAGTCATTAAATTATAGAAGACTGCCTGTAGATATTAGTTACCTCTGGTGGTTTGTGAATGCACCTATCAGAAAGGTCAAGAGTCACAATACTCTCCAGTGATATGCTTTCCACAGAGGAACAGGGATTATCTGCTCCAACAATATCTCCACAGAAACCTAAAGCCCACTCTCTAGCTTTCCTTGTAAAATGTGAATTGTAGATTTCCAGTTCAGGGAGACCATCAAGAACAGCTTTATCTATGCTATCAACATCAAAAAGACATCAGAGTGTCAGATGATGACAGAAAAGGATTGTACAAGACAGTATTACCTGAAACAGACATCACAATTAAGTTCTAACATATTTCAATTAGCCAGGAAGTATTGCTCACTTGCTATTTGTTTATGCCAAGAAATTACATTCTATATCATGTTTTGTTTACCACATACAGGTAGCATAACCTAATATGAAGTGATAGTTTCTATTTATGTTGAGATAAATTTGATTGCCACGGCCCCAAATTATCACAAGCCCACACTTCTCAACCCTTGTCCAAACAGAACATCCAAACCCAGTGTTCTGATGTAAGAACTGAGGACCAAACCCAGTGTTCTGTTGTAAGAACTGAGGACTGCATAAGTATAATAGCTGGAAATGAATGAACATAGAGCCGGCAGGTGGGTTTATTTCTTCCTTTCGAGAAGCCACTTCTTAGATATGTTCTATCCATATTTAAGTTCATCATGTAAAACCCATCATTTGATGAGCTACAAAAGTATAATCTTCCAGGCCTAGAATTTGAAGGAGTGCTACGATTAGACACTCACTAGTCACTAATGTATTGTTTGAAGGCTAATTAGTCACAACTTCCATCAGGATCCCAGAGTTACTTTCCTATAACCATTCAAAAACATGGAAAATATGAACAACAGAATATACAAAATAGGCAACTGAAGAAAAGATATAAAGCTCAATTCTGACCCTTCGTTAAGAATAGGGTTGTCATTCAACCAAAGTGCCTTTAACCTTCCACACTTTGCGATTTCTTGCATAAATTTTTCTGGATCCTGCAGCTTGTTTCCCCATAGGTTGAGGGCTACCAGATTCTAATGACATACAAAGAAAGGGCAAAGTTTCAGAGAAAAAAATTGGAGTACCAAGCAGAAAGCAAGCATTCAAAAATAATTCTTCTGACAACTAACATGAAATTATGGTACAAATACTTTATTGGGGTGGTAACTCATAACATTTGAGCATTTTACAAGCACTAAAGTTTACAAAGAAGACTTTTCTGGAATGAGCTTTAGCATAAAAAATTCTTTTTATTTTCTATTCATGAGGAATAATTCAAACCATAAGCATGGAATCATCATCTATGAAGACATACACCACAAGACAAACTTCTATGAGATCGAGTAGATACACACTTTTTATTACTGTACATTACAGACAACAGCAACTAAAACATGTGTATATATAAAGGAATCAAACCGGAAATTTTGCAGATAGATCCAAGGCTACTAGCATGTCATCATCAATTCCAAGCTCCTCAAGTTCCAGCCAGGCTGCAAAATCACTTCTCCTATCCTGGATTCTAGTCCTTTCTTTCTCCACCACCTGCAAGACATGCTCCAAGCTCCCACTCTTCGCACAGTCCTGCTCATCCGAATCTTCAACCTCAGTTCTCCGGTCCAGATCCACACACATCAGCGCTGCCATTCTTTCGGCCAACCCTGGTACTTCCCGCAACTACAAATCACCAACATACAAACATGGGGTCACTCATGAGACAAAATTCTGTAAGTGAACACCTTTAAATTCTGTAAGTGAACACCAGTGGGCATTCCTAGTTGACAAGGGACGAAAACAGTATATAAGGCTCCGAGTTAGTATTTTTATACTAGTAACAACCATTAATTAATTGCTGAAAGAAATGGTCATCAATAGAGGAGACGAACAGCTAAAAATTAGAACATTTTTTAAACTAGAAATTCTACCCGTCACTCACTTCACTAATTGAATAACTAATTTACAGTATAACACCATCAATGATCAACACATTCAGCATAGATCGTTACTAAGCCAATGTAGAACGACACGACACGATAGTACGACATAAGCCCACTTGAAATCAAAAGCAGAGACAAATTAAATCACAAAGTCCACCGGAAGCAACTAATTAACCTAAACTATTTGCTTCTGAATAAACTAACACAACTCATTCCCAGCAGCGCACACCGCGGACCTGCTTGAGCGCATCGGAGAGGCGGAAGGACCACGCGTGGTCGACGAGGAAGACGTCAGACTCCCTCCCTAGAGGCCTCTCGGCGGCGAGCACGAGGCGGCGCTGCCTCCCTCCCTCGCAAGGCTCGACGGAGAAGGCCTCCCCGCCGTCGAACACCTCGGCGGCGAGCTTGCGGTACAGCCGTTGGTGCAGCGACGGCGGGACGCCGGACGCGGCCAGCAGGTACGCGTGCACCCGCGCGAAGTCCTCGTAGCTGCTGATGCGATCGTCCGATGGGGCGGCGGCGGCGGGTGACATGGCGATAGTCCACCGCGGGCGGCGGCGGCAACGGGTTGGGGGTTTGGGGAAAAGAAGGGTTTAGAGGTTTCCACATTCCAAGCCCGAGTGGGGAATCGGGTGAGCGCTGGACTACTCTTGACTCTGAAAGTACCGTGTCTCTAAGATTCGTGCCCTTGTGATTTTCACTATAAGGGCTACTACTTTATCCGCACGCAGGGAATACAAAACTTCGCAAAAAGAAATGCAAAATCATCTGTAAGAATCAATATACAGGAACGAAAGATACAAGAATTGGGTTGTCATGTCTGGTTAGATCCATATCGATTTACAGGAAATTTCAGACGCGGAGCTGATGAAGGTGTATGGGCGTACAACTGCTCCCTAAAATTTTTGCCAAAATACTTAGTATACATATCTCTAATACATAAAGTATAAATTAACCTGCTATCAGAAAACTCTGCCTGATATATCTTATAAAACCTGCTATCTCTTCTCAAATTTCCTTCGCTAAAACTATTGATACATCGTTCAAGGGATGCATTAGAGAAGCACTTGACAATAGTTGTTAGGTTCATCTTTCTATTTGAAGGTACTCTACCACGAACACTGGGATTGACAATGATTTTCTCGGTACACAGCGGCACAGGCTATGGACGATGTAGTGGTTTCTTCACAAAATTATCAGTATTTCATATCAATTACATGCTCTTTTTGTTTCATTGTAACCTTCTCGGGAACAGCTACCATGCAAGTTTTGTGTTAATTTTCATATACTTAAACTTGCAATGCAGTGAAATGATACCTCTACATATTATTTAGTTTCAAGTTATTTACCTATCATCGATGAATATAACTTTTGCTTCTTCCTAGAATTATAAACCGCATTTGAAGCTGTCGTAAAATAATATTCAAATGTCAAAAAAGGCAATAAATTATAACAAATATGTATATTTCGTTTTAGGTTCCCTTGAGCTATTTCTTCATTTTGTCATCTCTTTAGCTTTATCCTTATTTTTATGGCTAATTTAAGTTCCCTTGAGCTTCTTTCTAAAAGGAATATATATTTACATATAATAAGAGTTGAAGAGTATAGTTGAAGAGTATTTATCCCATGTTACAGCCTTTACGACTGCTCCCAAAACCTTACGACCACCTTCTGGCCGCTACGACCACCTCCTGTAGCCGTACGACCACGTTCAAAAGGCTACGACCACCTCTTATAGTCGTACGACCACGTTCAAGAGACTACGATCATCTCCTGTGTCGCTACGACCGCTCTGCTGGTTCTCCGACCACGCTGACAGCCGTTACGATTACGTTGTGATCTCTCCGATCACGTCTCGCTACTCCAACCACGTAGTCATAAACTTCAGCTGAAATTACGACCACGTTCACCGCCTTTGCGCTGCACTCCCTTCGATCACGGTCGATCACCGTAGTCGTAGCTCCTTACGACCACGCAGTGATACTATTGACCACGTCGAAGGCTCTGTCGATTGTTGTAGTCGTAACGTTCTACGACCACAGCTTCTGCTACACGACCGTGGTCGTAACCCCTTTACAACCACGTCTTCAGCACATACGGACACCTCCGCTCATCACCGTGATCGTAACTCCTTACAACCACGTCTATTGCTCCTGCGGAAGCCCTCTGCCTGATCGCCGTGGCCGTAACTCCTTTACAACCACACCTGCGATCCCCTGCTCACCGTGGTCGTAACTCCTTTACAACCACACCTGCGATCCCCTGCTCACCGTGGTCGTAAGTCGTTTATGACCACGTCTGAGAACACACGATGAACTCGATAGATTTCCAGAGCTAAGCCGCTCTTCTCTTCTTTATTTCGTTCTCTCGATCACACTGATCGCTACGATCACCCTGATCATTCCCTCTCTCTCTTGCCTCTCGATCACACCGATCACAGTGGTTTCTCTTGCCCTCTCTCTTGGTTACATGGCTCTGCCTTTTATACCCTACTCTACGACTTCAACCCGGCTACGACTATGAAGCGGACTCGAACTCAACTATGACACGGACTCGTATACGATCACGACCAAACTCGTACACGACTCCGACCACTCTTACGCGACCACAACTACCAACCATGGTTTCTAAACTTAAAAATAAGATTACAACTCTAACATCCCAAATAATAATTTTTTAGAGAGATGTTTAACAGTAGTTTGGCAAATTTTGAATATAAAATTTGAAAATTTGCTTCTAATGAAAACTAACATGTAATAACAACGTTTATATAGTATTAGAGTATATTTTAAATTCACATCCTCATCAAAAAAAAAATTGACTCCGCCAAATTTTCAACTAAGCTGTTTAGGTGCTTTACAGGGGAAAATCTGAATACGACCTGAATAATACTCAGATTACCTTATACTAGATTACTTAACGTACTCCGAGAAATAATAAGCAATCCACCATATGACTCAATACACTTTGAGGTGTTTAGAAGCCGGCGAGTACTGACCACTGAATGGTGAGTGGGTCGGATGCAATGTAGCACATGCGCATGCGCCACCGTAAGCTGCGGTGGCCATCGACAGATCGACTCCAATCACAACTACTCCCATCCTCGACATGCGCGTCTTTCAGTACGGAACGGCCGTGGGCGCGCACGGTCGCCACGCATCGCCCCGTCGTTGGCAGCTGGGGGGTTAGTTATGAGATGGATTAAACGGTGCGGGTTTTTAATTGGATTAGTTTTTAGATGGGTGGAAACGGATAGGAAGAGTGGACGGATTGGGTTAGGTTTGGTTAACTCATAAAAAAGGTTGTATTGGATTGGGGTGAGTTTAGAAATTTCGGATTATGAACGGGTTCAACTTGTGGTGTAGCCTAATAGGCTGTCATTTGGATTGTCTATAGGCTTATACTACCATACTCAGTTATAATTTTCTATAACAGCATGTGAAAGTCATATGTGACTACTAATTTGTACAGAATAACTCTATACACACATAATCATTTGCAATAAATTTCAATTGATTTCGTAAAACTTTTATAGTGTGAACGTGGTATTGAAATTTCAAATATCGAAGTTTTATGAAAATTTCCTATAAAAGTATGCAGACCCTACGTGTACGTCTAGCCTTGCTAATTTGCATAGAGTAGCTCCCTTGCATGCAGAATCATCTCTAATAAATTTTAATTGATTTTGAAAAACTTTTGCAGTATGAACGCGAAGTTGAAATTCTAAATACCGAAGTTTTATGAAAACTTCCTATAAAACACATGTAGAACCCACATGTGCGCCTAACTCTGCCAATTTGCACAGAGTAGCTTCTTTTCACGCAGAATCATTTGCAACAAATTTCAATCGATTTCGTAAAACTTTTGTAGTATGAATGTAAGGTTGAAATTTCAAATACCGAACTTTTATGAAAGCTTTCTATAAAAGCATGTGGGACCCACGTGTGCACATAGCTCTACCAATTTGTATAAAGTAGCTCCCCTATACGCATAATCATCTTCAATAAATTTTAACTGATTTCAAAAAACTTTTATGGTGTAAACGCGAGATTAAAATTTTAAATACCGAAGTTTTACGAAAACTTTCTATAAAAGCATGTGGGGCATGTATACATCTAGCCCGCCAATCTGCACAGATTAGCTCTCCTACACGCAGAATCATTTGCAATAAATTTCAATCAATTTTGTAAAAATTTTATAATACAAACGCGAGGTTAAAATTCCAAATACCGAAGTTTTACGAATAAGTGGGTTGGTAAATGGGTTGAGAAGTGGGTTGAACCCATGGGTTCGGATTGGGTTGGGTTTTAGTGGAATGTGGTTTGGGTTGGGCTTAAGTAGAAAGTAGCTTGGGTTGGGTTGGGTGGGGTGGGGTTGTGAAAAATCTTTTGTGGGTTGGGTTGGGGTGGAAAGTTAGTTTTGTCTCATATGGGTTGGGTAGGTTTTGGGTTGGGTTTAAACCCATTAGCGGCCTAGTTGGCAGAAGATCGATTCGATGGCTACGAGAGAGATCGGATCATGGGTGGGTTCTTTTGGGCCATGTGTTATAGCTTTGGACTTATATGTTTTGAATTATGGTTGTTTATGAGAGGGAGTACGAAGAGAGAGATAGTCGTATACGATTTTGGTCGGTATAGCTGAAATCGATATAATATCTAATATAATCGACTTGTAGACACCGTATTGAAAAACATACTGTTTGAAAACTAGTTACTGTAGTCAAAAGCTATAATCAAGAAGTCCAAAAGAACCTAACCCATGTCGTGCGTCGCCTTAAATTGCAAGGCCCACGCAGCATGGAGCCTTGCCTGTTGTGTCCAATTGTACGTTTGACGCACGTAAGGCCTCGCTTCAAACAGTTTTAGTTTTTGACTTCTGCCTTCTTAATTTCATATTTTTCTAGCTTTTTTTGTTTTTTCTTTTATTTCTTTGTATTGTCTTCAATGATATAATAGTTTTTATTTCTTTAATTTAATTACTCAAAAAGTAATAGCTGATATAATATATTTTTAATAGTTACAGTAAAAATAACTAGAAGCCACGGTTTACAAGACGGTTGGAGCACGCTATAAGTCTATATGGTCCCCGACTGTGAAGCCCGTATGGCGCCGCAAGACGGCAATAACGTACTAGTACTGTATCAGTATGGCATATTAGCTCCGAGGATGGCAATGGTCAAATCAGCAATCAATTTTGAAGCACCGACCTGGCAAGCTCGTGTCTCTATTGGCAGAGATGTGACTCATACGACCTCTGACTATTCACGGTTGTCGTGATCCATCAGCTCTCGATATGTGCCCAGCTGTTCTCTCTAATGTGCGTCCCCAATCTTTTTATTTTTGTGTGTGAGGGGCGTCCTCCAATAATCTAACTTCTACAATGTTATAGTAGTCCTCGATAGTTGGAATGGCAATACCTTTTTTTATAGAAAAGTTGGAATGCCATACTCACAGTGCAATTTCTCTCACATAAGTACAAGTAGAGCACGCTTCAAACTGTTAAACATCCGTTCATCATTTGGCCAGCAAACGGAGCGTCCATTAGTTCATTTCCGCATCTGGTCCACTCATACTGCTACAAAAAATCTAATATTAAATGGTGCATCACAAATAGCTCTTTAAAATCGTCAATATTAAATATAAATATGGACGGTTTTAATTTAGAGACCGTTTATGTTGCTGTCAGCGTCAAAAATCGTCTTTAAAGAGATAATATCACAGACGGTTCATGGTGAGAATCGTCTGTGAAGTATCACAGACGATTCTTACCAAGAATCATCTGTGATATTACTAAATATCACAAACAGCTTGTAATACAAACCGTCTGTGATGGTTCTTACCAAGAATCATCTGTGATATTATTAAATATCACAGACGACTTGTAATACAAACCGTCTGTAATAATGAAGTTATCACAGACGATTTGTATTAAAAATAATCTGCAATAATTCCACTATATTAACTGCGCGCAGACCCGTCGACTCTCTGTCTTAAATTCCATGAGCATGTGTGATATATATATATATATATATATGTGTGTGTGTGTGTGTGTGTGTGTGTGTGTGTGTGTGTGTGTGTGTGTGTGTGTGTGTGTGTGTGTGTGTGTGTGTGTGTGTGAAATTGCATTTATGTATATGAGCATGTGCGATGCATATGTGTGAATTTGCATTTATAAATGTGTATGAGAATGTGTGGTATATATGTGAATTTGCATTTATGTATATGAGACTGTGTGATGGATGTGAGGATCATCACAAACAGTTTTTATTTAGAACCGTATGTGATATTATATACCACAGACGGTTCTGAAGTAAAACTGTCTGTGATTATTCCCCTATATATTGCGCTACACCCGAGCTCTCCTCCTCCCCTGAGCGCGCCACCTCCTCGAGCACGCCACCTCCCCAAGAGTGACTCCTCCCTTGAGCGTGCCACCTTCCTGAGCACACTGCCTCCTCGAGCGCGCCACCTCCCCAAGCACTCCTCCTCCCCTGAGCACGCTGCCTCCCTCAAGCGCGCCGCCTCCCCGAGCACTATGCCTCCCCCAAGCTCTCCTCCTTCCCCGACCACACCGCCTCCTCGAGCACGCTGCCTCCCGAGCACTACGCCTCCCCTAAGCTCTCCTCCTTCCCTGACCACACCGCCTCCTCGAGCACGCTGCCTCCCCAAGCGTGTCGCCTCCCCTGAGCACTCCGCCTCCCCAGAGCACGCCGCCTCCCTGAGCCGCACGGTAAGCTTTATTTTATGTTCTTGATTGTCGGTTGACACTGGGAGAACTATTGCATGATAGATTGTGCCTTTTTGATTGCTCAATGGGAAAATTTGTCAAGATTAAAATCTAAGTGACAATCTAGGATTATTCTGCTAATTTGAATTCACATTTGTTAGTTGTATACTTTTGTGCAGTCGGTAGCTTTGTCAATAGCTAGTGCTTAGTATTGCTTACTGTTGTCCTTCGGATTTGCCGAATATATGTTGGTTCTGCATGCTCTTGGTATTGATACTACACTAAGGTAAAATTTAATTAGACAATCTAGTAGAATTTTTGAGACATTATCACTGTGATCATTGAAATACTAACAAGAGTGGAAGAAGGCCAAGTTTAGATCTTGTGCAACTCCTCACTTGAGAGCAAAAACACACTTCTTAATCTTTGCATTACACAGATTTTTAATGCCTACTTTTATATACTATTCAACATATTGCCGTATGCTAATGACCTGAATAGTTTATATGTTTCGAGAGATAATACATATATATTCATGTCATTTTTATATTGCTCAATTCTATTATCTTTTGACGATGTCGTCCACTCATTGTTTGACATTGTCGCCGAATGCATGTGATACACCGTCATCTGGAAAATCCCAAAAAGGAAGAGGACTATCGAACAAGCCCGAGGGTTGATTTACCATCATGTAGGTCGATCCATCTGGGACCCTTCTCAATTTTCGTCGAGCAGTGTCTGCATTTCGAAAAATAGTCAGAGTAGTTGCATGGGAACGGATTGAGATCACGTTCGATTTTTGTAGAAGAAGGTGACCGGAGCTCGTTAAAGTGAGCTGCTAACGGAAGTTTTTCGATCATTCGAGATCCCGGAAGAACACCAGGCCTCCATGCGATGACATGCATTGTTAGCGGCATGCAAAGTGTGGAAGAACTTCAAGAGTCTGCTTATCAAGTAATACGCGGAGAAAGATCTGACGCCCTTCCACAAGAATCTATTCCTGAAACCGTAATGGGAAGGGTTTGTGCAGATGAAGATGACAGATAATTTTAGGAGTGAAAGTACGGCGCACAGGGCCCTTCAAGCAAAAAAAGCACGCACCCACACAGACTCGGCACCACTGGGTATGCGGGTAAAATCCTGCAATGGAGGAAGGAGAACGAGCAAGTCATTACTACATGGGGAGCATTTTACAGTTACGCCCTTACACCCAAGTATCCCTCCCAAGGGCATTTAAGTCATTACATATGCCTCATTTTGGGCTTTACAACCTCCTAACAGGCCGGCTGGGCTTAGGTGGGGGCCACCCCTACAACACTCAGTATTTGCTTGTACACATTAATCCTATATAACACTTTGTAGTAATGCCTGTCGAACTAACAAATGCTATTTTTGTACTTCCACCAGCAGTCGTCGGGCAATACCTGTGGATTTTATGTTTGCCACAACATACAACTACTCGTCGATTCCACGAAGATCAATATTGATCCTTAGGTTAATTTATAAATCTTATGATGATTATTTTATACTTATCAATTTACATATGTATGTACGACATTGATCTTCTTACCGACAAGTTCTGTTCATCGCTAGAACTCCGTTGGAACAGCCCGACCTCTCAAAGATTCAAGAACAGTGTGTGTACTTCTTGTGGTCTAAAGTCATAAAAGAAGATGGGAAATTCTAAAATATATAACAATTTTCACTAGGATAAGATTGAGCTTAATTATTCATATGTGCATGTATTTGTTCATGGATGGACAATTTATTTCATTTTAGTTAATTGATTTATGAAATGGATTTCTTCTTTCTGAAATGAATGAATGTGAATTGGATGTATATATGTTATGTTGATATGTTTGTTTCAGAGGGCATGACTAGCATCTCCTGAGGCTAGCTAACTAATAGAAATAGATTTGTGAATAGAAAAATATCACAGACAGTTTCAACTACAAACCGTCCGTGATTTCTACTATCACAGATGGTTTGTAGTTGAAACCATCTATGAAATGCTATATCACAGACGGTTCGAAAGTCGTCTGTGATAATCTTATATTATTATTGATTTATAAATTCAATCAGCTCATAAAATTATCTGTAATAATATTTTTAAACTGTCCATAATAATATATTTTGCAGAAGTGTCAACTCAGGAGTGATGGTGCCTCTGTTAGCAGTAGTCAACTCAAGAGTGATGATGCCTCTGCTAGTTTCAACGATTCAACTCCCATCAGAGCGGGAGCAGCAACAGAGTGGGAGTACTACGTAGTATATATACACAGGTGGCGCCTCGAGTCCCATCGATCTGAAGAATATTTTTACCGGCTGCACATCCCTCTCCTCCCATATTTAACCACGCGCACGTCGGGTCGCCGGCCGGCGCCACCGCGCGCGCTCGCCATGAAGCAGCAGCACCCCACCACCTCGACCCTCTTCGCGCTCCTCTCCCTCTCTCTGCTCCTCCTCCGCCTGCTCCTCCGCCTCCGCCTCGCCGCCTTCCGCGACGCCGCGCTCTCCCTCCACCTCCTCGCGCGCCTCCGCCTCCGCCCCCTCCACCTCCGCCTCCCGGGCCCCCACGGCACCACGCTCCGCGTCTGGTGCCCTGCCTCCCCGTCCTCCAAGCCGCCGCTGCTCCTCCTCCACGGCTTCGGCGGCGACGCGAAGTGGACTTGGGCGCGCAACTTCTCCCACCTCTCCCGCCACTTCCACCTCTACGCGCCCGACCTCCTCTTCTTCGGGACCCACTCTCGCTCCGCCTCGCCGCTCCGCTCTGTCGCCTTCCAGGCCCGCTGCGCCGCGGACGCCATGCGCCTCCTCGGCGTCCACCGCTACAACGTCGTCGGGATTAGCTACGGTGGCTTCGTGGCGTACCGGATGGCAGCTGTGGAGGCCAGGGACCACGTCGCCAGGGTCGTGGTCATGACCAGCGGCGTCGCGGCGACGGTCGGGGAGATGAGGGCGATGGCGGCGCGGGAGGAGAGGGCAGTCGAGGACGCGTTGCTGCCGGAGAACGCCGACGGGCTGCGCCGCCTCGTCCGCCGGTCCATGCACCGCCCGCCGCAGTGGATGCCGGACTTCGTGCTCGACGATTTCATCCAGGTTAGTGTCGTTTTGCTTGTCTCTGCTCGTTAGATTTCTTTTTTGTTTCTGTCTGTTGTTAATACGAACAGTAATCTGTCCCTCAGTTTGACGTGTCACAACTTTTTTTTGAGTGGTGACGTGTCGCGGACTCACCACGATTACCCCTGACGCGGCTAGCTCAGCACGCACGTGCTTGCGCTAGCGCGAGTCTGGTTGGCACGTGGCTTCTGTTCATGTGTCTCTTCTTTTTAACTGAGTGTTATGATTTTTGCTTGTGACTTATGACATTTAGGTTATTTATGGAAGAGATTATGGAGTAACAGAACGTACAGTTTTTACCGATATATAAATAAAGTCGGTATAGTATATATTATAATTAACTTAGTAGATCATATCTTAAAAAAACATTCTGTTAAAAAACTAATTAATATAAAAAAATTAAAAATAAAAGCTAAAAACAAATAAAAGAACAAGACCTATATTTTCTACTCCACTACCAAGTTTGTAAGGATCGTTAGTACAGCTAGATTCCAAGTTGCTTGCAAGCATGCATATGCATATTGAGCGTGGGCATGTTTAGTCTAGCTGAGGTTAGTACTGTCCATACGAAACTGCCACGCAAAATGAGTATTGCATTGTACTTTGTACGTTCATGCCATGCGTGTAACTTACAGGCCTGCCTATTGCCTAAGAGACCTCGCGTTGCCACTGACGTAAAATCTACGAGTCCAAGTTAGGTCTGGAACAGTAATCAATCGATTAGTAGTATATCGATCGGTACTAGCTGCTTCTCGCGGAAAAATTAGTATGTTGAATTGTCGATGGCTCGTTCGCCGTTTATTTGTTTGATTGCTTTTAACGTACGTGCTCATGTTCTACTACACCCATGGAGCATGTGGTACGGCATCGTGCCATGCATGCATCCACACGCCTACTACGTAGGTAGCTTAATTATTTGAGGTGAAGTACGTAGTGCCACCAGTAGCAGTAGCAGTGATCTACTTTATTAGGCCAGCTCGATTGGGTAGCAGCTATATATACGATCAGGGCGTAGCCAGCAGGGGGGCTTGGTGAGGCTTAAGCCTCACCTCCCTCAATGGCAACCAACAAGTAAAGCAGAAATGATTTTATATATTTATTTGTTGCCCTCATATTATTTGCTGTTTTGCTGCTTGCCATTTTGCTTGAGCAAAGTAAAGCAAAACAACAAGCAAAGCAATCAAAAGCCTTCTGCCATTGGTAACAACCAACAACCTACTTTTAGTAATGCTTGCCATTTTGCTTGCTACTTGCTTACTTCTTGCCTTTCTCTGCGCTCTAAACATTTTCGTTGCTCGAGAGCAAAAGTTACTGCTGATTTCCACGTCATGATTCCTTCCCAGTTTGTCAGAACCAAATTAAAATCATAATAAACTTGTTTCAAAAATTGTACTGCCCAGCCATATCAATAGGCATCACCCACAAAAACAGTACCACTGCACATTGTCTCCTTCATCTTGTTCTATACTGTCTCCTCAGGCAAACCTCCCAATGACCTATTCTCTGCCATCCAAACTCTGAATCAAGTGGTTCAAAATTTTAAATTCATCTACATTTATATTATACTTCCAAGTACCTATTTTATACTTTTTTATTTCATTTGATTTTATTTTGTTTGGGCCGCTTTTCACGTTTAGACTACGATGTTTCCGAGTATGACTTCGCTAATCTTTCTCACCACAAGTATGTTTTGAGCCCACCCTCTATTTCCTTTCTGGCTTCGCCACTGATACGATCGTATATGTAGTACGAACGTATATACGACTATATTCTCGGATGGCATAGCGCCCTGCAGAAGCGTCTATGAGAGGTGGGACCAGGTAAAATTTTTTGGCATGGTACTTGAGAGTAGTTTCCGGATTGTGGGAGAAGGGCACCGAAGCAAGGTAGATCTGGGCCGACGTGCCGGGGATGCCGACGGCGATCTCGTCGATTCCTTTGGTCTCCGGGTCGTCACTACGTGGCCCACGTGTCGTCGCCACTAGCATAATTTATGGTTAAAAAATTACGGACAAGCCGGATCCAAAATGCTAGCAGCCACCATTGACACGTACTCCTTGGAGCAGCACTGCTTTTTTGTATGGTACCATGTACCAATGAGCTGGTCGATCTACGCCTCGAATTTGTACTAGAAAATTCTCTGATCCTCTCGTTTGATTAATCTACATTCTACAGTGAATGGATGGTGATGGCGAGAAAGGCAAGCCTCTCTTTTTTGTTTCATCAGCCGCCACACACACTTATATAGATATAGAAAAATAATTTCATACGTACTTCCCTATATATAAAAGGAGAAAATCATCTCCTAAGCCCCGCAAAAAAAAAACTCCTAAGCAGCAAGTATACGTCAGTACCATGCACACGACACAACAACGTAACATTTTGTCAATAGTACCAGCAATAAACAAGCCAAAAAAATATGCTTAAAACTTTTAACAATGTACTTGATGCAATAAGTAAAGCTGACCTGGAAGGAAACCCTTGCTGCCAAGTCAGTCCTCACATCGCTAAAGCCTGATTGGAACTCAGGCACTGAATTACCAATAGCCTGCGCTGCCATTTTTGACTCAGGATACATTGCCGATGAGTTGAACTTGTTAGCTATATAAAGTGCACAGCAAGTATGGAATGCGTTGTTGTGGTATCTGCAGTTTTGTAGTACAGTAAACATGTTAGAAGTGAAGTGTATGACGCCTTCTGATATAACAATCATAGCTAATGCTTTTGCAATTTATACAACTGAAAATGCAAGCTAACAGTGTGAAAAATCTACTCTAGAAAAATGAGAATTAATGTCTGCAGACTGCAGTGACAAGCAACTCTGATATCCAGAACCATGAATAGACTCGCATGTTAACTAAATTGAAAATAGCTAACATGCTCAGATTGGGGAAATACAATTAATGGTTTGAAATAGCATAATCTTGATTTGGGAAAAAAACAATTAATGGTTTGAAATAGCATAAGGCTGCTAATGTTTCCTACCAATTAAAATTTGTTACAGACATAATAATCTAGAATTGTTTTTTTTTTTGTATGTATCCTTTTTCTTCCTCTCACCTCACTAATGTCTAGCTATCAAAGCATCATGCATTACAAATACTTAAATCAATGCATGGAATCACACATTTATATGTGCTGATCATGAGTACAACATAAAAAAAATGATTTCAAGACCATAAGGTAGATTCAAGAAACATTACTTGAAACAAGGATACCGCTATCTTCATTATCATATACTATCACAGCCTTGAATCCAGCATTCTAAGCATTTCTAACTTTATCATCAAATTGGCAACCACCTCTTATAATCAATGCAAATGGTGATGCAGTACCTTCAACCGCTTTCTTTCTCAACGGATTGCATGCATATAGAGGTTCCACAATGTAAATTACACCATTTACACCTGAACCTTTCACTGCTGGAGCTACAAATAGTTGAAACGTTAATAAGTTCTTCATAACACAGATTGGTTCATGCACCAATATAGCATTGCACATTATCAAATAGTTCAAACAGCCCTACATGATGGAATAAAAGCAACTACAATAATTAGAAGACTCATTTAACTACCAGGATGCAGGGGAAGCGATCAATTATCAATCCATTCATCAGTAATCACTCAAAATTAGCAATTTAGCATTAAAAAAGAAAGCTACAGTACACAAGTAAATAAAATATTCACATCTTGATAATTGCTTGGTGCTAAAATGCAAGGATATTGGGAAATTTGTAGCACTCACTAAAGGTTGCCTCGACATTATCCAACAACAAGGCCGCGTTACTCGCCATCAGCACGACATTGCAAGCTCCCAGCTGAGCCATGAGGCAAACCACTGCACATAAGCAAAGGAAAAAAATAATCTCCCTCCTCTTGCACAGTTCATCTTATCAGAGCTCCCCTCCTTTGTTACAACTATAGAACAAAAGAGCGAACATAGATGCACCAAGTTAGAACTCTAAATCTGTGACTCTAGTAGCCACCAGTGTTGACCACTTGCTCCACACCCTGTAGCTCCAAAGCACCAATCAGCTAAAAGTCCTGAAATTGCATTCCTAACTGAAGTCGACATGCTAAAATCATGAACAGTGTAATTGTGCAGTAATGCAAACTTTGTAGCATCCAAATGTAGTACATGAAACCTAGAAGAACAAATCAGAGGTTAAAAGGTTCCTTTCTTTTGAACCTTCTTTCCTAAAGTAGGAGCAAGATATTTTTACCACTAACAATGATCCCATCCCATCAACCCTCTAGAATTTAGACAAAGAAATTTCTGTCAAAAAAGAATTTAGACAAAAAAAAAGAGCAGCTCGAGGAGGGGGGAGAGCCACCGCCGGGCGCTAAGGAAGATGGGTGACCTGCCGCTCAGGCCGCCAGGCGCCGAGGGAGAGCCACCACTGAGGCAGAGGGGAGAGGCGTTGTCGGGGAAAGGAGAGAGCTGAGAGCCGCCGCTGCACCGGATGTGGGAGCACGAGTGACGGCTGGGAGCGCAAGGCGGCAGTTGCCTTCCCGCATGAGCGCAAGGCCAGCAGACGCGCAGTGTGCATAGGCGAGGGCGGCGACGAGGACACAGTGGCGCGGAGGCGGGGGCGGCGGGGGGCGCAGAGGCGAGGGCGGTGGGGGTGCGGAATCGAGGGTAGCCGGTTGGGGCTGTGGACTGCGTTATGCCTTTGGGATTTAGCCATTTAGAGTTTCTATTTTTGTGGCTTCTTGTCTTCAGTCGTGGCCCTGACAAGGGAGCGTGCGCAGGGGCCTGCTGCCGGCTTGCCGCCAGCCGGACTGCTTTACGAAGGCGTTGGGTTGGGCCAGTATCAAACAAAAATATTGGGCTAGTTGTTGTAAGAGATACTACTAATAGCATTTCTAAGTCTCTGGCTATAGCCCACTTAGCTCGAGGCCCAGTTCTGCCCCTGCGGCATTGTACATGGTACTGCCCGTCTGTCCGGGCGGCAAGTTCCAAACTTCGCGCACCGGGAGATTGGATTTTGGGCCTGCTCTTTAACGGTTTCTAAAAACGGATTTTGGCTTTTGTTACAGTACCTAACTTTTAAACATAGTATTTTCTCTAGACGTGGTCTACAAGTTAATTATAGTATATGTTAAAAGTCTAATATCTGTATCAACTAAAATCATAAGTGAGTATCTCTCTCTACAATCTCTATTATAAACAGCTAAAATTTCGTCTTTTTCTGGTTTTTTGGCTTTTTTGAGCTTTTTTTTATCGGTTCTCTTTTTTTCCCGTATTTGTTTGTACTGTCCGTGAAGGGCTAACATATTTTTTCTATTTTTAATTTTTTTTAAAAGTTAATTATGTCAAATAAGCCACCGTTAGTTACAGTATTTTTCAGTTAGTTACAGTGTTTTTCAGTTATAAGGGCATGTTTGGTTCATGACCAGAAGTTGCCTAGCCACAAGTTAGGCGTGCCACAGTTTTTAGGTAGCTGTTTGGTTCACTGACGCAACTGTGGCATGCCACACTTTCTTAGCACCCGGCCCCACACGTCATAGACTCAGTTTCTTGCCAAACTTTGCCACAAGTGTGGCTTCGATTTTGTTAGTCACACTTTCTGTGGCAGCCACACATTGCCTAAGCTTAGGCATGACAAACTTAGGCACCAACCAAACAGGCCCTAAATCATTTAAAATAAGCCCTTTTGAGCAGGGATGTGTTCGGCCGTGCGAAGGCGTGCACTCAACTAGCTTGTACGGTTGTGCCTGGCGTCCTTATCCATTTTCTGGGTCTCCTGCTTCCAAGGATCGATGTGCTCTAGCCTTTTCCCCCTCTAGTTAAGATCACGTCCTATTTTAGCACTTCTCTCAGTTCAGAAAAATAAATTATTTTAGACATTGATACTATTTCTAAAATATAATTTTAATTATTAAGTACTATTTTAATATATTTATAAAATCTAATAAAAATATAATATTATAAAAGTAGTTTTTAGGACGAATCTACACATATAATGTTTATATGTCTAATATGAATATTTAAAAAGATATTGATAGTAAAAGTTTTAAAAGTTTAATTATATGTATTCCAAATCGACTATCTTTGTGGACCGGCGGGAGTAGTTCAGTACAAGGAATTTACTTTCTGGCACCGTTTCCATCAGGGAAGATGTTTCTAAGCACGCAAGCATGCCAATGATATTGCTACTGTGTTAGGATAAATGGATGATTTGAGTCAATTAATATGCAATGTAATAATAGTGCATCTCATAAAAGCTAGCTGAACACACATCATGGGTATGGATTAGGACAATACGACTTTAAGTCTAATTTATATTAAGAGACAGCGTGTAGAACGACACGCAAGTAAGGTTTGAGTAAATTGAACACTCAATTCAAGTGGTAGGAGAAAAAGATGCCATGACATGTCATGGTGATACTGAGGTCTCACTAGTCGCGCCACATAGATCTCTAACTCCCATTAATGACATCTTGTGTCTGCCAGATCATTTTGTAGTATAATGAACTCATTTTGTGCCCACTTGAAAAACGTCTTTCCTAAGGCGATGCTTTGTTTTGCCGCAGCTGATGTTCGTGGAGCAAAGAAAGGAGAGGGCAGAGTTGCTGCACGAATTACTGAAGAACGGAGCTGGCATCGATCCCGTCCCGGTTCTTAGTCAGGTTTGTGCTTGCATGTACCTAAATCAGAACCATTGCAAAAAAAAAAAAAAAAACTTCCAAATCCGTAACCAGCAACTGATTAGTTGGATACATAGAAAAACACCTGTTCATATCTCATATATATAACTGGGGCATCATGCTGCTCAGGTTCTATGATTGAGAATTTTCATTCATGATTGATTTAGCATGCTAAATCAATGAATTCCTTTTCAAATCAACGACTTTTCGAATTAATGAATGTTAACGACTTTGCTTGATATACTATACATCATTGCATTTGCACGTATCTAAAAGCAATCCAAAGATAGGGAGACTTGGTGTCCAGACACCATGGTGCCCCATTTCAGCATCCTCTCTCTCTCTATATAGTATTTTTCTATGTGTGTGTATCATTCCTAGCTCATACGTGTCTAATCGGGAGCTAAATTCTTTTGGGCACACAAAACTCTTATTTCATTATAATTTCTCTATAATACCCTTTGGATCTTTTTTTCTGTACAAGTAATAATAACAAACTCTAATTTCTGCTCCACAGGAAACATTAATTCTCTGGGGAGACAAGGACCAGGTGTTCCCCGTTGATCTTGGCCACAGGCTGCATAGGTAAAAATGAAGGACACACAGCCCCATACATGCTGCTTTCCTGAATCGGCTGCACCCCATTGCTGCTCATTTGAAGGAGTTCTGTAGCACTCAGATCGTTTTCCATGCCTGAATGCAGGCATCTAGGAGACAAATCCAGGCTAGAGATCATCAAGGACGCAGGGCACGCGTTGCAGCTGGAGGGAGCCGAAAAGGTGAACCGGTTCATCAAGTCCTTCCTCCTGGATGCACCAAATGGAACGGGAGTTGGCGCAGCCCAAGAGTGAAGCCTGTTCTAAACCCCAGACGCCGGATTTGCTGTACCCAGACGCCGGAAAACAGGTAATCTGGGGGGAAATGGAAATGTAACTGTGTGTAAAAACTGGAGCGACTATGATCTGCATGCATGAAATGCACGTGCCCGCGATTATTCAAAGCAGTGTAGAAGGAATTGTAGCTCTGAACTTTGTACTATAGTGTCCGAAATAAAAAAAAATGTTCTAGCTAGCTGGAACAACAATATACAAAGCTCTGTCTAAAAGCACACTTGCGAACCTGCAACGCTAGCTGTGAACCCTCCGTTTCCTCCTACCAAACGTCTCTCTTAAGCTAAGCCCTACCAGCACATCACTTCCCACTCTCTTCCCATGCACACTTGCATACGATGAACCTGACACTGTTAGCAGTTCTTTTGAGTTGCGACTTATGATCTAAAAACCCAAAAAAATAGGGCCTATACTGGTGCTAGCTCAGTGGCAACAACCATGGGGCTAACCCGAGCCTCATATGGCTCACTTAAGAGAGCAAAACGAGTTTTGCTTCTCCCTATGGCTCACTCTCTCTTTTTTATAGGGCAATATGTGGGCCAGGATGGGCCGAGCCAGCCTAGGTGTTACATAACCAGAGTTTTATTCTAGTGTAACAAGGTTTTATGTGATCAACATCAAATGTGGTTATAACAAATAGGTATTAACTAAGCATTTAAAACTGGAATTGAAATACAATGAATAAACATAAGCATGTAGAATAATTACTGAAAGTATCATTAAATCATTACCATGTCTAGATTACAACAGGATTCCCGCACCGGGGGAAGAAAGAGATGACTTCATACTAGGATCGGAGTTACACATGATTATTGACGAAGGAGAGTCAACAGAGAAGTCGTCGGAGTTACACATGATTATTGACGAAGGAGAGTCAACAGAGAAGTCGTCGGAGTTACACATGATCATTGACGAAGAAGAGTCAACAGAGAAGTACTATGAAAACCTAAGTAGCATGGCTTCACGTAGGAGACAGACCATAACTTTATCCATTGAATTAATGTTCTGAGGGCTGGCCTTTGCCTCTTCTTATATAGGGACCCAAGGGGAAGAGTCCCAGTCAAAAACAGCAAAAGAGTCGGCCAGTGCAAAGAAAAACAACATCGGCGTAGGGAAAGAGAGGGACAACGCATGACTCTATACCGCGTTAAAGTTCCAGAACCTTCCAAGTCTGCACCAGGCAGAACTAGGGTCATTGGGCTTCAAATGGGAGCTTTAGGTCTCCGAGCACCGGCCCGTGCAAGGGTATTCTGATACATGTTTACATAAGGCACCTGGGTGCCTAGGCACCTACATCAAGAACCGTCCGATACACGTGTATGATTGATAATTTTTTTGAGTTTGGGTATGGAAATGTTTTATATCCTTGATATATTTATGGTAAGTAAGTTTTGAACTCAGTTCAAACTAGTTTGAACTACTTTTGAGTTCAATGCGACTACAGTGAGTATATACCATAAAAATAGTTCAAACTAATTAAACTGAAGTTGAATTTAATTTTTTTTCGGAGTTTGACATCTCAAATATACTTTTTTATGGGTATATGAAGATACACACATCAAACGTTGCGAATCTCAAAGCAAATCAACGGGTATTGATATGGGTGCCTAGGCACCCAAGGTGCATGAAACACTCGTCCTATATATATATATATATACACATACATACACGTAAGGCACCATGGTGCCTAGGCACCCACATCCGATACACGTGTATGATTGATAATTTTTTTGAGTTTGGGTATGAAAATGTTTTATACCCTTAATATATTTATGGTAAGTAAGTTTTGAACTCAGTTCAAACTAGTTTGAATTACTTTTGAATTCAATGCGACTACAGTGAGTATATACCATAAAAATAGTTCAAACTAATTAAACTGAAGTTGAATTTAATTTTTTTCGGAGTTTGACATCTCAAATATACTTTTTTATGGGTATATGAAGATACCCACAGCAAACGTTGCGAATCTCAAAGCAAATCAACGGGTATTGATATGGGTGCCTAGGCACCATGGTGCATGAAACACTCGTCCTATATATATATATATATATATATATATATATATATATATATATATATATATATAAAACAGGGGCACCATGTTGCCCAGGCTCCATAATTAAGACTTTGCATCCATGATTGAGATTTTTCATTTATAATTAAGACTTTCCATCCTGATATTATATATCATTGCACTTGCACGCATCTAAAAGCAATCTAAAGGCAGGGAGACTTGGTGCCCGAGCACCTTGGTGTCCCAATATGTGTGTGTGTAAGCTTCAGCATTCTTGTAGCTGATGTTGTACAGTTTATATAGCTAACTAGAAATCTAGAATAGCAACCGTAGCAGAAAAGGTGAGACTTTTCCACTGCCAACATTGTTGTAACTATATTGCTGCAAATCTGTAATGATACCACACTTCGGCCCGTTTGGCACAGCTCCACCACCGGCTCCTGAAGCTGTTTGGAGCCGTTTTGTGCCAAACGGGGTATAACAAAATAGCTCCACCCAAGGAGTCCCTTAAAATCTGCTGAGACAAAAGTAGCTCCTTGGGTGGAGCTGAAAAAAGTAGCTTCACCCAGCTCCACTTGTGAAGTAAAAAAAACAGCTCCACTTGTGAAGTGGAGCCGTGCCAAACGGGGCCTTCATCGAAGAGGGAAATAAATTTCTTATACATTGACGTTCGTTTATGGTTGTAGCTCAAATCTTATTAGCAAACCATCACCATACGAAGGTTGAACAATGGAAGAGCAATACTGCACCAGACAGAAGCGCATATCACAAAGTGGCTAATCCGTGGCCACACTATAATGGCCATCACCGAACAATTAAAAGAAACCGAGGAAGCAAACACACACAGGAGATTAATTATCGCCGATTCCTCTCTAGTTTCTTCTTCTTCAGCATTCTTCGAACCCATCGTTGTTTGCCCAGTGCACCTTCTTGCCGCTGCTGCTGCTCCTCATCACCTTCTCGTCCACCGCCCTCACGCCGGCCTCCGCCGCGGCCGCCGACTCCGCCTGCACCCGCGCCATCTTCCTCCCGCGCTTCCTCGCCACGGCGGCCTTCTCCGTCTCGGCGGCCTCGTACTCCCTCGCCCACCGCCGGTCCACCGCGCACGCGGCCACCAGCGCCACGGCCTGCACCAGGAACATGGCCAGCAGAAGCACCTCCTCCAGGAACACCAGCGCGAGCTGCTCCCTGCGGTCCCTCGCCGACCCGAGGAGCCGGATGCTGCGGCCGCGGTTGAGGAGGAAGGCGAGCGAGGCAAGCGCGTGGCCGCAGAGCGCGGTGAGCGCGAGGGACGCGTGGGCCGGGAGGCAGAGGTGGGTGAGCCGGGCGTAGAAGGAGACGAGCGCGGAGAGCAGGGTGGTGGCGTGCACGGAGACGAGCGCCCAGCCGAAGGGCGTCGGGCGGGGCCGGAGGAGGAAGACCGGGCCAAGCGCGGCGGCGGCGAGGACGAGCAGGGAGAGGTTGAGCAGCCAAAGGAGCAAGTTGGGCAGGGAGGAGCAGCTCCTCAGGCTGGAGTTGGAGCTGCCAGCGGCGGACGCCATTGCCCTGGGCTGTTGCTGGCTACGTTGCGCTTCGCGAGGCGTTCTACCGGAGTTGCGCAGACGTATCGGGAATGAGGCTTAAATGGTGAGCGGGAGAGGTTACCGTTGAGTGGAGTGGGCTGCTGATTCTGAACCGAGGGGAGGAGCAACGGCTAAGTTGGCGCCGGGAGTGGAGCCTATGATTACTGTCGCTCTCTAGTTCCCCGTGCCGGAGGAGCCATCTGCCGTCGCCTGGACTCTTGCGGTTTCGCTTCTCTCTCCACCGCCCGGCCGTTCAAAATTTTGAAGAAGCCCACGCAGCTAAAAGGACCAAACCTCACGCTGCCGAATGCAATTTATCGCTTTTATCGGACCTATTGCTTTTAGCTGTTTTCCCTCGAATAAATACATAGAATAATTTTTTACCGTCATTTTAAAGCGATTATAGAAATAATCTTTTAGAAATAGCTTATCGATTTATGGTTCATTTATATAAACACCTATATTAGAATCAAAAATCGATTATAGAAATAATCTTTTAGAAATAGCTTATCAATTTATGGTTTATTTATATAAACACCTATATTAGAATCAAAAATCATAAGACGGAGGCAGTCTAAAACGGGGACCATCATCGTGGATCAGCCAGACGAAGACTGCAGGAGCATCGGCAGGTCGTTTGCTCTGGAGCCTTTACCAAAAGCAGGTTCTGCGCAACCGTGTCAACAGAGAACATTGCATCCGTCCAGGAAGACACACGTCACAGTACTAAGAACTCGAGATTGTAGATCAGCACCAAAATAATAGTAACAATAACTTTGGGCTTCTTGGCTTGGCTGACGGCAAAACCATCTTTACAGAATCTTTACAGAATGGACAGACATCCATGCAGCGCCAACAAAAAACACGGTAATTTTCGGCCTATGTTCATGAATCATGAGCTCAGCTGGCTACAGGATCACATGCGACTACGGAAAATTCCAGTGAGTTCTACCGAGACAAGTCAGTTGGTGAGACACATCATATATTTATATTCACATATTCAGCGTAGTAGCCTAGACTAGGGAGGGGAAAATGAGGTGCACGCAGGAGGATGAACAGTTGGGTCCCTCAGGTTCGCAGGGTAAGCTGGGAAGAAGACTTGCCAGTGCCGGGGACCTATCAGCAAGGAACCTGCGACAAGATCAAACAAGTTTAATTCATTCCACAATTTCTGTGCTACTTTGATTCTGGTAAATCCATTTAAAATGAATAAATATATATGTCGCATCTACATCCTTCTAACAATAACTGTTTTGAAATCGAAGGTCTGCTAGCAATTTCTGCCAGTTGAAGGAAACAAAATTCAGTTCCACTTTTCAGTTTTCAGGATGGAAACAAATTCATTTCCTTAATGATGAAAAAAAATAAGAAAAGACATAACTAAAGATTTTCCTTCGGTGTTTCAATTCAAATAATACGCCGTAATTTATAACCAGGAAAACAAAGTGAGTTCATGAGTCAAAAAGTTTTCCAAGTACCTCAAGAGTCGTAAATCCTTAGCATGAATCGGATGTCTTGCCGACACATAGGGCAAAATGGTTCAGGACTCTCTGCAACCTTTTTTGCGCAGGGGCAACAGCAGACAAGATGCCCACAAGGAATAAAAGCTGCGTTCTTTCTCCTCCTTAAGCATATAGCACATAATTGCCCATCTCCTATTTCACCATCACTAGATCCATGTTCATCATCCTCAGCCTGAAGAAATCGTACTTGAGCTTCCCTTGCTGCCCTCCGGTCTTTGACTCTCTCCCGGCGCCTGCATCATTACAAATATCAAATTGTCTGCAACAACTACTAAAAAATGGAATAGAACAAAAGGATCCATAATGAGCTAACATGAAGTATCTAGCTGTAAACTGTCCCAAGATCTATTCAAAGATCAATAAACCAAATCCTAGCAATGGTGAAAATGACACAGTTTGATTGTTCAAGACAAGAAAATTTTAGACAAGTTCCAGACAGATACCTGTAAATGGCATAGCCAAGTAAGCAAACTGTCATGGTTCCAAGAACAACACTAGCCCAGAAGAATGTTTTAGCTCGTGAAGCCAGCTCAGCTTCCATCTCATCCTTGGTCAGCTCAGACCTGAGCAAAGGCAAAGAGACATAGAAAGCTATGGAACTGCACCAAAAGAAAACCTTAATATGCATGTCCTCATTCCTTATTTACGAGGAATTTCTTAGCCATATAAACTATGGATGTTCTAGAATCCTGGTGCATGGCATCAGTAAAAAAAGAAAAAAATGGAAATATATGGTCAAATAATACTCTTACAAGAAAAAGGGGATCTCTGGGCTCGAGCTGATCTCAACACTTCCTTTATTCACTCGACACAACCCTACTGCTGTAATCTCCTTTCCAATAGGAAGTATCTTTTCCTCATCCAATAACGCAATCTACAAATAAATCAAATAGCTCAAGAAAGATATCCCTGTGTTGATTATCACATAGAAAAATACCTGTTTCAACGTAGAAACAAAAAACTTACCGGGTAGCCATTGCCAATAATACTCTGAAAAAATGTGTAAGGAGTTGGCTGAACTGGGACAAGTTTATAATACACAGTTGTAAGAGGTAACAGTTGAGTTGCCCCATCTAACTTCACATGTACCATTCCAGTTGAGTTCCTCAACCCAGAATCCACAAGAACAAATGGAACCTTGCAAAAGGAAAAGCATGGTAAAAATTTGGGGTACAAATGATTCTGACAATGATAGTGTAAGAAGTATAGATAGCATACCCATCTATATGATGTTGTAATTTGCTCTTTCAATGATTTAAAAAAGAGAGCATGCAGATCAAAGGTCCATCCAAATATGCCTCTCCATTCGTTGAACAAGCACTACAAAAGTATGAGATCGCAAAACAGCAGTTAGATATCTTTACAGGGAGAAAATAACAAGTACACAACTGAATGTTAAATGTACAAAGGCAAAGTTTGGGGGTGTAAATTGTAATAGTGCTATTCTATTTTTCATTCATAGGCATCTACCATGCTAACAAAAAAGGGGAAACTTGCAAATTTATTCCACGTACATCTTTGAATCCATGAGGATCCTAAAACTATCAATATTCAATAAACCCCTTACTTGGGGTGAATAACAACCACAGTTTAAGCCATTGGAATATTCTATAGTTTACATATAAATCAATTAAGTGGTGGAAGCCAATACATCGTTCCAAGACACCGTTTCTACAGAGACCCAGCAGAAATTCATAACAGAATCTTAGTTATTGGATTCCACTGCAACAACAAATAACAACATTACATGCTACTCTATATAAAGGAATTGTGTTCTTCAGTCTAAATATGAAGGCATTTAGGCAAAGTTCAAAATCCTAACAAGTTAATAACCCAGGATCAATCACAATTGGCTTGCCGTTGCTTTTTCTATTTTTCCCAAGTTCATTTCAGACCCTAGAACAATTTCCTATTGACTACAATATCATAATGGACTTCCTAGTTACTTGATACCATCAAAAGTCAAAAGTGGCTGCATTGCACTATTATTGTGTGCCACTTTTCCTGAGATTTTACAACAACACTCTCCTGATGGCCTAAATCCATGAAAGCATAACAGGGTTACAGAAGGCTGGTTTTGCAGCTTGTAGACCTCTTGCATCTGGAAAATCCAACAATCATCATTAACCATCTAATTCCCAATGCGATAGAAGCCCAAAGCTATTTTACATATATTACATCCATATTCTCAAAGCTTTCAGAACAATCTTCAAATCTCAGATATTTGAGTGAAAGAATAACCTGACTGGAGACCCTCAAAATTAGCATCTACTTCTCCAAACTATCTAATTCTGCAGAAGGAAATCACAAGTCGATACTATTTACCTTCCTACTCCTAGAAACTACAGCTAAAAGTAATCATAGCCAACAGGATAGAGTTAAGCACGGAAATTCTCTAAGATTTCTACAACAATTAGGGACCGCTATCTAATTAGCACAGCAGAACATAAAACTAAAAAAGTTCCACAACCGCTCCAATGTCCAAACCTGCCTACAACTACTGTTTAATCGGAACCTTAACATTCGCATATTATCTTACCGCCATGAGAACCGTCATTAAGCACCCAACCCTTGAGGCTTCAAGATTTAAAAACTATATCCGTGCCTAAGCAACCTTATGGCCCTAGCATAAAACCGTAGCTCTGAGCGAGGGACATAAGAGATGAATCTTCAGCGCGCGACGGTGCGACTCACCGTCTGGGTGTGCTTGGCGACGACGCAGTGCTCGCCGGAGCCTGCGGGAAGGAGGACCTTGCCTCGGGGGGCTGCGCTGACGAGGCCCCGCACAGCCGCGAGGCGCGATTCGCCGTCTTCGCCTGCGAGGACGGAGCGGAGGTCAGGGATGGAGACCGCCGGAGCGGCGGCGATGCGCCGGAGCGCCCCGGAGGCGGCGAGGTACTTGACCCACGAAGCGACGGCGAGCGCGGCCGTGCCGAGGCCGAGCACCGCCCCGTCCAGCGCCGCGGCGGCGCGCGCCAGCGCCTCAGCCGTCTCGCGGTCCCGTGCCGACATGGTTGGGTCGTCGCCGGCGATGCGGGGGCGGTTCGGGTTCGAACCGGAGATAACTATGCGTGCTCGTCCGTGATAAGTTGGTCCGCACGCCTGAAGCCTATCCGACCGGTGAATGTATACAAACGAGATTGGTCGATACGGATACGATACAAATAGCAGTTCACCATGAGCTAATCTTAGCCGTCTGATCAGCGTAGGCAAAGTGCTCAAGCCCCTCACCGGTCCGATCTACTAATTTAGCCTATCGCCTGAAGATCGCCAACGTTACCAGGGATTCATCGTACTTCTGTATAAGGTGATCTGACACCTGAGATGTATGTAGAGAAGATAGAACACCCGTACCATAGTCCCCATGTGATGGTGAAATCTTACCCACAACTACTGTGCTTCCTTCACATGATGATGCAACAAAATAGAGTTGTAGACTCAAAAGTGAAGCCCTAGGGGCTAGGGCAAGCGGCCAACCTCACATCTCAGTGTTGTATTATAGCCAAAAGAGAAGGATCAGATCTTAATTTAGAGGTTGACATCATGGAACATGATTATCAATAGTTCAGGTTCATTGATGTTCTTCCCATAAAAAAAAGACTGTGATGTTGACTAACAAGTTGAATAGTTGATGATTGTATGATCAACAACATTCAGTACCATGATGTATGTTTCCTTGCAAAATCACAGAATGAACCAGGAAACATTAGCAGGCTTCACAAACTATACAGTAAAAGAAACTTTAAAGCCTTCAGATGCCACAACATTCTAGGGCATCAGAACTGTGACACATCTAGTCAATTCCAAAGATCCAAACTTTTCACGCAAACTTTTCACGCTTTCATCATGTACAAGATGGTCAAACATTGACACCGTCCTGCTTTTCTAAATCACCAGGACCGATGGCATTTCATCTGCACAAAGGATATCGGAGGAAGTCCCTTGTTAACTAGCGTAGGCCTAGGAACTGAAGGAGAGTAAGAGCAAATCTGATGACTGGTGAGCGCAATCCATGTCAACCATCTACAAAATAGACAACACGTGTAATTCAATTTAGACCTCTAAAACTAAATATAATTTTTCAGAATTAAAATGAAACAAGATGGTATATATACCTTGAACCCTATCTGATCATAGAGCCTCTGAGCCGGTAAGTTATCCTTATGTACATGAATATAAATATTTGCAGCACCTACAATAGGGGTGAAGATATCAGCGGACGATACACAATTATCTGGGATTTTGCTATTCCAGAATAACTTATTGCTTTACCATTGAATCTTGCAGCATCAATGGCCAATAACAACATGTTACTGGCAATCCCTTGACGACGTGCATGCTTAGCAACACATACATTTGTCAAATATCCAAATTTCGGCTGATCTGGCTGATAGATTCTACAGTGAAATTGTGACTTTCCAGGCTCCTATGAGTAACTTTGAAAGGTGACTTCCAAAGACACCAACAGAAGTAATATAAAGACACAGGTGCTATTTTTCCATACCGCAGGAAATTTCTCCCCGTGCAGAGGATGCCTGACACAAACATCTAGGGTACCAACGACACTATTCAGCACAGTTCGCTTGAGGTCGTCATTCTTTACCTGAAATATAGCACCATGAGACAAGTGTGATTTTAACTGTGAAATATGAGGAAACTATCGGTAGAGCAGCTTTAAGAGAGTTCAACGATGTAAATCAAAATAGTTAAAACACAAGATCCCAACAAGAACAGAAACACTGAGGTTTTAACTTGTCCATTGTTTGATAGCCATTTTGGCACGTATTAATTCCCTCAAAGCATATTGTACGAACTAACATGCTAGATCCAAGATCTAGTAATAAAATTTGATGAACAAATTACAGAGAGCTTTTATCTCATACCGCAACAAAACAGATATACTTCTCTCCAACCTGCTCGTTACATCGCTTCTTTAATGCATGAAATCCCTGCAATGAGATGGCTGACAATGATACACGTGAACCAGAACAGAAACTACTGAATTATCAGGAGGTGCAAAATTAATGGAAACATTTTGACACGACGTCTATTTAAAAGAACGCTATTTGAGCAGGGTCCGTGAGAATTTCTTAATATTTCAGTTTTCACTATTTTCAAAAACTTTACCATGCCAATCACCTCAAGCACACAAAAAATGATGACTAATTACACAGGTACCTGTGATGCAAACTTTCTTTTGAAGCTTTCAACATAGCTGCAGTAAAAAAATAACAATAAGTGAAAAAAGTACTAAAAGCAAATATGGCTACATAAAAATCTCCATGTAAATTACAACACTAACCGATCGCCTGACTGATCTTCATAGCGTTCTTCTGCTCTCAACCATGCAGCAATCTATCAAGTGTTGGTAAGAAGGGATGTAAGGCATAGTGGTAAAGTAAATATTACTATTTCATAGCACTAACTGAAAAGTGAAGGTAAATGATTTGGAACATGAATGTTAGCTAGGAATCTCGTGTTCTAAGCCAATATTAGTATGCAAAACAAAAGGCAGGTAGATGACACTAGTATTAGCAGATGATAATTGCCCTCGGCTTGTCGTAAACCTTAGTTCATAACGGGATAAACATCCGTCGGAGAGAGGTCGGATAATGACGACTTGAGATAGAACGGCGCTAGACGAAAGAGGGCACCAATTGGGAAAGAGCAATAGATCTAGAGTAGCCAGTCTAAGGGAGAGACCAGAGCTAGGAATCAGAGACTTGGAAATACTTCTTCATTATTCATTGCTTGATGATAATAGATACATGTTGTCTCTTTTATAGAGATAACTCGACTTGACCTCCAAAAAATAATCTCTATCTATAAGGAAATCCATCTTCAATAAATGGAATATATCTATAAGGTAGTAGACTAATCTAATAAGAAAGTAAACATATCTAATAAGGAAACTAACTATTTTTATCTCCATTCTAACTAATCGGACTCCGCCACGCCGTCTGCCACAATACGTGCACACCATTCACGTGCATGAACAGTAATTTGGCACGTGACACAGCTCACCACAAAACACATGTCAACCAAAAGCGGAAAACTTTAAAGCATTGCCGAGAATCAGTGATCTTATATTTTATACAGCTAACAAGAATAATACCCAGTATTCCTCATCAATTATAGCCTCCCGAGCAACAAAGCAACCAAAAAATCTTTTGTATTTGCAATCACTCTCCTCAATTTTGGGTTGGAGACGATTGAAACGGAGGTCAGATGGTTCAGCTGGATGCAAAGGTGTGGGGACCACCGTTATCTGATTGGATAAGCCTGACGAAAGCCCAGGACGAGATGCTTTTCTGGCAACATTAAGGCTATCAGTGATTGTTTCCTCTTTTCCACCGTTTGTAGAAACCACTGGTTCATCTTTCCTAAAAAAAGAAACTGATTTTGCATGAAAATAACGAACAACATGCATAAAATCTAAGTACATAATTATTTTTTATATATCTCTGATTTCTCTATGCTTCCGTAGCAAGAAAATATCATGCTCCACCAGAAACTACATTTAGATGAATCCAATAAATTTGATCACAGTCCTATGATGAGCATTCCCTTAACCATGCCAAGACATACACATCACCAAAACCCAAGTAAGGACCAATCAACCATCAGTACATGCTAAACTAACAAGATGCTATCCAAGTCCCATATAGTTCGCAGCATTTTTTTCCAGAACAGGGTGGCATCCTTATCTTTTCCTTTTGGATTAAACTACATAGTATTAAAAGTGGTGCAGTAATACAACGAGTAATTGAACTAACTGGTTACTCTTTCTAGTCGTAAATATAATTTGCAGAACCCAATCTATGTAATCACGCTCTTTCAAAAAGAAAAATCTAAGTAATCACTACTCAAGAACGCCCCTAAATTTCCTTAATTTCTTTCCTCCTTAATCAAACAGGTTTGTCCCTTCCTTTACTACAATCAGCGACTAAAATCATGAAATTCCTCTAACAACTGACCCGGGGACCGAACCAAACGCAAGCACGACAAGCACCGAAGAAGGATACTCACATAGGCGTGGCGGCGAGACGCCGGTGGAGGACGCCCCGGGCACTGAAACCGCGCCGGGCGCCGGCGAGCGGCGGCGGCGGAGCGACGGCGCCGGCCGCCATGCCCGCGGTAGGCCCCCGCGGGGAAAGAGCCGGAGACCCTAGGCTCTAGCCCGCGAGAGGAAGAAGTGGAGGTAGTGGTCGGCGGCGAGACGGAGGGGCGGTAGCGGCAGGGAAAATGCTGGGGCGGAGGCGGGGTTCGCGTTGGCGTGCGGCGTGGTCTACCTGCCTCGCGCCAGCCTCTTTCCTCAATCCGTTTCGCTTGTTCTGTGGGCCTGACCGGTCTGGTTCGATGGTCGGGTTTTTCCGGTGGCGGGTAGCCACTTACAGGTTGTTCGTCCTCGTCCGCACGCGGCCACGTCTAGTCACCGTGGTCGGTGGTCCGCCTGGTTCCGTGGTTGGACATCAGAGGCGGACCGGCACAAAAATTGAGTGAAGACATAAATAATTTTAAGATTGGATTTCTGATTTTTTTTTACTAATTACAGATCCAATAGAAGCACTTTTATTCGACCAATAGAAGTACAATGATAAAATTTTAACTGAAATAAAGTCTCGTTTGGCACAGCTCTAGCTCCGAGATCTATATTGGATCTGTAGTTTGTTGACTAAATTAAAGTGATTTAAATATTTTTATTTAATATATAATATAAATGAAATGAGTCATATAAATGCACTTAACATGCCTGCAACTCTAGATCCAAGATTTCCTAGAGCTACAGATGACCAGCTCTAGGAAATCTACAGATTTTCTAGAGCTAGAGCTCTACCAAACGGGGCTTAAGTATGAACTAAAATTTGAGTAGGAGTCTATGCTCCTGCTAGATCTTTACTAGGGCTGCCTCTGGACCATATGACTATCCGATTGACTATATTAAGAGTGTTTTATAACTTAGAAGACAATTTATTATTGTGTTATTCGTTGATTCTACATTGGTTTATGAAACATCTCCTTTTTTTAGCTCCAACCTGAATTTATTGAGTTTATTATATATAGAAAGTAACGATGATGAGGATGGTATATAAGATGAAGCTCGGCAAAATTAGAGGGGATGATGGTCTAAAGGACTCATTAGAGCCATTAATTTTATAAGCCCAACAAGTTGTCGAGCAAAAACTCGGTACAATTTCTAAAAATTGCTAAGTTTAAGAGAGCTATGGTTGCTGGCCATCATTCCAACATTTGTTAGTTTAGGATCAACCCTTTTATATTGTTATTAATTTATAGTGCAAAGATGTATATGCTTATTCATAACATACATTTTACAAAGTAGGGGAGGTGTGTGTATTTTTTTTATCCATTATTTAACTTCTTTCCTAAAAACTATAAGTTTTTTTTTTCCAAACGACATTGTGCTAGATATATGAGGTAGCTTTCACTGGAAAAATCATCTAACCCCAACACCCCTTCAAGTGACTAGTAGCCTGGTAATCTTAATATGCACTCCAAACTCCAAAGCCATCTAAACGAAATGCTAGCTTGGTGGATCTTGCCGGGTACCTTTATTTCACTTTTCCGATCCGCTTGGCCTACCGTTTTAGACAAAACCGCCACAATCGGACTAGGTACCGACCTTCAAGCTCACACTTGTTTACTTGCCAAGCAGTAAATAATAAACAGATAAAAAGATTCTCCTGATTCCAAAATCACAGATAAATCCGGAGAACTCACGTCCAATACTCAGGCCTTCGCTTATGCCAAGAACACGTGTAAGCAGGCTCATCGGGCCGTACCAATTCCACAATTCTGTGTACTAATTTTGCAGAACCAATGACATCATTTTGCTACACGGATGCAGCTTCAAGAACAAGCTCAATATGATCGCAGGAAGAGATCAACTTCACTCTTCCTCCCAGCAAGATGATCAGAACTGTCCAAATTGAGCCTACGTCTGTGCCTACAGTACTATTCTCCTACTCTTTTGAGCTACAAGTCTCGGCATCTGATTCTCCGCTCACTAGCTATGAAGAATCTCCTTTACATCACAATCCAATGCTCACCACCAATCCGTGGATAATAATGGACAATCTGAATATGTTCCTTTACATGATAGGAATCGATAAACAGTCAAAAGGCTTGCTGATAAATATATCGATAGGTTCTCTCCTTGTTTCTGAAGATTGGTTCAGCTAGCCAGACGGCATAAACAAGTCCTGAAGACCAAGGTAACACATAACCTTCAGACATTCAGAGAGTATAGTTTGCAGTGTGTGTGCAGCACCATGGGGAGGTCATCGTCCACGGAGAAGCTCGTGTGCGTTGTCCTGGCGGTCCTCGCCGTCCTCTCTCCGCTGTACATCGACCGGAAGCCCGCGCCGGAGTGCGACGAGGAGGAGGACGGAGGCGGGTCGGCTCTGTGGCTTCCGGCGCTGCTCATCGTGCTGATCCTGGCCATCAACGTGACGTGCTTCATGGACCGGAGGGTGGTCAGATTCGACCCGTACTGGATACACCGCGTCGGGGGCTCCTCGTGCGGGCTCATGGCCATGCTGCTGCTGCTCGGCTTCGTGCTCAAGTGCAAGGCGTCTTTCTAGAGCTAGCTATCTCGCCGTGGGTCTCGGTTGTTTTTCCAGACGATTTGTGTTAGGGACTGAGGATCGCATGGAGCAGCTCTTAGTTTACTTCTCTGTGCTCCGTGGCCTTGAGTAAGTCCTGTACTGGCTCTTGTTCGAACGCTATGCATGTGAAGTGCTTCTGGTCTTGTCCAAACACGATTGGCCTCTTTGTGCTAGTGCTGCCTTTATTATGCTGCCTTCTTTTTTTTTTTTTTGGAACAACCTTCTACTTGGTCAAGTGCAAGGCGTCTTTCTACTTTTTTTTGGAGTACAATTTTCTTCACTACTTCACCACAAACACTTAGAAATCAAAGAGAAGATCGCCTTTTGACCTTGTGTCAGCGAAGCACATAAAAATAGGTGGTAGACCTCAGTTAACATGGTAAATACCTCAGTTTCTAACTCATACTTAAAACAGATATGATTTCACACTTGCCCCCTCCCCTAACTGGTATGGTTTCACACTCATGACTTCACCTATTATATAATTATATTTCTAGATACATGCTGTGAATATTTGAGCAAGACCATTGCATGCTTCCTTCTGATTAGTTTTTGCTTTCTATATATTTTTCTAAACGAATAATTTGTTTGATAATTTTCTTAGTAAAAGTGAATACATGAATAGTTACTTTGGCTATTACTGTTTATAGAACTTTGGTTATTACTTGCTACAGCTTAGTCAAACGCTGTATGTAAGATCGTCGATGGCAATCAGACGGGATGAATGATTGCAGTGCACAGCGGAATTTTTTTTAAATTTTCTGTCTTCTAAAATTCTAACCTGCAAAAGTGATAAGAACAAACGTAACCAAAATAATAATAAAAGAATAAAATAAAAAGCTAGTTTACTCTCTCCTGAAAAGTCACGGCTTTGTTTATTCGTCAATGCAACATGGCTGCCGCTTGCACCTAGCTTTCAATACAAGTCACAGCCGTCTTCCATCAACGAGGCTCTGCCTGCTCACAGCTTCCATCCGACGCTCGCGTTTCTCTGATCGATACAAGTCGGCCGCCGCTCGTTTTTTTTTCTTCAGTACTCGACACCTTCGATCCACCGAGAAGAAAAGATTTCAGCCGCTCTCAACCATCAGCGAAGAAATCTCGGCTGCCGTACCAAAACACGCCAGCGAAGACTCGGCCGCCGCTCACTTCATTTAATAATCTCAGCAAAACCAACTATCCATCAGACCTTTCCATCGATGCATGCATGCAACGTTTTCTTTTCTTGTTTTTTTTTTATAGACTGTTGCACAGATGACTGAAATTTTTTTATCTTTCAGTCACCTAAAGTTGCACTTTGAATCACCTGAATTGCACATGTTTTTTTGGAAGGGGTTGCAATTTTAGTTGATTGAATCACCTAAAGTTGCAGCTGTTTTTTTAGAGGGGGGTTGCAATTTTAGTTCATTGAAAGTGCAATTTCAGGTGACTGAAATATAAAAAAAAATTCAGTCGCCTGTGCAATAGCAAAACTGTTTTTTTTTCTCGCTCACGACGCCACCACACAGATGGATGTAGTGTTAGCTAATCTTCTTTTCTTCTCTCCTTGCCAATCTCCTTTTCCTCTCTTCTTGGCTAATTTCTTTTTTTTTCTCTCTTCTGATTTATGGGATGGCTTTGATTGGCTATGTAGATAGCAGCGAATCGAACAACAATCAGACGCCGTCTCTGTGCGCATGCGCAACCATCGATTGTCTCTCGCACGCAGGAATTTTCTCGAAATAGATCTATTATTTCTGAATCATGGTGGCTACAAAAGTGCTCTCTCCTGGCACCTCTAAACCCTATCACGAAATTAGTCTCTCTAAAAGCCATAGGGTTAACCTCCAACCCCATCTCTATTTATAGTCTAGGGCCCAAAACTTAGGGTTATCCTAAGCCCACGAATTCTAATCCAATTCCAACAAATAAGGGACTCGAAACCCTTCCTAACACGGGTTTTCCAAAATTCCAACTTCTCCAACTCATCACGTGTCGAAGCCTCCAGTACCGCACCTCCTGTATCTTCTCCACGCATCATCCACCACGTGTCGTAGCCTCCGGACCGCACCTCCGTAGCTCCAACACGTATTATCCATATCTGATCTCCATGCGCCCCAAGCATGAGCCTAACTATCTCGTGACCTCCTTGACCGTCTGAACCTCGGATCTCTCCATCATAGTCCGGGTCCACCTCGTCACCGACTATGATCGTCTCTATGCTCAACATGCACATGCAAATACCAAAGAACATTCTTCCGGCACAAGTTCGTTCTAACTTGACCAACATCAATCCACATACGCCACACATCTCGCACAACAACGATAAGCAATGTCATCAAATATTCATCATCATAAATTAACCATTGCCAATTATTCATCATCAAAATATTTTAGACCTAGCCACATGATCTAACATGAGAACTACGTCAGAACGTATAAGTAAATTCCCTGATATAGATTAAGTGGCTAATGGCATGTTCATGATGATTCTTTCCTTTTCAGTGACTGAATATGAGATTTCTGATGTATTGGGTTTGAAACCAGACCTGGAGTACAACGTAGTTACATCAGCAATGTTGATCTGGGCATTTTCAGTGACTAATCTAGAGAAAAAAATAGAGTTAGCATCAGCAATGTTGATAGGAACAGCTCTTCTCTGCAAAAATAAATATCACGTCGAAGATAAAGAGCTAACACTGAATTGCACAGGGTTAATTTATTCTGGTCCATATAGTCCCAAAATCATACATGCATGTAACATTATTAGATTTTTCTTCCTACTTCTTGGCAATTTCTCACAAAGCTATACAAGTAATCATGATCATGTTAATGATAAAAGATCACAGTGATAAGATTGACTTCACATTTAAGAGAATTATTTTTCATGTCACCGGGTTGGTACTTGTAATTCTATAGCTTGATGTTAGACTGCAAGCTTGGCTTCGTTAATAGATAGGCTAGTTTCTAAAATATATATATAGTCTCACTCATGGAGCCTGGGCACTATGGTGCCCCTATTATTTATAATATATATATACACACACACACAAAATTTCTTGTGTGCATACTAACAAGGAGATTGACGACAAATAACCTTTTGCTTCATACCTTCAAACTAATAACTGTAGAGCATTGCCAAAAAAAACAAAAGAGAACAAAAAAAACAGCACACTTGAGACAATTGACATTGCCAATGCTCAAGGCCATATGAGATACACTGAAGAACACCATGTCTACAGAATAAGATGCAATCATAAGGCATCCATGTAATCACTAGTGTAGCAAGTTATGTGATGATCAATAACTATATTTTCAAAAGATTATCAAAGATTAAATTGCAGCAGAGGTCCTCGATCTGGTTTGAATATCCTACTTAGATTAATAACCAAGCACTTTAACCTTTCATATCCCTATACTTAGGTTACATATTTATCCATTTGTTAGTTTGAAGATGCCATGTTTCATTATAACAAATCACCCATAGTGTGGCAACATTATTATACAAGCATCTAGCATAGAACATCAAGTTAGATCTAACATGATACTTGAAGTCTGACAATTATCCAATTAGATCATGTGCTATCAGCCTATCACAACGCAATACATTCTTAAATATTCATTTTTAGTGACTGAATGAGATTTTTGATGTATTGGGTTAGAAACCAGAACTGTGGTACAATCTGATTTTGAGAATAGACATTAGACAGCCAGAGTCTTCCATATAGATATATTCACTCAGTTTAGTTTTATCAGAATTATATACACTACTGTCAAGCACTTATATCAACTTATATAGTAGAGTGTCTGGCATTGCAACGGAATGCTAGAGCTTATACTAAATAGCATTTCCTTTCACACATCAAGCAAATCAACCAATTAAAAGATACTCATATGTAAGACCATGAAAACTAATCCCATCCGCGAGCCATCCAAACAAAAGAAAAATGCCATTAGCCATTAGCCAATTGGTGTCACCCTGCTGCTGGTAAACGGGAGCTTGTCACACTGCTAGTTTATCCATGAGATACTACACGCAGTCATCCACCGTATAGACTAAGTTAAGGGCAGTTCTTTTCAGCTTCTAAATGCTGTTTTTCGACTTTATTACAGTAACTAGCTTTTAAACGAAATATATTTTCAAGATAGTGTCTACTAGTTAATTGTAGTACATACTATACCGACTTCATTTATATCGGCAAAAACCACACATAAGTTTCTGTTACTCTATAATCTCTCACATGAACAGCCCAAAAGTCACAAGCCATAGCCAAAAACCATAGGCCCTGTTCTTTTTCAACTTTTGGTTTTTTGCTTTTAGCTTTTCTACAGTAACTAGCTTTTAAACGAAATGTTTTTAAAGATAAGATCTACTAGTTAATTGTAGTACATACTATACCAACTTCATTTATATCGGCAAAAACCGCACGTGAGTTTCTGTTACTCTGTAATATCTTATACGAATAGCCCAAAAAACACAAGCCACATTCAAAAACCACAAGCCTTAGTTAAAAAGAACAGGCCCGTGCTTCAGCCAAAAAGAACAGGTCCTAAAACCACATCAACCGTATAGAAGTGAAGACAATTCAATAGATTTCATGTTCAACAAGTTTTCTGACATATGTTGGTTTCTAATGGACCTAGCTTGCAGAATCATTGCATAAATAGATAGGGTAAAAGGCAAATTGATGTATTCTGTAAGCACATACACCAACAAAATAATATCACACCAAGAAGAGAAGGAAGAACTTGTAGATCAGCGCCCCAACACAATTCACAACCCATATACAATGATGATCCACTACTACAGAAAAGGTCATCACAGACGGTTCGAAAACGTCATCACAGACGGTTTTGTGAACCGTCTGTATTTATGGGTCAGTGATAATCGAAGGTCATCACAGACGGTTTTCGAACCGTCTGTGATTATCAGCTATCACAGACGGTTTTTGAGTAAAAACCGTCTGTGATAGCTATAATCACAGACGGTTTTTAACTAAAACACGTCTGTGCTATTCTCTTCTACCCCTAAATCTATTTCTGTTTATTGGCTAGCCTCAGGAAATGCTAGCCATGCTCTATGAAACAAGCAGATCAACATGTACATGTATACATCCAATTCACATCTCAATTCATTTCACAAACATAAAACATCCATTTCGCAAATCAATTAATTGAAATGAGAACAAACAAATACAGTATGAAACACAATACACATTTTAAGATTAGAGTCTACCATTACAAGAATAGACAGACAAACAACAAACAATAAAGAGGAGGAGAACAACAAATAGGTTGCTCATCTAGCTAACACAATAAGAACAGAGAAAAGCAAAGATCCTCTATGCCTAGGCCTTCTCGCCCCTGATGCAGCGCGCGAGCTGGATGTCTTTGACGCCCACCATCGTCGGTGTTGATTGAGCGCTGCCTTGGCACGAGCTAGTTGCTTCTGCGGTGTCTTGCCTCCCATTGACGTGTGCGTCGTCTGCAAGGAAGAGGACAGCAAAGAGGAGGAGAACAGCAAGAAGGAGGATAGCAAGGAGGAGAAGAACAACAAGGACGGCAAGGAGGAGGAAACTAGCAAGGAGGCTGGGTTTTGGTAATATTTATAGGGGAGGGAGAGGGACGGAGAGGCGGGAGTTCGAAATTTTGGGCGCGGAAAAAGAGAGGCGGAGCTACGATCCGTGGTGTGAGGAGGATTGACGGGCCCAGTGGTCAGATTATCACAGACGGTTCTATTGTCTAGAACCGTCTGTGATGAATGAATATCACAGACGGTTCTATATATAGAACCGTCTGTGAATTGAAGCACAAATTTTATATACCGATGCAATATAAACAACTAGTCTGCAAAGATAAAATAGCAAAGGTTTATATAGTTTATATATACTCATTTGAAAGGTTTCGACGAGATCTACAACTTTGCAGTTGAAGAAAAATCCAAATTCCGAAAATAAAACCAAGAAAAAGGGCAAAAACAGAAACTAAAAACTTGCGACGCAGGTTTAGGTCCAAAGATGGCCGATTTTCGGGGTCTTGGAGGGCAACGGGCGCAAGCCGGACTTTTGTTTTGGATCGGGCTCGTCGTTAGCTTTCCAACGAGTACAAGAACGTCGAAAACGGACACCGTATGCAAAAGTTATGCCCGTTTTACTGAGGTGTGTCAAAACTGAATCCTACTCGGACTCAGGCGGGAAATTATGAAATTTTGGGGAATTGCAAGGCGGGAAACATATCACAGACGGTTTTTAATAAAAAACCGTCTGTGATATTCCAGTATCACAGACGGTTTTATAATAAAAACCGTCTGTGATAATATCACAGACTGTTTTTAATAAAAAACCGTCTGTGATATTCCAGTATCACAGACGGTTTTATAATAAAAATCGTCTGTGATAATCTGGAATATCACAGACGGTTTTTATTATAAAACTGTCTGTGATATTCCAGTATCACAGACGGTTTTTATTATAAAACTGTCTGTGATATTCCAGTATCACAGACGGTTCAGAGGTAAGAACCGTCTGTGATACTCCTTTTTCCCGCCACAAATACCACATACGGCCTTCAAATTAAAACCGTCTGTAATAGTGTACATCACAGACGGTTTCACAAAACCGTCTGTGATTTGACATCTACTATTAACCTTTCTGTAATAGTGATCCATCTTCAGCACACACCTTCCACCTGAGATCAATTATAAGGATTAGTATACAATAAGACAAGAGTTTCACACTCTTTGAGAAACTCGCATCTGTAACAAGTGTTCGAAACTAAATCTAAAGTCCTGGAAATGAACTTACAGACAGAACAGTGATGACAACGGGTGGCTTCAGCTGGTTGCACTTCCTGCGGTATCTGATCCTTGGACTTCCTGTATCACTAAGAGACATAGATTGCTGTGAAATCATCAGACTATTAGGTTGTGTTTGGTTTAGGGACAAGGTGGGATGGGATGGTTCTGTCTCTGGTTTTGGGATGGGATGATCCTATTTTTTGTTTGGTTGGGGGATAGAGTCATCCCTGTTTTTTGTTTGGTTGGAAGGATAAAGTGGGATGGAATGGTCCCATCCTTTGTTTGGATGGAAGGATGAAGGTGGGACATGTGTAGCATTTGAGTTTTTTTATAAAAAAATTGAAGGCTATTGTTGATATGTTTCTACACATAAGCCTTTGAGTTTTTTTTTAAAAAATTTTAAACAAAACAGTACTTAAAAAAACAAAGAGGTGGGATGACTCTATCCCATGTAGGATGACTCTATCCCATGTGGGATGACTCCGTCCCATGAAAAAAAAGAGGATTGTTTGGTCCCGGATCTACAAGGAATATTCCTAGTGGGATGTCCTTGACTCTGCTTGTCTCCCATCCAAACACCTACAAAAACGGATCCATCCCATCTCGTCCCACTTAGTCCTTGCAACCAAACGCATGGTTAAAATCTGAGGTGGACAAGGGATCTGTTTCTCCTCTCTTCATCAACATCAGGCCTCCAATTAGGAATTAGGTGGAACAGCACCAGGGTCAGTTAACACAATATAAATAACTCCACAGAAGCATGACAAGTTGCATCGTCAAATGTAGAAAAAATCTCAGAGAGAAAGAAAAAACGTTGTTTTCAGCATGTAGAAAAGATTACAGGAATTAGTAGTATTCACAGTTGGTAAGTTCATAAAAAAGTATATAAACTTCTAGGCAACAAGATACTAAAATGAGGCTTCATAACAATGGAGAGCCATTTTTTTTACAAACAAGTTGCTAATTTCGGTTCAAGCAAACTTTAATTCAAGTGATTAACTGAAGTAGAAATTGCCTCTAGCACTTAATGCAAAGAAAAAGAAACATAAAAACTGACCAAGACAATCTAGCAAGATGGCACTGGAGGCATCTCTTAAGCTCACATGCCTCAAATTACAGTCGAGAAAGACCATATCAATCAACTGAGACATCATGGTGGAGCTCATTTTGGTGGAGTTGATCTCATTGGGCGGAGTGGCATGCACCTCAGCCTGAAAACACACATATTGCATGATTATGTGTAGTAGTAATAGTACATAGCCAAGCTTAAATAGTGATCAAACCTGAGTTATGACAGGGTCAACCTCCCCTTCTTCATCTGGAGGCAATGTAGTGCGCTTCCTCTTGCCAGTGAGCTTTTGAGCATTTTTCCCTGCCTCCTTAAGTACACATTTCCTGATGTTGTGATTAGTGCCTTTGCAGTAGCTGCAATGCATCTGAACACCTTGCTTGGACATCTTTCTTCCTCCCTGCAGCTCATGTGGCTGTTTTCTCCTTGGCTTTCTTGGCCTCCCTACATTCTTCACATACACTGGTGGATTCACATTTACATTATCTGTCTTCTGCCAACACTTCTGTCCCCTAATTGGCATGATGTTGAAACTGTAAGCATTCCTAAGGTGGTGCTTAGTTTGGCGATAGCTTATGGTTTTTTTCATTGTAGCTGATTTATTTTTTACTGTAACTGCTAGTGGCTTATTTGACATAATTAAATTTAAAAATTAAAAATTAAAAAAACAGGTAGCTCATCACGGACAATGCGAGGAATACGCGAAAAAGGCACAAAAGCCCAAACAAAGCCAAAAACAGAAAAAGGCCAAATAAAGGAATAGGGCATTAAAAGCCAGAAGTTAGAAGCTAAAACTGAAACAAAAAAGGTACAAGATGGCATGGCTACATGGTATTCCAGTCAAGTCACATCTTCTACCGTCACAATGCTTGGTAGTGAGATCAACAATGTATTGAAAATTCTTGTCTTCCACTTGAAACATACCCATTCCTGCAGGCATTGCATAGCAACGAAGTTTGGTTAAATTTGGCACTGTTTGTTATGTGAATACCAAATTTAGTCTTCGAATCACCACAATTTCATTTTAGCTCCCTCCCCAAGCGCGGGACTACGCGAGTGCAACACGTGTCCAAGCGTGCGGTCGGGTTCTGCACCACTCGGAGTCGTGTGGTCGGGGACCGCACAACCACTGTAGCCACGCAGGTAACCTGTGTTGGAAGGCTCCAAAATATGTTGTAGTTTATTTTTACTCAAAAATTCATTAAATTATATAAATTTTCGATTAAAATTCAGAATGGATAAAATTATAAAAAAATACACAATCAAGTATCCTGTGTTGGAAGGCTCCACAAAAACTTTTATAATTTTTTGAACTCATTTGCTATATATAAAAATTACTACAAGTAATACACCTAAATGAATTCGCTAATCACGAATTAACATGGCTAACGACTCCGGCTAATTGGCCACCACACGGTGACTGTGCGGATTTGCCTCCACTGCACGGTGGCTATGCGGCCATGGCACATGTCGATTAGAAGGCGTCTCTGCGTGATGACCATACAGACTTCTCGTTAAATCTATTATTTCTATGCGATAAATGCTACTTTTATAATTACCACTTATAATACTGTTAAATCGGTTAAAAACTCACATTTATGGCACAAACATCATGGTTAGTCTGACTCGTACATTCGTATACGTCATGGTTAGTCTGTCCACGAGACAGCAGGAACTGAACATTGCAGCCTCGTCCAAAAGATAGGAATTTTTTGCCATATATAGCGGCTTTTTAATACGTATTTATAGAAATAATCATATATAAATGGTATAGACAAAAATAGCACTTTTGTCATTCAGTCACCGGGCGGCAGCACGCGATAGTCAACACCTGGTGCCTGCCGTCCGGCCAGCAATAGCAGGCGCCTACCGTCTGCCCACAAAATGATCAAATGAGTTCGAAAAATTACGAAAGTATTGGTGGAGCTTCCCAAGGCATCGTGGTACGTTGTGTAATTGTTTCATAATTTTATACGGCCATTTTCTATCTATAAAAATTCTTGGAGCAACATATAATTAACCGGATGATTAAACAGTTGTGTGTCGCTCGAAGAATATTTATAGCTACCAAATGGTTTTGAAAAATTACAAAATTTTCAGTGGAGCTTGCTGATATAGCGTGCTATGTTGTGTAATTTTTACATAATTTTTCGTATGACTTTACTATCTCTAAAAATTATTTGAGCGGCACGTAATTAAACAGACGATTAAGCACTAATGGCTAGGGGCTAATGGCCTGCCGTCCACCCACTATGTGGCATCAGGCCTATCGCACAGTGGTTGGGCAGCAGGTCATTAGCCTCCGGCCATTAGTGCTTAATTGCCTGTTTAATTATGCACCACTCCAAGAATTTTTAAACATGGCAAATTGCCGCGCAAAATTATAAAAAATTACGCAACGTAGCATGCTGCCTCGGGAAGCTCCCCCAATAATTTCATAATTTTTATGGCCATTTGCTACCTCTAAAAATTCTTAGAGGACATATAACTAAACCGGTCATTATGGCTAATTGGAGGGCTAATCACCTGCCACCCGGTTACCAGACGGCAGGCGACCTGTCGTACGGTGACCGGGCAACAGGTAGCCTATCGCCCGGTGGATGCGGCTCGTTTGCTATATGTAACAATTTCTACAAATATCGAAATCGTATAAATTTTTTTAGGCATATTCATAGTGGATAAAATTACCAAAGAATTAGTTAAGTACGTTATGTCGAGATGTTGCACATAAAATTTCGTAATTTTTTAGCCTATTTGCTATATTGAAAAATTCAAACAAAAAATATAAAAAAATTAGAGAGGTGATTAAGCCAGCTAATCAGCTGGTGTCCGGGCATGGGACGGTAGGCCACCAAAGTGGCGGGGCGGCTGGCCTGCCGTTGAGTGGCAGGGCGACAGGCTGTCTACCGTCTACTGGCAGGATGGGGGCAGGCCCGTGCGTCAGCAACTAACGTTGCCTTCCAGCCATCGAACGGTAAAAACTTTATTTTTATCAATACGGTCTATATACTACTGTTTTTATTAATACAGATATAAACAATATCATACATGCCAAAAACTAAAAGACAGACAGAGTATGAGAGTACAGGCTTCATCGAATACTACCTCAAATGGGTTAAACGAATATACGATATCGTCCATATGAGATTTGAGTGACATATGCAAGAAATCAATATCGTATCTCGCGGTGCGGTAACGTTAGCTGGATCACGCAAATCTGACACATATGGTCACTCACACATGAATGCTAGCCAGATGAAGTGTGCTCAGCTAGGTACACAGCTATATCGGTCCCTACGAGTTCGCGTCAGCCTCTCCTCGAGAAGTACTAGTACAACACTGCTATGTTATTCAAACACAAACACCATGGTTCTGATCTTGTGATCCGTAACAGTTTGCACCTTTGACTGCAAAGAGACCGATCGAGGGCACTTGCTGGCATATTTTGTTTTGCTTTGTAGATTTTAGACACCTTCAACGAATGTCCAGCAAAATGAAGCTACGCTGCATTCCGATCCGAAAAAAATGTATTTCTCATCTCACTAACAAAAGTAAATAGGACTTATTAAAACACTACGTTGCTCAAAGTAACAAAAGTAAAGGACACGTTTTTTCCTTTATTTTTGGGTTTAAATGAATCTTTCATATATCGCAGGGAAAGCTTGCGAGTAGAAGAAATAAATAGGAAGGAGGGGAGGAACAAGTCCACCGGTTCCCAGCCAGCCACAGCCAGAGCCAAGCCCCTCGTTTGTCTCGAGAGAACGGAGGCAATCAGGGAAGCAAGTCCACGAACGAACGAACCCTCTCTGTCTGCTCGCTGCCTCGGGAGCCCAAACCCTAAGTTGCACAGATATCTATGACTATTATCCATCAATCAAATCAATCAATGCAAGTAGTCCTGATCTATCTCCAAAAATGATCGCCGGCACCCGCACCCTTTTCGCCTCCCTGTGTCACGGCGCAACCGCGAACGTAAAAAGAGAGAGGCGCATCGGTTAGTGTGCCGCTAGTCATAGGCCCTGTTTGGATTCTTTGGGCTAACAACTAGTTGCTAAACTTTAGCCCTTGAGGATCCAAACAGGAGGGCTAATTGGTGGGCTAAAGTTTAGCCAAAGCCCCAACTAGTTGTTAGCCAACTAGTCCATCAAACCCAGCTAATGAGGGCTAAAGGACCAGCCGGATGGAAAAAAGACGTTGATACCCACGCCAACCCTCCCAGACCACCATGCATAAGGGTATAACAGACTTTGCACTGAGATAGTAGCACTTATTATTCCTTAGATCCAAACAGGACTGGGCTAATCTTTAGCCAGCTAACTACTAGTCAGCTAACAACTAGTTCTACCTAACAACTAGTCCTAATCCATCCAAACAGGCCCATAGTATGTATAGTTATTCTGGTCTTTTCGGATGCGGTTTATGTCTTTTGCTTGAAATTTTTGAATTTTGGCTGTTTATGATATGATATAGATTACGGAGAGACAGATACTCACTTGCGATTTTGGCTGGTACAGATGTTGGGCTTTTAACGTTCATATCGTTTAACTTGTAGACCCCGTCTTGAGAAAATACTCCGTTTGAAAGTTAGGTACTGTAACAAAAGCCAAAAATCGCTAGCTTTTGACTAAAAGAACATGCCCAAAATCAGATCGTACCATCGGTTAAACTCGGCTTAGTTTATGACGAGGATATATTAATTATTATTTATCTATAAATAACATTGTTATGACATAATACTTCTTAAGTGGATCCTTATATCTGTAAGGGAGAAATTTGACCATGTGGTCATAAGTCTTTCAACGATTATTTTTGGTCATGAGCCTTCCACAACCACACTATGGACGTAAGCTTTTCTACAAACGTGACATAATTGTAAGCTATTTTACGACCATTCTGTGGTCGTGAACTCTTCTACAATTATCCTAACTTCAACTAGCTTGTCTACGACAACCTGGTAGACTCCGGGTTTGTTCGACAAGGAAGTTAATGTACGTAGTAGCTCTCTACAATAACCACTAGTAACTTCTCTCCGCCTTTTGCGATAATTGCCTGGCGACGAAGAGGTACCACGTCTCCGATAAGAACTTCTGTCAGACGGTTTATCGTCGATACGTTGGAACGCCTTTTGGCATGAGCAACAGCCACCTCTTCGCACACTATATAAGCTTCATGAGATCCCGAAGATCACACCACATATAAGCTTGAGGATGGGATCCTTATCCCCCAACAACATTACGCTCAACGAATGAACCAGTTTCCCTAAAGGGCAATGGTCAATTAGACCATAAACAGGACTCAGAATATGATAAGGGATCTGCCTCTAAATATTCAAGTCCCTTAGCGGGCGTTCGATCTGGTTCAGCAAGTTCTGGAATTCAAGGATGAGAAGAAGCACGAGGAATATTTGAGGCTAGTGTTGCAAAAACTAAGAGAGCATAAGCTATATGCCAAGTTTAGCAAATATGAATTCTGGATGAAGGGAGTCACTTTCCTATGCCACATGATGTTAGAAGGGGGGTTGCAATTGACCCCAAAAATGTGAAGGATATGCTTGAATGGAAGTCACCGTCGTCAGTGACGCAAGTCAGAAATTTTCTCGGAATGACAAGCTATTACCGTCATTTTATTAAAGGATTTTCCAACGTAGCAAGGCTGCTTACACAGTTACTAAAGAAACAAAAGAAGTTCGTTTGGATGCCAGAGTGCGAGAAGAATTTTTAGAAACTGAAGGAATGTTTGACTACAACCCAGTGCTAATATTGCTCGACATTAACATGGATTTCGACATCTATTGCAGTGCTTCACTCAAAGGTTTAGGATGTGTGCTGATGTGTGAGAAAAGAGTGGTAGCTTATGCTTCGCGCCAGTTGAGGCCGCATGAAGAGAATTATCCCACGTATGATTTAGAATTAGTAGCCGTAGTGCATGCTCTAAAATTTGGCATCATTAGCTCATGGGAAATCTATACATATCACAAGAGTTTGAAGTATATTTTTTCTCAAGCCAATCTTAATCTCAGGCAAAGAAGGTGGTTGGAGTTAATAAAAGACTACAATGTTGGAATTTATTATCACCCGAAAAACCAATGTGGTAGCATATGCTCTGAGTAGGAAGGTTTATTACAATGCAGTGATGATCAAGGAGAGTCAGCCAACTTTTCATGAGGAATTTCGGAATCTTAGCCTGGAATTGGTTGAGAAAGTATCTTAGCCATAATGGAGTTGCAGCTGACTTTGGATGGTAATATTCGTCAAATTTAAGCAGAGGATGAAAATATTCAGCAGATCAAAATTAACTTGAGTAAAGGTAAAGCATCATGTTTGATAGAGAATAACAACGAAACCTTATGGTTTAAGGAACACTTATGTGTGCCCAATAAAAAGGAGTTAAAGGAGTTGTTGCTCAGGAAGCTCATGAGTTATTGTACTCGATGCATCCGGGAAGTACCAGGACATCAAGGACAAATATTGGTGGCCAAGTATAAAGCGTGAGATAGAAGAGTATGTTGAACTTTGAGATGTGTGTCAAAGAGTTAGAGCTAAACATCAAAGCCCAACAGGTTTGCTACAACCGCTAAAAATTCTCAAGTGGGAGTGCGAAGAAGTTGGTATGGACTTTATTACAGTATTACCTAAGACCAAAGATAGTTTTGACTCAATATGGGTAATTGTGGATCGTTTGACAAAGGTCGCTCATTTTATTCCAGTCAAGACAACCTATGCAGGTGACAGGTTGACAGAGTTATACATGTCAACGACTGTGAGTCTCCATCAAGTGCCTAAGAAAATAGTATCAGATCGTGGATCGCAGTTTACCTCCCAATTTTTGGGAAGTATCCATGAAGCAATGGGTTCTCATCTCAATTTCAGCATAGGGTACCACCCCAGACCGATGGTCAGACTAAATGTGTGAATCAAATTCTAGAAGGATATGCTAAGAGCTTATGTGTTAGACCATAGAACCAAGTGGAATAGTTGTCTGCCTTTCACGGAGTTCTTCTACAACAATAGTTACCAGGCTAGCTTGCAAATGTCATAATTTGAAGCTCTATATGGCAGAAAATGTAGAACTCTTCTCAATTCGAAAGAAACAGGGGAAGGTCAAGTCTTTGGCCTAGAATGTTTAAAGAAAGCTAAGGAAAAAGTTCGATTAATCCAGGAGAGGTTAATAACTGCTCGGGCTAGACAGAAAGTTATACGGATACTCGTCGCCGGGAGTTGAGCTTTGAGCCAGGTAATTATGTGTATCTTAGAATTACAGCATTCTAAAATGTCAAGAGGTTTCAAATGAAAGGAAAGCTTACACCATGGTATGTGGGACCGTTCAAGGTATTAAAGCACAGAGGAGAAGTTGCTTACTAGTTAGAGCTAGCTGCCTAGCTGCGACCTTCAGTGGGATACATGATGTCTTTCATGTGTCACAACTAAAGAAGTGTCTTCGAGCGCTAGAGGAAGCAGTGCCAGTGGAAGTTGTCAAACTTTAGGAGGATCTATCTTATAAGGAGCACCTTGACAAAATCTTGGAAGTGTCAGAGCGGGTGACCAGGAGCAAGGTCGTTCATTTTTGCAAAATTCAATGGAGCAACTATTCTGAGGAAGAAGCCACCTGGGAGCGCGAGGAGGATCTTAAAGTGGAGTTTCCAAACCTATTTTTTTAGTGAGCCAGAATCTTAGTGTTGAGATTCTGTTTACAAACTACACCGATGAAGAAGATCCAATCTGCATCTCCTCTGCAACCTTTTGGCTAATTAGCTTCACTTCTTTGATCAAACTAGCCACTTCTGCTTCAGAGCAGTTGAAGTCATCTTTGATTGGTTGAAAAATTGAGTGTTTGGTCATGTGCCTTACGTTTTGCCAAGGCGTAGCTCACTGCACCTTTGACCACCTCTCTTAGTGAGTCGCCCTGGTTGGTCTTCAGAATGGTTATCAGCTTCTTTAAGGCTCCAACTAGTTGCCCAATTGTAATCATCTAGCCAGTCATGGTGTCTTCAAGTGGAGTGACCTCCTTAACAACGAGCCCACCAAGTACGTTGTTCAAAAGTGAGATGTTGCCTTGAAGATTGGCCTTCATCGACTTCATCTCCTCTTGGCTTCGAGTTGAAGCTTCTTGGAGTGACTTTATTTCAACTACTGCCTCTGCAAATAGAGTAAAGCTGGTCAGAAAATTCTTCCCAAAATACTAGTTAACAAAATTAGTCGTAGGTAAAGAATTCCTTACGTGCTAGTCAAGACTCATGCTTCTTGACCTCATTCTCGTGAGAGGTAACATTGTTTTTACACTGCTCTTCCCATGACTTGATCTTCTTGTTTTTTTCTTTGCTGAGACGCGTGAGCTCCCCAATCACTGTGGCCTTCTGTTCGACCTAGTACGGAGCTTACCTATTTCGACCTCGTTATCTATCAAAAGAGAAGAGTTAGAGAAAGACAAGAAAGTCATTCATATAAATAGTTTTAAGTTCAAAACTTACTATTTATTTCATCTTGCAACTTGTTAGTTGCTGAATTGGCCTTTAGAAGCCTTATTAATATGTCCGCATTTTCTTTCCCTAGCTTCTGCGTCTCGACCTTCTCGTTGCCGAGTGCATCAGCTAGGGTCTTCTCCCCACTCTTGTACCTGCAAAGGTTAAAGATAAACATGAAGAGCTAGGCGAGTAGTCGAAGCATAAACAACTGAGGAGCAGCACTCGGATTATCGTCTTTCTTGTTGGCATCCTTCACTAGCCGACGCCTTTTGGTTGGAGGAGATTTAATTTTCTACGCTCTGTTTTCGACAACCATCAGTTCAACCTCCTGGTCGTCCTGACGGTTCATCATGCCTACTTTCTGCAAGAAAGAGGAACTTTGCTTAGTCATTTCCTACGACTACGGGATCCTGAAGATGAAATCAATTTTTGATTACCTTTAGGCATTCTTCTCTCTCTTCGGCGGATATATCCACCAGAATACGAGGAGCCACTATATCGAGTGGTAGAGCTTTCTCACAAACGAGCTTGACTCGGGCGTCAATCTCCGCTAGTGGAAGATGTGCATACACAGATAATGTGATCAACAATCCAAACTCAAAATTAATCAAAAATGGTTTGATTGTTATTTACCGTCCTCGTAGTCTCTGGTTGCATCCATAGCCCCCAAGTACATCCACATAGGGTGTGCTCGTTTCTTCAGGGGGCTAATATAGCGTGTGATGGAATCCTTCACCACATACCACCTGGTAAGCCCCTTATACTTTAAATCTCGTATCACTTGAATGTAAGGGGCTATCCGAGTGAAGTCCTTAGGAACCAAATTCCAGAAATGATTCTTCTTTGTAGCCTTCCACATGAAAGGCTACGAGGACCGAGTGAACATCTAGATGTATTTCTTTGTCTTACCATCATGGAGCTTCAGACCATAGCTCCCGGGAATCCCAACCTATCTACTCATTTCATATTAGTATCAAATGAGTTCTAGATTTGAAGGAATCCCCAGATAAGCTTCACACAAGTACACAAAAACACTTAACATTGTGATAGAATTAGGGATAAGGTTCACCAATTCCACCCGAAAGTATTCAAGTACCAGTGTGAGGAAGGGATGAGCGGGTAGTCGGAGGCCACACTCACAATAAGCTTGAAATACTGGAATCTGCCTGATTTCCCTTGACGGCCAATGCTGTCCGACAGCTTCAATCCACTTCACAAATTTTCTTATAGGGATCTTATCAGCAATGACTAAGGCCTTCATCTTCCCAGTATCCACCTCCGACACCGGCCAATTAGAAGAGGTTCCAGCCATTTTCTCTAGGTGGTTTGGTTTGGATTTGGAAGAAATTAGAGAAAGGGTATGGCGTGGTTGGCGGCAAAAAAGTCGAAGAGCAGTAGAACGAAAGGGGAAAGTAAGAACCCCAAACTTTATCCTGCGAGTACGTTTTTATAGCCACCCAGTTGGGTTAAAGATCTTGGAAACTCAACAGTTACCATTTTCTACGGGAACTATTCCAACGAACAGATCGGTTAGAATCAATTTGAGTTCTTAAATTTGTTTGTTCAGGTCTAGCATGTCTTTACAATTCAAGTGAAATTACCTTCTTGACCAAGTCTACTTTCGGACTAATGAAGTCAAAAAGGCTTTGCTTTCCATCTTCACTAATCTACAAACTCTTTTTCTCAAGTAATTTATTTTTACTTGAAGGTGGGGGGCTAGATGACGAGGATATAATAATCCTTATTTTATTATTTATCTATAAATAGCTACACCATTAGCACCTGATCAGGGAGCAGGCATGTAGAAAGAAGAACCTCCATGTACCTCTCACCAGTGCGTGCACGCTTGTGCTATGTGCATTGGGCTACTGATCACTCATACTATCTGTTATAGTCTGACACCTCTTGCGTATGCACAGTAACTTCCGGATTGGATCACAATTTATGAGATACGACACAACACATGAGCGTACATGGTATCAAAAATAAAGAAGATAAATCTCATAAAAGGAACCAAATTAATGACGTTGAAGTAACCATGATAAGAGAGAAAAGATTTGATGAAGCTGACCGCGGATTCCTTGAACACAACCTCAAAAGAGTACAAGAGATTATTGCTCTCACAACTATCTCAAGTCTTTTAGGGCCTGTTTGACAACGGCTGCGGCTTATGGCTTTTGGCTGAAATTTTTGAATTTTGACTGTTTACGGTACAGATTACGGAGAGATAGATACTCACTTGCGATTTTGGATGGTACAGATGTTGGGCTTTTAACGTGTACATCGTTTAACTTGTAGACCCCGTCTTGAGAAAATACTCCATTTGAAAGTTAGGTACTGTAGCAAAAGCCAAAAGCCGCCAGCTTCGGAGGAAAAGAACAGACCCTTAGTACCATCGGATCCTTCCATTATATAAGAATCTATTGCTAAAAAATAACCTAGCCTCTAATACTCTCATTTACATCTACCTTTGGGTGAGTGACTTTTTTGCTTTGTTATTTGGGTTTTTCATGAACATTCCTTATGGCTTAGCACATCGGGTGAGTGGGGACTGCATGGTAATAATGATAAATATGCAGATGAGGGAGCGAACGAAGGGGGGATGAGACAAACATAACGACATATGTGCGGACGAGAGAGCGCGCCAGGGGAGACAGTATGGACAGAGCGACAATTGTGTGAAGGAGCCAGTGGGAAAGGAAAGATAGTAGCAATAGGTCGACATATGTGCGAAGAACAGAGGTCACACACTGCAAAATATGCCTATCGCATGGTGGCTGTGCGGTAGGCGATTTCAATCATTGATTAAATGAGCACCGTATATTGCTAATTATGATTAAATTAACATAAAATAACTTGGCAAATTTATAGCACATAAAATTTTCAAAAAAAATCAACAATTAGGTCGACTATGTCAGGAGGCTGCACATAAAATTTCATAATTTTGGAGTCCGGTTGCTAGATGTAATAAATTCTAAAAAAATCATAATTGTATGAATTTTTTAGCAACATTCATAGAGGATAAAATTGTCAAAAAATATACAATGAAGTACGTTGTGTCGGAAGGCTGTGTATACAATTTCGTAAACTTTAGAGCTCATTTGCTATATTAAAAATTTTAAACAAGTGGTAAATAAAAAATCCTAACTCAGCAGGTGATTAAGCCGGCTAATTCCCTGCCGTCTGGTGGTGGGGCGGCAGGGAGGGAGCCGCCTGGTGGCCGGGCTCTGATGCACGGCCCTGTTGCCCGGTGACCGAATGACAGAAGTGTCATTTCCGTTAATTCTACATTCATACGGTTATTTTTATAAATATAGATTAAAAACATGCCAATAGTGTAAAAAAAAGATCTTATCTAAGACCACATATCCCCCTTCTACGGACTACGGAGTAGCTATACAGAGAGAAGGGTGGGGCTGGAGGCTAGCTACTCACAAATGAATTGTTTCAACTCCCATTTTATGCTTTTGACAAGTCTTTGACGCTACCACAGGCAGTAACAACACTATGATGATAGTGCTACTACCAGATGTTTTCACGTGATACGTTTGTTTTAGCGGGCATTTATATTGGCTTCACTGGTAGCTTTCGGTGTTTATTTATAAATAATAAAAGTTTGTAGAGAAACTTATAGAGAGATAATCACATACGATTTTAGTCGATATAAATGAAGTCGTTACAGTGTCTACTATAATCGACTAATAGACCTTGTCTTAAAAAGATAATCCGTTTAAAAATTAGATAATATAGAAAAACTATTTAATATAGAAAAATAGTTTTTACAAATAAATATAAACAGACCGTAGTCGATGTTTGTGGCCAAAAGCCTTGGCCTCTGCGTTGGAGAAGAAACCATGCATCATGCATGTGGCATCCCTGGTTGCGTCCGCCCTAGCGCGCCTCGCCGAGCTTTTTGTGGAATCAACTCCTCTGACGTAACTTCCCTCTGACGTGAGTCACTGCGTGTAGACCCCCTCATCGTGTGGCCCCACATGCCGTGACAGAAAGTTACGTCAGAGTATCTCATTTGGCTTTTTGTTGCGTGCGTGGTTGGGAGCCGTGAAAGTGGAAATCCAGGTGCGCGTAACAGTACGCGTGTTTGCGTGTACACTGGAAAAGAGCAAATTCTATACGGCCACAGCGCAGCCGGCAGCGCCCATCGGCTCTCGTGCCATGCTTGTCAGAAGGCATTCCGGGGAGACCGCGGCCCCGCTTCGACTTTTCTTCCAGTGTACCATCCCTTAATTTTGATTTTTTTAGTTTCTTTATTTTTTTTAATCTTTTTTCGTGTTTATTTATATTATCTATAATTGGATAATCTGTTTTTTATTTTTAAATTTAATTACGTCAAAAAGTTACCAGTAGCTACAGCACAAAATAATTCCACTACAGTAAAAAAATAATAAGCCACAAAAAAACTAAGTTGAGCAGAGCCGCATCGTGCCACAAAAAAACTAAGTTGAGCAGAGCCGCATCGTGCCTTGGCCGCACGCATAGGCGCACAGACGTGTTGGATTCTGTGCGGACAAGGCTATAAACCAGCCGAACTCAATCGAGTATGAGTTCTCAAGTTCGAACTCCGTAGAAACTTAGCTAAGTTCAAACTAGTCCGAGTTACGGGTCAAATCTAAACCTAGGTTTTTACAATTCAACATGTACTAAGTTTTTACAATAAGAAAATTTTAAGCTCGAACTCGGCTCGAGTAAATTCAATAGAAGTTAACATATAACAATATTCAAACTTAAATTGAGCTCTGACATGTTATTCAAGTTCGGCTCGTTGAAGCTCACGAACTTAGAATTAAGTTCAAGCTCGAGTCGTTTAGAGCTTAAATAGAGCTTGAATTGAATCAAGAGTGAGCTGAGTTCGAGCAGCTCAAAAGGCTCAAAGATTATTTTAGAGCCAACTGTCCCAAGTGTTCGAGCCTGGGTTCATAGGGTTTTGTCCGGATTTATCACTGCCATGCTTGGGCATTTTTAGTGAAATTTATACACAAATCGGGTCATTAAAAGTACAAGAAAAATGAAAAGGTTGTGGTTGATTCGGAACAAAATGCACATGCACTAGCTATACTGAAAGCTGTTGGACCAAAATTTCCCAACGTTGAAGATCAGTATTTCAAGAGAAGGTGACAAATTCTGATAAAAAAAACTCGATTTCCCACTCTCACCTCAAAAAAATGACCGGAAGTGTCTATTTTTAAATCATCCGGTCAGAGAGAATGATGCTAATGCGCACCATGCAAGCTTTTTTTTTTTTACTAGTTTGTGGTATTGTGGATGTGGACTCGTGGAGGATTTATGCACAAGGTCAAGATTTTTTTTCACTAAAGAAAAAGTTCAAGATTAAGTTCTCGTTTTAAACGGTTTTAGTTTCTAATTTTCTAATTTTATCTTTTTTAGATTTTTCCTTTAATATTTTTATTTTTAATATAATTATTAAAAAATAACAAAGCGCTACAGTAAAAAACAAAAACCATAACTTACCAGCCACGTTAACACAGAGCCTTAGACCTCATCACCTGGTCCAATCCAATTGAAGGTGGCGGAGTACAAAGGGAATCTGAGCCTCCTAATGAGGTAAACGGTGGTATATTTACAAAAGAATCCCTTTAGGCCCTGATCGGTTCGGCTTGACCTTCTGGTTTCTGACTTATTTTTCACTATTTATAAATTTCATCTTTTTCTGAACTTTTGACTTTTTGTTGAGCTTTTTTGCCGGTTCTTTTTTTCCTGTATTCGTTTGTATTATACATATTGGGCTAACATATTTTTATTTTTTTTAAATTTAATTATGCTAAATAAGCCTTTGTTAGCTACATTGTTTTTTCAGTCAGCTACAGTGTTTTCAGCCATAAATCATGAACTTTTAAGCCTAACTGATCACCTTAATCTACGTGGTGCTTTCAGACAAGAGGCCCCTTCGGCACTTCGTTTTGCTTCAATTTATGGCTTTAATCGAGGCTTATGACTTAAATTATTTATGAGAGAGTATAGAAAACAAAAACTCATATACGGTTGCGACTGATATAAATGAAGTCACTACGCTGTGTACTACAATTAACTTGTAGATTCTGCCTTAAAAGGACACTCTGTTTAAAAATTTGTTACTGTAAAAAAACCGAAAAACAGTTTTTAGAAACTGAAAACAACAAGTTTGGCCTCGCGACACATTCATCGTTGCTCTTGCTACTTTCGGCAGCCTTAAAGGGCCGTTTCAAGGAGAAAATTGATTATTTGTCACTTTGAAGAGTGGACTTCGCAAAATTGCCACTTTCAAAATTAGCTTCGCAAAAATGCCATGCAGTACATTTACATCTTGATTATCATGCCATTTGAGCCATTTAACTCATTTAATATTTTTTCCTAATTTCAGGGGCTGAAAAAGACCTTTCTACCCTTGCTAAGTTTTGCACTGCATGGGCTTCGGCTTCCGATTTCCAGAAGTCAAAAGTCATTTTGAACGCGTCGGCTTATTAATTTTGGTTTTTTTTCTTATTTCTTTGCATTGCCTATAGGGATATAACAGTGTTTTTCTTTTTCTTTTTTCTTTATTTTTTAATTAAATAATTTAAAAAATCTAACAGTCGCTATAGTGTAATTTCAGTTAAACATCAACAGTCAAAGCTGTAGCCGGTTGGGGCAAAGCCTAAATTGTGCGCTCTCTTGTTATGCATAGTGAGACAAAGGTCTGATTTACCGACAAATAAATTAAACCAGATTAAGGATATTTGGTTCATTCATATACTTGCGCCAGTCAGTCGCAACAGAAAAAGGAACGGACCCAAATACATCTTTCACTCACGTCCGTATATGGGTTCTTCACGTGACCCCTTTATCATGGAATCGTGTACTTTCTGGCTCGATTCCAGTGAAATCATCCGTCGTCGTTACTTGGTTTGAAAACAACTAGCTGCTTAAGCGCGGTGGCACGTCGCGTTAGCTATCGTGTGGACTGAAGTAAAAGAGACGATAATTCATGAGAATTTCTTTAAAAAAATCGAGGACGCACGTGTAATTTCAAAAAAACCAAAGGTCTTTTTTGCAAAAAAAACCAAGGACCTGTAAGGACCTATACGTAACTAAAAAAGGATCTATACGTAATTTTAGAAAACCGTGGAGCGCTATCCAACAAAGGATACGCAATTTCGGTGAAGTGGAGGGTTCTTTCCCGGAAAAACCTGACAGGACCTTTTCGCGAGAATAGAGGACCTTTACGTAATTTCGAAAAACACAGGGACTTTTTCATAAAAAGCTGACGTGGACGCGGTGAGAGCCGGGGAATCCCCTCGGCTGTAATATAGGTATTATATGTCAACTGACAAGTGAAGCAAATACTGCATCCGTTGTTCTTATACTTGACTTTCTAAAATATGTGTCGCTAAACTTTATTAAAATTTATAAAGTTTAATTATAAATAGATTTAAAACTATCTAGATTGATTATACAGAAATTATATTATTAGATTTATCACTAAAAATATTCTTATAATACTATAATTTTATTACTATATTTTAATATAAGTTATACAAAATAATAATTAAAGTCACATATTGAATATCATAAAAAATAAAAAAATCAAGTAAAAAAGAGGGAACAAAATACTACTACCAACAACTGGACAAGACATTTTCAAATCATTTTCTTTGGCTGGAGATGATGACGATAATAATATTAAAAAAAAAGAACGATCTGTCAAACTTGGATTACCAATGATACATGGGCGGAGCACTAATCCCATGTATGCATATGACAACAAGAATACTAGTATATAAATACACGTAAAAATACAAAAAAAGCCTAATTAATTGTCCGGAGCAGTTGTTCTTGATGTTTGGATCAACAAATCACCTATGTTTCGACGCATTCTTGCATGCATGTGATCCTCACTCCTCAGTTTGGCACGTGCGAGAGAGACCCAAAAAGCCCAAGCCCAAAGATATCCAGAGAGAGAGAGAGAGAGACTTGCTCCCTGCGCTGCTTGTACCTGCCAGGCCCCAGCTGCCACTGCAAGACGTATCTATGATGGCACAGACCCCAACGCAAAAAGAAAACGCTGGACCACACTCGCATACGTACATGCAATGCATAGTCGCACACCAAAACTGCTTTGTATCGCCTATGCTCCTAGCTGCTGCTGCTACTACAGCTCTTTGCATTCATACCATTCCACCTCATGCACCCAGCCATATCCCATAAATAAACGTCAAAAAAGGGGAGGCTCCTCTTCGTACTTCGAGGACCAATCTAGATAGCTTGCTTGCTTGCAAGTTTCAGGCTTCTGCAGAAAGACCAAGAAACCCTCTGCTTGGTTTCTTGAGTTCCTTGTGTTTCCTTTTGGTGTGTGGGGATGGACATGAACAACGGTTGGCTCGGCTTCTCCTTGTCTTCTTCAGCCGCGAGGGGTTACGGAGACGGCGGCGGCGGAGGGATTCGAAGCGGTGATGGAAATGGCTCTTGCTCGTCTCCAGCTGCTGCAGCTTCACCTCTCGTGGCTATGCCGCCGCACTCTGATGGCTCTGTACAGTACAACACTCCAGGTAATTAAACACTTGCGTATGTATGTAACAAAACTTCAAGAAGTTTGTGTTCTACCTTCTGGTTGTTGATTTCACCCCTAAGAAACTTAGGGGTTTTTTGCATTTAGGTTTTTCGTAGTTGAGCTCTTCTCTTAAATGGGTGGTTATCAATTATATATGGGAGGTTATGAGTTCGTTTGATTCCTTTTTTTGTTTTTGATAACTTTTTTTATGAAACAAGTCGAGTTGTGATCCTAGAAAGAAATCTGTGCATGTTCATGTTATTCTCCTTATATAAATCGCTGGTGTTTATATAGCTTTCTTTTTAATAATTTCTAGATCAAACACTAGAAATGATACTTCTGTTATAGTACAATCGAGTCTTTTGACACAGAGAGCGCTCTAATGAAAAGTTCAGATGTCCTTTCCTACTAATACCGCTAAAAGCAGTCTACACTATTTACTCTTTCGGTAGTAACTTCACTTCCAGTATTATTCCTCTTATACTTTCCATTGAGGAGACCGACTTCCATTAAGATCCAGAAAGTTACCCCACTGAATGTAAAGACTGTTGCTTCATGGCATTCTTTGTTTAATCACTAGGCCTTTTATTTGCATTTGCTCAAAAAGAAAGTTGTATCATTTTTGTTTGTCTGTACTTTGTACCATTCCTGTGCAGATTGGAGGTATGCAGAAGCCGAAGGCCCCAAGCTTGAGGACTTCATGAGCGCCGGTTACAGCAACAAAAGCAGCGGCATCTACGACAGCAACCACGCCGACCAGATCAAGTACCATGATGTCCATGACATCCAAGCCTTCCCGGGCTCGTACTTCCACGGCCATGGCAGCGGCAGCATTGGGCTGGAGATCAACGTGAACGCGCCACCCTGCGCCGGCCTCCCGGACCAGCGAGTACTTGCACCGCAAGACCATCACTTCCTGCCTCCCCACGGCCAGTACTTGCTGGGCCCACCGAACCCAAGCCTGGGTCCAATGCCAGTGCCGACGTACAATGCCGCCGCCGGCGTCGACGGCTCCATGTCGATCTCCGGCATCAAGTCCTGGCTCCGGCAGGCTATGTACGTGCCTCAGCGGTCGTCAGCGCTGTCGCTCTCCGTGCCTGCTGCGCCAAGTGAGCCGCCGCAGCCGCCGCCGGCGCCAGCGATGCCAGTTGCTCGCAAGCCCGCGCAGACGTTCGGGCAGAGGACGTCGCAGTTCCGTGGTGTGACTAGGTGGGTGTGGTCGTGCGTACAGAAGCATTGCATTGGTTGGACGTGTGCCTGGCCATTGATTCTTGTTTATGTGCGCTAATTTGCAGGCATAGATGGACAGGGAGGTATGAGGCTCACTTGTGGGACAACACTAGCAGGAAGGAAGGCCAGACTAGGAAAGGAAGGCAAGGTGAGCTATGCGATCGAGTCACAGGCTCACGGCACATTTGTAACCTTTACTAGCTAGTTTCAATGATAAACTGAATGATTGCAACTACATGGACATGCTACTGACCTCAACTTCTTGCTGTTGCAACACCCACTACGTACCAATGAGCAGTTTACTTAGGTAAGCTATTGCTACCCTCCTTAGTCCAGTAGTTTGCAGCTTCGGAATTTCCACCAGCACAAGTGTGCCCAGTGTTGTAACGTGCTTACCATGTCGTGCTATGGCTGTTTCAAGGTGGGTATGACAAGGAGGAGAAGGCTGCAAGGGCTTACGATTTGGCAGCACTCAAGTACTGGGGTCCAACAACTCACATAAATTTTCCAGTACGTTTCAGTTTGAGATCCCATTGCATTCAATCTTTTTTACTTCCCTCCTAAATTCCATGGAAAAAGGGTGTGACACTGGCAGCTGGGGTCTGGTTCATTCGTGCACTCTTTTATTTGCTTCTGATGAATTGTTGGTTAAGTGTTCAACACATGGTTCCCTGATCCACTGGACTTTGTCGCATGTAGTTAAGCACCTATGAGAAGGAGCTGGAGGAGATGAAGCACATGACAAGGCAGGAGTTCATTGCCCACTTAAGAAGGTACTGTAAGCTGTAGCTCTCCCCTTCCTTCACTTCTCATTACCACTAATACTAATATTGACTAATGTGAGTGGTATAGCTTGAGTTATTACCACTGTGAAGATCCCTTGTAAACATGCAAGCATGCAAGAAAATCATGGCAAAATTTCAAGACCCTTCCAAGATGCCATGATTTGTTTCTCTGAAATCTTTTCAGAATCTCTGAACTTAAACATGACTACAAACAAAAGTTCCCCTGCCTTATATGTCTGCATCCTTTCACACATGCATCCAAATTTATCAAACATCTGGCGCACTCACCAACGCTGCTTACAACTCCCAAGTTTTCGCTGCCAAATTTATTCTTGCAGGAACAGCAGTGGCTTCTCGAGGGGAGCATCCATGTACAGAGGAGTGACTAGGTGCCGTGCTGCTCCCCGTATTTACTCCCATGTGCAGCCTTTTTCACCACCCAAAAACTTCTGAGCCACCTCTGCTGATAGTTCTGAGCTCTCTGATCTCACATACACGCACACACGCGTATAATCTTTCCTGTTGTGATTGCTTTCCCCATGCATGCAGGCATCACCAGCACGGGAGATGGCAGGCCAGGATTGGGAGGGTGGCAGGGAACAAGGACTTGTACCTTGGCACCTTCAGTAAGTTTTTCTTTTCTTTTTGTACACATGCTTCCAAGTCCTAACATGCATGCAACTATTGCTAATCTAACTGTAATCATATTATTCTTGTCCCTTTTGTTACTGTTGTTACAGGACCAGGCATCGTTCTTGCATGTTTTGTACTGCTTGTCTCTTTACTGTTTAGTAGTGCAGTAGTACGAGAACATTTGCTGCATCTGATCAGCGTCCAAACTTGCATGACGTTTTGCATGCTTGACATATTTTTTTAATCTTCTTAATTAATGTTGAACAATCTAGTTTTAGATGTTGGTTAGAATCACATTCGTATTTTTCTTTGAAACTGTAGGCACGCAGGAGGAGGCGGCGGAGGCGTACGATATTGCGGCGATCAAGTTCCGCGGCCTGAACGCCGTGACCAACTTCGACATCAGCAAGTACGACGTCAAGCGCATCTGCGCTAGCACGCACCTCATTGGCGGCGACCTCGCGTGCAGGCGCTCCCCGACGCGCCTGCCAGACGCACCGGCGCTCACCATTGCCAACGCCGATGGCGCGGAGAGCTCCGACGCACCGGGCGACCAGGGCACGTCCGATAACTCGGACACCTCCGACAGTCACCGCGGTGGGCACCTGTTGCACGGCCTTCAGTACTCGCACGACATGAAGTTTGAGGCTGGCGAGAGCAGCGACGGAGGCAATTGGGTGGCGGCCGCCGCAGCCGCGGCACGGCCAGTCGAAGACATTCCGAGTGTGCATCAGCTCCCGGTGTTCGCACTGTGGAATGACTGATTAGTGTAGTACGCACGTAGTTAGTGCCATGCATGGTACTGCATGTGGTGCAATGTTTTGTGCAGTAGTGGTGAACTGCTAGCGTCTGTGAGACTGACGGCTTGAGGGAGGTGGTATTCTGATGAACCCCTGCAGGGTGAGATGCATGCATGTTGCATGGTTGGCATCTTCTTCGGGAGGTGGCGACAATTTTGCCGCAATGTGTAATGGTTAGATCCACTGAAGACATATGAGTTCTTAGGATTTATAACGATGTTGGCGAACTAAATCTTGGCAGCTACTTGCTGTGGGCGCCTCGGTCCCAATCTTATCAATTCCGTTCCGGTAGGGTGGAATGGATCCTGTCCTATTCCATGCACAAACTCGGTTATTTTATGTGCAAAATTCTTAGCTGTTCACTTGTTTACTGTCACCGTGTGTATTATTATACTGTACGGTCTAGAAACGTACTGACGTAGACTGTAGTTCTCTTGTTCGGCAAAAGTTGAAACGGGCTGTGCTGTCTCTGGCTGGCCACATCAGGGGGCAAATCTGCGTAATATATGGTGCAGGAATTTACCTGGGTAGTCCTTTATAGCTGTATAGCATAAAGTTTCGGCGTAATATAGAATGCAGGAATTTACCTCGGTAGTACTATATAGCTGTACAGCATGGAAACTGCACGTCTTCACATTAGTGGTACTCGTTTTTTCGGCTTGTTGATCGATACCTGTAAGTACGGCTGCTCCTTTTAGCTGGTTTTTTTTTTGAGCTTTTGGAACCGATTTTTATTTTTTTACTATAGTATCTAACTTTTAAATAGAGATTTTTTAAAACGATATCTACAAATTAATTATAGTACACATTAAAAGTCTAACATCTATACTATCCAAAATCACAAGCGAGTATCTCTCACCATAATCTCTGTCACAAATAATTAAAATTCAAAAATTTTAGCCAAAAGTCATAAGACATAGCCACAAAGAATATGCCATTTTATGGCTTATGGCTTTTCTTGAATAAACAAACAGGACGACTTCTCGCCATTTCGAAACGGTTTATCGGGACAGTATTTCCAAAGTAGATTATTGGTATTTGTTCATTCATACAAGCACTCACGCTAGGACAAAAAAACAACATTCGTAGCTATAAACCATAAATCGTACCCGAAAAGAACACACCCTATTAGAAATATAGTTGCATTTCTACCATATATAATTGTGAGTTTGTATATAAGTATAAATAACAGGGGTACTATGGTACCTAGGCTTTATGATTGAGGCTTTCCATCCATGATTGATTTAGCATGCCAAATCAATAACTTTCTTTCTAAATTGATGTCCTTTTGAATTAATGATTATTAATGGGTTTGTCTATTATATTATTACCTTTGCACGCATTTAAAAGTAATCAAAAGACAAGGAGGCTTGGTGCCCAGACACCATGGTGCCCTATTACTAATTCTAAGATACTTCAATGTGACTTAGTTGAAAAGGTTTTATCAGAGTCCTTTATTTTTGCTATATATACTTTTTCATGTATAAATGAGTACATACCGAAATTATGTTATAAAAATGGATTTTGATGAAATTTTCATATAACTCATTTTGGAGTATCTTATAATTATTATTAGAGTATGATCAAATAGATAAAGAGATATAACAATACCATTAAAGAGGTATATTAAAAGTGGGAGTACATACTCTAAGAGTATATAACCATTTTCATATATAATTATTCTATTTATAATTTGGACACACCGAAATAAGTGATCATATAGATCTGTCACTTTTTTCTTCCATTAATGTGGGATGTTTTAGCCTCTCGGACCTAATGTGGAAGTTTTGTTTAACTTTCTTGTATACCGTATTAGGACCAAACAAAATCCCTCCACCTGGGGCATGCAAATCTTTTTTTTATAGTCCATGCACTGACAAACTTCAAACATAAGCTCCAAAATAAAATATAACATTTTTTTAACAAAACTGATCAAATCTCCATACTCCTAGTTTCAACTAAAAATTTAAAAATAAAAAATGTAAGATAATAAGAGCATCTCAGTGCTCCATCGTGGACAATAGCTATAGTATTCACAATGGAGAAAAATATGCACCAGTCAAGCCGCAATGTGGGCACCTAGCTCCTCACCTCACCGCCCCTCGTTCTGTTTTGCCCTTGCCCCACTTCACCATCGCTCCTCCAGTCATAGCTCCCTTCCCTTCTCCGTCTCAAGTAAGAGAGGAACACTCTGAGCATGTGTAGCGTCTTGGTCAGCACTAGTCTGATGTGGCATACATGTGTGGCGTCCTGGGTGGCACTCTATTGTGGTTAGTCCTCACCTTGTGTGTATGACATATGAGCCCCATACATCAGCACATCCTATTTATAACTGAGTTGCAGTTCAGTGAAAAAATGGCTCACTAAAGGTGCATCGCCATGAAATCCAAAATAAATGTTATAGCAAATCGTGAAGTTTACTCTTTGAGATTTTCTGGACCATGAAGCTAACGGTAGCTTCAACTAATACCACATATTCTTTTTCATAGAGCTGCTATGTATTTGGAGATGCTCTAAAAGAAATATAAACAAAGGGCTGCCAAGGAGAGAAGAATAGCAAAAAAAAATGGATATTCTGGCATCCGTGTGCCATGGTGTTTTTTTTTTGGCAGTAAAAAATGGAGGGGTACATGCTATTTGAGTACAGAAATAGAGGGAACCCGTCCGTCCGTGGCTGCCAGTGTGCCGTGTGCGAGGGCTTCCTTCCTTTCTTTTTTCTTTTTCTTTTACGTTGATAAGGTGTAATTTGTTATGGTGATAGATCTAGAATTTCGTCAAATCCAATCTGTGAAGAACTACAGCACGGTTTTTGCGTTTAGAGGGATGGAGTATTATAGCACGGTTTCTGTGTGTAGAGGGCACTGTAGCAAGAGGCCCAAGCGGGGTTTATTTTCACAAAAACAGACAAGTAAGACTATTTAAAAAGAAAACTACAGTGCTAGATCCATGAACAGTTCGTGCATCAAAACGTTTACCTCCGCTGACGGCTGACTGCCGTAACGCAAGTACGCGACCGAGACCCCGAAAAACCCAGCAGAACAACAGAGAAAGCGAGAGGTCTCTGCACCCCGGTTAGTAGCAGGTACTACTAACCGGGAACCGGGTTGCTCCGCTTTTCAATGTGCGTGCCAAAAGTAGCAGCACGCAGCGCCTCGCCCGATCTACAAAAAAAAAAAAAAAAGAGAGCCTGCAAGTTCGCAGGCGCTGCTCTCGCCCTGTTGCGCGCTGAAGTGCCTGCCGTGTCGTCGCTGCAGCCGATGCTGCCTGCCGTGGGCTCGCATCGCGTCACCGCCTTTGCTCGAGAAAGATGCCGAAAAGAAAAGCGACCGATTTTTTTTTTCCTTCGGGAATTTGACCGGGGAGATCCGATCGAGGTGATGGCGCAGATCAGAAGTCCGACGCATCGCTGCGGCGTCACCTCTCAATCGTGTCCGTTGCAGACAAAAAAATCTCCAGGACAAGATTCTCTCCTGGCCCTCTGATTGGATCGGTACGCTTCCGCTTGTCTAGCCTTTTTCCGACGCGTCTCCCTCCCCGCACACACAAATTAGGGCATGGTTACGTTTTCCATCAAATTTCTCGCAGAAATTTGTTTTTGAGAAATACCACTGTGGGGTGATGACTCGCAGAAATGACACTGAAAGGGGTGGATATGGAGCCAACTCCTCGTCTTATCGAGCTTTTCCTAAAGTTGATATAGCTTGATTTAATATTATTTTATGAGTAATTTAAAAGTATTTTTAGAAACGAGCTAACGAGCCGAGCCGAGCTAGAGCAAAATTCAAATTCATTTGAAATCAACTCATTTTAATGTTTAACCAATTAACAAGTAAAATTGAAGCAATTTTGAACCGAGCCAACGAGCCTAACTAACGAGCCAAACGCATCTTATCAAGAAAAATGCGATCGTCATACATATTTCCCTCAAGGGAGGTGGACAACAAAGCCCCTGTCTTCCTCTCACCGGTCACGATTTTTTTTTTAAATAATAAAATTTTATTTTGAATTACAGAAATATACCTATGTTTTTTTATTTTATAGAAATAGTCATCTGTCGCGTACGATTAGACGACATTGATAAGTCACCCAACTATGGGCGACAAGAGGCCTAGTCGCCCAACGGTTACGCGACTTGTCAATGTCACCCAACCGTGCGACGACTAGTGCCTCTAGTCGGTCAACGATGGAGCGACTACTTACTACCACCTTTTCCTTTTGTCTTTGACCTGACCCCTCATGGGCTCTCTCACTATTTCTGTCGCAAGAAAGTGAGAGGAGCTCAAGAGAGTAGAAAAAAGAGGGAAAGAAGGAGAGGGGAGAAGTAGAGAAGCTTGGAAGAGGGAGTCAAGGAGAGGAGAGGAGCTCGGAAGAGGGAGTGAAGAAGAGAAAAGCAGGTTAGGAGAAGAAGAGGAGAAGCTTGTGAGGTTAGAAAGGAAGACGAAGGAAACTAATTGATAAGAAGAAAAGGTCTTCGCATGAAGGTAATAGCCTCATCCGTTCTTATTCTCATCTAAATGTAGGCAACGTGTAGCTACGTATTTGTTTATCATGTATTTTGTGAATGCATGTTGATAAATGGTAATATTTGCAGAAAGAAATCAGTTATGTTGGAACCCACAACATTAAAAGTGTATTACGGTGTTAGTACCATTCGTGAAAGTAAATATGGTGTTGACCTGAGCAGTTTCCCACAAGTCAGTATGGTACTCCTAAACGCAGAGACTACTCGAATCGAAGATGTTCTGTACTGACTCACACACAGCTTCTCCTTAAACCTCGAGGTGTGCAGTGTTATCCTACATAGGCTCTGGAGTTGGTCTGCCACGGACATTCAGTGGGAGTTGAGGAAATTGATGCGCATAGTTGCATAGAAGGTCTTTGTAGAAGGATACCGGTGACGTGGTTACGAATGTGTTCTATTCGTGCAACCATATCCGAAGGGAGTCACAGGAGATCCAGTTGAAGTTCTCCATGTATGAATTCTCTGTTGCATCGTGATAGTACTTACCTTCCTACTTACGAATCATTGCTAGCTCAATCGTTTTCATAAAATTATTCAGAAATTTATCACAATACAATAACATATCGTGATCACAAAATGTTATTGTAAGTCTAAGAGATTTTGTACCATTTAGAATTTACGAAAATCACAAACAGACCAATCGACATTGTCTGCCCTTTTATTTAAAAAAACAATCTGCAAATAAGATTTGATAAATGTATTACGTATAAAAATTACCATTTATTCCCCCCACAATTATTTCTATTTGCTTAATAAAATAAAATTATTGTTATTTTAATTCAGCCAAACGTGGGGTGACTAGTTCCTAATTTCTCAATCAATCTATTTTTTAAAAAAATTACAGTGGTATATCTATTTTTTATTTTACAAAAATGGTAATCTGTCGCCGTACAGTTGGGCGATATTAGCAAGCCATTCAACCATTGTGCAACACAAGGCCTGGTCACCCCACGGTTGGGCGACATGGTCAACTCGCCCAACCGTTGGGCGACCAGGCCTCGTGTCGCCCAATGGTTGAACAACTTGTCAATATCGCCCAATCGGATGGCGACAGATGACCATTTCCGTAAAATAAAATGGGTATATCACTGTAATTTAAAATAAAAATAGATTGTTTAAAAAATTCCACCAGTCACAATCCTTCCCCCCAAATCCCTTCCATCTCCTGTCTCTCTCTCCATCTCCTGCATTCTCTTTCTCTCGTCCAATCCACCACTGATACACATAAATTCAGTGCTCCCTTTTCCAAATCCACTACCAACGAGTCAATTCCACTCTGGGGAAAGGAATCCCAATGGTGCCATGCCCTCGCGGTGACGGCCGTTCGGGGACATCACTGCAACCAACAGCTCGGACAGCACATGGGACGGGGAGCTGGTGGCTAGACGGGGCAAGGTGTTGACATGCGCGCAAATAATTTGAAATAATTGGAAATTTGCCATCGCTAAAAGTGAGTTTCGCAAATTTACCATTTTTATCGTAGACTTCACAAAATTGCCATTCAGTACATGTGTTTCTTGTATTCCTTGCCATTCTATCATTTTTTTATCTTTTTCTTTATTCTCTCTCCAAATTAGCCACCTGAAATACCATTTTTGCCCCTGGGCTAATTAACCTGTACGTGACTCATTTTGACGCTGCCTGGCCGCTGGAGTCCAAACGTCGCCCTGTACACGAACGCCCCTGGAGTCCAAACGTTCCCTGGAGTCCAAACGTCGCCCTGTACGCATCGCCGGCGCCCGGATCCCATGTAGCATCGCCGGCGCTCGGATCGGGCCCTCTCGGCCGACGAGCCCTGGGCGGGCGACGAGGCGTCGCCATCGCCTGACGCGCTGCCGTGGCCCGACGCGCCGTCGCGGCCCTACGCGGCGCCGTCGATCGTCGCCCGACGCGCCAATGCCGTCCGACGCGATCGACATTGTGAGGACCATGCTGCCCCACGTGTCTCAATCGGTCTGTTACGCGTCAAAATGAGTCACGTACAGGTTAATTAGCCCAGGGGCAAAAATGGTATTTCAGGTGGCTAATTTGGAGAGAGAATAAAGAAAAAGATAAAAAATGATAGAATGGCAGGGAATACAAGAAACACATGTACTGAATGGCAATTTTACGAAGTCTACGATAAAAATGGCAAATTTGCGAAACACACTGTTAGCGATGGCAAATTTCCAATTATCTCCAAATAATTTATATGGTCTGAGCAGAGAACACTAGCGAACACCAGCGCACTGCTGCCCATGGCGATCCAGATCTATGTCGAGTGCTGGAAGGTGTTCACGAGATGAGAGTGACCGGCGACGGTGTCAGTGAGGGCCATGGTGTAGTTGCTTGAGGAAGGAGGTGCCAAGTGTTGGGTTAATCTTGTTGCATATGTGTAGTTGTGCGTGTCGAGTACCTGTAGAAGTTGTGAAGTCTGTGTGGTCATTACGATCAGTCCCTGTGTGGTCGTTACGACCGAGTATTGTAGCTGCACCGAGTACACCGTGGTCGTAGCCATAGCGATCGTGGTCGTAGTCGTAGCGGCCGTGGTCATAATTGATGCGCCATGGTCGTAGTCATGGCAATCGTGGTCGTAGTCGGAGAACCGGGTTCGGAGACTACAAGCATTGTAGGCGTCATCCTCGGAGGAGTACTGTAGACGTCATACTCGTAATTGGTCTCTGTAGCAGCCGTCAGCACTGCAACATTCATTGGTTACTGTAGCAGTTGGTGGTCCCTATAGCAGTTGTCAGTGCGAGTGGCATGGCACCAGTTGGCGAATTACTCGGTATCGGTAGGTAGTCGTTGTCAGGGTATGAGTCGTGTGTAGTGGGTGAGTACCTGCTTGTGAGTCCCGGTTGTTTCTATATATATACCATGTAAATCCTTTTGAGCTAGTTGAGCCAGTGAATAACAGAGAAAATGTGCAAACAGTTAGCACCATAATTTCGTGCCTCAGTTTTGTATTCGACTTTGTTATTAGCTCCAACTACTCATTCCCATCTCCGACGAGCCATTCACTGTGTTTGTGTACATCAATCCACCATAAAAGCATGTGTTTTAGAGAGGTTGGGCCAATATTTAGTATCAGAGTTGAGTGAGAAATCTTGAGAGATTTCTAACATCTGGTATCAGAGTAGAGTGAGAAATCTTGAGAGATTTGTAACACAAAGGAGGGAGTTGGACAGTTGACATGGCTCGCCATAGTTCGGTGGATGACAAGGAAAGATGAATAAGGCATGGATAAAATTGTCATATATAGGCAAATACGTACATGAATGGTATTTTCGTGAACAAGCTATGTTTGCAACGGCATTTCCCGAAGGCGACGTTGTATAGTGCCACTTCTCAAAAACATGCACTTAGTAGTGGTATACATCTAAATTTTTCTAAAAACTATGTTCATCAATTGATTGGGGGAAAAATAGTTTTCAGGTTATCCTATTATCACCATCATAAGTTTTCAGGTTTTGAAACTATGCACGTGTCTGAAAATTTTGCACCAATTTCCAGTTGAAAAAAAGAAGCATATGCTTGTATTTCTTTTCAATAAATTACACCAAAGTTCTAGACCCACATGTACAATCCAAATTAAGAGAAATTCGGAATTAAATTAAAAATAGTAATTTGATTTCTATACAACTTCCAAAATAACATCCATAAATAATTAAAAATTTGAAATAATAATTAAACAAAAATCAGCAAATTAAAGGAAAGAGTCATGCCAAGTACAATGCACAATAACTAAAATTAAGAACTAAAAATAAAATAAAAAATAGTACTTTTATTTCTGTATGAATTCTAAAGTAAACCTAAAAATAAATTTTGGAATAATAATTAAAAGAAAATAGAAATTGGTTTTTATATGAATTCCAACCTAAAACTAAAAATAAATCCACGCATGTACGATTCAAACACATGCAAATTTTGAATGATAATTAAAGGATGATTAGATATTTAATTTGTAAACAAATTTTAAACTTGAATTCTAAAAATATTAAAATTTGTAAACCTATACTAATTAGACACTCAGAGTAAGCTCCCGTATTGATTAGAAAGATCTAGCCATCTATCTCGTGGAACCAAGTTAGAATAGCTCAGATTAAAAGAAAGAATAACATCTCAAGTACAATCTAAATTAACTGCAATTTAGAACAATAAATTAATAAAATTAGCAAATTGATTTGTATACGACATCTAAAGTAACATTCATAAATAGCTAAAGTTCAAAATAATAATTAAATAAAATTAGTAAAATTTTAAAAACTGTCCATCTCAAGTACAATCTAAAATAACTAAAATTTGGGGGAACAAAATGAAGGTTAGCAATTTGATTTCCATACGAATTCCAAAGTAAATCCATAAACAAAACAAAATCTATCTATTATATGCTAAAAGTCAATTGCATGAGATTTACAGTTGCTAAAAATAGAGAAATAAGCTAGAAATTCTCTGAAAAAAAAGAAAAGCATCCAACTCTCGATTTAGTGGACCATTATTATGGTCAGTAAACGATCACCAGTGGGTATCTTAGATAAAACAAAAAAATCCAATAAGATAAGGCTACCCATTATATATTCTAATTGAGCCCAACAAATAAAAAGAATCCTAGATGACCCACACTAAAATCCATGTACCAGAGAAAACGAAGGATATAGATGTGCAAAATAGTTGAGTAAAATCCATCCTTGAGAAAAAAAAATGGCACTCAGTAAGAAAAAGACAAGATCTATTCTACTACACGTTTCCCAACAATATGTGTTGTACAACTTTAATTTTTTCTAGAATCGCCATCGATGTAGTGGATTCTAATTAAAATTAAATTGTATCAACTATTAAGTGTTACCTATTATACAATAAAAGTTTAGGATGGTTAATTACATTGGTTGAGAAAAAAAAAGAGAAATGTTGTAGAAATTCTCCCAAAATAAAAAAGAAAGATCTGACCCTTAATTTTGTGGACCCTAATTATGTTTAGCAATCCATAGCCGATGGATGTTACCTGATAAATGAGAATAATTGTTAGAAATTCTAAAAAAGGAAAGCATCCAACTTAATTAGGTGGACCCTTTTATGATTAACAAATTATAACCAATTATTTTTCTTGATATATGGAAGTGCGCATGAATTTGATTTGCGGCATGATATGCATGCATATGCAAGTATAATTGGAGAACTTTTGTGCAAAATTAAGATGTTAGATGTTAGAGATAAGATTAAACTCAAACGTTCCATGCACAGATACGAACTTATCTACAATATCTATTATAATTTGCATGCTTTTAATTGTATTAATTTGGATACAACTATTGTCTACTATTGAAGACACTGATTAAAAATTATAAAGCACAAGTATTTCCTCCCAAAGATATAATATATATTCTTTTTTAAAATATATTACTATACAGTGATATAACAAATAAAATCAATTCTATAAATATGGAAATTAAATCGAATTGATAACATTCTAAAATTTTAATATTTGAATTCTTTCATATGATTTACAACTCTTTATTTTTCGCATGTAGTTCTTTTAGAATGATATCTATGCAGGTGCATGGGCTACCATACTAGTTAGTTTAATAAATAATAATTACTAATAGAAATCAAAATCAAAAATCGACTAGAAAGCTGAAAAAAAAGACTATGTAGCCCGCGGCGGATATAGTCGGGGTGGGTTGATGGAACGCGCGGGCCGTGATGGCAGGCTGGGTTGGTTGCTACATGGGCCTTGATGAGCTGAGAGGATGAGACTTCTGGGCCTTTTCGTAATTCGTGTTACATGGAGCAAATCTTGCCTAAAATTGTCCCTTTTTTGTTCTCACTTTCTCTTTTTTTTTCTCTCTCTTGGAATTTTCCTTGACGTTTTCCGAACTCCATGGCTTAAAAATGGTCTTCAGTATTCGTATGCAGTACAGCTCACTACGTCTTATTTTATACGTTTACAGTGTACTGATTACTCGTAGGACTAGGCAACGAGAGGATGAAGACAAACAAATAAAGGGTGCCTTTGGTTGAGCTTTTGGGAGCTGCTTTTGCTTCTAAAAAGCCAAAAGCCAACCAACGGGGTGGAAACCAGAAGCTGCTTTTTCAGAAGTAGTTACTTTTGGGTAATACAGTTTTGAAAGCACCTTGGACCCTACTTTTGGCTTTTGGCTTTCTGCTTTTTGAAATGGTGAAAATAGAGAGCTGTTTCACAGTTGTTTCAAGGAAAATAGAGATAGGAGATAAGTTTTATACTTGTTTGAACCAAACAGCTTACAGCTTTTCCACAGCCCACAACCTACAGCAGTTTTTCCACAGCTCACAGCTCACAGCAGCTTTTTCAGAAGCCACAGCTCGACCAAACACACCCAAAGAGTGGTCGAGGACAACAGAAAAAGCAAAAGGTGGCGAGGCCACACGTGGGCGTGGTGGTGGTGTGCACGCGTGGGCGACAGTGCCAGACGAAAATGCCCAGCAACAGAACACATGATGGCCTCTTTGTTTTGGTTACGACTTAGGTCCACCCCAAATGGGTTAGGGCTCTGTTTTTCGGTTTTTTTTAAGTTAACAAGTCATTTAACACAAGTCAATTTGTAATTTTGATTTTATGTTTTTTGTTTATATTGTCAGTAGAGATATAACGATATTTTCCTTATTTTCTTAATTAAATAATTTAGAAAAAATAATAGCCGCTACACTATAATTTCAACCAATATTTAAAAACCGTAGTCAACAGTCGGTTGGAGCGGCACCTTACACAACCACACATCTGAAATTATTGCGATCACATATCACTTCACACAAATTCTGGTATCCACCTACTGGGTTGTTTCTACCTTTGTTTCGACGGGCATGAGTCTGCTCTGTATGCAGCGCTTTGCGAAAAATAAATTGAGCAAAACCAGCTTGTGAGCGTATTTTAGCTCAATCAATGGGGTAGGTTTAACGTTGTGTGCTACAAAGAGAGCTAAATCTTTCACAAAGACACACTTCTTTTTGGCTTATAACTTATCTACAGTAATTGACTTTCAAGCACTGTGTTCTTCAAAACGAGATCTACAAGTCGATTTTAGTAAATACTGTACAGCTTCATCTATATTAGTCAATATCGCATGCGAGTGTGTCTCTTCGTACTCTCTTGTGAATAGCTAGAATTCAAAAATTTTAGCCAACAGGTATGAGCTATAATGTATTGTAATTAAGGTCTACTAGATCAATAACCACATGTTTTGTTTTTTGTGAAAATTTATGGCTTTTTCTTTTTTTTCTAGTAAGATAGATTGGCCATTGTTTAATTAGGGTTCACCAAATTAAAGATGAGATTTTTCTATTTTTGTGAGAATTTTTAGATTTTTTCCTTAGTGACCGCAAAAGGCCCCGTTCCAACCGGTTTCGGCTAGTGGCTGTTAGCTTTTGAATGAAATTGCACTGTAGCAATTGTTAGTTTTTTCTGAGTCATTCAATTAAAGAAAAATAAAGAACAATGAGAAAAGAATGAAAAACACCGTTATATCTCTACGGACAATGTAATGTAATAAAGAAAAAATCTGACGTATCCATTCCGACTTCTAGAAGTTAGAAGACAAGAAGCTCAAGCCGGTTGGAACATGCCCAAGTCTGTCATCTACTTTTAATGTGAATAATAGACAGATGATGTTGCACTGCTCTGGTTTTCTTGGATCTGTTGCCCTCCTCGGTTTGTTTTTGTATCTCGGACTTGTACGATCCCAACCTTTGGCCACATGACAATCACAGCGTGCACGATGAACCAACATTGGCATCAGATGAACGTGCCGCGATCATTGATAGAGATCTGTAAAGAGGAGCATGCTTCGTCTAAAGAAGATGACTTCCGATGCAAAATCCATGCCAGTATGCTATACAAGCCCCGGAAATTTCCAGTTACTCCTCTTAGCTTGTTCAGCACTGTCGAGGGTGTCTTTCGTTAAGCAACCAAACACACTCTAAGACTAGATCGACCGGATTGAACCTGATTAGACTCAGCCACCAGGCAGGAACACATGAAAAATTCTATATGGAAAAAAAAGGTTTAGTTCTCACGAAAACCTGGGAAATTTTTTTCGCGTTTAAACCAGAGCCTAAACCTAGGTCTGCAACGCTCGGCCTGTTCTTTTTTTGCTGTGGTTTATGGCTTATGATTTTTGGGCTGTTTATGAGAAAAGCACATAGAAACTCGTATACGGTTTTGGTAGATATAAATAAAGTCATTATAGTGTGTACTACAATCAACTTGTAGATCTTATTTTCAAAAGACACTTGATTTGAAATCTAGTTACTATAGAAAAATTAAAAAATAGTTTTTAAAAACTGAAAGAATAAGTCTATAGTTTTAAAAGAAGACCAGGTTTGAGCAAGGCCGATGGAGCCGGTCGTGCTTAGTACAGTCTATGGCAAGCACGCACCTGCTGGAGCAAGGTGTGAACGTCGTCAGAGCTCAAGACGATGCATGGCTGCCCCGAAAAGCAAAAGAGGGGGGAAAAAAGGCGGCAAAACCGAAAGAAACAAGGCGCTGAGACAGAGATCGAAAGAAGCAAAATAAAGGAGGAGGCGAGGGGTGTGCATGCTATGCGTGCGATGCGATGGCATGCCGCTTCTTTTAGTTTTCTCCTTCCCGCTTTGCTTTGCATCTCGCCATCGTTCTGAACAGCTCTCATGATGCATCATGTTCTTCTGTTCCTGCTGATCTCTCGGGATCACCACCGCCTCGGGCTTCGCTAGCCCGTCGTAGCTATCCATCCACCCGCCCACCTCACTGTACCTGTTGTCTGTTCCCATGTCTCTGCCCCTGTCTCCTCCATGCTCATCTTTTCACTTTCTCTGATCTCGAAACCGTGTACGTGCTCATATTTTATGGAATGGAAGGAATCTATCCTCTTGGTTCCCTGCTCCGTGTCACATGGGTCATGGGACCAAGGCAAGAAGGAACTGAAGAAGCCTGCAAGGTTGCAACTAATCCGCTCAGCTCCCACTTATTTCGGTTTAAATTTAAAAAAATTATTTATTTATTACTATTTATAAATTTTTTTTCTAAATTTTAAGCTTTTTGTCGGTTCTTTTTTGTATTTGTTTATGTTGTCCGTGATAGGCTAACTTATTTTTTATTTTTAAATTTTAGCTACGCCAAATAAGTCATAATCAGTTATAGTATAATTTTAGACAATTACAGTACACTTTCAGCTATAAATCAGCTTATTCAGCTCAATTGAGCGGCACCTCCGTGTGTGTGTGTGTTTTTTTTTGTTGAGCGCGTGAGAGGACTGAGTGCCTTCTGCGAAATTACGTAACAGATTGAGACTTACAGTTGGTTCATTCCATTCCATATATGGTGTCAAATCAGGTGATATTTCGGAGCAGCTGGGGCTGTAATTTTACAGTCGTTGTTGAATAGGACTTCTGAACGATGATGCAAGTCCAAATGTCACATATATGGCCTTTTCCTGCCCTGATGTCCATTCCCACTCATATTCTCCTGTTACTGTAGAAAAACTTTTGCAATGGCGTCAAGCACTGCTGCTCTGCCATAGATTCAGAAAGGCCGGATGTTGTGACTTCACTGACTTGTGCTCACTTAACACGCTGCCTTTCTCTTCCTAAATGTGTATGATACTTGATGAGAAACTCCCTTTTGTTGCCAAATTTTCATGCATGTCACATGCGTGCAATATCCGTGAGCCTCAGGGGCCAGGTGGGCTGCAAGTACTCTGCCGTCCAACCTTCACGTTGCTTGTTTACCTAAAGCTTTGTTTATGCTCGCATTTTACAGGTAACCAAAACTGTCCTGTCGGACTGATCGTGTTCAGTTCAGGGACCATCTGATGATCTCGTAGATTAATCCTGACGGCTTTTTACGCTGCGTGACTCCTAATTAAAAAGATTCAGATTAGCACACAAAGCAAGGGGTTTGTTAATTGATTATTCACTACCTTTTTTCACTGTAGTATTTAGGCTGTGCAAGACGAAGCTTTTGCGCAGAAACTTGGTAGATAAAAAGGATATAGGTGAATTATTTCACAGCATGGTCCAAGATGTGACCCGCTAAATTGATCTCAAACTTACGTTAATCATTTTTGGAGAAGTCCACATTTGGTATCTCTATTATAAGTTGGTATTATTTGGATCCTGTACCATAAAATTAGATATTTTATCCCCTTTACTTATGAAACAAGATCAATTTTAATCCTGAGGCTGGTTTTCTGGACGGTTTAGCCAAGGTGACGCTGACACAAGGTGCTTTCACCCTCCATTCGGCCTCTCTACGGTATTCTTCTTCACCCCCCCCCCCCCCCCCCCTTCTCTGGCCATGCCTCCTCTCTTTGGCTATATCTCCTTTATACGGCCGAAGCACCTAGCCCCCCTTGGGTTCGTCATGGAGCTCTCCCACCTTCGTCGCGTCGGCCGTGGCGAGGGTGTGTGTAGCCCTAGGGTTGAGCTCAGTCAGTGTGCCAGTGGCCCTAGGTGGATGGCGGTGGTTGGAGGCGAATTGACCAGCCTGATGATAAGGCGCCATGGGAAGCGATGTTCGACGACTTGTGCTCCCGAGTCCCGACGCAGCTTCTCACGTTACTCGATCTGGTGGATCCGCGGCATTCGTGGGTAGAGGCGACGCCTGTCCTTCAGATCCTGCGCCGGACAGCTCGAGCAGCCTTGCACAGCTGCGTGGGGGCGAAGCAGATTTGGTGCCCATGCCCACCGCGTATGATCCAGAGGCGGGTGTCGAGCAATGGAATAAGGGAGAGGGGAAGAGAAGAGCTGGGGAAAATGGCGTGGAGAGTCGCCAGTGGCAGCGGCCTTAGGTGGCGTCGGCACCAGGCGACGAAGGCCCTAGGTGGCGGCGGCTCCCGGCGTCGTCAGGACGGGATGCGTTAAGAGCAATTCCAGCAGTAGCCCTCAAAACAGGGCCCCTACTTTTTATTTGAGGGCCCCCCTACTTTTGAGAGCTCTGTTTTTTAAGCTGCACTCCAGCAGGAGCCCTCAAAATAGGACCCTCAAATTCATTCTTAGAGAGAATGACACATAGGACCCACTCTTGGGGGGTCTGGAGGGAGCCTCTACTATTGAGAGCCGAGGGGTAAAAAACTCACTCCAGCAGAGCCTCTACTTGAGCTCTCAAAAGTAGGGGCTCCCTCCTGACCCCCAGGAACGAGGGCTCGAGGGGGAGATTTGAGGGCTCCCTACTTTTGAGGACTCAAGTAGGAGCCCTGCTGGAGTGAGTTTTTTTGCCCCTCGGCCCTCAAAAGTAGGATGAGGGCTCAAGTAGGTGTCGAGTTGCTCTTAAGAGGGGTGTTTTTTTTAATTCAGTGCTGACTCATCCCTTTCTTTCACCCACTGGATGAGTTGGATGCTACGTCACATCCAAAACTACCTTTCCGGTCACGAGGAATTTGATCTTCTATTGTAAACAGAGCGAATCATCTTAAAAGTAGAGGTATCAATATAAACTTTTTTCCATCATTTTTTACCGGAAGGGTTGCATCAAATCAAATTATACTAGGTAGGGTAATGCATACCATAGTTTTTCTTTCTTTCTTTAAGCTTGATGCTAAATTAGCAGCTAAACAAGAAGGGTCTTCTAAGCCTATGGCATTTCTTGGTAACAATCATCACAGCCACAGTTCAAAGATACTATATATTGCAATCTGACTGTATCGATCGAATACATCTGAGTCATGATTCGTCGAATCATGAAAAAAAGACAGCAAACGTATCAGCTATCTAGTAGCATACACCATCCATCCATCATGATCAGCGATAAGAAAATAGCGAAATTTAGTGTCCACTAGACAAGCAAAGTAGCAAACAGATCGATCGATCGAGCTATCTAGTCGCTCCCATGAATACGGGCTTGCTTGTCGATAGCTTGTTGCTATCGACCACTAGCATCTGCACTATCTGGCCGCATGTATATAGAGGGATAAGTTACATGAGGTAACTGGGTGTTTACATCAAGAATCTTTTGATGTACGTGTATGACCGATAAAATTTTAAAGTTTAGATATAAAAATATTTTATATCTTTAATATACTTATAGTAAGTGAGTTTTAAACTCAGTTCAAAAGTTTAAACTAGCTTGAACTACTTTTAAATTTAATGCGACTATAGTGAGTATATACCATAAAATTAGTTAAATTGAAAATCAATTTAATTTTTTTCCGAAGTTTAATATCTCAAATACATTTTTTATAGGTATATGACGATAACCATGTCAAACATCGCGAGTCTCAAAGCATATGAACATATTAATTTGGCTGTCTAGGCATCATGGTGCAGGAATCAATTGTCACACACGAGCACGCGCGCGGACACACACAAAAAATACCTTTTACTCCCTAACGTAATTGCACCCACATCTAATATACCACCTAAACAAAGTTGATATACTCTTTTATCACTTTAGATATACTCGTATACTAATTATAAGATACACCAATATAAACCACACGAAAAAATTGTAAGGGAGTCCATAGTTTTAGCGTATTTTCTAAATACCTTCATATACGCACATAAAAAGGAATATATCGAAAATATGTATACCACCTCTAAAAATTATTCATACGACCTAGATGGCCTTAAATAGTTGTACACTACACGTAGATAACCTCCATTACGCGAGATACTCCCTATGTTGTGAAATTCAACATAGGGTGTAGTTACACCCGCGAGTATAAAAGAGTCTTCATATATATACACACACACATACACAACTACTAACCATCGTGCAGGTGTAAAATACCCAAAAAAGTTACTGATATTTCTGAATGAAGTTACCATTAGTTCCGAATGAAGTTATTGCTAAACTTCCACGGTGCCAGAAAGTTATCATCGGTTCTGCATGAAGTTACCATCGCTAGCGAGTGAAGTTACTACGAACGCAGCCGGTGGTAACTTTCTTGACAGCTGATAGTAACTTTTCGCATATCCGATGATAACTTTCTAGGGCGCAAAACTGCACGCAAAATAAACGTGCGCTATTTTGCGCGCGGTTTTGTGCCTTAGAAAGTTATCACTAGTTGTTCAAAAAGTTATCATCAACTGTGAAGAAAGTTACCACCGCCTACATACTGTGAGCATTAGCAGTAACTTCGTTCGCTACCGATGGTAACTCCAAGCAAAATCGATGATAACTTTTCAGCACTGTAAAGGTTTGGCAATAACTTCATTCAGAACCGATAGTAACTTCATTCAGAAATATCAGTAACTTATCCATGTATTCTACACCTACACACTGTAACGGATCCACCTTCTACGCCTTAGATCCATGCGAGTGGAATCCCTCAAAACTTAACGCTCGTTTACACATAACCCCTCGCCTCGCCTGCGCTTTTCCATCCGCCTCAGCCTCTTTTCCATCCGTCGTCTTTGTCCCCCGAGTCTTTCCATCCGTCGCCCCCTCCTCTAGCGCCCTCGGGCACCCCAGCGTCATCCCCTTCTCTGCAACACCGACGCCAGGCTTCGACCCTCCGCCCGACACCACCATCCCCCCACCCCCTAGCACCACTCGGGCTCCTCGATGCCGCCCCTCCCCTGCAGCGTTGTGCCAGCCTCGACCCGACGCCCGATACCACCATCCCCCCGGGCGCCACCTGGGATTCACAGGCACTGCTCCTTGCTGTGGTCGTGGTCGAAGGCGAGGTGGCTATGATCGTGGTCGAAGGCAGCTATGGTCGTAGCAGTCGTGGTCGAAGGCGGCTGCGATCGTGGAGGCCGTCGTTGAAGGTGGTCGTGGTCGTGGTGGCTGTGGTCGTGGCGTCTGTGGTCGAAGGTGGTTATGGTCGTGGCGGCCATAGTCATGGTCAAAGGTGGCGGAGAAGCCAGATCTGGCTCTAAGGGGGTCGAGGAGGGAGGGAGGGCTGTGGCATCGCTAGCGCTGGAGGAGTCCAGGGGGGCGCTAACGAAGACCAGAAGGGGCAGCGCCAAGGGAAGCCGAGAGGCGCTGGGGAGGGGGAGGTGAGTTGTCGGATTGAACCGAGAGACTGAGATGGCCAGGAAAAAGAGAGGGGTTGAGGAAAAAGTGAGAGCCACAGGCGCGGGGGGAGGGGGTTTTGAAAACTAGCATATGTTTGAGGGGCATTCCACCCGCTTGCATCCAGGGCGTCCCCGTGAGATTCGACGACTCACAATTGTGTTTGCATGTTAGCACTGAATAATCTATTTTGCACTAGATATGCTTATATGTATATGTGTGTATATGACGTTGATATGGGGCACCATGGTGTCTGAGCAACAAGCCTCTCTGCCTTGAATTACTTTTAGATGCGTGCAAGTGTAATGATATATAACATATCAGGCAAATCCGTTAACATTCATTAATTCAAAAAGGCATCAATTTGGAAAGGAAGTTATTGATTTCAATTATAAATAGAAAGTCTCAATCATGGAGGCTGAGCACCATAGTGGCCCTGTTATTTATATTATATATATTGACGCTCATGGAAAAGACCCAAATTGGATCGGTTTTGCTGTGATCGTTTTGGCTTCAGCTTTTAGCTTCCGGCTTATTTTTCACTATTCATAAATTTGTCTTTTTTTGAACTTTTGGCTTTTTGTTGAGCTTTTTTGCCAGTTCTTTTTTTCCCGTATTTGTTTGTATTATACGTAATGGGCTAACATATTTTTTTTATATTTTTAAATTTTTTAAATTTAATTATGCTAAATAAGTCTCTGTGTTTTTTTAGCCAACTACAGTGCTTTTCAGCCATAAACCACAAAAAAAAGCCCAAATGATCACCATGCACTCACGCGTGGATACTACCCTCTCTAAACCATCTGATTTCAGCGAAGTCCTCGTCACTTCCAAACAACGGAGAAAAGTGCAGAAATGAGCAACAACCCCCAGAAACCCCACTGTATTCATTGATCCCCGGTGGGGTGCTTTGAACATTGGAATTTCCCCGCAAATATTGCAACTTTCAAAGAATCCTGCGTTCGAATCGGAGAATGCAGAGCTTGTTGCTGAACAAAACGAAGGTACTTATAGCATGCATCCATATGTTGCTCCAGCATTTAATCATCGAATTAATCTGATCCACTTTGGACTTAACCAAAAGAAAAAGGGTACCTCTACCTTACGGTCAACCTCACGGTTCGATTGGTGAGGACGCGCCCCACCCCTTGTCCCTCCTCCAGCCCTGCAAACCACGGACGCCGCTGTTCTGAATCAGTTTGCAAAAATTTCTAACCGGGAAATTTCAACTAGGGAACTTTCAACTGAGGAAATTTCAAGCTCGAATCCGATAAAATTCAACTCGATTCACATGGATTACAACTCGATTTGGGAGGAAAATGAACTCAATTTCAAAAGAAAACTGAAAAAAAAAGAGTGTTAGGGTTTTCCCCTTCTCGGACGGCGACGCGCGCTCCTCCTTGGGCGGCGGTGCTGACTCCCCGGATGTCGCGCGTTCCTCCTCCGGCAGCGGCGCGGGTCCCCGGACGGCGCGCGTTCCTCCTCCGGCGTGCGCGCATGGCAGCGAGCTCGTGGATTTCGTCACGGCGAGCCTCACGGACGACGGCGAGCTCGCGGACGTCGGCGCGGCCGCGCCGCGCGCGGACGGCCTGACGCTCTCCTGTCTCTTGCAGTTCGCGATGAGGCCTGGAAAGAGCAGGATGGGGAAGAGGTGCTCGCTGTGAGCCTGTGAGTACGGACGAGTGGATAGAACGATGCTTGCTCCCCCTCCACGTGTAAGCTTCCCAGATATGCGCACGTGTCAGCATATCAGGTGAGTCCGCAGGAATTGCTCCGTGAGGGCGCCCGTAATTAGTAAAACTGAAAGAAAAATATGCCCGAAGAAGGAACAACCACCCTAGGGCCTCTAAAGAGAGCCCTAAAACAAAAGCGAAGCGTTGAGGGCGCATGATCAGTGGATCGATCTGGCGACGGGGACATTTAAATTTCTTCCAAAGCCTTTTTCTTTCCCCTAACCCCATGTGTGCGTCTTCCATTCCCCCCAAACTTTCCAATCTCTTTATCACTAGTAGTTGTTAGAGTCTATTCAAAACAGCTTTTGATTATACCTGTTAAATAAAATTGGTACTACAATAGTTATTAGCTTTTAGTTGAGATCATTAATTTAGAAAAGAAGAAAAAAAATAAAAGATTATATATCCGCAAACTAATAAAAAAATATTAAAAACAATACATTCAAAACGGCCAAAAACCCAAAGCCATTTTGAATGCAGAAGATTAAACAAAGAAAGAAAAGTGAACGGGCCTCTAGCGTAATGGCTAAGGGCTCTAGTAGCATCCCCAGGTTTTGGGTTCGACTCCCAGTGGGAGCGAATTTCAGGGTGGGGGAAAAAATCCCCTCGCCTGCTACCACACCAAAGCATAGGTCTAAGACCCGCCCAGGTCGTTGGTCGTTCTCACACGGGCGATGATGCCGCTGTTTAACCATGTGTTTGGTTGCAAGAACTAGGTGGGACGGGATGGAATGGATCCGTTTTTGTGTGTGTTTGGATGGGAGACAAGCAGAGTCAAAGACATCCCACTAGGAATATTCCTTGTAGATCCGGGACCAGGCAATCCTCTTTTTTTCATGGGACGGAGTCATCCCACATGGGATAGAGTCATCTCACCTCTTTGTTTTTTTAAGTACTATTTTGTTTAATTTTTTTTAAAAAAAACTCAAAGGTTTATGTGTAGAAACATATCAACAATAGCCTTCAATTTTTTTTTAAAAAAATTCAAATGTCACACATGTCCCACCTTCATCCTTCCATCCAAACAAAGGATGGGACCATTCCATCCCACTTTATCCTTCCAACCAAACAAAAAACAGAAATGACTCTATCCCCCAACCAAACAATAAATGAGATCATCCCATCCCAAAATTAGGGACAGGACTATCTCATCCCACCTTGTCCCTAAACCAAACACAACCTAAGGGTAGAGCAGGGGTTCAAGGTCGAGTTTTTTTTAACAAAGAAAGAAAGAAAAGAAAAGAAGAGAGGAAAGATTAAACAAAGAAGGAAAGGAAAGGAAAAACCAACGACGGCACAATCTGCAAGCACCCGTGCGATGGAAGTTGCCAGGCAGAAGGCAGAGAGACGCTGTCGGTCTGCTTCGCTCGGCCGTGCCATCGTGCGCTCGCGGGCCGACCTGCAGCTCAGCTCAAGTGCGCCCTCTTGCCGCGGCGTTGTACGCACCGCGGCCGACCGCGCGCGGGGGGTGGCACAGCAAAGGCTGCCGCGGCTCTCGCTTTTGCCGTCGACCGACCGTGCCGATCCCTTCGGCCTGCGGCAACGCCGCGGCAGAACGTGACGTCCCAGCAGCCGCTGCCGCCGCTTTTGCTTTGGTCCACCGGGCCAATGGCTACTGAGTACTGACCAAGACCAGCAACGCCTGGCTAGCTTGACCCACGTACGTTATTGATGTTGCTCTCTTCTTCTTCTTCTTCTTCTTCTTCTTCTTTCTTTTTTGTTCATAGGTTTGGTTCGTTACAGGGTTCTGACTGCTCATGCCATGAGACGGAATGAGATGGTTTTGGAGTGTGTGTGAAGGGTGAGACAAGGGAAAGATTGAAGAACAAAATCAGGTACGCGGAGGGCGGAAAAGTCTCTCAATTGTCGGTTTGCTAGCTTATCAACGTGGTCTATTACTTAATTAAATTGACAAAAATTAGCAAAAGATCGCTAGATTTGACATTTGACAATTGGAGTTTGTTATTTTGTCTCCTTGTGCGAACTACTGCTGGTACTACCTACGGATTGGAGAACCGATCAAAATATATTTAGAAGCAAACAAATCCTCCTGCTCGAATGTGAATTCCCTCATTTCTTCGCGTAAAAAAAAGAGAGTGGAGTTGCAGTAATGAAAAGGCGCGCGTTGGTGCACATTGAGCAAGAGAACAGGTAGGCAGGCGCCATGCACAGGGCAGAGCATCACTGCCTCTGAGAAGCCTGAGCCGACTCAGCCGAGGCCATCACTAACAAAGAACCGACAGATACGCACCCAATAAGTACAATCAAACTCAACATGACAACCCATAATCCTACGAGCACATCTCGGTGCTCTCCCCTCACGCCTGTAGTCTGCACGCACGCACGATCTGAACCGATCGGACCAAGACGTCCAATCACCCCCACACAACAATCTCTGCATTTCGATGACACCTATGAATGTAAGAAAGGAAGAGCTGGCAACTAATACTGTTGTAGAGCAGCACAGTAGTACCATACGTGTGGCAAGGCAGACCACTTGTCATGCCGATCGAAAACATCAAGGCCATCAACTCATCAAGGTGAAAGCCAACCTAATTTTCTGGGTCCAAGGAAGCCATGCCCATCATTTCTTATTTCTTCTGTCAGAGAGAGAGAGAGAGAGAGAGGCAGGGGACGAACAGGATCCCTGTCGTTCTCCGGATTTGTCATTTCAACCAACAACAGCCACTGCGCACGGCACCAAAGCCTGCCTGGATGGATGGGGAGCGTTGATGCGCCCCTCCTCCCTCGCTGCGTGCGATGCGAGTGGCACATTTGAGGCGGTCTGGTATGTTTGTCAGGCTCGTACGTGCTGCGATCCGGCTGGAATGGGGAATTGTCTGTGCCCGAAAGGGATGGAGGGCTGTGCAGCGGCGGCACGCGCGCCGTGTAGTCCATCTGCGTCCCTGTCGTGTATGACTAACGATCATACACGGTGATAGCTGAAGTTGATGCAAACTACGGAGATGGAACTTTCGGAAATTTGGATACATGTAGCACGAGAATTTTGATCAAAGTAGTTATGACAGAGTTTACAAATCAATTATAGTAGATATTATCAAATTTATCTATATTGATCAAAATCACATACGAGTGACTCTCTCCATACTCCCTTTTGCGATCAACGAAAATTCAAAATTGTAAATCAAAAGTTATAGCTCGCAAAAAAACTCATCTATTAGGCGATAAGAAACAAGCGGGAAACATCTTATATACAGGTCCCTGTAGCACTGGGCCCATGTCCTGCAAGCCCTGTATAACCCGCAATTAATTAAAACTGGACTAATAAGATTAGCTTAGGCGAGAGAATTAATCAAGGATGGGAATCTCACGCTTTGCAGCTAGCTCGCGCTCCGCTAGCTTTAGCCAGTACGGACGCGGCTTTCACTGTTCCCTGCCCGGTGCTCCGATTCCTATTCCCCCACGTGGCGTGCTTCCACTTGTTCATGATGGGTCCATTGTAAAAGGCCAAAAACAACACATGAAGAAGTCCGGATTCGTCCCTGTGAAGCTCGGCTCTGGCCTGCTCGTTGCATATCATGGTGGTAGAGACAGTGCCTCCAGTGGAGTTTGTGGCATTCGTGGACTCCATGGAGCTGAAAAAACCGGTGATGAACTGAAGCTCCCAGCGTTAGGGACCTCGCCGATTCCATGCACAGCCAGTCCCTCGAGGCCACGACGTCTGCCATCGCCTGAACAAGCCAGTGGTAGAGCTCGTATCGCTTCTCCTGATGCAGTGCTGTTCCTTGCATCCCATCGGTGGACGCGACCCTGACGGAGCTAATGGCTTTCGTGGCTGCAAGCCCGCATCCGACACTTGTGGCACTACCTTCGATACCGACTTCAGTTGGGCTGAAAAATAGTGATTTATGGCTGAATTGTATTATCGCTGATTAAAATTACACGGTAACTGAAGATGACTTATTTGGCGAAATTAAAATTTAAAAATAGAAAAAAATATGTTAACTCATCACGAACAACGCAAACGAATACGGGAAAAAAGAACCGGTAATAAAGATCAAAAAAGTCAAAAGTTTAGAAAAAACGAAATTTATAAATAGTGAAAAATAAGCCAGAAATCATAAACTCAAACCGAAATAAACAAGGCGTCATTGTCGCGTGTTCTTCTAGAGAGCAATATCTTCAATTACGGAACGGAAACACCAAGTCACCAATGGCAAGCTTAGTCGTCGTCAGCTTTCAGCATGGTGGAGTTGCCATGCATGGCAGGCTCCATGGCAAGTTGGCAATGCCGTTGCCATTTGATTCCGCTCAACGATGCAGAGGTTGTGGCCGTTGCCGATTAGAGTGCAATGAGCAACGATAAGCGGCGACCTCGCCCAGAACGAGATCGGACATGCATGGGGCCAATAAGACAATATTTGTTTTTCCGTCGGCATAGTCAGACCATGAACCATTGCATGATGGACGGAAAGACATAGTGGGCCTTACCTTAGAGCAACTCCAGCAGTAGCCCTCAAAACAGGACCCCTACTTTTTATTTGAGGGCTCTCCCTACTTTTGAGGGCTCTGTTTTTTAGGCTACACTCCAGCAGGAGCCCTCAAAACAGGACCCTCAAATTCATTCTTAGAGGGGATGACACATAGGACCCACCCTCATCCTCATCCTACTTTTGAGGGCCAAGGGGCAAAAAAAACTCACTCCAACAGAGCCCCTACTTGAACCCTAAAAAGTAGGGGCTCCCTCCAGACCCCCCAGGAATGAGGGCTCGAGGGGGAGATTTGAGTGCCCCCTACTTTTGAGGGCTCAAGTAGGGGCCCTGCTGGAGTGAGTTTTTTGCCCATCGGCCCTCAAAAATAGGATGAGGGCTCAAGTAGGAGCCCTACTGGAGTTGCTCTTATAAGATAAGAAGCGGATGCAGCCACGTGAAGGGAATACCAATGGGAACATAAAATCGGAACACGGTACAGTGCATTTGTTGGGGGGGGGGGCTTGGAGTGTTAGGGCCTATTTGGTACAGCTCCTGCTCCCAGCTTCTCTGTTGAATCTTGTGGAGCTGTGCCAAACAACCTGCTTCTCAAAATTAACTGATTATGCTTCTTGTGTGGAGCAGGTTCCAAAATGAACTAACAGGAGAAGCTGGGTTGAGGTGGATTCTCGTGGGGAGCCAACACACCCTAAATACAATAACCCATAGAACATCAACATATTTACCCGCAAAATGCCATCGAGCAAAATGCCCCGCCGCCTCCCTCTGTCGTCCCGCCTCCCTCATTCTGCTCTCTCACGCCGCCTGCTCCCTCCCCTCTCGCGACGCCTGCCGACTCCCTTCCCCTCTCGCGCCGGCCGCCTCCCTCCAGATCTCGTCCCCAGCACCGGTACCGCCGCCTCCCTCTCGCCTCCTCCCTCTCGCGCCGACCGCCTCCTCCACTTCACACGGCCGCCTCCCTCCAGATCTCGTCCCCAGCACCGGTACCGCCGCCTCCCTCTCGCCTCCTCCCTCTCGCGCCGACCGCCTCCTCCACTTCACACGGCCGCCTCCCTCCAGATCTCGTCCCCAGCACCGGTACCGCCGCCTCCCTCCCGCCTCCTCCCTCTCGCGCCGGCCGCCGCCTCCCTCCCGCCTCCTCCCTCTCGCGCCGACCGCCTCCTCCACTCCACACAGCCGCCTCCCTCCAGATCTCGTCCGACGCCACCTCCTCCGGTCGCCAGCACCGCCGCCACCTCCTTCCGCACCTCAGGACTGCCGTCGCCGCCTCCTTCCGCCCCTTAGGACGGCTGCCGCCGCCTCCCCCCTCCCCTCAGCAAGGTGAACCCCTAACCCTAATCTCCCCCCTCTCTCCTAACCCTAGATTTGGGCTTGTAATTGTTCATGGTATTCACTTGCTACTGTAATTGTGCTTAGCTGTTGTATGCGTTTATGTTATTCACTTGCTGTTCATGGTATTCACTTGCTGTTCATGGTATTAAACTTGCTGTTCATGGTATATCTTTTGAGTTGTTCCAGATGAGTAGAATACACTGCTCATTATCACCGACAATTTCATGATTATCACACAACAATTTTATGAGACTGGAAAAAGTAAACGAAGAACATGTGCTATGCTGATTCACACATACATATATGGGCTATGTTTGATCACATATATTGTATTGTCGATTATATCTTAAAGCTTTTCTCTCTGTTCTTTATTTTTGGGGTATGTGTGGGGGTGGGGATGCCTAACACTGCCGATGCGGGTCCCAAGCCCGGATTAAAGTGGAGGGGGCATGAATTCAAGTTGATTTTGCACAGTGGCAAATCAGAGGAAGAACCAAGTTGATTTTGCAATTAAGAAATCCTTTGCTCTTATTTTACTCATGGATATGGTAGCTCATTTTGCAATGTGTAGCCATTCATGAACCCTTGGCTTGGCCCAATGCACCGTCAATCGATTATTTGTATGAATTGGGGAAAAAGCTATTGGTATTGCTTTCCTGCAGGGTGGTGAATTGGGGAAAATCGATTATTTTAACATCCATTTTGTTCAAACTAAACTCAAGTAATCAAATTTCTTTCCTGCAGGGTGGTGATTTTTCAAGAGGAGATGGTATTGCTTCATTAGCCCAGGACTGGAGTTGGAGTCTTGGTCTCCTGGATAGAGGCATAGCCGCATAGACCATTGCCGTATTGTTATGTGGTTCTCAATTTGTGTAATTGTGTCAATGATAATGTGGTATTAACAGATACCAAACCGTATTATAAATTGTACCTACTATTTGCCTGTGGCTCTGTGAATGCACAAATATATATACGATCAATTTTTTTTGACGGAAAAGATCAGTGCAAGGTAGGCCGAGGTATTGCCGATCCCAGTTCACTATGAGAATGTTCTACATAAAAATATACCACCAGTCAAAAAGGAAAAAAGAGAAAGAAAATCTAGTTAAATTGAAGTGTCAAAACTAGGGGTAATATGGTCTATTTCCCTCAAATCCCCCCTTTTATGAATCTGGAGCTAACCTAGTAGCCAAACACTTTTTAGATGCAGCTCCAGATTCTCAGAGAAGTGGATTCTCAGAGAATCCAGAGCAGAAGCTGAAAAATGAGAATCTAGAGCTCTACCAAACAGGCCCTTAGTATTGGTTTCTGTTTTGGGGGGGGGGGGGGGGGTCTTGGAGTGTTAAAACTGGTTTCTGTTTAAAAAAAATTATAATTTAATATGAACATTTATTTTTTAAAAACGGTTTTTTATTTTTCTTTCTTTTGTCTCGTTCAAAAAATAAGACAGAAGGTCACGAGTGCATTACGCACCCTACTCCTCTCGTTTCTGTTTCTCGCGCGAGGAAAGGGGGCAGAGAAGAGAGAGAGGGGGACCGGAGATGGAGGCGTGAGAGGGCGTGAGATTGGGGGAGCGCGGAGGTCAGGCCGAGGCGAGAAATTTCGATATTTGACACTGAATACGTGTGCCTCTCAACTTTTAACCCTCAATTCCCACGCCTATGAAAATTTAACCCTATTATCGCGAATTCTTTTGATTCAAGGGATTCTCTTCATTTTCGCAGTGACAAGTGTCAAAATATAAAAGGAGAGAAAATGAGGAGAATCCCTTGAATCAAAAGAATTCGCAGTGACAGGGTTAAATTTCCAAAAGCGTGCGAATTGGGGGTTAAAAGTTGAGAGGCGCACGTATTCAGTGTCAAATATCGAAATTTCTCGGCCGAGGCGGGCGCGCGGCGGCGCGGCCGAGAGAGCCGAGTCGGCGCGGAGGAGGTGAGCGGCGTGGGAGCCGAGAGGAGGAAAAGGGGAAGAGGCGGCGTCGGCAAGAGACGCCAGGAAGGTGAGGGAGGGGAGGGAGAGGGGTATTTTGGTCCAGATTGCTAAATCTCGAAGAAAAATGAGTTTTTCGGTGGTAATTTCCGGAACCCCACTTTTTTAATGGTATTTTACGAAAGAGGTGATCTTTCAGTGCTACTGAACAAATTTTCCCAAAAACCTATTATATCGCCACAGCTAATGTAAAAAAATAAGAGAAAAGACAAAAAACTGAAAAACCAAAATAAATTAAAAATTAAAAGTTAACATATTTTAAATGACTTTAGATTTAAATAAACTAAAAGACTTTAGATTTAAATGAACTAAAAGCTAAAAGACTTTCGAGGGGCACAGCCGAAGGAAGAACGCACCTTCGCACGTACAGGATACTAGTGCTGCACTGTTGAGAGATTCACGCGATGATGAGGCTGGACGACGCCTCATCAGAATTAAAATCCTGGACGTATGGTATGAAAAGGGCATTTTACACGTACCCTAGCTTCTTAATGGGCGAAATTAGCCAGGTAAATACTCGTACTTGTACGAAATAGAGCATGCTCGTACTTGTACTCGTACCTCAGTACTGGTGCTAGTATGGTGGGTAAGGTTACCTGCTGGTGACGATAAAGAAAGAGAGGGTGGGACCCAGCCATCACCCGCACAACCAAACTGAACTGGCCGAGCGCCACCCCGTTCCCCACGGACACCATGCTCCTCTCGAATTCTTACCATACTTTTTCCTTCAAAACAGCCTCGGTAACGATACGATAGATAACACATATGATCTATTATGATATAGTAGATCAGTAGATTCTATCGAGCCATGACACCTCGACAGCACTTGCCGAGCATCCCAACTCGGCAGGTTAATTAAGTGATTAAATTAAGCATGACAATTAGCACTATTTAAGTTTGATTAACACTAATTAATTATGGTCACGCCGACTGGCTCGGCACGTCGCCTCTTAGCTGGATAGGTACCGAGCTTAAGGAGAAGACTATATTTACAAAACTGATGTCAATAGCTAATTTTTTTTAAAAAAAACGGAAGTGCTATACCACATTCGAATGTTTTCTAGAGCAAAATCAGTTGAATTTCTGACATTTCGATTTTCATGGAGATTCGTGCGCTGTCTTCACCGCCGGCGTCTTCCTCGTCTCTGGCGATGCCGTCGTCTTCGCGCAACGCTGTCCCGTGGGATTAGAACTCGAGTTTCTCGTTAGGGTTAGGGTTTACCTGAGCCCTCGAGCTTAGAGGGAGGGTGAGGCGGCGGTGGACTGATGGGGGAGATGGAGGTGGCGGGGCGATACGTCGTGGAGTCATTAGGTGGTGGAGGGCGCGCTGGCGGATCCGACGGCGTTAGCTACAGGAGACGGGGAAGAAGAGCGGGGGTGGAGGTGTTGGAGGCGAGCGGTGGGAAAGGAGAAGGCCGCGGGAGGGAAGGAGAAGGCGGTGGAAGAGAAGAAGTAGAGGGGGGAGGTGGTCACTGGTGGATCTCATCGGCGCCGGGAGCGATGCCGGTGAGGAGGCGGGTGGTGGCACGGGGAGGTGAGGAGGCGGTGGCACTGGGTGGGGTAGGAGTGAGGGTAGAGTTAGGTTTTGGATTAAGAAAATTTTATATAGGAGTGGAGGGAATGATCTAGATATTTGATTTTTTATCAAATGGTTAGAAAAAGTAACTAATTGTACGGTAGAAAATAGTCGAAAGTTATTTAAACACTTTCTTTATAAAATAGTAGCATTTCCGTATATGCGGAGGACTTCCCCTGTCCCGTCGCCACGTCACCGGCCCTCTTCCTCCTCCCCGGCTCGGCTCGGCTATATCTTCCCACCGATCCCTTCGTCCCTCACCCTTCTTTCCTCCCACCTTTCCCTCCACCCCCCCCTCCCCCCTCCTCCACAACCCCTCGTCTCACAACAAGCACCATTTTCACCACCAAGCTCTTCTCTTCCACCACCGCTACTGGAGAAGAACACTGTGCACTGGCTGGCTTGAACTGGAAGGCTTGCGTTGAGAGTTTCTCTTCTTGAGCGTTGCTTGCTGCTTGTGTGTGTGTTGGAGTTTGTTTGGTGTGGAATGGAGAGGCGGGGAGCCAAGGGGGCGGCGCCGGCGAGGCTGTACGCCCACCAGCCGTCCTTCTCGTCCACGCTGCTCGACGCGATATACAAGTCCATGGACGAGCCGGGTCACGCTGGGCCGGAGGCGGTGGCTGCTACTGCGGCGGCAACGACCAAGAAGCTGCAGCACGAGGCACTGCACTACAGCTACTACTACAGGCCGTCGCTGGCGGGGAGCTACCGGGCACGCGCGCCGGCGCCGGGGCCGCATGCCACGACGTCCAGCTCGTCTGAGTGCTCCAGCTACAGCGAGTTCTCCTCGTCCGAGGCCGAGTCGTCGCATCACCGACGCCTACGCCCGATCCGCACGGCCGTCCCAGGCGGGGCGCCGGCGCCCGCGCCGGAGAAGAAGGCCAAGAAGCCGGGCGCCTCCATCCGCGCCAAGCTCAGGGACCTCCGCAAGCCGGCTTCCCCCGGCGCGCGCCTCGCGGGCTTCCTCAATTCCATCTTCGCCGGCAAGCGCGCGCCGCTGACACCGCCTTCGGCCTCGACTGCCGCGGAGTCCGCATGCTCAACGGCGTCCTCGTACTCGCGCTCCTGCCTGAGCAAGACGCCGTCCACCCGGGGGCAGACGAAGCGGACCGTGCGGTTCTTGGACAGCGAGTACGAGGCGCCGGCCACGGTGCCGACGGTGGACCGCCGGAGGATGCCGGTCGAACAGATGCTGCTCCGGCGGATGGAGATGGACAGCGACGAAGACGAGGAGAGCAGCGACGCGAGCTCCGACCTGTTCGAGCTCGAGAACTTCGCAGCCATTGCTCCCCCCGGCGCCGGAGCCGCCGGGACCGCCGCGTACAGGGACGAGCTTCCGGTGTACGAGACGACTAGAGTTGTGCTAAATCGTGGCATTGGCCTTGGCTATGGGCATGGACGGAGCACCAGAGTTGTATAATTTTGCAGGGATCGTTCGGGCGGGGTAACTGTAAAATTGTGGAGTAACTGTAAAATGCAAGTAGTTTGGGAGATGGGAATTGGAGTAAGTGTTCGGAGTAAGTGTTTCTCTCTCTCTCTCTCTAATCTCTGGTGTTATCTTTTTTTTTTTGGAGGTGGTGTGCGCTTAGATGTAACTTCTAGGGGCAGTAAATCAGTAATAACGTTGTCTTTCCCCCTCTGTGTTTCGGTGCTATTTGGCTATGTTTCGTTAGACGATGGTATTGTCAGTTTTATCTTTTTCTCAAGAAATATATATTTCACAAACAAGCTGGGTTTGGAGCCGTTCAACCGGGCGGTAGCCAGAAACCTGAATGGGTTGGTTTCTTATAGCGGTTTCTATAAGTCATAGATCATTACAGTGCGACTGACGCCTCTGTCGTCTGCCGCATTCGTCCTGGCCTTCGCTTGGTGCCACCGCCCCTCCTCCTTTGGCCCCCTTGCCGTCGCTCTTACCCTCCGCCGCTCCTCTGCCTTAGTCTTAACGGTATCGTTCAGTGAATTTGATTTCTTTTTTTTATTTTTTTGTTCAGTTTCTTTTTTGTTTCTTCTCTGTCAATTTTATCATTTTCAATTTTACCATAATCTTTTTCTTTTTTCTAAATCATCTCAGCCGAAAATCTAATTAAATGTTCCTACTTTTAGTCGCTACAATATTAGCTATTTCAGCCAAAATCCAACCGCCGCAGTTGAATTGAATAAGGCATTTATTTCAGAAACCAAGCTTGGTGGTTCACATTTTTGTCGTCAGATCTTTTAGCTTCCCTGCAAAATTTCTGCAAGATCCCCAATATTTGAAGTCTTTGCTATGTCTATCTGTTCAACAATACACTCATAGTGTTTCAAATCACTTTTCTTCGTGAGGTCTTAAAAAGCGGATCCGATCGGAAGCAATCGATTCGGATATTGAAACGAGCTCTGTTGGATATTTGACGGCGTTTCCAATATCTCATCGATGGCAAAGCGCACTACCGATCGATGCAAGGCGTGATACCATTTAGCAAGTGTACTAGTAGCATTTTGCTGGCCTGAGCGTGAGATGAATAGGATACAGCATAAACAAAAGAGAGAAATCAGAGGGGGATTGAAGGTGAGGGATGGGCAAGTCGGTGAGCGATTTGACGGGGATGCACACGCTTTGTCTGCGGCTAGCCGCTACCATGCGAATTAATAATCATTACCACAGTCGAAGTAGGAGGTGTATAATGACGTAGATAACTGTTATATATATAATATTTTTCATATTATCTATAAATAATACTAAAAAAGTTTATATAATAAGTTATATTTTTATATGTATCTATAGATAGTTATTCATGACACAATACGTTTTATTTATTATGTCATAGTCAACTGTTGCATAAGAGACGACTTAATTATTTATGCTTTCTCTTGCTTCTTCACATCATCTCGTGTTATACGTGGTAAGATTTATAAACAGCTGGTATCATATCATTATGTATGACATTATTGCTGCTAGACTTCTCGGCGAGGTTGCCATGACTTACGTGGGAAGCAAAAACGTCAGCTTCGCATAGCAATGGTATCCACGGTGCGAGGTCTCACGATAATTTGCATGTTACATGTAGTTCCCGTTTGATGAGTCAGATCGATCAATACGTGCTTTGTTAGTTCGTCGTCTTTTGTGCAGTAAGTTAACCTCGCAGTGCAAATCCAGGAAACAAGGCCTCTATCCCGGCCATCCGTACGGTCTGAAAAAAAATGCTAATTCTGGGAGTCCATGGCCTGTAACGGAAGTGACTAAACGTGTGTTGTCCTGAGGCTAAGGCGGCTTTACAGTAGACAGGGCCGTGACTTATTTCTTGATGTGTCGAACAGGTAGAAACAAAGTCTAGGATACTTCAACTTATGCCGACAGAACTATTCTACTTATTCCTTGGAGGAGTTTTGCCGGAATCCAATCCAATGAGAAAATTTTCTATATAGTCTTTGAAACAAAGGATTGAACTCGTAAGATTCCTATAAAATCTATATAAATAAAAATAATTGGTGATATTTAAGACACCTCATGCATTTTGAGAACAGAAAAATCCCATAATAATCTAATAAAAATATTAAAAATTCTCATATTAATCGAGAAAAAGAGAAACATCTTTACCACTTATTTTAGTGGAGATAGATTATAACGGTGCAGATTAATCATATATGTACATTAGAGTTGTATAACAAATACAATTGTATTTCAATCATAGATGATAGAGTTGTATATCAAGACAATTATATCATAATATCTAATCGTGTAGTTACACGGACAAATATGCTAGTTACAATAGAATGGCTCTTTCCATAGGAAGTTTGGAGAAATTCTAACGAGATGTCAAGGCTCATGGAAAAATTCCTTTTGAGTCTTGCATGTACAATCTCTCACCTTTAGGGCCTGTTTGGAACAGAGGAATTTTGCAGGAAACAGTTCAATTCCCGCAGGAATCGGGAAAAATTCCCGCATTCCAAACAGGGCCTAAATTCCTGTGAAGCATTCAAACACCGCTTTTGAACAATTCCTCTGTTTTATGCACCTTGTTAGGATTGCACTAACATTCCTATACAATTATTGTGTTTTTCTATTCCTGCGCTTTTCAATTCGTGCGTCCCAAAGATGCGCTAAGATCTCTAAGGAACTACTCATTATGTTGCTAGAAGAAACTCAAAGAAATCCAAATGCACCGGTGGGTCAGATGCAACCAGATAGTCCATTATTTCGGCTACAGGGAAGATCATATGCACCTTTCCTCTCTGATAGTTTATTTGAACTGTTCTTCTCTGATACTTTTTTAACTGTTCTTCTCTGATTGTTTAGCAACAGTTTCTTTTGTGTAATTCGATGTTTTGTCCGGACTAATGCCCTTCCTAGCTCCTCCTACCTAGTTTCTCATATGACCTGCCTATGTTACTGGATTATCGTTTTCAGAGTTTTGCTTATCAATTCAGCGATTGCAATGCCCTTCTGATGTTTGTACGACCCGTACCCTTCATTATTTTGTACGATCAACAGGCACGTACAGGGATTTTGGTACTGTTAATTCATGTGATTCCTACCAAAAAAAAAAGTTATTGGCTGTTGCAATATTAGAATCTTTAAGAATGCAATCTAAACAATGGAAGCAACAAAAACAATAGATAGTTTAAAAACCACGACATGAGTAGAGATATAGTTATTGTTTGAGTAGATTGATGTGATCCAACAACTTAAATACAATCAAATCTCCTGCCTTGTTTTGGGCCCTCACCTCACTTCAAGCGTGGTGTCACAGCCATCATCCGATAAAATTATGCACGAAATCTTACTTTTTATCGTGCCCTTTATTTGAACTAATCTCAATAGCAGAAAGGAAATTGCGTGCGTTCTTTGTTCTCCAATATTTTTCTCGGCCAAAATTCTTTCACTTTCCCCAGCTTTAGTGAGCCGTCAGTCAGAAAGAGGGAGAATTTCCTTAGGCTGTGATCGTTTTGGCTTTCAATTTATGAATAGTGAAAAATAAATCGGAAGCTAAAAGCTGAAGCCAAAACGTTCACAGCTAGGCTGTGATCGTTTTGGCTTCCAACTTATTTTTCACTATTTATAAATTTCGTTTTTTTCTGAACTTTTGGCTTTTTGTTAAGCTTTTTTGCCGGTTCTTTTTTCCCGTATTTGTTTGTATTATACGTAATGTGCTAACATATTTTTTTTATATTTTTTAATTTGTTAAAATTTAATTATGCTAAATAAGTCTCTATCAGCTACAGTGCTTTTCAGCCATAAGCCACAAAAAAAGCCCAAATGATCACCACCTAAAGCCCCTTTGCGACGTTGTCAATTGTGAGTTGAGTTTCAAAATATCACTTTAGCCATCTTTTTCCCCCAAATTTGAAATCCGAACGTCCGTCTTTGCAAATCCAACCCCTTCACGTGGATCTATTACACGCGGTAGTAGACCTGTCGAGCTACAGTGGCTCTGCTGTCGTGCACGTTAGGTCGGCTACAGTGCTGCCGTGCAATAGGTCTACGGGAGGGGCTAGATTCAAAGTGTTTGGAGACTAAATTTTAAAAATAATGTGGCTAAAGTGATATTTTTGTGATGGCTTATCTCATTCCAGCCATTTTTTAATTCCATCGATTAATTCCCATGCTTTTGGAGCATGGCTGCGCTGGACTAATGGGCTTTGACAATAAGAGATAAAAATACTAATCCGTACGTACTACTTGTATAGTGCTATTGTACTACTCTTGTTAATCTATTGTGTTTTTCATGCCCTGTTTCTTTTCTTTGCTCGAGACAGGAGCTAGCGAATCTGACATGTATGGACAGAGTGACCGCATCATCTGCATGTGTAGTGTCGCAGTGTGCACACTTGTAGGAGGTTGTAATTTTCCGGCACTTGTTATCTTCTCCAAAGAACATGTGTGTGCTCTCAAAAAAAAGGTGTTGATAAATATTATCTGGATGTTTTCTTTCTAACTATCATTAAATTTGTGACTATTAGATTAGAGATCCAATAGCCATGAATTCTCCCCCCACCCCCTCCAAAAAAATCTCCCCCTCCTCTAAAAAAAATCTCTCCCCTCCAAAGAAAATATCCGAGTAATGTCTAGACACAAAAAAAAAGCGTGCGGCTAGAAAGCATGATAAAATTGTAGGCAGATGGATCTTGGACAAAATAATTTCAGATGCATAAATGAAAGGAAATAAATTTTTGGACCACAAATCCTAAATTGAGCTGGGCCCTCTCTTTGGATGTTCACGAAATGCTTCTAATCAATAAGATGAGGACGCACTTAAAAAATACATTAGTGATAGATCTTGCCATCTGACCATCACCAGAAGGCCCATCACACAAGAGCCTACCTATCTAATGTGCAAGCAGAATGACGTACAAAACCATTCATATGAAGTAATTTTTAGGCCAACCATTCCTATTGTTCAAGGATGCATGGAATGTTTATCCAAGTTTACCAATAAATTTGTAAATATGTACATTCAATTAATATTTTTGGCTACTTACTTGAAGGTGTAGCTGCTGTTTTTCCCAGTCCAAACCCGCATAGGAAATGAAGTATAATATTTTTTTTCCCAGATGCAACGCAATGAACATGTCTGAATCGTCTGATCGATGACGAAATTGACGGCTTAATTAAATCAGCGTGAGGACGCAGGGCTGTTGATGCTATTCCATTCTAGATTATTAATTAGCAGTTGGGTTTGGACATGTATGGATATATAGCTGCTGCAAAGTTTATTAGGACTTAACTAAACCAATTGGTGGGCTAAATTGGCCTATGGACCACTACACCATTATAGTCTGATAAGCATCAAGAAAAGATAAGTCCTTCCAGCGCACATTGGCTGCACTGTGCACACATTCCTCAAATGTATGCCATGCTTTGCCCATGTAGGTTCTAGCTAGTCTCTCTCAAAATGGCCAGTACTACCATAGGCTTGTCAAGCTATATAGCTAATATAGAGAGAGAAAGATCTTCAGGGCTGTTGAGGAAAGCAACTTGGGCCCCTACACATCAAAGAAAGGCAAAAATGCTACCCTTACACGACAGTATAGCAATAGACTATATCTCCAAAGAAGTAAGTATTTAGGGCTTATTTGGAGTGTCCGAATAGTAGAAATCTTGCATGAACTGCACTATTTCTTGTAAATTTATTGTATCATAAATAGGTCTTTAAGCTTCATTTAATTAGCTTATGTAATCCTAGCTTTATTGTACAAAACCATTCATAAGAACATGTATAAAAGGTGATGGCGTGTTCCATTAATTAGAGAGAGGTTTTACTTGCCCATTAGGAGTAGACCACTGTTGTTAGTTTCTTCAGCCACTAATCAAACATGATTATTTGGTCCTATGATACTCTCCAATAGCTCCAAGCTAAGAACATGTTGATGGGAAAGTGTGCTGTTTGAGCAAATTAAAGCGGATGTCGAACATATTGTTTTCACTTTCTCAAGTATAAAACGATATTGGAGCAATAACTCATACTCTTTTCGGTTTTGTAATTGTTAGTGTGGTGGTGCGTGCGAGGTAGGTAGCATCTAGGGCATATAGAGCTACAAACCTACAATGCCTATGAGATTTGTTTTGAGACATAAAACATCATAGCGTTTTACATGGCCTTGCATTTTGCATCCAACTCACATGCATATGTAGGGCTTCTTTTTAGCTGTGACCTGTGATTTTTGGTTGCGGTTTGTGATTTTTTGGCTCTTTATACTAGAGATTATAAAGTAACAGAGACTCACGTGCGCTTTTTGCCGATATAAATAAAGTCAGTAAAGTATGTATTACAATTAACCAGTAGACCTTATCTTAAAAAATACTCCGTTTAAAAGCTAGTTACTTTAGAAAAGCTGAAAAACAGTTTTTAAAAGCTGAAAAGAATAGGGCGTACTCTCCTAAAATCAACTAGGTGGTGATCGGTTGGGCTTAAAAGCTCATGGCTTATGGCTGAAAACACTGTAGCTGGTTGAAAAAAACATTGTAGCTGACAGATGATTATTTAGCATAATTAAATTTAAAAAAATTTAAAAATATAAAAAATATGTTAGCCCAATATGTATAATACAAACGAATACGGGAAAAAAGAACCGGCAAAAAAGCTCAATAAAAAGCCAAAAGTTCAGAAAAAGACGAATTTTATTAATAGTGAAAAAAAAGCCAGAAGCTCAAGCCGAACCGATTAGGGCCTAGTCATCTGTGAAAATAATAATAATAATGTCACATCATTGGTCAATACTTTTTCTTCGAAATAGTTCCTTTTACACTGCTAGATGTGGGGATTCCCAAATTAAAAAATCATGGAAGCATGGGTGTTTTAGCTAAAACATCGTAGAGATGGGGGGAGAGAGAGAGAGAGAGAGAGAGAGAGAGAGAGAGAGAGAGAGAGCGCGTACGTGCTAGGTGTTTCATGTGGGCTATAGATTATAACTAGGATTCTAAAGATGCGCAATTCTGTAATTAAGAAAACTTCCATTTGTTAGCCAAAAACAAAGACGAAAAGTGTAAGATATTGGGATTAGCAATTCGTATCTAGATTGGGTGTGTAAATGAGAAAGTAACAGGTATAAGCAAATGGGAACGTGACTGAATAGCATGACAGAGGTACAAAGTGAATATTTGTATTCACTGAACAGGGGAATTTGCAAAACAAAGCAGGCCTGTAATCTTATTTGGCTGTTTGATGAAATGCATATGAAATATGAATGCTTATATTCAAATGTAATAGCCAGGCAATCAAATAATTATAAAACTACTGACAGTAGGTACATATGTCAGCAAGTATGCTTGAGATTTATCGTTTAGCCAACAATAGAACATATTATACTAGATACCACCAATTCAAGGTGAAAACATACGGGAATAGTATGAATAAAATCTTATATCTTTTAGCTCGGGCATTTGTTGATAGCTTTAGCAATTGTGATCAGGGAAATCAAATGCTTTCATTAGGCACAGTTATGGCAGAAAAAGATCCAATGTAGAATACCCTGTAAATCATATGAGCATGGGTGAACGTTCGACGTGAATCTCCTCGTACCCTACAACCTTCCAAACGCCTCCCCAAAAGAAGAGAGAACTATATGAGACAAACGAACTAAGAAAGTGTAGAAGCAAATTTCTAATTGCTGACACTACGCACTTACCGTAGGAACGACGGAGTGTAGCTGCAGAACAGCAAATGGAGAAGCCCCTGATTTCCTCGTAAGCTTGGATGGACAATGATGGATAGGAAAACATCTATTTAGAAAATTTAGCTTGTATGTCTATGTTGCCCAATACCATGATACGGATACGCGATACGGCGATTCGTCATTTTTCCAAAAACACCGATACGGCGATACGTTTATATCACTACTACAAAAAAGTAAATACTAGACGCCTCATCACAGATGATTTATCAAATCATCAATATTAAATACAATCATAGATGGTTTAGGTTTAGAGACCGTCTATGTTATCGTCAGCACTAAAAATCGTCTGTAAAAAGATAATATCATAAATAGTTTTTAACAAGAAACATCTGTGATAATTGTGTATGAAATTTCAGTCTTCCCGCCATGTCACCAATCCGCGATATCTCCCCTAGGATCCCGATCTCACTAGTCTATTCTCCCCGCATCGAACGGTAGTCACCATTTTTTCCCACCTCTCACACCTTATTAACCCCTCGAGATGTAGGCCTCACCATTCTCCTCTTCTCCCTTTCCCACCTCGCACAACGTTGAGAGCCTCGAGATGCAGGCCAACGATAGGGCTGGCTCGCTATGCCCCCTGAGTCGGACATCCACACCGTCAAGATCGGCGATCTATTCATGGTACGTACAAGCCCCATCCATCCTTTCTTCCCTTCCCTTTGATGGTTATCAAGAAGACGAGGTGATGACTATAGCCTGTGAATGTGATTGCAGGCTGTGACGAACGGGAGGGTGCCAACCTGCATGCACCGTGTCAAGACACCGAGCAAGTGCAAGCGTTACTCGATTCTATTCAGGTCCATGACCAACGAAGGCGGCGCGCTCCACACTTTTGATGACCCATTGCTGTACGGTCCCTGCAGCCTCGACAAGTACATGAAGTTCCGGTTTACGGTGTTTCTATCGTGGTCGATTTGTGGTGGTCGTTCTGCCATAGTTGATCTTCGGTGGCGGTTCTGCTGTGCTCGATTTGCCATGGTCGTTCTGCGGTGATCGTTCTGCCATGGTCAATTTGCTATGGTCGTTCTGCGGTGATTGTTCTGCCGTAGTCATTCTTCCTTGGTCGTTCTACCATGGTCGATCTGTCGTGGTCGATCGGTCGCAGTGAAGTTCTGGTTCGAGAAGCAAGGACGCAAATGTGATGTTCCATTAAAGGCATTCTGTGGAGCAGAGAAAAAGATGAGAAAATAGAAAGATAAAAAATCATCAATACAAATATCACAGATGATTCTTATTAAAAATCGTCTGTGATAATTATAGACTTCACAGATGGTTTTTTAATCCGAACCGTATGTGATGACCGACATATCATAGATAGTTTCTACTACAAACTATCTGTGATAATCTATTACAAATGGTTATGAGTTAATAACCGTTTGTGATAGTAAGTATTGTTATGAGTTAATAACCACCTGTGATAGTAAGTATCACAGACGGTGCAAAAACCGTCGGTGATGACCACATGCTATTACCGACTCATAAACTTAGACGGCTCACAAAACTGTCTGTGATGACGTTTTTGAACTGTCTGTGATGACCTTTTTGTAGTAGTGTGTATAATAAATATAAAATAAATTAGAAACTAATGAATTCTTATAAGAAATTAAGAAATCGAGACTACCTTAATATTGATGTATTAATACAGCATGTTCCAACAATAATATAGCGAGGAATAAAGCTTTACCTACCTCCATAGAGATTAGAGAAGAAATGTAGATGCGGCAAATAAAGATGTCGCTGAAAATTAACTATGCATTAGTAGCAAAAGCGAAAAAACTTTAACAAGAAAATCTAAAATTGCAATATGTCTTGCTTCACAACAACTTAATGTGGTATCTAATTATCCTTCCTATACATTAATGGATGTGAGGATCTACGATTATGCATGTACTTTTTTTGGAACTTGTGATCAAACAGTGTTTTTATGTAGCTCCAATAATGGTCTTCAACTCTTCATAACTTCTCAATCCAAATAATACTGTTAGGTCCAGAATTCATAATGGTGTGTACCATTTCATGTTGAGAGATGGTCTTAGAGTGCAAAACATGATAACTGATAACTGCAGGGGAAGTCAAAGGAAACAAGGACATTATCTGCAAAGAACATCTTCGACAAGATGACCATAGCTCGAGCTGGTTTCCACCAAAGCACCAACCAAAGCACTATCTGAAATTTATACAAATCAGATAGTTCTAAAAGTGTTTCACAAAACGATGGGTGGCAAAAATTTCCTTGATTTCCATGTAACACTCAGCACTGAATATAATACATGAACCAAAAGTGCCTTAACTGTTGGCAAACGATACATCAATTTACCATGGCAATGCTCTCTATTAGATAATAATGTCCAAATAACTCATTCAATCACTTCACATTATCAATGGACCGATAACTACAGCTATAAGTTTACCAACCGTCACACTAAGGAGTTTCACATGCGAGTTCATACAAAAAAAATCTAAAAGTTGTTCTAAGCCCATCAGTGAGAAATCGGCCGGATCCTCAACTCACCTGAATAGCGTAGACCACTCCATTGATTGCATAAAAAGCTAGCCTGAGCCCATCAATTGACATTGCTCGTGCCTTGCAAACATCATCACGAACCAATGAGCACACCAATACCCGCAAGAACAATAACAAAATATCTCCAAGGAAATCCAACCGGATAGTAAGGGCATGTTTGATATGGCTGTGGCTTATGGTTTTTGGCTGAAATTTTTGAATTTTAGCTATTTGTGACAGAGATTACGGAGAGAGATACTCGCTTGCGATTTTGGTTGGTACAGATGTTGGGCTTTTAACGTGTACTACAATAACTTGTAGACCCCATCTTGAAAAAATACTCCGTTTGAAAGTTAGGTACTGTAGCAAAAGCCAAAAGCCGCTTTTAGAAGCTGTAAAGAACAGGGCCTAAATCTCAGCCGAGAAGAGCACCAACAGAGCGTAGGTCGTGAAGAATGCAAGGCTGGAGGATGGAATTTCTTCCAATTCTCTGGTGGCAGATAGATGGCAGAAATAAAAACGGGCCTTCTCCGTGTCTGCTTCATGGTTAATGGAAAAGAAGAAACAGACAATGAGGGCAAATCCCTCCAAGCTCCATACAACAAAAGATAAGGAAGATCCATATCCTGCATCAAAATTTAGAGCAAGAAAATTTTCTTGGCATTGCCTCCAAGCGTGGAGGCGGCTTCCACCCAATAAAAAATTTCATGTCTGCACCTATCATATGGCGTGAGATGGTGGTGAAATTGTTGCGCCTCATCCACCGCCTTCCACCGCGAGTTGGCACTGCCCATCTGTTGATTAGAGTTGGAGAAGGTAGATCCATCGCCGTCTTGGAGGTTGGTCGTCGAGTGCGTTTGCACCGGTGGCTAGCCGCTTGCCGCCACCACTCGAGCCCGACCTCGCTGCCGTTGCCTTAGTTGTTTAGCGCCGACACTACTGTCGGCGTGCCAGGGGAGAGCGCTGGAGAGAGGGCAGTGCGAGAGAGAGAGAGAGAGAGAGAGAGAGAGAGAGAGAGATAGGAGCCAGGGGAGAGCGGTGGAGAGAGTGGGCAAGCGAGAGGAGCACATGGGGGCAACCTCGGCCTAGGGTTGGGGCAGGTGAGGGAACCGATCTAGGCTTCGCGGGGCGGCACTTGTTTTGGGGAACCTAGAGGGGCTTTGTACAAAGGCGATGACATGGATGCTTTGGCTGGCTCGGCATTCTTTTGGCTTTAATAGATGTATGATGGACAACACCATAGTACGTGGTTAGGTTTGGAAAAGACGGGGAGGCAAAATCTTTGCATGTGTAGAAGTTTTAACTGAAGCACACATGCATGTACAGATTATGTTTATACGTATGTGCACACGTGCATGTAGGGCTGTACAAAAGCTCGAAGTTTGTGAGCTGCTCGAGTTCAGCTTGCTCTGCGCACGATTTAAGCTCGATTTGAGCTCCAAACGAGTCAAACTCAAGCTTCATCCCGAGCTCACGAGCTTCAACAAGCTAAACTCAAATAGTTTAGTATGGTTCAAAAAAATTTCATAACCATATGCATATGATATCTACTACTACCCCTTCCCAAACCTTAAGGCCCAAATATTAAACCCCAAGGCCCAAACCCAACTTCTCAGCCTCAACCTCATTCACCAATCCCCATCTTCATTTCTCAACATCATTCCCCAACTCCTCTCCTCCTCTTAGTTCTTCTACTTACTTCACCTCTTCTCCCACTGGCCGTCGACCATAGCAGCCTACACTGTCTCACTTCCCAACCCCTTCCCTCCTCTCAGTTCTCCCGTTAACACCACCTCCCCTCCCGCCAAACACCACGTCGATTACCGACCACCATAGGCTACACTGTCAGCCGTCCCCACCACGCCTCCACCTCGACCCCCTTCCTCCTCCTGAGCGACGGTGATGGCAATGAGATTGGCTCTGACCACAACTACAGCATTGAGACCTCCTTAACGTTGCCTAACTGCCTAGGTTGGCTCTCCTATCTCCCTACTGACCAGGCAACTTCCACCAAGACCCCCTGTGCCTCCACTCCCTTCTCCTTTAGGACCGCCGGGGACGTCGACATCATCACCACTTGCCACCATGGAGTCAAGAATCACTGCCCACCGCCGCCACCTCATCCTCGAAGCTCTCCCGCATCGCTAGATTTGAGTTTGTATGATTCATGTATGAAACCCATGTTTTTGTCGTGTTACCGAGTTTGGACCTGAGCCCAGTTCATAGCTTGAGACCGACCGTAGACTTGCTCAAATTCGGCTGGTGTTTATGTCGAGCTCCATGCTAGCCTCCTCGGCTCGTTTACAACGCTATGTGCGTGCTCACGTGTCCCTCATGAGTTAGCTATGTAGCGGCTATGGGCGAGGCACATGCAGCGTTTGACATTTACACGCGCGCACCGCCGCATTAGAGCAAGTACAATAGTATAGCCAACAAGTGGCTATAACACTTGTCCATTTCATCTATAGCCTTCAAAAAATAGTTCATACAATAAGGTAGCTATTACAATAACTATTTGGCCCCACGTGTAAGAGAGTGAAATGCATATTTTTACGTGCTATAGCTAGCTGTAATTTAGTAGCCAGCTTCCTTCTCTCTCTTCCTTTCTCTCTCTGCCATGTAAGATTTTGTTGATATTATATTTGCTATAGCCTGCTGACTAAGCCTTATTGTACCTGCTCTTAGTATCCACTTCTTGTCAAAGATTAGTACAGGCTACAGAGAACTTTCACCTAGCACGTACTGGCAACAACTAGCAAGCAGGCGTATCGAAAGAAAAGTAAAGGAAATGTGAAATGGAAAAGTGCTTCATTAATCATTCGCGACGAGCATGCGACCGGCCGGACAGGATTGGATGGGCACACGAACTAGTCGAAATGCTTTCTAGCAGAAAGAGTCGGTTAGAGAACATACCTGCCGATATGGCAACACATACTTTATCAAATCTGAACAACAAGTCAGATAGTTATACGTACTGAACACAGTTTGCAGCATTGAAATTTGAATCCAGTCGCTTGCAAAAGAAAAGGGAGAGAAATTTGAATTCACTGCTCGCCGTTCGCTAGGGTGCAAAACAAATACCACTGAAATCTTCTGAACCAGAAGGTCAAAAAGGACCGCGTGATGGACAAAAGATCGCCAATCAGCAGGTCCCCCATCGATCGATCAGCACGGCGGAGAGGGGCCGGGCGCCAATCCCGAGGCACCGATCAGCTAGCTAATAAAGATGGGCCTATCGATCACACGACGCAAACGCAACCGTTGGTAAGCCGGAAGCTCTCTTCGACTTTCGCTTTGATCGAAAGAGAGAGAACCCCCGCACCACGCGCACGCACGTACATGCACCGCAGCCTGTACCACGGCGGCGCGAAAGCTTGGGCTCGTGGTGGGATCGGGTCGGATCCGATTCGATCCTCCCATCATCGCATCGATCTCTGGAATGGTCTGGTCTGGTCTGGTCAGGTCCAGGGCGGCCGGCTTTTATTTCTGGAAGCTGCGAGGCCGCGGCACAGGAATCCATGAAGAGAAAGCCGCGCGGTCGCTGCATGACACGTGGGCCCGCGGTTTCATTGGGCTCTGGCAATACTCTTCACGTACCGCGTGCAGGGCAAAGCTACGGTAATACTCCCCCTATTATAGCGGGGGGAAAGCTGCGCGGAGGGGACCGCCACGTCGGCCCGCGGTCAGGGGAGATGTTTTTCGAAAAAGTCCCTGCATTTTTTTGAAATTACGTAAAGGTCTTTTTTCTGCAAAAAAGTCCCTACCAGCTTTTTTTAGCCCCTCCACTTTGCAGGATAGCGCCCCGCGGTTTTCTTAATTACGCATGGGTCCTCGTTTGTTTACGTACAGGTCCTCAATTTTTTACGAAAAAACCCTTTAGCTTTTTTGGAAATACGCATATACCCTCGATTTTTTTTTTTGAAAAATATACTTAATGCACGGTCTTTTGTCTTGGATTTTTATTAGATAAATAAGTTACAGTAAAAAGTTATAAACTACAGCACAAAGGAACGTCTCCTCAAGACTCGTGGGTATTTTAGTAAAAAAATTGTTTCGATGGTTGGGGTTTTGTTTTGGTGGAGGCTTGCGATTGCGTTGCAACATGGTCGTGGTGGCCTTGGTCACCTTGGCTGCCAAGCGTGATGCCCTTCCGAAGTCGCCAGCCTACTGTTAAGAAATATAGAACAGATGAACGGCACCATAATCCATGTAATCAATCAACACCAAGATAAAGTAGAACAATCACAGGAGAGACACCAATTGAGAGATAACACCAAGAAAAGTAGTCTTTATTAATTCTTAGATCTGATTATATGGTACAATGGCCTATCTATTTACAGTCTAAGCCCATCAGGGACAGTTCTGGTATTTATCATCACCGTAATCTTCTAGGTTTCGTGACACTCCCCCTTGGGTGAATACCATGTCATGTACATATCTCATTAAAAACTCCTCACAAAAACCAGTGGGAAAAAGGGATGGAGAAAAGAGTACACCACATCCATTCCTTTTGACGCACTTGTTGCCTCATTAAAAACCTTTACACGAGAAAACTTCAGGAAAAACTCACAAAGAGAAAAGGAGTGCAATAATTAAATCTTCAGGATCATGTAAGTCTTCTGGTCTTACATATGGGATATGGTTCAGTGATTTACTCTCCTTGAACTTTGTAACTATCTAAGTTATCTCATCCCTATGCCTCGAAAACATTTGTGGAAGCTAGAGGCTGAAAGAGATTTTATGAATAAATCTACTAGATTACACAAGACCTAGCTTTTAACACCTTTGTCTCTCCGTTCTTCTAGAGCTCATGAGGATAAAAGAATTTAGGAGCAATATGTTTCGTGATATTACTCTTAACATAGCCCATTTGCATCTGTGCAACATAAGCGGCATTATCTTCATTGATAATTGAGGGGTTATCGACGGTGTTAATGCCACATGACTTCTGGATATGACTAATCATCCACCTAAGCTTAACATATTATCGTGAGACTTCATATAATTTGATTATTTTTGAGTAGTTAGTAGACATAGCTACTAAGGTCCGCTTAAATGACCGCTAAGAAATGGTTATACCACCATAAAGAAATACAAATCCTGTCCGGGATTTCTCATTATGTGGATCAGACAGATATCCTGCATATGTATATCCATCCATAGTCAAGTCTTGATTCTTCAGGTAAAATAATCCAAGATCTTGTGTACCCTAAAGATACCTAAGTAGGGTTTTAATGCTAGCCTAATGTCTTCGGATTGAGTCTCTTTAACTGATACGGGAGATGTCTTATTTTCATCGCGTTTCATTTTCTACGGACGTCTCCCCGGAATTGAGGCCTCATTCTCTGGTGCTCCCCCCTCTTCTTCACGTGAGGGGTTGGAGTTGTTCGAGTATCCTTCTTCTGGGGTTCTTCCACCTTCTCTCTATTCCTAAATTTTGCCTTTTTAAGACTTTTTGGCTTTTTTGAGTTTTTTGCCGGTTCTTTTTTCCCGTATTTGTTTGCATTGTTCGTGATGGGCTAATCTATTTTTTTCTATTTTTAAATTTAGTTATGCCAAATAAGCTACCATCAGTTACAGTGTAATTTAAGTCAGGTATAGTGCAATTTTAGTCATAAGACAACTTATTTCAGCCCTAACTGAGCAGCATCTGGTGCGCTTCCTTGCCAACACAACGTACAAAATAAGTAGTATAATAGTAACACCACATTTTTGCTACTACTTGTGCGAAAGAATACATACGTATAACTATACGTACGTACACGTAGCTTAGCTAGTACAGCAACAGGAGGTATTCCTGCTGCCTCATCACCGGCAGCATGCAGCTGACCTGGTCGGGTCGAGATCTGAGATGCAACGGACGCTGCGTGAAATTTGCGAGGAAGGCGTAAAAGAAGCAGCAGGTGGAGGCCCATCTATGCGTCCGACGCGGTACAGACACCACAGTGAACGGCAGCGATTTTGGCAGCCATTTAAGGGTGGAATTACGGTACTACTGATAGTTCAGGGAGGCTGTTACTAAGATTCCGATTTCAAAAGTTTCTGGTTCTGAGAAGTCAAAACCTGTTTGGAATATATTGGTATTTTAATACAATTTTCTCTCTTTTTTTAACTTTGTATTGTTCGTAAAGATATAACTATGTTTTTTTTCTATTTTTCTATTTTTAATTGTATACTTTTAAGAAAATTAATAGCCACTACAGTACTATTTTAGTAAAAAAAGCTATGGTACTTTAGAACATGGCCCCGTATGCTCAGCTGAATTGCTGTGCATCTGGGGGTGCATCCGTGCATGTCTCCTTTGGGTCCATGCATGAGTTCCTCAGGCTTTGGTTTTATGGAGCTTGTCAGCATCCATGTGGCTAGGCTTCTCTCTCCCTGTTCTTGATTTGATGGGTAGTAGCAGCAGCAGGTAGCAAGCATTGAATAGAAGTGGTTTTGAACCTCGAATTCGCTTTGATGGAAGGCGTGAGGGGGCGTAAATGGGCTCACAGCTCCCGACACAGAAAGGCTGGCTTTTGGCTCATGAGTTCTTCATGTTCATGCCTCTGTCAGATTCAGTGTGTAGTACCTACGCTAGCAGTGGTACTCCTGTCTTCAGAAGCCCTGCTCTTGCTGTGCGGGCTGCGGCGTGGCCGGGGCACCTGCCTGATCATTCATGGCTCTCACAGTTCACAGGTTGCCCTGCCATCTTGCTCATTTATAGCTACTGCTGATGAATGGCCCAAAAAGAGGCGGGAGAAAGGAGACAAATTTGCTCCACCAAGTCACACACACAAGGTTAAAAACAGATTTGAAGAACAAATACTGGCACTTTTCTACAACAAAGTATTTTTAAAATGGAATCTACAAATCAATTGTAGTACACACTACACTGACTTTATTTATATCAGCTAAAATCACATGCGAGTCTCTTTCTCCGTACCCCCTCTTACGAACAGCTAAAAACCATAGGCCACGGTTCAAAAGCACAGACCCACTGGTAGAAACCATAACAGCAGAAGCCCGAACAGGTAGAGCAAGATCTCCAATAGAAGTTGAATAAAATTTCGATTTTTATTCTTGCGAAGGGAAGAAGAAACAGACTCAATTATTTTGGCAACTAGGGCCAGTGAAGGTACAAGATACAGGTTCGTCCTCTCCACTTTCACACATTAAGATAATCTGTGTTGCTGCAAACAACAGAAGGGTGGGCATATACATCTCACGAACGATGTATGAGTTTGCCTGCAAAATCAATCATTCCAGCTTCGCAGATTATGCATAGTCGAGTGATGCAGCTAGGCTTGCTACTGAGAACCCGATCTCTGCACATCTACCAACTGATAAAGATCTCCACGGCGTTGATATTGCAGAGGAAGAAATTGCCTGGAGAAAATATTGCTCAAGCATTAGACCAAGGTGAAAATAGAGTGCTACGGAAAAACTGAAACATAAGATTCATTCTGCTTACCGCCTCTGTTCAATCAATGAATAGTCAATTTCTGCTATTATAGTTGCCTCCTCATGTTCAGTTGTCGCAATCACCTCCCCAAACTAGCAATAAAATGCCACTAGTTACGTATGAGATGACCAAACCATTGCTAGTGTAGAGTTTTCAGATTGTTGTGCATATGAACAAAATTACGAGGGGTTTTATAGCAGTAAGATAACTATACTTGTGTTAGTGCTGTGCTGAGTTTAAGGCTGGAGCACAAGAAATCTGGAGGCTCCCGACAAAACTATAATAGACAAGGCATCTTAAAAACTCAAATCCTTACAGGTCCAACAAGAGTGGAGTGTCCCCAAGCAACATAACCTGCACTGGTATCTCGAGCTGGAGCACAAGTTGCCACAAACAGCTGACAGCAAAATGATCGATTACTATTTGAAAGTACAAAACTGGCAGAGAGAGTGGTGAACTTCTGTACAGAAAAACAAAGGCCAGCACAGTAGTGTTCTACATACCTGGTTGTCCGCAGCCCTGACATGAAAAGGATAATATCATCAGAACAGAAGCAAAAGAAAGAGATGATGTAATGTAAAAAGATGCTTCTCATCATAATAATCACAGAGAAATTTGATAAAAGAATTGAGTTTTCGACTACATCTGAGCTTATTTTAGAAGTCAATTACCATCAATAAAAGACAAGCCCTTTTAGCTCATTATGTATCCCCTACATCATTATCATATCTCTAGGTTCAAATGATTCAGAAGATGCGGTACCTTGCCCTTTGAAGCAACTCCCAATGCAATGGCCCAGTAGTCATGTTGAATGCACCAGGATAGCATAGCAAATGAGCACCTGCGGTAAATAAATGAGCATTAGTATATTTTGCATGCTTTTTCACATAATCATAAACAACAGTAAGTTGTATGTTTTGTTAGATGTGTATTATATAACTGTGTATTTACCCCATTGTATAAGGGGTTTCTTGCATATATACCACATGTACATGTATATATATTGGCCCTTTGGCCACATGATGAATATATGCGCTATTCATAACATGGTATCAGAGCGTGTTACCTAGGGTTAGGGTTTTTTCGCCGTCGCTGCTTTTGGGCCGCTAGTTCATCCTCCAGCCCCCACTGCCGCCGGCTTTGCCCCCTGCCGCCATTGCTTCTTCCAGCCGGGTTGCCGTCCATTGGCTCTTCTGCCCGCTCGTGAGGTCGCCGCTCGGAGGTGCTGCCGGCCGTCGTTGCCGATCCAGATCCAGATCTACCGCCGACCGTCGTCGCCGATCCCGCCGTCCAAAGATCCCCCCGAGACTGGCCGTGAGGCGTCGCTCCGCCCCCGCTCGAGGGCCGCCGTCGCGGGTCGCCGCTCGAGACCCCGCCCGAGGCGGCAGGCCGCCGTCGCGGGCTCCCGCTTGAAGACCCCGCCGTTGCCGAACCCGCCGTCGCCGACCCCGCCGTCGCCGCCTCCTCTTTTGCTTCAGTCTCCAGCTTCGGTCGGGTTGGAGAGTTGTGACCAAATCGGTCACAACTAGATATTTGTAATCCGATCGGTAAAAAAAAGGCAAAAAAAGGGCAAAAAAAAGAGCTTTTAGGGTCTTTGTGGTTCTCATATATCTTCCTTACTTCGTCGAGGTCTTTTAGGGTCTGTGTCTGGTGATGCTTCTCTACATTGTCAGGGTTGTAAGCTTGGCAAACAGCTTCAACTCCCTTATCTTTCTAGTGAATCCGTGTCTCAGCGTCCTTTTGATCTTGTTCATTCTGATGTATGGGGACCAGCTACTTTTGTTTCGAAAGGAGGTCATCGATATTATATCATTTTTATTGATGATTTTTCTCGACATACATGGATTTACTTTATGTCATCGCGTAGTAAGGTTTTATCTATCTACAAGACCTTTGCCACCATGATTCGCACTCAGTTTGACTCTCTTATTCGTGTTTTTCGCGTCGATTCCGCTGGAGAGTACTTGTCGGGAGTCCTTCGTGGTTTTCTTACTGAGCAGGGCACTCTCGCTCAGTTTTTTTGTCCAGGTGCTCATGCTCAGAATGGTGTGGCTGAATGCAAGCATCGTCATCTTCTTGAGACAGCTCGTGCTCTCACGATTGCTTCTGCTGTTCCACCACATTTTTGGGTTGAGGCTGTTTAGCGTCTCTGTGGCCAAACTCCTGATTATTCCAGACTTCGCCTTTTTGGGTGTGTGTACTATGTTCTTCTTGCACCTCGTGAGCGCACCAAACTGACCGCTCAGTCAGTTGAGTGCGTTTTTCTTGGCTACAGTGCTGAGCACAAGGGATATCGTTGTTGGGATCCTGTTGGCCGACGGATGCGGATTTCTCAGGATGTTACTTTTGATGAGTCTCGTCCCTTCTATCCTCGTCCTTCTCCTTCCTCCACTTCAGCATCTGTTGTTGAGCCGCTTTCATTTCTGACTTTTCCTTCCAGTCCTATAGTCACAACTCCACCACAGCCTTTGGTCTCTCCGGTGCCTCCTTCTCAGTCTGCCCCTTCTTCACCACCGGCATCCTCTTCTGAGGCTGTTCCTGATCTTGTTCCTTCTTATCCTCTCTACTATACTCGTCGCCCGCGAGTTGAGGATCCTTCTGATATGCCCTCCCCTTCTGACGGGTCATCCCCTTCGGCCACTCCTCGTTATGCTCTTCGCGATCGCCGGTCTATTCGGCCTCCTGAGCGTTTTGGTTTTGCTGCCGCTGCTCTTGCCAAACCAACTTCTTATCGTGACGCTGTTGTTCATCAGGAGTGGCAGCATGCGATGGCGGAGGAGATCGCTGCCCTTGAGCATACTGGCACGTGGGATCTTGTTCCTCTTCCTGCGCGTGTTACTCCTATCACGTGCAAGTGGGTCTATAAGATTAAGACTCGCTCTGATTGTTCTTTTGAACGTTACAAGGCTCGTCTTGTAGCGCGTGGTTTCCAGCAGGAGCATGGCCGTGACTATGATGAGACTTTTGCTCCTGTCGCTCACATGACCACCGTTCGCACTCTTCTTGTTGTGGCCTCTGTTCGACAGTGGTCTATCTCTCAGTTGCACGTCAAGAATGCCTTTCTCAATGGCGAGTTGCGTGAGGAGGTCTACATGCAGCCACCCCCTTGGTATTCTGTTCCTGAGGGTATGGTTTGTCGTCTTCGCCGATCTCTCTATGGCCTCAAGCAAGCTCCTCGTGCCTGGTTTGATCGTTTCTCTTCTGTTGTCACTGCAGCTGGTTTTTCAGCGAGTGCTCATGATCATGTTCTTTTTATCCACACTTCATCTCGTAGTCGGACGCTTTTCCTTTTGTATGTTGATGATATGATCATTACTGGAGATGATCCTCAGTATATCACTTTTGTCAAGGAGCGGCTTCATGAGCAGTTTCTTATGTCTGATCTAGGTCCTCTTCGCTACTTTCTTGGAATTGAGGTTATTTCTACTCCTGAGGGTTTCTATATGTCCCAAGAAAAGTATATTCAGGATCTTCTTGATCGTACATGTCTTACTGATCAGCGGACAGCTGAGACTCTCATGGAGCTTAATGTTCATCTTCGTCCCACGGATGGTGAGCCTCTTGCTGATCCTACTCGCTATCGTCATCTTGTTGGGAGCCTTGTTTATCTTGGTGCCACTCGCCCTGACATTTCGTACCCTGTGCATATCTTGAGTCAGTTTGTTTCCGCTCCCACTCAGCTCCACTATAGTCATCTTCTGCGTGTTCTACGATATCTTCGTGGAACTATCTCTCGTCGTCTCTTTTTCCCTCGCTCCAGCTCTTTACAGCTCCAGGCATATTCTGATGCCACCTGGGCTAGTGATCGCACTGATCGCCGGTCTCTCTCTGCTTATTGCGTTTTTCTTGGTGGTTCTCTCATTGCTTGGAAGACTAAGAAGCAGACAACAATTTCTCGTTCGAGTGCTGAGGCTGAGTTACGAGCTATGACTTTGTTGACTGCGGAGGTTACTTGGCTACGGTGGTTACTTCAGGACATTGGTGTTTCTGTTTCTGCACCGACTCCTCTTTTGTCTGACAGTACATGTGCTAAAGATCCGGTGAAGCATGAGCTTACAAAGCATATTGGTGTTGATGCTTCCTACATACGGACACAGGTGCAAGACTAGATTGTTGCTCTTCAGTATGTGCCTTCCGAGCTTCAGTTGGCAGATTTCTTCACAAAGGCACAAACCAGGGCTCAGCACAGTTTTCATCTCTCCAAACTTCATGTTGTTGATCCACCATAAGTTTAAGGGGGGGTGTTAGATGTGTATTATATAACTGTGTATTTACCCCATTGTATAAGAGGTTTCTTGCATATATGCCACCTGTATATGTATATATATTGGCCCTTTGGCCACATGATGAATATATGCGCTATTCATAACATGTTTTATGTTAATAGTAACTAGAATCTAAAATAGGCAAGAAAACACAACAAAACCAAATTATATTTCACTATGAGTTTCTGAGACCTAAGAATGAGGCCCATTATAAACATACATAGTAGGTTAGCAGCTGCCATGGCCCAAATGCAGTGGCAGATGCCGTAGCATCTTGCAGAATTATAGATATGCAATCAAATTAAAACTAACTTGAGATGACAACATTAAACAAAATACTAACAGATAAATTATGCATCCCTTGGAACTGTAAAAATAGCATATGAGAAAATTATACCTCTTGCAGCATACAACATTGCCAATTCCTGAAAACGGATGTCATAGCAAATGCCTATACCAATTCGGCCTACATCTGGAAACAATAAACACTGTATTAGAATATAGAGTAAATTGCATCACAGGTACATAAACTTGTGATGATATCAGCCGAGTTTCTAGAGGAGTTTAATCTACTTCTAAGGAACTAGAGAATTGAAATAGCCTTTTATTTCTTCATTGCCTCTTTGATAAACAGGAGATGTGGCTTATACAGAGCCGGCTACATCTTGAGGAAAAAGAAAGGCATAACTAATTTGGAAACAGATAATCTGAGCTAATCTCTAAAAGATGGAAGGAAATAAAACTTCCTAATAATAGATAACTTCTAAATAAAACACGTTATTCCTAATTTGCCACAACCTTTGAACCAAGCCTATGGAGTTGGTATGTGATACCCCACGCAACATGTGAGGTGGATGCATCTAGGTCACCAAACTAATTCTTAAACCATACCAAAGAGGTCTAAAAGAGGTTTTGCAAGGCTGACAAGGCATCCATATGGTGCTAATGCTTATGTGGCAGCTCTTCTCCTTTCTCTCTTCTTAGGTCTCAGGCCACGCCCTCTTGTCGAGAAGTGGGAGCAGCATGATCCACGAGGAGACCTGACAGCATAAGGAGATGACATCAATAAAGGAGTGGCGCCACTTGATGACTCGACGTGTTCCTTGAACATGGAATGTGGGAAGTAGTCAGCCGTGGCCGACAGGAACTGGAGCATGTGGACAGGCCCGTCGCTTTCTTTGTTACCTTTTTTTCTCTATCTATATCTACTAACAGCTGCATCAACTCCATATGCATCTCATGCGACCAGAAAGCAATAAGAATTCACTTCGCAATTAATCCCATCACAGCAGCAAGCTCGTAGCTTTCCTTCTTAATCAAAACCAATTTACTTTTGAACACTTTAAAATGGTGTTGGACACACAAATGGGCATAGTCGGCGGGGTGGAGACAAGACCTTCACCTTCCCATGTCAGCGTCTACATCAATGCTACATAAGCATTAGTGCTATGTGAATGCCTTGTCATCATTGGAAAACCTCTTTTGGACCTCATTTGCATGGTTTAACGAGTTCATTGAACTAAATACACGGTTTCATTTTTTAGTGACCTAGATGCACCCAACTCACAAATTTGTGTACCTGTTGTGCAATTTACTCTAGAATATATGCGATAAAAATAATAGTTGTGTTGGATTGAAAAATTAAAGTACAACAAAGACTACTTGAATTCAACTAATTACAAGTCTACGAGAAAATGCAAATGAATGCTAGAGAGAAGCTACTACAAGAAAAAAACATGACATAAAATGTGCTTCACTACAACAATGAGATAAAGCAATAAGGAGCAAATGTTTAAATAACACCATCCAAAAGAGATTCTTCAAGCTAAGCAACATTGACAGACTATATGGAAAGGTACAGCTTCAGCATAACAATCACAATCATTAAACAAGTTCTATTTGTAAAACTCAATTCGAATGACCCAAACCAAAATTTAGGGATGCATGAACGGTCCTATGGTTTGAGAACTATCTTAATCCTAGCTTGCTTCATTGCAGAGACTGATACCGCGATAAGACAAACCTGTGTCTACAATAGTAAGATCCTGCCCAGCAGTAAGAGTCTTTGATTCCTTGAACGTAATCTTTCCTGGAATATCAATGTCGAAAAGGTGGATCTGCATTCATGAAAAATTTCATTGTTGTGGCATACACACTAAGAAGGAACTACCTTATAATATTAGTCAGAGTGGAAGAAACAAAATATCGCAAATAAGGACAAAGTAAACTAATCAGCATGCTACAAATAAAACAGAAATAAACTAATCAGCATGCTACAAATAAAACAGAAATAAACTAATCAGCATGCTACAAATAAAACAGAAGTAAACTAATCAGCATGCCACAAATAAGACAGAAGTGATCAAATCTTTATTCTTGTGAAACTATGATATTTTCACATTCATCGGAAGAGCATCACAGTACCACTTGGAGTTGGCATGATTGATGTGCTAAGGGGTAGTGTAATGGAGAATTGGAGGTAGCATTAATTAGTTTTACACAATTATCTAAAATGTTACGCACATTTAGTGAATGTAGCTATACATGAATAGTAATAGAAAACTGTGCCTCCTGGACAAACTGTGTCTTTTGTGAGATATTGACATGTTCAGATTCATGTATCTACGAAAATAAGTTTTCATCTGTACCTTTCTATGTTTACCCTTAAGCTTGCCATCTGAACCAAAGACACAGCATGTATTGTACAAGTTGCTACCAGAACGTTCTGATATGGACCCACCAACAAGAGTAATTTGCAAGCTGCGAGCAACCTCCGACATCATTGAAAATGAAGGAGCTGCATCGCCTCCAGCTTCAATATCCTCGGCGTACTCTGGAAAGCTGTCATTTGAATATGGACCATTCCATATCTCCTACAAGAATAAAAACAACAAACCGCAACAGGTTAAAGGTAATAAAGCAGCATAAGTACAGGTACATTTCTGACCACATGGTCTCATAAGAGAAGGTGGACTAGATTATAAAATCAAAATCATGAGCTAGCAGATGCATGTTGAAGCATGTAGTACAAAGTGTGGAAAAAAGTACCATGGTTCAAAAACCAAAATCTGGCAAAAAAAAAAAAGTAATGGACACAGCTACACACAAGTGAATGGTGTCAAAACCTATTTATGTTGTACTCCCTTTTGAGAATTGTACATAAAAAATAACAACATTATATCACAAATTTAAATTTTGGCTCATGGCCAAAGAGGTGCTAAGTCCTCAGGCCTCAATACCACAATGTTGATAACTTTTGGAGAACTTGTAAGTTGTAACCACCGCCAACAATCAAGATTTAACAGAACTAAACTAACGCATGATTTGACTTAGTGAGCCTGCACCCTAGTGCAATCAAACCTGTACAGTATACCTCAACATCACTAGTTATGTCTAATCTTCATCCAAATATCGCAAATTTAAAATTCTTTATGCAAGTTATACTTGATAGACTGAACAAGTATTTTAATCAGCAGTAAAACGCTGTTAACATAAAAAGCCCAACTAATCAGAAAGTATTATGCATTCTTCTATAATATAAGCTTGATCAATTATGAAAAAACTTATCGAAAGGTATTCCCTAGTTCACCAGGTGCTCATACTACCAATTTGAAACTCCACAATTGCTACATTATCAATATGTAAGTTTAAAATGACCCAAGCAAGAAAATTCACAACCATCTGTACCTACAGGTTAACACTATTAAGACTGCCTAACAATGACATACTGAGTAGGATCCAAACATGACCTGTACTATGTGGTTGGTTCTAACTTTACGCTGCTCCAACCTAGCTCATTTTGCCCTACTTGAACCACATAAGTACATGATGCATTTTGGCTTGAAAATGCGGGGTTTTTCTATCAAACACAGTCCACCCATTAGGACCAGGACCACATTGTCCCAGGAAGGGGACGGCCAGGTCAAGCAACAATCAAAACATCTGCCATCTGGGCATCATACAAAGCCGAACTGAGAGGCACACGCATAGTTCGAACATGTGATGTGAGATGTGATTGACATATCAGAGTTAAACATGCGCATGATACAGTCCAGTCCTCTCCCACGGTGCATAACAATACTACTACCCGCAAATCCTTGCGGAATGACGACACCACTCTTAATCCTCAACGCCTCCCCACTCCAAAGCCAAATGGAAATTACTACAGAAACAGCAATTTTTTTTAAAAAAAACAAAAGCTTCTTAAGCACTCACCGGGAGGAGCACGAGCTTGGCGCCGTCGGCCGCAGCCGACTCGATGGCGGCGCGCGCGCGCGCGATGTTGCGAGCCTTGTCCGCCGTAACCGAGAGCTGGCACAGCGCCACCTTGAACTGCGTCCACAGAACAGAACCCCCCTTAGATCAAACCCCGACCGGACGCAAATCCACAGGAATTCATCCCAAGCGGGAAGGGCGTCACCTTGGAGAGCGGCGGCGCCGGGGGCTCGACGGCGGGCGGCGAGCGCGCGGCCTCAGGGCGGAAGGAGGCGGCGGCGGCGGCCATGGCGGCGAGGCGGCGGCTGCGGAGCGGGAATCGAAGGGAGGGGAGGCGGGTGGGGCTGGAGCTCCGGAGGCGGGAGGAGGTGAGGAGGGAGAAGGCCGCGGATGTGGCTGCGGCTCTCATGGGGTGTGGAGGCGGGCGTGAGCCGTGACGGCGACCGGAAGGGAGTCGTTGGGAGCGGATGGGTCTCGGCTGGCGGTGGGGCCCAGTGGTCAGTGTAATGGTTGGCTGTGAAGGCACTTGTCGTGCGGCTTCCTTCCGCTCGGCCTGCGCGGCTGCGTCGCGACAAAAGATTTCGTGGCAGGTAGGGGCGATCGATCTAAGCCATTCAGTGCTCCCAATCGGACGGTTCACATCACACAGCTTAAATCTTTGCCCCGTCCCACATACGCTACGCACAAGCTTCCTCCGATGGTTGTTCGCTGTGCTCACTGCTGAGTGTCCGAGCTTTCTCGGTCTGTTTTTGTCAGGTGTTAAGTACTCACACCTACAAAATAGATTTTAGAATCATACGCACTCTTTATGCAAGTACTTGAATTTGAACAGATTCATCTATAGCTTGATTGGCTTGTCGGGAGCAACCCTTTATGGTCGCGGTCATTCAGTTTTTACAGTCTACACCAGCTCGAAGTGGCGTTAATTCTCTCGAAGAAAATTCATCAACAGACGGAATCGCGGGAAGCGGGGAGTGGTAGAGTGCTCTGGAGCCGTAGAATTTCAGCCCATCCCATAAATCGAGAACCGGCCCTCTTACTGCATCGGACCACAACCAGTCTGCAAGCTACGGCCCAAATGGCCCACCCAACGTCCGAGTCAAGAAGCTGTCAAAAAAGAGGATCGAGTTTTGTTCCGTCGGTAAGCCTCGCAATGGTATGAGCTGCCCATGTCCAGCCTGACTTGATCTTTAGATCAGTCCTGAGCGTCTTACCTCATGCACGTCTATGTGTTCAGAAGGAAAACATGTGTTCACACTTCGTGTGAGATATCAGATAAATATAAGATTTATTTAACGACTTCTATTTAAATTCTAATATGTGTTTTAGTAGTACACATATGCGTGTATACATATGATGTATAATATAAGTGTGATATGTTGAGTGTATTTTCTTTCGTAATCTCGAAAAAAATATAAAAAAAGGGCTCAAATCAAGAACGTGTACAAGACACAAGCCACAAACACAGAGGCTTTTCTAATTATTTTCTTTCTTTCTTTTTTATCGAGGGCATAGTGCTTTTTTCCAAGGCATTTAGTCTAGAAACTACTCTTATGTCCACTTGGGTCATTCTTAATGGGACTCATTCCAGGTTTCCAGGATTCCTAATCCACAAATTGATCCCAAATCAATCACTGATTCATCAGCAGAAGTCGGAAGTCGTCAAAGTCGTCAAAGGAAACCAATCGCCTTCTATCTTCACGGTGAAGGGAAAGACACTACTACTAGTAGTAGTATTGTCTAAAGTCCAGAGTTTTGAAAACCAGTTTTAGAATTTTACGGGGGCCCAATAACACCGATATGATTTATAATCAAAAAAATTTGGAGGATTTTAGATCGAAATTTTCAAATAAAAATTTAAATTTTAAAAAATCTGTTGAATATATCGGCTGAAATTTTCGAAAACAAATTTCGGTAAAAAAATTCTTCCATATTTACTAAAATTTATGTAAGATAAAATTTTCATAACCGGTTTGAATTTTTACAGGCTCCAATATGACCGATAAAACCGGCTATTTTCGGAACCATGCTCAAGTCAACTTCCGTGTGGACTGTGGATAAGGCAAGTGGAAATGAACTCCGCACTTAAGCCGTGTAGTCATTGTGTAATGACCAGGCATCAACACCACCGGCGCAAAAGCGCATCCTGGAATTCAAGAGCGCTGCTGTCTTGGAGATTGTTGACACGATCAGCGCGGGGATGAGAACAGCCGGTGCTTTCGATGCACGTCGTTGTGGAGCCTGTAACGCCGGGACCGCTTCGTCTTGCTTGCTGCCCTTGCTCCAAGATAATGGGAGGGAGGGAGGCAATGGCTCTCCTTCATCTAGGCAAGACAAGAAAATCAACCTTTCATCTAGCCTGTTCTTTTTTGCTGTGGCTTTTGGCTGTTAGCTACGGCTTATGACTTTTGAGCTATTTGTACGAAAGATTACAGAGTAACAAAAATTCACGTGCAGTTTTTACCGATATAAATGAAGTCAGTAAAGTATGTACTACAATTAACTAGTAGACCCTCTCTTTAAAAAAATACTCCGTTTAAAAGTTAGTTACTGTAAAAAAAGACGAAAAGCAGCTTTTAGAAGCTAAAAAGAACAGGGCTAGGTGATACTTCAACTAGCTTCTGACTTAACCTTCTGGCTGCTATGAGTTTTAGTTGAAATTGCACTTTTAGGGGTGGGTGTATGCTGCAAATATATATACACATACATACATACTGTGACGACCCACATTATTACCGTGGGGTAATAACGCCAGTCAACGGATTATTATTCGTTTTAGCCGATAAAACATCGCTCTAACGAATAATAAGCGATCAGAGTGTTGCAGCAGAACAATAATTAGAGACAAAATACGATATTACAAGAATATCGCCACGCAGGGCTAAAATTTATTACAAAGCCTCAAGGGCTTAAATATTACAATCTTTAGACAAAATATTCTAACTACTTCCTATTCACACAACTCCACACGGAGTGTCCACCTTGTACCCACTATATTCCGAGTCCATGGCATTTCATCTAGGTAGCCTCCTCCTGATCTTAGTCCTCCCCTGAATTGACATGCTCCTAAGCAAAGGGAGGATTATAGCAAGGGTGAGTACAGAAGTACTCAGCAAGCGTTATTAGCAAAAATGCATAGAATGCTCATCAGTTATGCCTGTAGGAATATCAATTACTCTCTTCAATCTCATGCTCATTCTTAACACTCTTTTCATCATCAATTTCCTTTCTATGACTTATAGAAGATAAGGTTTGTTGGTTTTGAAAGGATCCAATTTATTAATTTAGAAAACTACTGAACATACGCATGAACAGCAAAAACCCCCATAAGTTTCCGTAATTCTCCTTTCCCGGAGACAGGCATGAATTCATGATTTTGATAGCATTGTGCAAGCTTGTATCACTTTACCCATCATCACTCTGATCGTGTTGGCTCTTGGGTTAATCAGCAATTCCTTTGAAGCGGCGCCCAGACCAGAGTACAGTACAATTACCTCTAGTTCAGTAATTATATCTCCACCCGGTTACTCACAATCAGCAGCCTGGAGCCACGCAGACCCACCGAAAGCGACATAACCGTTGGCTGGTAGGGTATCCAACCTTTCCCCAGCCCCCTTCCAGCGTAATATAACGCTAAAGCGTAACCCGCCTGTGGGTTCTTACGCCTCGGTCTCTCACCGGTCTTTGGGCCTATGCCCTAAGTAAAATCACTCCTGTGGAGAATATAACACCTCACTAGAGTATCGACTGCCCGTGAAAATGGAACGATGGTTGATACGGTTGGTACGGTCTATCCATACGGATAAAGTTGGTAATCCCTTATATTCTATTCCTATGCAGAGGTCCCTCACCTGCCCCACTTGTCACCTGCCCTGGCAACCTCTGCCCACCTTCTTACTCAGGTGGCCAACTGCTCCATCAGTTGCCAACCATCTCTTTTCTCTTATCTCTTATACCATTGCGTGAGTTAAATATTTTTATTTCTTTCATGCAGGGTGATACTAGATTAATACAAAATACTTGTTTTATGGAATATATTCCGAAGCTTTGATCAAAGGAATGCTTGCCTTGATTTCAACCATATTTTCGGATTCAAGTAGGTTCAGGTGACGTCACTCCCTTAGCTTGGATTATTGCCTGCAATTAAATACGTCGGCTACGATTTAACTTACAGAGTGTAATAAAGTACAAGGTGTCAACGTGATTGTGTTCCTATGGTAGAGATTCGCTCACTTAAATCCAATTGCAGTAATCCTAGTTAACTCGTATTTCATACTCGTCACTTGCCTTTATTTTCCTAGCACGAGCTGGGTTGTTTGCTTAAAAGTTAAACTCCGTCTTTTGTTGATTTCTAACTATCTATCATTGCGATACGATTAAATATATACTCGTACAATTATTAGTGAACATTAATCCTAACCAATCTCTCGCATGCAATTATACTAATTTAATTTCTCATATGTATGTATGTATCTATTTACTTTTCTAATTCATTTTAGGTCTTAAAGTTATTCAAATACATTTTCGCATGCTAGTACGCGTGACCAGCTAGATGATAATCCAAAAGAAAATAGTTCTTAATTAATCAATTACTTAATTCCTTAATTTAATATATTCAGACGTTCTTATGGGGTTCATAATTTCTACTTTAGTTATTTGCGTATTTTTACAGCTGAACTACTATTTAATTGCCATGTAAAATTTTAATCGCTACTTGCACATTTTAAGTTGATGAATACTATTTTAACTCAGCATGTGCTATTCTATTCGCTGCAAATAGTTTTAACCTTCTAATGGCTGAGAGTTTAATCTAACAATTCAGAATATTCATAAATGAACTTCTACAGCTTATAACCGACTAATAAAGTTTAACTGGGTATTTATATATGTAGAATAGGTGTTCCAAAGGATTTAATCCATTTCTATTATCTAAGGATATTTATTAAGACAGTTTTATGGTTTAGCATTATCCGGGTTAAGCAAGTGTTTTGTTATAACCTTGAATGGTTTACTTAGCAATTGCAATGTATTCGTTAAATCTGTACTCGCTACCTTTTATTATGACAGATAGCAATTCATTTATTCTAGTCATTGTAAATACAGATTAATGGTTTCCAACTGTCTAGATGAATTTAACCACTTTATCAGTGCATTCAAACCTGCAATACAACGGTCTTAAACTATAGTACTTTAATTTAATCTGCACACGAGTAATCTTACTCAACTCGCATCTTTTACATCCTCGGACCCATTTAACTTGTCCTGATGACTCTAAATATTCAAAGGTGGATTTCTATAATTTAGATGCGACTAATCAAATTGTCTGAATGGTTAACTATACCGTGGAAAGGTTTAAACGACAATATACAAATTTTAATACACCTACATACCAGTTTTAATCCGCTAATAGTATTATATTTATTATATGAACTTAAGAATTATCTTGGACTTCTGACTTAGTCTCTGGCGTCGAAGAGATGCTATGGTTGAAATAATTAAACGAATCTGGCTAGATATGCTGGCGGTTTTCTAGGTTTTTATTTAATTTCTAAAAGAATTTCTATTATGTTTATATGGCTAACAGTCAACTATTAGATTCTTAGATATTTGCATCTAAATTCCTCAATTTTAACAATCTATTATAACAAAGTTGTGATACTGTATGCTTAAGAATGTTCCAAATTTCAGTAAATCTACCCTTCCCACATTTCCTATTTTTCCTCATCTTTTTTCTCTTTCTTTCTTTCCCTTTTCTTTACTTCTTTTCTTCCGCCTGGCTCCCTTTTTTTCTTGCTCTCTGCCGACGCCTCCACTTCTTCCTCCTTTTCTTCTTTTCTCGCCCACTCCGCCGGCTCTCTATATCTCCCTCTCTCTCTCTGCCTCCCCGCTCTCTCCTCATGCGCCTCCCCTCGTCTCCTCCTCTACGCCGCCGCTCTGCTCCTCCAGCGGCTCCGCCGCCCACTCGTGCCTCTCCTCCGACGCCTCCTCTAGCCCGGCCGTTCCCGCCGGGATGTCCGGCGCCGCCTGGGGATCTCCAGCCAGATCTGGCCAATCTGATCCTTTCCCCTCTTTTCCCCCCTTTCTTGCTTTGATTTCTAAGTTTGTGAGTTGCTAACTTTGTGAGGTTTTGCCTAGGGTTAGGTTTTGGGAGGTGGGTGACCGTGGCTGACTCCGCCGGTGAACCGTAGCCGTACGCCGGGGGAGTACTGGTGGCAGCTAGCTAGTGGCTTGGCCGGAGGAAACCCGCAGCCGCCGTCCTCCTGGTAACCCTCCTCTCCTCTGCTATTTCTGGTGACATGCTCGTATGGGTTCATGTGCTATACTGTGAATGCGTATGGTTTCTAGTCTAGGTTGTATGAATGGGATAACCGTATACTATGGATGGTGATGGTGGTGAGGTTTACCTGCACGGTTGCTTGAAGGAATGGTTAGGGTTTTGGGGCTGGTGGTGGTCGCTGGTTTGCGGCTGGTGATGGTTGCTGGCTTGCGGTCCTCCTGTTGCCGTCACGTTCACCTTGCTTCCTTCGGCTTGCCGTGCCTTCACCTCCCTGGCCTTCGGGCTCCACTCGGTGGCTAGCTCCTCTGCGGTCTGGGGATTGGCTGGAAGATTTGGGGAATGCCTACCTTACCTTTCTTTGTCTCTCTCTGGGCCCTTTTCTCTCGGTTTGGCTACTGGTATGCAGTGGTGGGATATTTTGGCTGGGTGGCTCTGGCTTTGCCCGTGAGATTTTGTTGGCTGGCGATGCTGTCTGGGCGTGGCTGATCTGGCCCGGTGCTATCTGGTTCACTGTGGTGGACATTTGCATGGTGAAGGCTTTGACAGGTGTTTCTCTACTGTGGTTTGGGCTGGAATGGTTTATGATATTTTGGGCTTTGCCTTGGTTGGATTCCTATATTCAGAACAGGTTTGTATATACATAATACCATGTGATGAGCCTATGGTTGTGAGAGGTGCCGACTGGCCCCCGGACGGTCAGGTATCTCCGTGAACGGATTACCCCGCCCGAAGTTAATCCTTAGGGCTCTGACGGCAACGCTTTCTTTACTTCGCTTTATTTCAATTCATTCTTTTGTTCGGTCTTTTTCGGTCTTAAAACTTAGTTATTCGTTCATAAGTAAATAGCGATGTAACGGCAACTCGACGACAGTCTGATTCATGTATGAAATGGCCTAGATTGTAATTCGGCTTTCTCTTAATATTGATGTGTACCGAATAATGCAATTTATCTAAATGTAATTTCTATTCTCAATTATTCTGGAGGTAATATCTATGTATGAGATGAATCTCGGTGTAAATTAAATCATGTACTTTCTGACTGAATACCATTGTATTGCATTTACTTAGTCTTTGAGATGATTATTGGGTGAGCCATGGAATTGTATAATTGTTGTAATTTAGATTGTTGCTATCATGTAATGCAATTTGTAATACTTTTATTTGACTTGATATAAGTCATAATTGTTGTTCAATGGATGTTATTGATTTTACCAAATATGGATTGTAATAAATTACTGTTATACTACGGACTGTTATATATAATTTAATTGAGTTGAGTACTATACTAGCCGCACAACTAAATTTTCTTTCTCGCTTTAGTCTATACAGTTTAGTAATCGCCCTCGTCGATGAAATGGGAACAACAACGTATTATCTTATCGCTCGTTGATTTCAATTTATACGACTAGATAGAAAATTTTAAATTCCCTCGTATTTTTAGATTCTTAATTACATAATTAATCATGCTTAACGTTGTAATTCGTTGCTTAAGGTTAATTAATGATGTGAGTTGTTACACGTACGTACGTACATACATACATACATATGTGTGTGCGCGCGTGTGTTCGTGTGTGTATAGTATAATACAGTATAATGCATAAGGGAAGTCATTAGAATACAACCTTCACCTCGGTTACGCTACATGCAAGTGCTCAATACCTGCAAGCACTATGCAGTGCTAGTAATAATATTTGGCGGAGTAAAACAATAAAAATAATAATGAAATACTCAAACTTTTGTTACACTACATGTCTAAAATCTATAGCATGCTAGTAGTAATACAAGTATTGAAAAAAACCTTCGCTTCGGTTGCGCACAAGCAAGCACTCAATATTCGTGAGCACTATGTAATGCCGTAGCTATGGCCATTTGCATGCAATGCAGCTACGAACATCGATCAAATATTGTAACTACGACCATCGACCAAGCACTGTAGCTACGACCATCTGCATGCACTGTAGCTACGACTATCAAATCATGCACTGTAGCTACAAACATTGACCAAATTCTGTAACTACGACCTTCGACTATGCACTATAGCTCCAACCATCTATGGTCGTTCTACCATGGTCGATCTGTCGTACTCGATATGACGTGGTCAATATGTCGAACTCATTTTACCGTGCTTGACCTGCCCCCGAGCAAGCAGCCATTAGCGACACCAAGATTTAAGACCACATTTGTTACATTTTTGTAATCGTCATATGTTGTATTTTATTGTAATATTTATGTTGGAATTCATAATCAGGGGTTTTCTTGTAAACATATGTAATTAAAAGAATTTTTATGTAAATGTATTAATTCTGGAAGTAATGGATCTGCAATACTTGATTTCTTTATCTCAATTTCAATTAAATTTAACCAACCTATCCCTAATAACGTGGAGGTAGGTTCATGCCCATTTTTTCTTCATCAATATTCTACAGCAAATGTTATCTTTTTCGAGGTCAAAAAATGAGAAAAATAATAATAAAGAAAAAACAGTTATATCACCACGGATGATACAAAAGAATAAGGGAGAAAAAAAAGCAAAAAGTCCAAAATATCCAAAAACCAGAAACATAGGAAATTAAGAAGTTGGCTCATAAAGGCAGAATCCAAAGCCGTTTAGAGAAACCAAAAGCTAAAAGCTGGAACTGTTTGAGCAAAACATAATGTACTACCAAGTTTCGTGAACTACTCCACAGAGTTGGGACCAATGCATAGAAGATAATCAAGTAGCAGCGCGTTTACTGTTTATAGCAAGGAGAGAATAGTGAAAGGAGAAGAGATTCCATTTCCACTAAGACAGAAGGGAACAAATGTCAAATCTATCTAGTACAGTAGCATGGATGTGGCGCTAAACGATTTTAACTTCTGATTTTATTTAGCTTTTCACTTATTCTAAGCTAGAAATTATTTAAAATACGTCGACTTTTAAGTTTAATTTTTTTTCTTATGTCTTTATATTGTTGTGACAATATAATATTTATAATTTTGTATTTTTTAATTAAATAACTTAAAAAACTAACTACTGCTGTAATACAATTCCAACCAAAATCAGACATCCAAAGTCACAAGACACAAGCCTGATGGCGATCACGCGACGCGAGAGAGCAGCATCGATCCTGGAAGCAAAAGGCAAGCCTAGGAAATCAATCATTCATCCACTCAACTAGCAGCATAGGCGCGGCGACACGCCGCGCCAGCCACCGTGTGCACCGAAGTAAAAGAGGCGATAATTTGTGAGGAGTTTTTTAAAAAAAATCGAGGGCACATGCGTATTTTCGAAAAAGGTAAAGGATTTTTCCATAAAAATTGAGGACCCGTATGTAACGAAATGAGGACCCGTACGTAATTTAGAAAACCGCGGGGCGCCATCCTGCAAACTGGAGGGGGTTTTTCAGAAAAATCCACTGTAAAAAAACCGCCAGGGACCTCTTCGCGAGGAAAAAGAACCTCTTTGCGAGGAAAATAAACCTGTACGTAATTTCCGAAAAACAGGAGGGATTTCCCTCCTCCGGCCGTACCGAAATCCCCCGCCACGCGCCGGCCGGAGCGCGCGGGCGGGGGGACGTGGCCGAGCGAGCGCCGGGGCATCCCCTGCTATAATGGGGTTCTCGATGTACCGGCGACCATCCAAGCACAAGGCTCAGCGGCAAGTGTCGGGGCCGGATCTGGACAGGGTGACGGACGCACGCGAGCGAGCGAGCGAGCGGACAAGTGTTGCAGCCGGTGCCACTGCTCGGTGGGCCCCAGCACCACCCAACTCGGTCCGGGACGACGGCAGCAGCCTGGCCCACGGCCCACGGCGATAAAGGGCCCCTCGCCTATCGCCTCAGCGCTCTGATCTGGCATGCGAATTATTAGAGCTGTTTTTAGCTTTATTTATTAATTGTGGCGATGACTCGTGTGCTGGTGCTCATTTGCTTTCGTTGATATGGCAAGTTTCTTGATAATTCCTCGGGCTAACGAATCAAAAGAATCTGGTGTATGAGAATAGGGGAGCGCAATTGTTGTAGTTTACCTACTTATAATATGTGCTAATCTAGCAAACATCAGCACCTAGCTACCGTCTGATTTTTACAGGCGTTAAAATCTTTCTTTCTTTCGCTGTCATGCCATATTTTTCCAAGTGTGCAACTGTTTTCGAGTAGCAGACGGTGCCCTCGATTGTACTGAAATAAATTGATTTATAGTTAAAGTTATACTATAACTAATTAAAATTAAACTATAACTGATACTGACTTATTTAATATAATAAAATTAAAAACATTATAAATAAAAAATATTAACCTATAACGGATAATACAAATAAATACATGAAAAACGAACCAGAAAAAACCAGCAAAAAACTAAAAAAAATATCAGAAGAAATGAAATTTAAAAATAATAAAAAAATAAGTTAAAAGCTTAAACTGAGTGAGACTGTAATCTCAAGGCCTTGAATGATTCTTTCTTTCAGTAACCAACCTGAAGTACCATGGGTGGACTGTTCGTTCTTTCTCGCTCCAAGCTGCGCAAATCAGGAAGATCGTCAAGTGGGGAAACTGTGCACACTCGCTGTCTGAAACTCCGCTTTCCAAGACTGAACCAACGAAGAAACTAATGAAAAGAAGCAAAGCCATGACTGCGATGCAGCTAGCACACAACACTTTCAACACTATCCAGTTCGGCACACAAGATTTTCAATGAGATAAGCAAGCAAGGCACTGTTAAGAAGAGTAAAAGACAACTCATCAGAAATTCAACTGAAAATTCTTCATTTTTCACCAAATTTTTCATCATCATTCATCAGTTCATCACCACAGCAAAACCACCAAGTTTTTCACCATCATCATGAGCATTGCAAAACCAGCAAAATTTTGCATCCTAAAACCCATTCTAGTACTTCTTGCCCTCCCTCTATAGCACCAGATTAAAGAAACCAAAACGTAAAAATAAAACAAAAGATCCTAGGCGTATGTACAAGAATCCTAATTAACCACTCCCTTGAAGGATCGATCGCTTCGAGGCTAATTTTTGATCGAGTCGCTTGATGAACGCCGTACCTAATCGAAGGAGCCCTCCTTGGCCGAGAGCCGCTTCAAGAATTCGTAGGTGGTGACCATGGTGGCCGCGGAGAGCGACATGGACCCCCACCTCGGCCCGAGACCGCGGTAGCACGCCGCCCACCCGCCTTCCTTGAGCAGCCCGCGCACCGTGCTCGCCAGCGTTGGCCGCGCCACCGCCGCGTCGGCTTCCATGACCTGGAGGCGCGTCTTGACGGTGTCCAGCGGCATGGTCACGAGCGCGGCCGCGCCCCCGGCGACGGCGGCGCTCGCACCCTGCACGGCCATCAGGGACGGATAGCTCTCGGAGCGGTCGGCGCCCACGACGCGCCAGATGAAGCGCTGCGCCATGGCGTAGGACGCCCACCACACCGCATTGGACGGCGCGTAGGTGACGATGGAGAGGCCGAAGCCGCGGTACAGGCCACGGGTGCCATCGGCGAGGAGGATCTTCCTGAAGGCGTCCACGCCGCCGCGGTAGCGGCACGTGGTGGAGGTCTGGACCATGAGCCGCTGGCTGATGACGTCGACGGGGGTCCACACGACCTGCGCGGCGACGGCGGCGGAGACGCCCGCTGCAGCGGAGGCGGCTGCCGATGTCGCGGGCTCCGAGACGCCTAGCCGGACAGCAGCGGATCCGACAGAGCTTTTGGTGGCCTCGAGCGCTGCCATGTAGAGCGCGCGCGCGGGCACCGTGCCGGCCAGCGACGCGCCGAACCCGCGGTAGAACCCCCGAAGGCCGTCCCGCCGGAGGATGGCAGCGGCGGTCGCGGTGGCCGCCTGCGGCGGCGGCGCCACCTGCAGGTGCGTCTTGACCACGACGGCCGGGTACAGCGCCGCGGACACACCCGAGAAAAGCGCCGCGCCGAGGACGAAGAACCGCGACTTGTCGAGCATCTCCCAGTTCACCTCCGCCGGCAGCCGCCGTGTCTCTTCGGCCGCCGCCGCCGCGCCGCCCTCCTCCTCCTCCTCCATCTCCAGAACACTAAAGCTCATCCTTCCGCACTCTGCTCCCTACCAACTCACCAACCAAAACCAAATCAAGCCTTGCATCCAAAGAACTCAATCCAGGACCAGACGAGCCATCTCTCTCGCACAGTGCGCCTCCCCCGCAGATCCTCCGGTCACCAACGGCACCTTCTCCGGCGAGGCGAGCCAACGAGGGCAAGAAGAGAGGAACGAACACTTTCGTATTCTTAAGACGGGAAACGTCAAAAGCAGGAGTGTGCGATTTTTGGGGATCCCGAGGGGGTAAGTGAATATTTATTCGAAAGGTTGGTGGCGTGGCAACACTGCCTTATCCCGAGCCGGGAGCAACATGTCCGGACGGCGACCGGCACGTGGCGGGAAGCTCGGCTTATCGGTTACTGTTTCATGGAGCGACCGGTGACCGCCGGTGTAACGGTGGCGTCGCCCGTGCTTAGAGTGGAAAAATAAGTCAGGACTCACAGGGCAGTCCAAAATTATTTTAATTATATTAGTTAGTTGGTTAAATATTAAATGAGTTAGTCTTAGATGAAATTAAATTTTGTTTTAGTTCTATTCAGCTCATTAACTTGATTCTAAAAATACTTCAAACTATTAATAAAATAATTTTAATTTAAAAAACTTGAAAAAACGATGACCTATCTCCGTGTCCAGCCCTGCCCGTGGGTTCGGCAGGCCACAGTTTCGTTTGAGAGGACACTTTTTTTAATGGGTGACTCGGGGGACTCGGGAGTGTTACGCACACAGAAACACATTGAGCTCGCAAACGATAACCAACGCGAAAGGTGGCGAGATGCGTCGCCGACAAGCTGGCCCAAACACTTCTGCGTTTCCGGCCAATGTGGCCCTTTGCGACGCAAGGGGCCGAGAAGGTAACACATAACAAATGCGGTCTCAACATATTTCTTGACTGTGATGAATACTTTCTTAGTAAAATAGTTAAAAGTAGTCTAATAAGTTCAGTTCTTTCCTTGTCCTTGCTAAGTCCTGCAGACCCCACCAAAAGATATGGCGAGTGGGTTCCAGTATGGAATGATGCAATGCACAGACAAGAAACAATGCAAAATATTCATTGGTGCTCTCGAATAGAAATAATCCGACCCATGTTGTTAAGTTTGAGTATCGATTTGAGGATGCCAATGGTCGGGTGTTCTACAGTGCACCATCGTCTCCAGATGGATTGCTGATCATAGCTTAGGTGCAGCCCATCTTGGGAAACTTCTGTGAGAGTTTTGAATACGTGTCTCTAGGATGTAGTATCCAGAGTTCATTTATATTTTATTATTAGGTAGGCCTGATTTTCCAACAACAAGCTTCGAATTTTGGACGTTTCTAGCACTGTTGCTGCAGTTAATTCCAAAAATAGCCGCGCTGAAAACACAATTCCAAAACTAGCCCCCAAACGACCGCACGATTAACGGGAAGGCGATACGTGGCATGTGGTGCGGCCGGGGAGCGCACCACACCCGAGTGGTGCGGTCCCCGACCGCACCACTTGGTCGTGCGGTGGCCGGGCGCATGATTACCCGGGTGGTGCGGTCCCCGACCGCACCACTCGGTGGTACAGTACCCCGCTACAGTTTTAGGGTTTGGTCTGTTGTTAGGGTTTGCAATATCCGTGATTATTTTCAGTTTTGGCAATTTTGTAGTTATAAACTGGGTAAAAATCAGATAAAGTTGTAATAAAAGATTATGTTCATTGTAAGTTGTAGATGCATAAAAAATTTTGATAAATTTTTTTTAAGGAAAGATTGACCGTAGAACGGTCGATACATAAAGTGGTAAGTGCTACATGAATCATGGAATGCGAAAATACGAGATATTAAACTTCATAATACAGTTGGGAGTAACATGCCGTGTAGATTTTTATTACATGCATAACATATAGCATGATATGCGACTAACCCACCCAACTGCTCGTACGCCCTACTGTGTGGACCGGGGCCACTTTCCCTTCCTTGCCCGCTCGGCGTTGAACTCCTCTGCGGCCTCTTTTGCCTTAGCCGCAATTTCTCTCTTTCTCTCGCGCTCCGTCTCGCGAGCCTCCCGCTCCCTACGCGTGCACGCTTCAAGATGAGCTTGCGTCTCGCGCTGTATACGCAGGGTGTGCTCGTGCTTGCGGCGCTCCTCCTCCAGCAACTCCTTCTCCTTTGTGACATTCCACTCCTCGAAGTCGAGGGTCCATTGGTCCTCAGGGTGGATCTTAAGATCGATCCATTTGCGGTAGCCACACAGGGGCTCCGGAGACTGTAAATACATGGGAGATATTGTTAGTGCGTGCTGTGAAGGAGAAAAGGTAGGGGAAAATGGTGCATGTGGTGGTCACCGGAGTAGTTTGCGCAACCCCAGTAACGCATACCTAGACTGATGCGGTGCTTAGACTTGAAGAACTTGCACACGTCCCCGCACCAACAAAGGGGAGGTGTCTCCCCCTCAGGTGGTAGTTGTGGCGAACGCTCGGTGGGGACGTCCGGGATGGGGTTGTTGCTACGTGGGCGCTCTGGGGGGACCTTTCATCGTAGCATGATGGACTTGTTCTACCCGGGCCTGCATAGCCCTTATTTTCTCATTGCGGGCGGCATCGCGGGCCGCAGCTGACCGTGCTATGTCACGGGTCTCCTCCCAATCCTTCACCATCTTGTCCCATTGCTTCTTCTTGCCTTTGTCCATCCCGGTTGGGTGAGGGAAGCGCGATGTAGTATGGGGTTTGGATGTGCAATGTTCGCTGGGAAATGGAATGCATACCAATTTATAGGGGTCGTTTTGTCTCTACTCGTACATGTAAAGCTGGTCCGTGTGGTTGTAGCAGTGAGTAAAGATGGGAGTGCTGTGATATCACTGAAAAAAGGCCCCGTTTTGTAATGTCTCTGAGCAAAGCTGCCCTGTTATGTCATCTCGCTGAGCAAAGCTGACCTGTTCTTGTCATGTCACTGAGCACAGCTGCCCTCTTTAGTACTGTCACTACCCAAAGCTGGCATGTTTTGTCATCTCACTGAGCAAAGCTGCCCCGTTTTGTCATGTCTGTGAGCAAAGCTGCCCCGTTTTATCATGTCAGTTCGCAAAGCCAGCATCTTTTGTCATCTCACTGAGCAAAGCTGCCCCGTTTTGTCATGTCTCTGAGCACAGCTGCCATATTTTGTCATCTCACTGAGCAAAGCTGACCTCTTTTTGTCATTTGACTGAGCACATCTGCTCTCTTTAGTAATGTCACTGCCCAAAGCTGGCATCTTTTGGCATCCCACTGAGCAAAGCTGCCCCGTTTTGTCATGTCACTGCCCAAAGCTGGCATCTTTTATCATCTCACTGAGCAAAGCTGCCCCGTTTTGGCATGTCACTGAGCAAAGCTGCCCCGTTTTATCATATCACTGCGCAAAGCTGGCATCTTTTGTCATCTCACTGAGCAAAGCCGGCATCTTTTGTCATTTCACTGCGAAAAGCTGTCCTCTGTCATCTCTTTAAGCAAAGCTGCCTCGTTTTGTCATGTCACTGCGAAAAGCCGCACAGTGTTGTCATGTCACTAAGGAAAGCTGGCCTCTTTTGTCATTTCACTGCGAAAGCAGACCTGTTCTGTCATCTCTTAGAGCAAAGATGCCCCGTTATGTCACATCTGTGCGAAGAACTGTCCTTTTATTTGTTTGAGGTGAATGCAACAAGTTGTCTCGTTTGGTATAAGTAGCACGGTTGGGGTCCCAGCACATTGTTCAGTCGAACAAAGAAGTACCCTATCTTTCGTGCTTGAACAAACCATGTCGGAAGCCGAGGGGCCAGTGGGATTTGGGTCACCGAAGGACGACATTCCCTTAGAAAGGAGGGATATGTTCGGTCCACAGTACCGATTGATACCAAGTCGGCATGCTCAACCAGCGTGGCCGAAATGCAGACACAATGAGTACGCGGTCGTCCAGATCTTGGATTCCCCGAACGACGGCGGGTGACGTTTCTTCCGATGCTCACGCTCCGCGGTACAATTTAGTAATATTACATTTTTGTATTGCTTATGGACCCGCGAAGTTTACCGTCCTTTTTTTGCAGATGGCAAAATGCGACTTCTCCCGCTGGATCGACCCTCCTCATGAACGGTATGTTGATCGTTATGTGGATACATTATGGGCTCGAATATGGGACTTGAAGTACCGAATGGAGAGTCTCACTGAGGAGAACAACGACCTCCGCGAACAGATGCAACGCGAGAGGGGCAACGAGGAGGTCGTGAATATAGGAAGCTCTTATGATCCCACATGTTGCTGCGCGAACCCGAGCTGCATATGTGCATGCCACTACCACGACGGCCAGCCACGTCCGAGGCGGCCCCCTCAGCAATTCTCCATGTGGGTGCCACGAGGCTCGTTTGGCATGTAGGTAATGAGGGTTATGGTTGTGTCGTATTTTAGTTCATGTATGTGTTGGGTGTACTACTTTCCATAAATTGTTGTGTGTACTACTTTCCATAAATTATGCATGTGCAATGTATGTGTTGTTTCGTGTTGTAAGTGCGTGACGCCTTCATGTTTTGAAGCTGGCCCGTAACGATGTAATGTGCAACGTTGTTAAGCATGCGACGGATTGGTTGTTATCTTCGTGGAGTTGTTATCACAAGCCACAAAAAATGCAATACTGAGCAAAGATGCCCCGTTTTGTCATCCCACTGGGCAAAGGTGGCATGTTTTGTCATGTCACTGCGGAAAGCTGGCCTCTTTTGTCATGTCACTGCGGAAAGCTGGCCCGTTTTGTCAAGTCACTGGGCAAAACTGCCCTCTTTTTTCATGTCACTAAGCAAATGTGCCCCTTTTTGTCTGCTCACTGCCCCTTTATGTGCGTGTATGATTTGTGTTGTCTGTGTTCTTTGTGCGTGAGGCTGCCCCCCCCCACACAGCCTATAAAACGGAGCCATCCCTCACATACTCCCTTGCCATGTTATCAGTCACCTCCTGAGTTAGTTGTTCACAATCAGTGTAGTTTCCTTTCGTGCTCACTCCCCCAGACTAGGCAATGAGTCAGCTCAGCACGTCTTCATGGGCACCCACGGTGATGTGCCCAAATTGCAACACCTTGGTTAGACGTAGGACATCACAGACGGCCGCGAATCCTGGGCGACACTACTACAAGTGCCCAAATCACTTGGTGAGTCAGATTGTTTCGGGTTCGTTGAAATCGTGGTGGTATGTTTAAAAAAACTTCTTGTCATGGAATCGCAGGAAGCTCCTGGTGGTTGCCGATTCTGGGTGTGGGAGGATGAAATGGGCAATAGGACAGCCAATGTTCGCCATGAGAGAGTTGTCGTGGGGGGTTGCGACCCCGTCGGGATGCGGCATCGTTTCGACATACTAGAGTGGAAGATAAATTTAATGTTGTGTGCTATTTTGTTTCTTGTGATTATTGTTATCCTCAAGTTGTAGTGCTGGAGGTTCTCCTCGTGTATGTTGGTAATCTTTTATGCTGTGTTGTCGTCAAGCTATTTTGGTAATGTGTTAAGTACGGTTGTGTTGTATTTTAGTTGTTGTGTTGATGGTTGTACTACTTGCTACATTTCATGTACGTGCAATGTATGTGTTGTTTTGTGTTGTCATTGCCTGAGGCCTTCGTATTATGTGGGTTGTCCCGTGTTGTCATCTCTCTATTGGTTGTATGCCCTAGTAAATCAAAGAACTAAGAGCAACCCTTTTTATACAGGAAACCATCCGTGAACATCAAACCATCAAGCACTTTAAGAAATCACCAGTCTAATTTAGTTGTATATATATTTATGCATTCGTAAAGTTATATTTATAAAAAAAATACATGTTTCTTGTGTTGTTGTTATCGTGGCTTCTCCTGCTGCCCCGTGTTGTCATCTCTCAGTTGGTTGTATGTCATAGTAAATCAAAGAACTTAGAGCAACCCTTTTATACTGGAAACCATCTTTGAACATCAAACCATCAAGCACTTGAAAAACATCACAAAAATTACAACAGCACAATTACAAAAATTCATTTATCATCTCGTCGCCGCCGCCTCGTACGACGTATCTGATCCTCCGAGAAGGTGAACCTGCTAGGGGAGCGCGGTGCATCTCGAAGGTCGTAGTTCGAGGTCTGCATCGAAGGCGGTGGTGGGTACATCTCTGTGGGGAGTTCCGACTGCTGGCCTATAATAGAGCTCAGCCAATCGGAGGAGGGGTCTACGTCCTGCAATGGAAAATACAAAAAAGTTTATAATCATTATGTATATCATGTGTTATGTTTACTACATGCGTACATACCGGTGCATACGGCTGTTGGAATGACGATGACGTTGGGAAATCACCCATGTACTCCTGCGCCGTGTAACCTCGGTACGTCTGCCCGAACCACTCGTACCGCCCTTGCGTGTCTGCTCGGGTGGACTGACCGCCAGGCGCATATGTCGCTATCTGCTGGGGTGACTCAGTGTCGCTATCTGTAGGCTCGTCCGTCGCCCTCCGGGATGATGACGGCTGTAGCAACGTGCTATCCCTTCGCAACTACTGCTAGGAAAACGTGTGTTACGAATAAATGGCAATCGAGTGGACGAACGAACTGATGGCAAATGTCGTACCGCTGGTCCAAAACGCTGTGAGGACGAGGGAGCACAGCTGGGATGACCTCCAGACAGCGACGGAGGACCGCCGGACAGCGACGGACGACCGCCGGACTGCGACGGACGACCACCGTACAGCGACGGACGTGCTGAAGGTGGTGCCGACGGCGGCGCTGAAGGCTGCTCTCTGCAGACGCGTCGTGCATGGACATCATCCCTGTGCTGACTACAGCTCATGGCCTTGATCGCATTCCTGAGGTCACTGAAGATGCTACGCGCCGAAGCAAGAACCCGGTTGCCGCCCTCCCCACGCTGCAGCATCTGAAAAGCCTCGTGCTCAGCACGACGCATATGCTCGCACTGTAGGTAAACAACAAATGAGTTACAACGCACTGTACGTAAACAAACAATGAGTACAAACGTACTGCAGGTGCACTTACCGCCTCGTCAAGACGTGCTGCTCGATGACGGTCTGGGCCGGCCTGTATGGCATCTTCGTGCGCGACCTCTGAAGGACGGGGTGGGGCAGGCCCAGTAATCTTGCTGCGGGTGCGTGGAATGTACCACTCCAGGTACGCACCGTATGTGGCGATGTCGTGTGGCCTAGTCTCGTCCACAACCTCTGTGCTCACTGAGTCACGCCACAGGTCTGTCCACGGCCGTTGTGTGGCTATCCAGTCGTCAGCACGGTGCCCTCTTCTTGTCTGTCTGCAAGTTAGTGCACATATTGTACAATTAGTATTATGAACACATTACTACCTTGCGTACAGTTACCGTGCAATGGCTTACCGGTGGGCCTTCGGTGGTAGTGCCCGTCCTGGGAGGGGTGGCACGTGCTGGTGGAGGTGAAACTGCCTCAGCACTCTCTGCGGGTTGTATAGTTCGACGAAGTGCGAGAAGACGAGGTGACAGGTCGTCAACCAGTACGTGTGGTCTTGGTGGCACTGAGATGACAACCCGTAGGGGGCAATGAGCTGAATGAACCCTGCATCCCATGGGAACCAGACTATGTCTTTGTCATGAAGCCGCTCGAAATGGTTATGAAAATCTGGGTACACACGCCTCGCTCTCTCCTTAGCCCACCGCAGCTGACCATGTGTCCAACGAGTCCCCATAGTCGGCCCATCTATGGGGTCATTGCCACCAGCCTGACCGTACAACTCCGGGCGGAGGTTGTAAGGGTGCACGGCCCTCTCGATCTTAGGCCTCCCAACCGTGAAGTGCTCCCAAGACCAGTACTGTAGGAGCACATAGCACGCTGCCAAGACCGGCTCGCTGGCCTCAGTACGCTGACAGGCATCACACAAGCCTCGGTACGTGGCACTAAGGACTGCAGATCCCCAACTGTACTGCGGCACCTCGCCGGGCAAGGCATCCGCCAAGGACTCCGCAAGGTGTATGTACGTCGGATGCACGGAGACTCCAGTGGTCGTAGGAAACAAGACCCATCCGAACAAAAAAAGGATGTATGCCATGAGGTGCATCCGCACGACCCCCTCAGGAGCGTCCACAGGGCAGGTCATGAACTCTCGTAGCCACGAGTGTGGCACACCAGACATGTTGTCTGCGATCGGGACACCGAATCGGGCACCCAGGGCGTCCTTCCAATTCGCCGCCTTGGGGGGTGGCACTACTGCTGCACCACGGATGGGTAGACCTGTCAGCATGGACACGTCCTGAAGTGTAACAGTCATCTCGCCCCAACAGAAGTGGAAGGTGTGAGTCTCCGGTCTCCAACGATCCACGAGCGCGGACAGCAATGCCGCATCGAACTGCAACGTATATGGAACATCCAGCATGCGAGCAAGGGGCAAAAGACCGGTGTCTCGCAGCAGCGGGATGTACTGCTCGTCTAGCGGCCAGTGCTCTTGGGGGCCCCTAAGGACGAAGCACGGAGGGCCCTCAGGCATTGATGCCCACGCTGTGCATCGGTGGTGGTCATCCCAACGGGCCTCAAGCAACTCGTACGCCATGTCCTGCCCATGATTGAAAATAAGTCAGTACGCAGTGTCATGAGAATATGCAACATACATAATTTGTAGGTAATGATAATACATCGTGACATAAATGACAAAACAACATGAACAAACATAATTTGCATCGAACGACAACAAATGATAACGAAATATCGAATAAGTCACAACATAACATAATTTGCAAGAAATGACTCAAACAAATTGTACACGGAAATAATTTGGTAAGATACATTCAGCATAGGTTACAGGATGCACGATCCTGTGCTCGCATTACAACAAAGGCCCGCTATAGTTACAAAACACGGAACCAGCAGTGCACAATGACAATCCATGTGCTGCATACTATGGAGTGTTACTTGATGTCGGCCTGTTTGGGCAATGCCTGAATGAATGGCCAACCGTCTTGCATAGTCTGCACTTCGGGCGCCGAACCCGATCCCCACGCTGGCTATCATCCATGTCGTTACGAATGCGACGTCTCTGTCTTCGCCCACGGCCGACGTGCTTCAGTGCATCGTTCGGCACCCACTTGATCTGCCCTGGCCAGAGCTCCCTATAATGCATGTCCACCCCATACGAATGGAACTCCGTGCTTCAGGTTTCAAACAGGTGCTTCATGTCATAGTACTTTGAGATGTAATGCGTGGGCGCCTGGTTCCATAACGCGCATGCCGCGTACACGTAGGAGCATGGCTTGTGTAGAAGCTGCGGCTTGTTGCAGGTGCAAGATGCTCTGTCATCAATCGTGCAAACCTGCTTACGATCCCCTCTAGCCTGCCCCATCATGTACTTCTGTCTGAGGCGGACCTCAAACTTCCTCCGTAAGCCATCCATGGTCTGAGCAATATGCGAACAAGCCTTCTCCATCTTCTTATCCATGTAGGCCCGCGCTACCTCGGAGAATTCTTTGCCTTCGTCCATATGCTGCTTCGCCATCATGGCTCTATTGACGAAGTATCCAATTGAACGGTTCCAGGTCTCTTCAACGATTGCAGTGATAGGTAGGGATCTCACGCCCTTTAGAACACCATTGTACACCTCGGACATGTTTGTCGTCATGATTCCGTACCTTGCTCCGCCGGTGTCATGCAGTAGAGACCACATCTCCAGGTCAGGTGCATTCGACTGCACCCATTGTGTGAACTCCCCAAGTCTCGTGGAGCCTCCCTCCACGGCCCCCGCTTCAGCCTGCTCAAGACGCCTCACATGCTTGCTGGTCTCCTCATCAAGTTGCCTCCGCAAGGCATCGAACTTCCTCTTCTGGTTCTGCATGTAAAGCTTTTTAAACATCTTCATTAATTCCTTGCTATGGAACCTTCTGTGGAAGTTTGCCGCAAGATGCCTCATGCACCACCGGTTCTTCATGTCATTCCACTGGAACGGAGGTTGTGTCCCGTTCTGCATCGTTCGCATTGCAGACAGCAAGCCTGCATTGCGGTCTGAGATAACACACACATCGGGCCGATCTTGTACAACGGCCTGCTTCACATTGGCAAGGAACCACAACCAGCTATCTGTACTCTCATTCTCTACTATTGCAAATGCCACTGGGAGTAACTGGTCATTTGCGTCTGCTGCAACCGCGGTCAGGATTGTACCCTTGTACTTGCCAGATAGGAATGTGCCGTCCATCGTTAGCACTGGACGGCACCACTTGAAGCCTTCTATTGCCTGATAGAAGGCCCAGAAGACTCTGTCAAGCACAAAACAATTCGGCCCTTCCGTCTCATGAACCCGCTCGTACTTGTTAATGTACGTGCCTGGGTTTGCTGCTGCAATTTGACTCAACATTCTCGGCACCAGATCATATGCCTCCTCATACGTCCCGAACATACTCCGCAGGACCTTCTGTTTCCCCCGCCACACCTTCTTGTAGCTCACAGCAAAGCCCACCGTGTTCGCTACATCCGCCATGAGAACCTTGGGAGAAATGGATACATTTGCAGCCACAAGATGCCTTATCAGCTCCGCAACATATGACGACGTCATGTTGCGGTGCCTCCGTAGTGGCGCCGCAAGCTCACAAGTGTGATCATTCAGCACCGTTATCCGGAAGTCCGTGGCAGCGCCTCTGAACCGCTGCGCACGGACCTTACCATTGCAGGAGCCGTCGACACACTTCACAACATAGGTGTCAGGGTTGGACCTGTGCACCCGATATGTCTGGCCGATGTTCACGGCGTATGTGGCAATAGCTTGCTGTGCAGCACTCTTGTTACGGAAGTTCCTCCCTACAAACAGGGTGCCTTCATTGAATCCCCACCCTTCCTCCTCCGCCCGTGGCAGAACTAGGGATTCGGCTGCGATGTCGTCCAATCTGGACGGCACGTACGCACCCTCCGTGGTTACAATACCACTAACACACCTCCCGCTGTAGGTTCCCCTTCTTCCTTCTCTCCTGAACTGGCTGATTCCACATCCTCCTCCTCCTCGCTTTCCTGCACCTGGTTCTCAAGGTACTCATGACAGTCAACACGCGTGGCCCACCACCTCTCCGCACCTTCATTCAGCTGGAAATTCTCCGCGCGCCTCCGCAGGTCCCCATCTCCCATTGACTCATAGCCTCCTTCTCCTTCACCAGCATCTTCATGACCGCCGGAGAGTAATGCAGGATCTGCATCTCCGCCGGCACCAGCAGAGCCACCCATGGCAGATGATTCTGTCCTCTCCACGAATTGAACATACACCATTGGCCTGGCATATATCAATGCGTCTGGGTTGCACACGACCTCCATGTAGTTCGCCCATGAAGCGTCGCTCGTCACCTTTATACGTTGCCACACTGTATCCCCTGCAGCACCTCCAACTGTGGCATACACTGCCTCGATCCGTAATTTGTTCCTTGCGGTGTCCCGATCGAATCCGGAACGCACGCATCTCCGTAGCTCCAACAGGCTCATCGTGTTCAGATTGCGTGCCCGGATCACAGTCCGGTCACAATTATTCAGGTCTGCCCCGTACGGCCCGTCCCGTACGACACCACTTCCATAGAACACGAATAAGTCTTGGATGTCACCCATGCCGTACCTAACATAAGTCCATACTGAACCCTCTTAGCATATATAACATAACATACAACAACTGTACCATCATACAGTACCTACTGCCTACCACATACAAGCGTACCATTTATGGAGTGCGCTACGAAATCTCTACATAAATCAAATTAGTAATGTAATTGTATTTTTTAATTTATTTGCACCGCGCACTAACAAATTCCTACATAAATCAAATTTTAGTGAAAATCAAATTACATTTTTTTAATTTCCCCCCTATTTTTTATTATTATTCTCCCAATTAATTCACTAATCCAGCAACTCATTTTTCATCATTTTTTACTCATGAAATCTTATATTGATCAAATAACTACATTTTTTGCTAATCTGTTAGTTGCTCTACGTTTCTACTATTAGTTCCTCTACATTACTAGTACCCAACAATGTGTTCATATATGCAAGGTTACACTTCAACATATATTTTTTCAAAGATTCACATGCAGCTCCTTATTTCTAGCACCTAACCATTGTTTTAACAATTGCACCATCTCCTCTAACTACTACAGTATAAAAATTTGTTCACATCATATAAAAATACAATACACTACAACTACTTGTTTTAACGCTTATGTTAATGATGTGCTAATCAATAACAATAACAACTACAGCCATCTGTATTCACTAAAACATTATACAAAACGTTTACGTTAATGACATGGTAATCACTAACAATAACAATATAGTCACACGGGGATGATATTTACCTTTTCTTGAAGCTCACGAGACGATCTACAACTTTCACAATTGCTAAAACTTCAAATCACCAGTGCAAATTACTCCAAATCCTGTTATCATTTTTTTAATATTACTATTCACAAGAGCAGTACAAAAATTCTTCACATAAAATATAAAATACAATACACTACAACTACAAACATTTTATCAAAAAAATGCAATATACTACAACAAAAAATAACTACAAACATTTCACATTACAGTGGACAACAACAGTACATAATTTAATCAAATAAAATATAAAATACAACACGGTAATTACATAAAATATACACATATGCAGAATATATACGAAACGTTTACGTTAATTACAGGCTAATCACTATAATAACATTATATACGCATGGAGATGATATTTACCTTTTCTTGAAGCTCACGAGACGATCTACAACTTTCACAATTGCGAGAACTTCAGATACCTTCAAAAATTACTCCAAATGCCGTGTTTGCCGTTCTTCGTTCCTTCACTATCAACGCCCTCTCTTGCTCCCTATCTTCCTGCTTCTCTGACTAGCGCAAATGCAAACTCACTGAAGCCTTCGAAACGCAGGCACTCTCTTCCTTTTATTGCGAGACAGACAACGGCCATATGCAGCGAATGAAGTAGGGGCCGGTTCTCAGTACATGCAGAGAATGAACGCGTGTAAAAATTTTGCACAAAGCAGCAACACGCGTATGCATGCAGGAAATAAAGGAGAAGAATGCAGCACGGGCGAGGGAATCCCGCAAGAAAGAAACGAATTCACGGGCGAGGGAATCACGCAGCAAAGAAAAATGCGAATGCACATCACGGGGGGTGATGGGACGTGGCGCAAGTGGTGCGGTCTCCCACCGCACCACTTGGTGGAGTGGTGCGCTCCGGCGCCGCACCACTCGCCTGACGTGACGGCCAGCCAGTGGTGCGGTCGGGGACCGCACCACTCGGGTGTGGTGCGCTCCCCGGCCGCACCACATGCCACGTGTTGCCTTCCCGTTAATCGTGCGGTCGTTTGGGGGCTAGTTTTGGAATTGTGTTTTCAGCGCGGCTATTTTTGGAATTAATGGCAGCAACAGTGCTAGAAACGTCCAAAATTCACAAGCTTCTACATTTTTTGATTGTCCTTGCCAAGTACACAGTCGCATCAAACAACAGCGGTCTCCCATGCAGGCAGAAGCAATAGTGTAGGGCAAAGCCACGAGGCCGGCTGGCGCGGCCGCCGGGCGCATCACCTGGGTTGCGCGCCAACAGCCTTCGCGCGCTCTCGGTACGCGTAAAGGGGCCAAGTCTGGCATTTCATGTGGGAGAGAGCTATTTTTGCCACTACGGCGACGTAAAGAGCTATACTGAGTGAAAACTCGCTGTTTGTTATAGTACGAACGCAAATCCTAATTTAGCTAAATTGCTTGCCTTGGACCTTTTTAGCTATCTTAACTCCTAACGTTACCCCGATAAAAGTATGAAATACACTATACACATATACTCCTTAGTTAAACAGAATATAGCCGGAGGCTCTTACTCCCAGCTGTGAAGAATTAGATAACCAATTCGGAAGGAACCAGGGAGCCACGCACCAAGTATGGAACAGCGCAATCAAGGGATACTGGTGTTTTGCTCGGCGGTTCAGCCACACTTTCAGCTTTGGACGGCATTTGCACGCTCAGTGACATGTGGGCCCTTCCCATTGTCTCGATCGGTTGATCTGTGGGCTGATAATTAATAATTCAAGAGGCCACACCCACCCCCATTGCGCGCTCAGTGACATGTGGGCCCTTCCCATTCAGGTCCCACGCGAGTAAGGTTTTGGATCGCCGGCCGGCTTTGTAATTTCCATCTGGGTGCGTGCAGCAAGCGCGCGGCGGTGCAGGCAGGTCGTCGGGCGCCCGTGGAGTTGGGGGATCGGTGGGCTACGGGCAAATCTAGTGGGCGAGATGGGACAAAGGCGGCCGTTGGATTCTCGAGGGGCCGCACCGCACGCGACGCGATGGCCGGCGCGCGGTGGACCCGTCGAGGCCGCCGATGAGTTGGCTAGGCTCCTCGTGTTGCACGCACGGATCAAGACGTGTGCTGCTCTCGGTTATTCTGCGTGTTAATTAGGCCAGTTTCAGTGGGAGTTTCATCTGTATTTAATAGACTACCACATAGGTATTTTTGATGATATGACAACATTTTTAAGAAGAGAGAGAAGAAGTGAGTTTCATCTAGATGAAACTCACTTGGCACGATTACCAACTCTATATGAGTCATGAAATTAAATGTCTATGAAACAATAGAATGAAACTATGCATTGAGGATGAATGTTTCATCCATGTTTCATTTCATTTTACATGATGTGGTAATCTTAGAAACAACGCCATGAAACTCTGCACTGAGAATGGCCTTAGTCGATCCAAATTTGTCAACTAGTACAATGGTAGATTCCCTTTTACTTACAATTGCCGAGAAAAATCATGATGCACGATCAAGTACGTATGATATCAGTTTATCAGAAGTAGGGCTGTAAAAAAAGCTCGAGGCTCGCGAGCTGCTCGAGTTTGGCTCGCTCTAGACTCGATTCGAGCTTGGCTCGAGCTCCAAACGAGCCGAATTCGAGCTTCATCCTAAGCTCGCGAGCTTTAACGAGCCGAGCTCGAATAGCTCGCGAGCTTAGGATTTTTTTACCCCTCCCTAACCCTAATCCCCCCACGGGCCACGCCGCCCCAGCGCCCCACGCCCCCAGTCCCCACCCCTCCCTCCCGCTTCTCCCTAATTCCCCCCGCGCGGGCGCGCCCCGCCTGCCCCCACAGCCCACCCGCAGCCCCGCCCCCGCCGCCCCTCGCCGCCCTCGCCGCCGGCCGCCCCCCCCCCACCCCCGTCCCCCCGTCGACTCCCTCCTCTCCCCTGCCGTCGCCCCTCCTCGCCCCCCCGGCCCCTTCCTCTCCCCCGCCGCCGACCCCTCCCGCCCCCCGTCCCCTTCCTCTCCCCCGCCGCCGCCCCCTCCCGCCCCCCCGTCCCCTTCCTCTCCCCCGCCGTCGCCTCCCCGTCCCCCTCCCTCCCCTCCCCCGCCGCCGGCCCTCCTCCCCTGTCCCCCGACCCCTTCCTCTCCCCCGCTGCCCCCCGTCCCCCTGACCCCCTACTCCCCCCCCCCCGGGGCGCCGCCGCCCCTCCTCCCCCCGCCGGCGCCCCTCCTCTCCCCCCATTCCCCTCTTCGCCTCTCGCCCCGCCGCCACCCCCCTCTCCCGCCCCCCGTCCCCTTCCTCTCCCCCGCCGCCGCCCCCCGGTCCCCCTCCTCGCCCCCGCCGGCCGCCGCCTCTCCTCGCCCCCCGCCGCCGCCCCTCGTCCCCCCGGCGTCCCTCCTCTCCCCTGCTGCCGCCCCTCCTCTCCCCCACCGCGGCACCGCCGACGCCTCTCCTCCCCGCCGGCGCCGCCCCTCCTCAACCGGGATCCGGCCACGCAGCATGCAGGTACGCATCGAGCCTAGATGAGCCGAGCTCGAGCCCAGCTTAAAGTTTGATGTTGATCTTAGGCTCGGCTCGAGCTCGGCTCGAGTTTCTACCGAGCTCGAGCTTGCTAGGTCAAGCTCGCTCGAGCTCGGCTCGTTTACAGCCCTAATCAGAAGTGTATGTGCTGTAGCTTGCCGGATAATGTAGATGATTGCTAGTACTACTATATTTTTTTTGGTGTAGGAGTATAGAATAGCCGAAATACAGGAAAAACAAGGAAGAATAAGTCCAATCACAATCAACGGATTCAAGTCAAGGCAACTTGATAATTCAGAGTCAAGTAGATCATAGTCGTCCTTTTAGAAGGAAGAATATAGAGGTTAGGGCTAGTTTTTAGACATTTAAAAAGTCATCATATAAACAGTTTACAGTAATAAAGAGTATCTCTATTCTCTCTCAATGGTTTCAGCCATTTTCTCATTTTATTTCGTAAGATCTATAACTTGATCGTCAACAAATACAAATCATCTTAATTGATTCTATTCTATCTATTTTAATCTTGCCAAATATATATTCTAACACCCCCCTCGTCATTCAAGTGGGAGTGTTGTGGACGCGAAGAAGAGGCCGACAAAGATGCTTAAGCTGGAGTAGAAGCCAATGAGGAGTGTCATACAAAAAGATAATGGCGAGGTTGCTTGCCATTAAGGTAGTCATCGAAGTAGGAGTGTTGATGATGAAGAGTGGCGCTATTGACAAAGAAGTTGTGGGAGGTCACTGTAGACGAAGATGGCATCGATGTAGTGAGAAGTCAATATTGAGGTTGTCACAGTGGAGGAAAGTCTTCGTAGTCAAGGTAACACAAATCAGACAGTAATACCAACGGAGAAGTTGATGATGAAGAGTGGCACTATTGACAAAGAAGTTGTGGGAGGTCACTGTAGACGAAGATGGCATCGATGTAGTGAGAAGTCAATATTGAGGTTGTCACAGTGGAGAAAAGTCTTCGTAGTCAAGGTAACGCAAATCAGACAGTAATACCAACGGAGAAGCAGGAGCAGTGATAGTGGGAGGACTCGACAGTGGTGACAGTGCGTATGTCGGTGTAAGAGATGGTGCACACATATAAGCGAGAGAGAGAGAGAGAGAGAGAGACGCTGCAGGCAAAACATGTGTTGGCCGTTGAGAATAGCAAGGGATGGCGGCAAAGAATAGTTCCGTAGCGAAGAATGGTGAGATAGGCATCGTCAGGAACGTGTGGATGTGCATGTATGGCAAGCGATGCATCAAACAAAAGGTAAAAAAGAAGGAAAGAAACCACGAGTGTGTGATAGAATCACATGCATCATGCATGGATAGACGTGGATGGGTTGACAATAAAAGGAAGGAAAAGGATGCATGCATGCATATACGCATGCAGCCAAAAGAAATGGCAAGGAGATCACGGCGAAAGATTGCCGATGGAGGAGGAAGCAGCTCGTAGATGGCAGCGGCATTGCACATCGAAACCCGTGGAGAAAAGGGGGCCGAGGGGCACGATCGGATTGATGGATGCCGACGGAGTGCATGGCGGCCGGGGAGAAATGGGGGAAGACGATAAAGCGGCAGTCAACAAGGTTAGCAGGCATGATCGGTAGCGGAGAAGAATCTATAAAAAAGGATTCAATCTGTGGATCAGCGAAAAAACAATCTATTGATCGAAAAGGAAAAAAAGAAGGCCGTTCTATCTACAATGAATGTGCAGCCCCTGGGAGATTACATCGCCTCTTCCTGAGGTGGTGGCAAGAGGTGCAAACAAAGCGGATAGAACGGATATTGCTCACCCCGTATTCTTTTTTATATTTTTTGTCAGAGTCAGAGTCGGATACGGATAGTGCTGGATACAAATACGAATGCGGATATTCTCGGTCACGAATACAGAGCGAATACATGCCGCTCCGAATACGGTTAGTTTCGGTCACGTATATTTGATCGGATAATACGCGAAAGCAAATTTCACATGATGACAGCGACAAGTTAAGCAACTAGTAAATTCTAATTAGCAAAGTAGCAAGTAAATGATAGAGACTAGTTAAACAAGTAGTAGCTAACTAGCTACATGCACATGGTTCAAAAGTACGAATTGCCCGTAACCAAGTAGTAAAATACATCATTAGTTTATTTAACTTTATTACATTTAGCAAATGATTTGACAAGGCCTTCATGCCCCTTAAGGTCTCACATCAAGCTTTGTAAGGACATTTATTGTACTGCACCCAAAGTTGCATCTCCTTTTCACCATTTTGGTGTCAACAGTCACTGTGTATTTAATATAGTGGCCCCAAATCTTCGAGGTACACTTCTTCTGCTTCTTCTCAGCAGGCTCAACTTCTCAGGTGCAAGTCCCAGTCCCAGTAATAACCGTATGCTTATTGCTTAACATAGATTTTCAATCAGAAAGCATTCTATTTCTTACTGAACAAGCGTAGAGTGTAAATGAGAAACTATCTGTTTTCGTATCTAGTAACTATCCGAAAAATACCCGGATAGTTCCGTATCCGTCGGATAATGCTTTTTCCGAATCCTTTTCCGTATCCGACAAAAAATATCCGACTCTGTTTCCGTATCCGACAAAATCTTTGGATATCCGAAAATTTGCTCCGAATTGTATCCGAATTAAAACGGGCGGACGGACGGTCAGGAAATATCCGCTCCATTTGCACCCCTAGGTGGTGCGCAGCGGAATTTAGTGGTGACTATAAACAGGTCCAGATGCAAACCCACTCTCATACTATATATATGGGAGCATATCTAGTGCTAAAGGCCTATTCAGTGCTAAAGTGCTAAAACTTCTATAGAGCCATCTGATCTAGTTTGTACGGCTCGGATCAAGGAAGGTGGAACCCCCACCTCATTTAATCAATCTAATCAATCTTTCACAAAACCCCCTGCATAGATTAAGTTTAATGAGATGGGGGTTCCACCCTCCTTGATCTGAGCCGTACATGCCAGATCAGATGGCTTTATAGAAGTTTTAGCACTTTAGCACTGAATAGGCTTTTAGCACTAAATATGCTCCATATAAACACACACACACACACACGGCTTTGCTAATCAATCCAGGCTCTATATATATAGCAACCCACACACTATCCTAATATGCAACACCAAGTCCTCCGAACTCTGCAACTTGTCCGATATCCCGGTCCGACCACCCGCCTGAATCCCCATCCGACCACCCACACACTATCCTAAGTTGCAGAAGTGCACAACCAATGTGTAAGGGGGAGAATATTGGGAATAGTCCTACATTGGTTGTGGGAAAATAAAAGTCACAACTTATAAGTGTGAGGAAGACCTCACTTATTGGACTAGTCTTTTAGAAGGAGAAAGCCTAATACCGATTATAAATCTATTGCTCCGTAGGCTTAGTTATGTTCAGCCCGTTTGGATCTATGGCCCGGAGAGTAAACTTGATTAGATCTAGGCATACGACCAAAGTACTATCTAACACCTCCAAGGACGATGAGCAAAAGAACAAAAATATCTTCAATAAGACCCTCAAGTTCCACCATCCAGCACTAACATTGGTGTTTGTGGTCTTCTATCAATCACTTTTGTTCCTTTTTCATGCAAAACATGGCAGACATAACTGATGATCAAGCTTTTAATCTTGATGGGAGTATACATACACCTTCTTTGAAATATCTTGTTTCCACCATCATGGTGATGTTCTAGGCTCTTCTTGCTATGATAAGATGAACATTTATCCAATGTAAATTTTATTCCATCTGCTTTAACTCTAAGCAGGGAATTGCCGTTCTTTTGACTTTCATGATGGTTTGATCGGATCTCCTTGGCACCCCCATATATTTTTCCTCTCGTTTTTGCATCCTCTTATTTTATGCATTCAGCTTTCTCGATACCATGTTTCATGCTAACATAATCACGTGACATCAGGACAATTTGTACTATGATATTGTTGGATTGTTCAGTTGAGAACTTGGATAAGATTAGTCGTTGGCAGTGGTGGTGTCCACGTTTCATCCTACTCATAAAATACTTACCTCTGGGAAGTAATATATATAGAGTCTGTTCTTTTTGCCTTTGGTTTATGGTTGACTTATGGTTTTTAGATTGTTTATGAGAGAGTATGGAGTAATAGAAACGTACGATTTTGGCCGATATAAATGAAGTCGCTATAGTATGTAATCAACTTGTAGATATCGTCTTAAAAAAATATTTTGTTTGAAAGTTAATTACAGTAGAAAAATCGAAAAGCAGCTTTAGAAAGTTAAAAAGAGGAGACCCTATACTCCTTGGCTTGGCGGTTGTTACAAAGGATAAGAATCAAGAGGCACTCAGGTTGGGCAAAGGCGTCTTCGAGAATATTCTAATCGAGCATTAGGGTTTGAAAGTTCAAACCCATTGCTTTTCTCTAGTGCTGTGGCCTCACGTGTATCATCGTTTCAGCAACCGTGGTTAGCATTGTAATGCGCGATTTCGTCTTATATCACTTGATAATCCTATAATTGATTATGTGTTTATCCCAATGCCATGAACTCAGTTGGCTTCGTGTGCTGGACAGTATGTAAAAACTTGCAACAGTACATTGCAAGTGGATGGGCCAAGCAATCTCCTGAATTTCTTAATTTGAGACGCTGTGTATCTCTTCAACTGTGCACCAGAAGGTTCGAGAAACTTCTTCGAGATTTTGTGAAATCTGGAAGCAAGTACACTACTAGTTTCCTTTTTGACAAATTTCAGCTATTTTTTCTCAAAAGAACATAATTTCCCTGTTTAGTGTAATCTGGAAGCAAGTATCCTACCAGTTTCCTCTATGAATTCCCTTCTGTTTACCTACAAATTGTTTCCTTTTCTCCATTTCATACCTCCGAGAGTACAGAGATATGCAGAATGTTTCCTGATTCAACAAAACACCCATTTTTAGTGTGCTTTATGTTTATCACAGAATTATGTTGGGGGAATCTTGTTTACATTTTCTTCTTCTTAGACAATGGGGGGATTTGTTATCTCTAGCATGTAAGGCATTAGGCACCTTGGAGAGATATTTTTAGTGTAAAGTTGGTGTACACCATTGTACACGTCAGGATCCACAACAAGTTTACCACAGAAAAAGGAACTTCAAAAATACTGTCTTATCAACGATCATCATGTGAAAACAATGCCACGAATCTTAACTGTATAAGAAACGATGATGACGAGTAAGAATCTACAGATCGAAGGACAGTCTCGCACAAGCACCAGCCAGTCAGTCGCGAGTCTCTGCCACTGATTCCGATCGAACCACAATCCAAGAGTATTATTCTTGTAAATAAAATGTAAACGAAATTATTTATGCATACACTGGAAGAAAATATAACATTGCGCAAGAAAACAAAAACAAAGCAAAAAATATAAGTGGGAAAATAAAGAGAGAGATGGTACACATCCATCAGTCCACGCACACAAGCAGACAAACGAAAAGAGGAAAGAAAAAAAGCAGAGCGTGGCGTTGGGCTTGTCGCAAGTGGCGCCTGGCCGACATGCCGCGATGGCGTTCCGGCCTTCTTCAGTGAAAGCTTCACTCGGTCTTTTTTCGCTTTAGCTTTTAGTTTTTTTAAGGTCTATAATTTTTATCTATATTTTATAAAACAATAGTGGATAGTAGAGACATCGACATAAATAATATATATAATTTTAGACTTAAAAAATCATTTCAAAAATCTGTTTCACAAAACCGTCCTATATAGACCTCTTTTTTTAGTTTCCAAAGGTTGTTTTTCAGTTTTTCTATAGTAATTAGTTTTCAAACGAAATATCTTTTTAAGATAGGTCTACAAATTAATTGTAATACACACTATAACAACTTCATTTATATCGACCAAAACCACATGTGAGTTATTTATATTTTTGTACTCTCTCACAAAGAGCCAAAAGTTATAAGCCACAGTCATTAGTCGAAGCTAAAAGGAATAGGCATTTCGATTTTTGGAGAAGATAAAGCCCAAAAGAAAGAGTTCTTCAATGCAAGTCTACCTGATAGGATGCATCGCAAGCAAGAAAGATCTCCGCTAGGGAAGATTAAGGTCATGTTTAAAAATGTTGTGACTTTTGATTTTTAATTGTGATTTTAGACTAATTGTGAGAGAGATTGACATAGTAAGAAAAACTCGTAATAACAAGCCACTCCGTTTAAAATAGCTTGTTCAAAATGGCTCCCACAATAATTTTTACAAATGACTTATAGGAACTGAATTATGACTTTTAGAAATTGACTTTTGGATGAAATTAAAATGCGGCAAGAACCTCATTCAAGTCTGTTCAGGTTCTGCCATTTGCGCTTATCGAACTGTATTTCGGCCTTCCAAGTTCCAGGTCTTTGAATCCACGTCTTTTTTTTTTGTATCAAATTGGTCTCACTTTAGTTCATTGTTTATTTGGGGTAATCATCACTATATTAAAACCGGGGAACTCTGGCCTTCCACCGCGCCATGTCAGCATATTTGTGAAAAGGCCCCTGAGATTTTCAAGAGCACATAAAGGTCCTCGATTCTTGCAAAAAAGTTCCTATCAAGTTTTTTTTCCCGAAAACCTCCTCCACTGCACCGAAATTGCGTATCCTTTTGCAGGATAGCACCTCGTAGTTTTCCAAAATTACGTACGAGTCCTCGTTTAATTACGTACAAGTCCTTACAGATCCTCTTTTTTCGTAAAAGGCCTTCTATTTTCTTGAAATTACGTACGTGTCCTCGATGTTTTTAGAAAAACTTCCTTGCGAATTATCGTTTCTTTTACTTTGGTCCACATGATAGCTAGCGTGACGTACCGCCGCGCTTGCGCTGCTAGTACAATTGTGATTTGGAATATAAGCGTGGTTGCTAAATTGACACGTTAACTGTCTCACTGACTTCGGCGCACTAGAATGAGTGACAATCGATCAAGTTTAGAACCCGGTGCAATTTACTTCGTGCGGTATAGAAACATGTCCCAACAAATTTTCGAACAAAAAAGCTACCCGAAAACTAAATTATGATGTAAGTTATAGATCACTTAGCTAAAAATGATTTTGCACACTACCCTATTCAAATGTTTTGAGTTTTTATTTCCTTGTCACTGGTATCATTTTCCAGACTATTATAAGGTACACCAGCTGCTTTGTGCCTTCATTCAGTCCCACTCTAAAGAGTTAAATTTCTGGCTTATGACTTTGGCCCTGTTTGTTTTGGCTTTTTCAGTGGCTTATAAGCAAAAAAAAGCCTAAGCCTAAACAAACGGCTGGCTTTTGTACTAGGCTTTTAAAAAGCCAAAAGCCACTGTATAACTAAAAGCCAAAAGCTAGTTGAAAGAAGCTTTTTTTGGCTTTTGCGGAATAGAAATAACGTTTTGCCACTGAACTTCGAAAGATTTACACACAAATGCCATTGGTATATAAACCGTTGGCCGTTCGGCCGTTCTCTCCCGATCCCGTTCGGCAGACCACTCCCGATCCCCTCCCAAACCGAATTGTGTGATTAGGGTTGCGGCGCCGACGACCTGTGACACCACCATCCTCCCGCGACCCGAGACCCCGTCGGCGACCCGCGACCCCGCTGGCCTCATCCGCCGTCCTCCAACAAATCCCGCCGGCGACCCGCGACTTCGCTGGCCTCATCCGCCGTCCTCCGACAAACCCCGCCAGCGACCGACGACCCGCGACCCCGCCGGCCTCCGACAAATCCCGCCGGCGACCCGCGACCCTGCTGGCCTCATCCGTTGTCCTCCGACAAACCCCGCCAGCGACCGGCGACCCCGCCGGCCTCGTTTGCCATCCTCCGACAAATATGCCGTCCTCCGGTGACCCTGCTGGCCTCCTCTTGAGTGCAACAATACATATAATAAGGGCATTTCAAACTTTCTGGTAATAAGCCACACCATTCAACCTATCAAAAAGCTAGGATACCAAATAGTCTAACTTGGCTTAAAAGCTAACTGCTTTTAAGCTGCTTAAGCCAAAAAGCTGACTTTAAGCTATAAGCCAAAAAGGCTAAGCCTAAACAAACAGGGCCTTTAACTATTGATTAACTAAACTGTATTAGCTGTTAATTTTTCTCTCTAAATTATTCAATTAAAAAATAAAAATAAAAAATTATATCATCATAGACAATGCAAAGAAATAAAAGCAAAAAAGCAAAAACATTCAAAAAACTAAAATAAGTCGAAATTAGAAGTCGATGTGTTTTAAGTAGCTTCTAATTTAAATAAGCTAAAAGATAAGGAAAAAGCCAGAAATTAAAGCCCTTTGAGCACGCCTTAATTGCACTAGTAGGGAGTAGATAGAGGATGGATTTTTTTTACTTTGCCTCATGATTTATGGTTGAAAATTTTAAATTCTGGACTATTCAAGAGAGATAGTATATAGAGAAAATTAGTCACATATAATTTTAGTCAGTACAACTAAAGTTGATATAATTTATATTTTAATTTATTTATAGATTTTATCTAAAAAATATACTATTTAAAAAGTAGCTAACTTCCCGCTCGTTCCGGCTTTAGTTTCTGGTTTCTAGCTTAGTTTTCATTATTCATAAGTTTCGTTTTTTCTGAACTTTTGGTTTTTTTGAGCTTTTTTGTCGGTTCTTTTTTTCCCGTATTTGTTTGCGTTGTCCGTGATGAGCTAACATATTTTTTCTTTTTTTAAATTTTTTAAATTTAATTATACTAAATAAGCCACGTTCAGTTATAGTGAAATTTCAATTATTATAGTGTAATTATAGTTATAAACTATAACTTTTAGCCCAATCGAACGGGGAAAGGCAAAGGCCACGGATCGAAAGTGCTCCCGAACGCATCCAGAGAGACTGAAAAGATAAATCCAACAGACATACGAAGCAAGAGAGAGGGGCGAGAGAGCGGACTTTGCAGAAGAGAGAAGCAAGGTGAGGAGGCAGCAGCAAGGGAGGAGGGTTGCCGGAAAGGGGACATGCTCCCTTCTCATCTCACAGGTCTCCTCTCTTCCCCTCTCCTCTGACTTGCTTCTCTTTAGCCTTTGTAATTTGTGGTTTATTCCTTCTCCGGGGTGTGAGCTCTGTTCCTATGCGACCTGGTTTCTTGCCATTGCTGACCGTTTCCTGGACTCTTTGGCTGATTTGTGGTGTCTGTCTTGGTGAATCTGACTGGTTTCTTGGCTGTCGAATTAGTTTTGGGTTGATACGGTGCTGAGATTTGTGGGTGCATTCTTGGGTGGAAGTGAGGTGGCTGTTGCAGTGTGGTCTTATGTTCTAAGGCATACCAACTTCTTCAATTTGATAAAGCATGTGATATATCAGTTATTCGTTCCCAATTGTTTGTGGTGCTGGTTCTTGTGTTCTGGACTGTGTAGTTCTTGTGAATTTACAGGTTTTATCGTGTTAATTATGTTTGGTTAGTTTGTGGCAAAGGGGCAAGTGAGGTGAATTGGACAGAGAATCTTGTGAGGCTGTATTTTTTTTTGTGGATTCAAGTAGAACTTAATTAGTTTAAAATTTTAGTATTACCTATCTACACTAAAATCTGCTTGGTGGAGAGGAACTAGGATTCAGATGGCAAGTCAGTTGTGAACTTGTGATTTACAATTTCTTAAAGAAATCATTTTGGTTTCAAAATGATTATTTTATGGAGATGTTAAGATTGGATGTGGCGAGAAAACCACTTGCCTTACGAATGAGCGATTCGGATGTGGCTAGTGGCAGAACTAAGAAATCATGTAAGAATTTGTCTCATCACATAGTTTGGTTGCTTCTTATTACATCTTACATGAACGATCAGAATTTTTGAGGGAGTGACCGGGTTGATGCATGGTACTGATGAGAATATTTAGACATGTCGAGCATATGCATGGACCACACAACATTTGACATATTTCCGATGACCAATTTGAGTGAATTTAAGGGGCTACTGGCTACATAATGGATAGCTAAGTTTTTTTTTACCGAATATGGGGAATTCTAGTATTCCCTCATGTTTCAGCGTTTCCATATTAGTTGGACCATAAGTGACTTACCTGCTGGTTACTTACATTTGGACAGTGTGAACTGAAAAACAATATTTGAGAAGGCCCATGAGATGAGACGTAAGGAAAATATGCACGATATTGTTCAATTCTAATATTGCAAGCTCTAATCTCCTACCTCTCTGTCTATTTTGTTGTATTTTAGTTTCCGTGCAACTAGAGTTATAACACCTCCTGTGTCCCTCTGGCAGAAAATGGCACAATAATGATTCAATTTGATCATCAAATGCCTGATTACGACTCAACAGCTACCCAATCTACTAGAGAGTCTCCTCAAGTGCCTGGAATGAGCGAAGGAAGCTTTAATGAACAGAATGATCAATCTGGTTTGCACTAGACTCACCGAATCCCTTTGCTGCATCAGTACATAATCTTGTAATATCATCTCTCATGCAAATAAACAGTGGGATAGTCTAAAAAAAGATATTGATGGTTTCAAACCTTGTGTGCACTTATACAATCAAAGTTAGATGTCATTTCCTTTCTTCTTGTACTAATACTAGGTAATCTCGATGGTTACACGAAGAGTGATGAATGCAAGATGATGTCGGCTTTATCTCTGGGCAATTCAGAAACTGCATATGCACACACAAAACCTGACCATAGTCAGCCCTTCGTAAGTTTCAGTTGTGGTTGCACAAACATTTACTAATTTATAAATTCCAAATGTTTGTTGATAGGCAAGCCTGTGAGTTATGCAAGATGCTTACCTTTTCAGGCCATATCATACCCGTATGGTGATTCGTTCTATGGTGGCGCAGTGGCGGCTTATGGGTCACATGCTATTGTAAGTGAACTTTATGCTATCCACCCTGTTCTTTCATTAATTTCGTCTTCTTTTTGGTTTCTGGCCTTTATTTTATGTGCTTGACAATGTTGCTGATTTAACTTTTTGGTGCCATCTGTTGGGATTTTTGCGTGCACGCATGTACTTTTAAGTCTTTTGCAGCTGTTAATTGGAATGACTGTTGAGGCACAATCAACATAATTGTAGTTAATTACTGCCAATTTCACCTAAAGTCAAATTTTACTATGTTAAGGCAGCATGCCAGCAGCTATTTTTGATCTGTGAAGTGATCTCATTGTCATCCTCCTGCTGTGGCTTGGTTTTCTTCTTTTTGCTGTGTCCAATGTGTTCCCATTCAATAGTACAAACTTATCTTTATCTCATTCAAATAATTTAAACAGATGCACCCCCAAATTGTGGGCATGGTATCATCCTCTCGAGTGCCACTACCAATTGAACCAGCTGCTGCTGAAGCGCCCATTTATGTAAATGGAAAGCAATGCCATGCAATTCTCCGAAGGCGACAGCTCCGTACAAAGTCAGAGGCTAAAAATAAGATGGTGAAAAATCGCAAGGTATTTTGTCTCAGTTCTTGACCATAATTTTATGAAAGAACTGCCCATTGGGCTTTTTTAATGCGTTATTTGTGACAATTTCATCTTTCACTTCCTTTTCCTCGTATAATTTTAGTTCACACACTCCAACATAACATTCATGCATCTGTTCAGCCGTACCTTCATGAATCCCGGCATCAACATGCAATGAAGAGAGCTCGGGGAACAGGTGGGCGATTCCTCAACAGAAAGCAGCAGTCTGCTTCTGGTGGCGGCACTGCAGGTGCCCAACCCAGTCTTATTGCTGCGTTAATGAGGTCTGGCCATACTGGCATTCGTGCAAGCGGTGGCCGAACATAACTTATCATCCGGTGATCTCCATTGTCATGCGAGAGGGGGCACTTAAAAGGAGGCAACAGCAGATCCACGCTGTTGCTTCCATGGCAAATCATCCTTGGCTTATGTGTGGTGCCCAGCAATTGGACTCAACTGCTATGTAAACTGAATTTAGGGGGTTTGCGACTGTAACTAGGGTGTTTGATGGTCGTTATGTTCGTCCTCTGCTTCTTTGGGTCTGGAGACGATGTAGATGCTGCCAGTTCTGTGATCATGCTAGACCAGTGACAAGTACTACAAAACTGGCACCTGTTTCCTGTCACCTTTCAGAGGTAATAACTGGTAATAACCATTCTGTATGATGCCTTGCGTTTTTTTTGGCCCATGATCGTGTTGCTTACTCAGTTACTTGCTTCTGAACCACGGTACTCAATGTCTACGGTTGCTTCTTCGATGTCCGGTTGCCCTGGTTCAGAAATCAGCACTCATCATCAGGTCTTTTTGGACCATCCTGATCATTGCGGCCACTCTAGGATCTGGACTGTGGATGCATTCGGCCGGCCCACAGCGCGTTTGAGCCACAGGCCAGCGGCACCCATCCTAACCGACTGGCCGTGACGCGCCGCCGATCGGTAGCGCCGTCGTGGTGAGACCCATGGAGCGGCAGGCAATCCCCATGTACTGGTGCCACAGGACGGTGAAAAAATATCTAGTGTATAGTCTAGCTAAATTCAGTTTAATTTGGTTAATATTTTCACGATCCAGCTTAGATAGCCTAAATCATTTTATCACTGAGCTCGAGGCATAACCAAATCCTGACTGCACCACGCACGCACGCCGAACTCCCTTCCCCCAGCCGGCAAGGCCGCTTGCCATTTGGCCCGTTCCCACTAGGCAGCCCGCGTCGTCCGAACGTCGAAGCAACCACCCGATCGGGCCGGCCGTGCCCACGAAACAGCCACCACAGCGCGCGCGGCTCTCCTGGTCCATTCGGACCGACCGCTCCGCGGAGTCCGCACCAGCTCGCAACCAAACAGGTCACTCGTCAGCCGGGTCGCGACGCACCATCGAGCATTCGAGCCTGCACCGGCAATTCCCCACGCGGCGCACGCGCCCGCGGACGTATGCCGCATCGTTCTCGTTCGTTTCACTCCCCACGGGCGGCGCGGCGCCTTGCGGGAGCGGCGGCACACACTGGTTCGCGTCCCGTCACCGCGGGCAGCCCAGATCGGGATCCGGGGCCGCTGTTCGTCGTCGACGTCAGATTACGATTGGGTGACCCGGACGGGAGGAAACAAGGCGGAGGCTTCCTGGCGGCGCGCGAGGCGTCTAGAACGAACGGCTCCTCGTGATCGCCACACGAAAGTTGAGAACCAGGGGAGGGCACTCGACACGAGTACGTCAGGAACCAACCGATAGTCAACTAAAAATACGGAGCATTTTGCGATCCATTTGTACGTCTAGCGTCAAGCCGTCTGTTATCGTATCGAGCACCTGTCGCTACAGTGCAACAGAGGAGGCTCAATTGTTCCTTTCATCGGCGTCCGTGGTCTGGATTGCGTCGTATATGATCCAAGCAGTAGTATCATATGTATGTCATCCAGCTCACCGAATAAAGGATAGCTGGTGCATCTTTTTCTGGCTAATTATGTTCTCTACCTGCTTCCCCCCCCCCCCCCCGGTACTGTTACTTTGCGCCAAATCAGGAACAGTTTTACAAGAGACTGAAATCAACCACTCATTCCGCCGCAGCTTCGATTTGTAAACCACATGATTGAGGTGGCATGGATGTGACTCATGTGAGTTTTCATTCCTCCGCTTTCACAAGGTTCTCGCTTAACATGTTCACATACCACAAAAAACAACGACGTCGTCATCATTTATTTGAGGTGTAGATCCCTCTGTAAGCTGGAGCGGCCAATAGCAGCTTTGGAAGAACGGTATCGACTCATGCAAAACTCTCATATATATTCCAAACAGAGTTCCTGGGAGTGCACACGTCAACATATGCCATGTGGTACCACCGATGGCTCGTAACCCAACCGATCAAAGTATTTCCTTCTGCTTACGTGATAAACGACTCGGTCCTGTGCCTTTCATATTTACAATCATGCATCGTCTTTCACGTACGAAATCAACTGTTCTTGCTTGGGAAAAACTGGACGCGGGTGGCCCTACACCGACAGACATCGCGTCCGGGCAACTGGCAGTGCCGCACACCGAATTCCGCCGTGATTGTCCCACGTCAACTGATCTCTCACGCACCTCACTCCAGAAAACGCTGCCTAGTACTAATTGGTCATGTCATTTTCGATTTTTAAAAACTATTTTTTAACTTTTTTATAGTAATTAGTTTTTAAACCGAGTATCTTTTTAAGATATGGATCTACTAGTTAATTGTAGCACATACTTTACTGACTTTATTTATATTAACAAAATATTGTACATGAGTTTCTGTTACTCTGTAATTCCTCACGCAAACAACTAAAAAGTTACGGCCAAAAAGAAAAATCCAATGTCTTCTTCACCTGGCTATAAAAGCCGAGCACAGGGAGGGAAGGCAGACTACCCAGCCAGAGTAACCGAAAACGAAACGCCCACACCTCCCCGGAGCCTCTCCCTCCCTCTCTAGTCTCTACCGGCCCCTTCCCCGCCGCGGAGGAACACCATACGCCGGAAGGAAAAGCACGCTGTCGCCACAAGAAACTCGCCCCGGCCGCCACGCGCCAGTGGTAGGTGCAGCGCCACCAGTGCCCTCCCAAACCGTCACTCTTGTGCCGATAGCTCTGTGCTAGCCGCTGTACCCACCGGGAGCGAGCTCGACCTGCCCTCTGGATCTGCTCGGTTGGGTGAGTGATTGATTGGAGGGAGGGAGGCGAACGAGGCTGTAGGGATGCTTCAGGTGCTGATGGCGCTGTCCTTCTCGGCCGCGCCGCTGACGCTGTACGTGCCGCCGGTGCGGAGCCTCAGCCTCTTCGTCGAGGCCATCGAGGCCGTCTGCCGCGACTATGCGCCCTACTCCCACGGCGCCGTCGTCCGCTTCCGCCTCGGCCTCTCCCGCATCCTCGCCGGCCTCGCGCGCGCCCTCCGCTAGATGCAACGACAACACGGTGACGCACGTATTCTTCTCTTCTTCCTACAGATACATGTATGCTACACACGCACGGCCCTTGTGCAGTTGTGTGATCTTCTTTGCTCTTGCTTACTTTTCTTCGCCCTTTTGTAGCTTCTACATAGTTTTCTCTTCCTTTTTTATTGGTGGGATTGGATGTAGTATGTAGAGCAGGAGCGGGTAATAATCTGTCCATAAGGGGAGATTGTGTGAGAGATCATCAGGAATCAGTGTGCTTGTGTGGGAATATGAGGTAGTCCCCAAGAATCTGATGTGCCGTGTATAAACCATAAGTTGGGAAAGTTTGTGTTCTTGTGATGCTTCAGTTTAGAACTTGAGATGGAATGGAAGCCTTTTGACTTTCTGATTTGATCCAATTGTTCCATTTCTGTATGTGCAATCTGCGAACGAAACGTCCAAGAATTCCTGCATTTTTGTTCTCAATGTTCCTATGAAGCAGTAGGCAGGGAAAGGGGGAGGCAAAACCCAACAGTTCTTGAGACGGATGGATTACGGCGTTAGGTTTGACGAGTTGGCAACGCCGTATTCTCTAATGCAAATGATTGTGACCACTCGCCGACGCGGTGATTCAATAGCGTACAGCTTTTGTAACCATTGGGCTTCGCTGGCCGTTCTCACGTTTCTGCCAAAGTGTCACAGAGTTAGTCGACTGATTCCCCATTTGGTCAACTCCTGGCGTTCATTGGCACAAATGGTGTCATGGGGATCTATTGTATATTAAAGTTGTGGGACTTTCTGGCCAGGGAGCTGTGCCACGTCATTTTTTTTGCGAGAAAGCTCCTGCGTTTTGCGAAATCGCGTAGAGGTCCTTCGTTCTTGCAAACAGGTCCCTACTTCTTGCAAACAGATCCCTACCAGGTTTTTTTTCCGGAAAGCACCCTCCACTTCACCGATAGCAACCCGCGGTTTCCAAAATTATGTATAGGTCCTTATTTAGTTACGTACAGGTCCTTGCAGGTCCTTATTTTTTGCGAAAAAAGTCCTTTGATTTTTTCGAAATTACGCATACGTTCTCAATTTTTTTAAGAAACGTCCCACGAATTATCGTCTCTTTTACTTCGGTCCACACTGTGACTAGCACGGCGTCACGTCGCACTTACGTAGCTAGTTACTTACAACTTCGGAAGAGTAGATTGTATACATCCGAATAACTAAGAGCTTCCGATTTGCGCGGTATTTTATATAGAGTATTGCTATACAACATTCGACTGTTTTTTAGGATAAAAACAGTCAGATTGATCTGGGACGTTAGATCTCCATCCAACGGATCCACCCATACAACCCCCCCTCCAAAAAAAATAACCCCCTCCAAAAAAAATAACCCCCTCCAAAAAAATGATCTAAGGCGTTAGATTTCCATCTAACGGCTCAAAATCTGACTATTTTTATTCTCAAAAACAGTCGAATGTTATATAAACACTCCCTTTTATATACATGTAAAGCAACTGAACTCGTCGACATCACCAAAGTTCTACGCGCGTAAAATTCTAGGGATGAATATGAAACGCGCAAGCTTCTAGAATGGACACGTCACCTAATCATTTTATTATGCTGCTGCCGCGGCAGCAGCCAGATGCCGGCGTGTACTGGTTGTGACCTTTTGAGTACGTCATCGTTGCAGTGTTTTCAACTTCATGGCCCCATTGGCACCGTTGACCTGCAGTACCAGCGACATGTGCTAGTGGCACGCGGGGTACCCCGGAATTCAGGCGATAGCTCTTGTGGGAGAAGCAAGGGCGGCGAAAGGCGAAATGACGATTGGTATCACGTCTTTCAGGAGCTGCTTGCTTGCATTCCACACCCAAATACGCAATCAGTCAAAATTAAGCTCTCTTAGCCCTCTTTGGAACTCAGGGATTCTGTAAAGAGGAAATCATTCTTTACAAGATGCGAGATTTACCGCGAAATTCCTATGAGAATCACGGAGAAGATTCAGAACTTCCGAAAGAATTAGGCCACCACAAGCAACGCCCCATATAGCGCCATATGACTAGTACGGACTGTACAGTACATTTTGCGGTACTGACAGGAATATTCTATCTCCCGCAAGTCGCACCGATGCCCAACATATAATACCGCTCATTTCGATTTAAATTTCTAACTTCTGATTTACTTTTCATTATTTCTAGATTTCGTCTTTTTCTGATTTGTTAATGTTTATTGAGTTTTTTTGCCGATTCTTTTTTCTCATATTTGCTTGCATTGCTGTGATGAGCTACTTGTATTGTCTGTGATAGGCTAACTTGTTTTTTTTTTAATTTTTTTAAATTTAGTTATACCAAATAAGTTAAGATCAGCTACAATATAATTTCAGTCAGCTACATTGCAATTTCAACCATAAGACAACTTATTTCAACTCAACTGAGCGGCACCCTGAGTCGTCCAACAAACTTGGTAATAAACAATCCTTGTTTAGTCCAGAACCAGCATGGTGAAGTGATCGACGTATGATTAGTCACATGAGCCAATATGGTAGAAACACCCACCGACATCATCCTCAAAATTTACAGCGTACTTGATGTTAAATATTAGTAGAATGGTGTCTTGGGGATTACTTAGAACTTTGGAGGAGTAGACCGTATACATCCGGATAACCAAGAGCTCCGATTTGCGCGGTATTTTATATACATGTAAAGCAACTGAACTCGTCGACATCACCGAAGTTCTACGCGCGTAAAATTCTAGGGATGAAAATGAAACGTGCAAGCTTCTAGAATGGACACGTCACCTAGCCCCGCTCATTTTGACTTGGGCTTCTGGCTTATTTTTCACTATTCAACAATTTTGTTTTTTTAGCTTTTTTGATGGTTCTATTTTTTTCGTATTCGTTTGTACTGTCCATAATGGGCTAACATGTTTTTTCTATTTTTAAAATTTTTTAAATTTAATTACGTCAAATAAACTACCATCAACTACAATATTTTTTCAATCAGTTACGATGATTTTCAGTCAAAAACCATTCAAAATAAGCCCATTCAAGCAGGCTCCTAATCATTTTATTATGCTGCTCGCCGCAGCAGCAGCCAGATGCCGGCGTGTATTAGTTGTCACCTTTTGAGTACGTCATCTTGCAGTGTTTTCAACTGCATGGCCTCATTGGCACCGTTGACATGCAGTACTAGCGACATGTACGAGTGGCACGCGGGGTACCCCGGAATTCAGGCGATAGCTCTTGTGGGAGAGGCAAGGGCGGCGAAATGACGATTGGTATCACGTCTTTCAAGAGCTGCTTGCTTACATTCCACACCCAAATACGCAATCAGTCAATATTAAGCTCTCTTAACCCTCTTTGGAACTCAGGGATTCTGTAATAAGGAAATCATTCTTTACAAGATGCGAGATTTACCGCGAAATTCCTATGAGAATCAGAGAAGATTTAGAACTTCCGAAAGAATTAGGCCACCACAAGCAACGCCCGGGCCTGTTCTTTTTAACTGTGGCTTATAACTTTTAGTTGTGACTTTTGAGCTATTTGTACAAGAGATTACAGAGTAACAGAAACTCACGTGTGGTTTTTACCGATATAAATGAAGTCAGTAAAGTATATACTACAATTAACTAGTAGACCCTATCTTAAAAAATACTCTGTTTAAAAGCTAATTACTATAAAAAAACCGAAAAATAGCTTTTAGAAGCTGAAAAGAACCGATCCATATGACTAGTACGGACTGTACAGTACATTTTGCGGTACTGACAGGCATATCCTATCTCTCGTAAGTCGCACCGACGCCCAGTGAACAATACTGATTCGTCCAACAAACCTGGTAATAAACAATCCTAGTTTAGTCCAGAACCAGCATGGTGAAGTGATCGACATATGATTAGTCACATGAGCCAATATGGTAGAAACACCCACCTACATCATCCTAAAAATTTACAGCGTACTTGATGTTAAATATTAGTATTAATTATCATACGACGAATTCACTTGGTAAAATTTACTAGTAGTAGTACTACACTACTGAATCTAGCAGGGCAACGTACCGCCCCCAATTTATGCCAGGTCCATTCTTGCATGGACAATGATGCTCGACCACCTCTTTTATCCAGATTCCAGAGGCGCTTTTCTCCTTTGAAACGCAATTCTCTCCAATGAATGCCATCCTTTCAAGAACCACCTGTAATTCCTGAGTAGGGGCAACATAACGATACTTTCTGGAATTTCCCTGATTCTTGCATTTGTGCCAAACTGTTTACGTAATACGTATAGCTTTACAGGACCACAGATGTAGTCAAGAGAAGGCTGCAAGGGCCTGGTGATGTCAAGCGACCTCGATGGGCTTCTGTTCTGATTTCATGACATGTTCCAAGTTGATAATCCTTACTGGCTTCCCCAGTCGGGACTTATCCTCCATTCTAGCAATTTCTAATGCCCTTGCACAGACAGGAAAGCTCATTTCATCCCAGGAATCCAAAATTATACCCGACCCTAGGCATAAATTGTCACGGTAGAATGCTGTAAATTGACCAGCTGCTAAACCCTGATCATCTTCAGATAGATGCACCACCAAAACATCTCCATTTTCTTCAGTTTGCTCTTGTGCCACGGTGCAATTATGAAATTCAGGACTATGCCGTACCTGATATTGAAAGTAGCATGGACATCAGTTAATTGACACAGGTGCATGTGATTGATCTCAATGCATGCAGATGCCAAAGCCCACAATTGGCATAAGCAGCTTAATCAAGTGAGAGATACCAGGCATTCATTGGGAGATGCAGTTGTAATTTTCTACCTCCCCAAATTCGATTATTGGTCATGGTAGACATAATCAGTTTCAGGATTGCTTAACTACAATCAAGGAGAAATCAACAGGATTTATCAGCCACTCTTCTACCTACCTACCCCAGCACCCAAAAAGAGTTCATGGATACAGTTGCTAGCATGAACATGCTGTTCTACCCATTTCAGCTAGGAGGCAATTTGGCCGAATTTGATGGCAAAAACATAGGAACTGCTGGTAACTAAGGAAAAGAAAGCAGCCATTTAAGCACAAATTTCTAAGCCATACCAGTGCAACACCTCTGTCTGATGCCTGCATGCTAAATCTAAGAAAAAATTGCTTGATTGCTTAAAAGGTTGATCATTCAAGTAGATGTCTGATTAGCACATCAGGGTCCCATTTTGCAAGAGCACCACTGTAAGCTTGCAGGTGATGAGAACTTCTAAAAATAACCAAGAAACAGAAGTCTAACAAGTAACAACCATATGCTACACTACCATAGATGCCAGTGTATGACTCTGGTACCTTGCATTTGAGTTGCTCATTGTTTGCAGGTCCAGAATTGCTAAACCAGTTTAGTGATCCAACATGAAATGTACGCCTCCTCTTATCCAGTGAATAGTAATTCCTTGATACGAAAACCACATTATTTTGAACATCTTTCTCAACCACATACCTACATAAGATAAAAAAAAGGCAATTCATTTTATTATTTTTTTCGATAAATAGATATATGCTATATGAGGAAAGCTCTTCCTTCAATTGCAACTGTGTAGGAAAGCAATAGTTTCCATTGAATATTTCAGGCAATATACATTTAATTTAGCTGATGACATTGTAGCAGAGAAAGAGGTTAGTATTAAACATAGTGCATACCAAGGTCCTCCAGGAAGGCGCAATCCTTGTCGCTGACCAATCGTATAGAACCAAAACCCACGGTGTGTCCCTAGGTAATCTCCAGTTTCAGCTTCCAGCAGTATTCCTTCCATCTCTCCTATATGTCTTTCAACAAATTCGCTAAATTTAACCTAGAAAGAGATACTTTTGTAGCTCAATAAGATAAATCAAGGAGAAATAACAGAACTATGTTTTGCACAAAGAATATTGTTTATCATCAACTAAGGTAAAGCAATTACCTTTCCAAGAAAACATATCCCCTGGGAATCCTTTCTATCTTGGTTAGGAAGGTCCATCTGAGCAGCCAGCCTGCGCACTTCATCCTGCAAAACATTAGCTCAATGTAGAAAAGCCACTTGCAGGACCTGACCAAAATTAACTATCCCTTGTTGATAAACTATCCAACCTTTGTTAAACATCCCAGTGGAAAAAGAAGCCTTCTAAGCTGGGGCTGAGATAGATGCGAGAGGAAATAAGTTTGATCCTTGACCTGAAATAACAATCACAGTCTGAAAGGTGATTTCAGCTGAATAATATTGAAATCAAATTAACTATCTAATTTTGTTTCTTTGTAGCCCAAATTTCCTAATAGGATGAAGAACAGAATTCAACTGACATCAAATTCGACAACATAGTAGCCAATCAAGCTATTTTAATGTGAAATGCAAAGTACCTTGTCTTTTGAAAGTTGGAGCACTGATGGCCCTTCAACATTTTCAAAGGATGGATGGACCACATGTGCATAATGCCCTGAAGCTATGTAATCAAATCTCAAATTTTCAATAGCTTCTAAGAAAGCCCCTGCAACAAAAAGAATAGGCACATGAGCAAAGTTCAATAATTACACCTCAATGTACATTCAAAATTCCATAACAGAAGTGTGCGCAGCCATGACAGTGCAAAATTCGTACCAAACTTTATTCTTGTGTTGCAAAGAACATCAGGGTTTGGAGTACGCCCGCTGCGATACTCGTTAATAATGTGAGACACCTAGATACCAAATTCAAGGTTTTATTTTGCAGAATGCAGAACACCGTAAGTGATTTATACAAGGCTCAGGGGGGGAAGGTTTGAATGAAGCTTACCACATGGTTCCAATACTCATCAGATAGATGGACCACCTCCAATGGCACATCAATCTACAAAACCAACCATGAGATCACTCGGTTCATGTAGCAAAAATTAGTCTACATAAGGTGCACAGTAGCTATTCAATGAAACACCATGCTTAACTGAAAATTTTGAACGATACCTTGTCACAGACAGCTTGTGCATACTTTAAGTCGTCATCCCACGGGCACTCGGACCAAAAGTTCCTGAAATCTTCCTACAGATCAATCACTCAGCTTCGTAAGGGATCCCGCGGCGCAGCATTGCAGAAGATACTAATGGAGGATGTGTATGGACCTGGAACCAGATCTTGAGGTAGAATGCGGTACAGCAGTGTCCCGCGGCGTGGAGGAGGCGGAGCGCGACGCTGCTGTCCACCCCGCCGCTCACCAGCACCGCCACCCGCAGCGGCGCCCTCCCCGAAGCCGCGCACCGCAGAAGGTGCTCTTCCACGATATCCCCCACTCCGGAGGCGCCGGGAGGGGAGGCGGCGAGAGGCGCTGAGGACGAGATGGCGCGAAACAGCCGCAGCGGCCGGTGGGAGCAGAGAAGGGGTTTAGGGTTCAGGAGAAGGGGGCTCCGGAGGAGCGGGCGGAGAGTGGGGAGGGTGGAGACGACGCGCAGCATGGGCGGCGGCGGCGGCGGCCGTCGTGGCGCCTCGAGCTCTCGGCCGCCGCGTAGCGCTCTGGATTGGGTTCTGTTTCCTCTTGAGGCGTCGAGCGTTTCGTGCTCGCTGCAGACAACTAAAAATTGATTACCAAAATCCGTCTTCCAAAATAGAGTGCACGAAGGGGAAGGTAGAAGGCGTAACAAGCTGTGTCTACTAAAATCCGTCTTCCAGCATGGTTCACGCCTCTGAGGAAGGCAGTGACAACTGTTGCAAGAATATTGATAACAAGTGATTGGAGAGAAAGATGGTTTCATTCATCAGATTGAATCTGTACATATTGATACATATATATAGATGATGAGAGGTGGCTTGAATAGATGTCTGTCTGGGAAGACATCTGTACATGAAGAAGCATCTGTACATTGGGCACCTGCTGCTTTTTGTTTGTAACACTCCCCCTTGACCAATGTATCTTTATATGATCATCTTGATTCATAATCTTGGAAAAACTCCTCCAAAACCCTGTAGGGAAAAATATGAGGAGAACCTATAAAGTAGATATGCCATGAAAACTCCTTTAAAACCCAATGGGAAAATTTAAGGAGAAAATTTGATATGGCATATATATGATTATATCTCCTTAAAAATCCCTGTGGGGAAAATAGAGATATAATATATTTATGATTACGTTGTCATATTGCCTCATTAAAAACCTTAATGAGAAACCTTAGAGGAAAAACTCATAAAGGGAAAAGAGTACAATATTTATATTGAACGGGTTAAATCTTAGGAGATTTCTCCCCCTGATATCTGCAAATCACGTAGTCTTCGCATACCAATTCCATGAACACATTTTTGGAATGTGGAAATTGGTAATGACTTGGTGAATAAGTCCGCGAGATTATCACAAGACTTAGTTTGCAGAATATTTATTTCCCCACTCTCTTGTAATTCATGTGGGTAAAATAGTTTAAGAGCAATATGTTGCTCTTTATGTAACTCGTTTGTATTTGAACAACGCAAGTAGCATTATCTTCGTAGATAATGGTAGGTGATGCAATAGCATCTATACCACATGATTGTTGTATGTGGTTAATCATTCTGCGAAGCCATACACATTCACGTGATGCTTCATATAATGCAATTATTTTAGAATGATTAGTGGATGTAGCCACTAGAGTCTGTTTCGAAGACTCCCAAGAGATGGCTGTTCCACCATGTAAAAATACAAAGCCTGTTTGAGATCTGGCATAATGGGGATCTGATAAATAGTCAGCATCAGTATATCCTATTAAATCCACATTTTTATTCTTCTGGAAGAATAGACCGAGATCTTTAGTGCCTTGAAGATATTTAAGGATATTCTTCACTCCTAACCAATGTCTTTTGGTTGGAGCAGCGCTATATCTAGCAAGTAGATTTACTGCAAATGCGATATCCGGCCGGGTGCAATTTGCAAGGTACATTAGCGCTCCTATGGCACTGAGATATGGAACCTCGGGTCCCAATAGCTCTTCATTGTCATCTCGGGGTCTAAATGGATTTTTGTCCCTGTCGAGAGTTCGAACAACCATGGGGGTTTCGATGGATATGCTTTGTCCATATTGAATTTCTCCAATATTTTCTGGACATAGGCTGATTGATGCACTATGATGCATGTATGAAGGTGCTCAAGTTGTATACCTAAGCAAAATTTGGTTTTACCCAAATCCTTCATTTCAATATTCCGTCATAAGATGATTACGTGCTTCATCTATATCCTGTGTGTTGAGGATCTTTTGATGAATACGCATGGACAATCATCATTGTTGGAGTATCCCTTTTTGGTTAGGAACTCACTTAGTCGGTTGTACCAAATTCTACCCGACTGTTTCAAGCCGTATAAAGACTTGTTTAATTTTACACAATACATATTGCGATTTTCGTTTGGATTCGGAATTGAAATTCCATCGGGAACTTTCATGTATATGTCCGAATCAAGTGACCCATAAAGATATGCAGTCACTACATCTATCAACTGAAAAGATAGATGATTTTTAACTGCCAATGATATTAAGTATCGGAATGTTATTCCACTCATTACTGGAGAATAAGTTTCATTGAAATCAATGCCGGGTCTCTGCGGGAACCCTTGTGCTACAAGCCTTGCTTTGTATCTCACCACCTCATTGTTTTCATTCCGTTTGCGGACGAAAACCCATTTGAAACCGACAGGGAATACTTTGGGAGGTGTATGTATCACATTGGTGAATACATTTCTTTTCTTGAGCGAGGCTAACTCCTCTTGAATTGCATCCTTTCATTGAGTCCAGTCCGAGTGCTGTTTGCACTCTGCCATGGTCTTGGGATCTGGATCATTTTGAAGGTTGTTTGCAATTGTTGTGGAGAAATAAATGTCGACAATTGTAGTCTTACGATCGTATGATTCTCCAGAATCAGTATAGTTTGTGGAAATTTCTTGGACCCCTGATGACTCAATGTTATTTCCCAAAACATTTGAGTCGGGGTATTCCGATGTCCCAGGATCAGTATTTGAGTGCACTGTTGATCTGGGTTTAAGGATCCTTTGGTGTCTATCAACTTGGGGTTGATCTGCATTTACATTCTTTTGTTTCCTTTGTCGCTTGTTAGAAGCTGTATCCGCCATTTGTACCGTACTTCTCCCACTCTTATTTTGAACTGGGAGTTGAGTGGTATTTTGCGGTACCTCCACTCTTTCAGGTACATTTCTGGCAGGATTATAGGATTTTGTGACACCCTTATAATAAGTAAATGCATCTGGCAGGTTATTTGCAATGTTTTGCAAATGAATGAGTTTCTGAACTCGAAGTTCAGTCTCTCTGGTACGTGGGTCTGAGGCAGGAATGCCTTGTACATTCCAATTAATTTCCTGGCATTCAGTTTGGTACTTGTTGTCTCCCCCTAATGCCGGGAAATGTTCCTCATTGAATATGCAATCAGCGTACCGGGCCGTAAACAGGTCCCCTGTGAGGGGCTCGAGGTATTTTATGATTGACGGAGATTTATACCCAACATAGATCCCAAGTTTCCTGTGCGGTCCCATTGAGGTACGCTGCGGTGGTGAGATCGGTACGTATGTAGCGCAACCGAACTTTCGCAGATGGGAAATATCTGGTGGATTTCCACGTACTAATTGTAGCGGGGAAGTGCTATGATATCCAGTTGGACGCAATTGTATTAAGTCAGCAGCGTGTAAAACTGTATAACCCCAACATGATATTGGAAGTTGCAATTCTGTAATAATGGTCTTGCAATGAGCTTGATTCTCTTGATAAGAGATTGTGCTAAACCATTTTGTGTATGAACATATGGAACAGAGTGTTGAACTTGTATCCCAAGAGCCATACAATCGTCATTGAAGGCATGGGATGTAAATTCAGCAGCATTGTCCATTCGAATTGATTGAATTCGATATTCAGGATAATGTGCTCGTAATGGGATAATTTGACCAATTAATTTAGCAAATGCATGGTTTCGTGTGGATAAAAGACACACGTGTGACCATCTAGTAGATGCGTCAATGAGAACCATGAAATATCTGAACGGTTCACACAATGGTTGTATAGGACCACATATATCTCCTTGAATGCGTTCAAGGAATGTAAGTGGTTCAGCTCGGATTTTAAGATAAGAGGGTCGTAAAATCAATTTTCCGGTGGCACAGGAAGTGCACACAAAATCTGAGGATTCCGGAAATTTTGTCTTGAGTTATGTATGACCAATTGAATTGCTAATAATTTTCATCATCATTCCAATGCCTGGATGGGCACATATCCCTTGTTAGCACCACGAGAATTCCGCTGTCTCTTGAGCTTGTTCTTCCCTTTAAAGGTTCCAGGATTGCTAGAGTTAGTAGCATTCCCTTGAGGTTTGTTATGAGTGTTAGCATGTACTTCTGACAAAGGCTTAGTGCCCAAAGGGCGCAGATTAGAATTCCAAAGTAGGAGCTCATTATGCCTTTCTGCCTGAAGTAATGTTTTAATCAACTCAGAATAAACGTTGAAACCTCTTTCACGGTATTGTTGCTGAAGAATCATTTGTGCAGGAAGCATGGTAGACAATGTCTTCTCAATTTTCTCCGCATCAGATGGTTCCTTCTCGCAAAACCTCAGATTAGAACTGATTTTATGAACAGCATGGTTGAACTCTCCCACAGATTTAAAATCTTGTATGCGGAGGTGGTTCCACTCATTGACAGCATCCGGTAGGATGACTGCTTTCTGCTGTTCATACCGTGTTTGAAGAGCAAGCCACAGAGCGCGTGGGTCTTCTTCCATCAGATACTCAGCCTTGAGATCAGGATGGATGTGGTTCCTTATGATAAATAAGGCATTGTACTTGAGAGTCTCAGCCAAAGGAGCTACACCCTCTTGGGGAGCTGCAATTGCCTGGTACATTCCGCGCAACGATAGACTCACTGTGAGATCCATCGCCCATGTGGGGAAGTTGTGGCCGTCAAGAGCGAGGGCCTCAAACTCTTTAGTAGCTATTGTGCCTACATTTGTAGGGCCACAGATTTGTTAAAATCTTTGGCAATGTTAAATAAGCAATGCGAAATGCAAGTAATCAAGGTAAACTTGAAATACATAAAGGGACATTCTCCTATTGTGGAACAACATAGTTAATCACCAATGGTGTTAACTTTATTTAATTCATTTTTCAACATTGGGTACGCACTTTGAGGATGATAATCCCACAGTAGTACTTTGATACTACCTTGTGTATGGCTAATGTGAAAAAGAACCATGGTAATCACTTAGGTGTAGACCTTGTATAATTTATAATTAAATTGGGTACGCACGTGGAGGATGAAATCCCACAGTAGTACCATGGTACTACCTTGTGTATGGCCAATTTGAAAATAAATAAAGGTAGTCACCCAAAAGTGTAGACCAAAATGTTTCAAAACTTGTATTGGGTACGCACGTTGAGGAATAAATCCCGCAGTAGTACGATGGTACTACCTTGTGTATGGTCAATATCAAAGTTAAGAAACTTTGTGTTATTCCAAAACGAAAGAAAATCAACCTAAGGCATTTGCATAAAAAAATATTAAGTGCTTGTATGGTAAGCTATTTAAAAACTTACATGAAAAGTACACCATAAATGATTAATTTACATGGGGTAAATTAATGTGTATGGTAATGTTGTAATAAAATGCAAAATATGTGGAAAACAATATAAGTATTGTAATCCGAATGAATATATACCCAAATTAAATATAACATGTGGTTATATTTTTAATACCGTATAATCACAATATTGGTGGTGAACACCAATTTATTGTATGGCATAGCGTACAAATAAATGTAGCAAAGTGCCATAAATTGTGATTTTGTGGTATTTATGGTAGGTATAATATTTTGCAAAAAATCCCAAATTATTAAGTACAATGGTACTCACTAAATGGGAATTTTAATTTAATTTTTTTTAAATTTGCGACAGATAGCAAATTTAAATATGGTCGCATTCCATATTGTAAATAAAATTACAATAAAATAATAATTCTTAATATGTAAAAGTTATAGAAATGTGCATGCACATTTATTTGAACAATTACATAATTTTTCAAATCCTGTAGGGACTGAAATGCTAACTTATTTTAGCATAAGGACTATACTGCAAATATTACAATAGGAATTTTATTTAAACATAAAATGCTGCATTATCATAAATGGAGGGGGGTTTTGCAAATGTGCGAAAACCTGGGCTAAAGCCCATTCGGCCATTCAGCCCATGAGGGATGGTGGGGTGATTTTGGGCCAAAGCCCATTTTTTGGCAGCATGTATATATGAGGAATGGGGGGATTTAGGGTTCCCCCCAAACCCTAACTGCCAAGCCGCCGGCCATGCCCTTGGAGCGCCGCCGCCGGCCGACGCGTCGCCGCCCCCCGTGCTGCGTCGCCGCGCCGTCGCACCACGCCACCGCGCCGGGCTAGGCTGCACCGGCCGCGCCGACCGCGCCGCGCCTCCGCGTCTCGCCGGCCGGGCTGCGCCGCGCCACGCCGCCGGCCTTGGGCTCCGCTGCGCCTTGCGCCGTCGGGCGCCGCTGCCGTGGGGAGTCGCCGCCGCCCGCGCCGGGGCCTCCTCGGGCTGCGCCGCCGCGCGCTGCGTGCCGCCATCGGTCGGCCGGGCGCCGCCTCCGTGGGGAGCCGCCTCCCCGGGCGCCGCCGGCCACGTGCGCCGCCGCGCCGTCGCGGGCGCGGGCCGCGTCGGCCGTGGGCTCGGGCTCCGCCAGGTCGGGCTTCGCCGCGCCGGGCCATGCGCCGGCCGCTCCGGGCCGCGCCGAGCGTCGGCCGCGCCGGGCTCGGGCTGCTGGGCTCCTCGACGCCGCTGGCCGTCTGGCGACGCCGCTTACTCGCGCCGGTCTGCGGAGCGCCGGCCGAGGGCCAGGCTTCGCCGGCTTGGGCTGCGTCGGCCGAGGGCCAGGCTTCGCCGGCCGAGGGCCGGGCTTCGCCGAGCGTCGGCCGCCTAGGGCTTCGCCGGCCTCGCTGCCCCGTGCGCCGGGTGTGCCGTGCTGCGTCGTGAGGACGCGCCGCACCGCCGGGCCGGCCGCGCGTTGTGACGCTGGGCGCGGGTGTGGTAGGAGGCGCTGCCGCGATTCGCGTGAGGAAGCAATCAATACAAGAACATCCAGGCTTATCCATACCTTGTGTTCTTCGCTGTTTTACTGCACATGAACATCCATCAGAGAACATCCAGAGTAGTGTCGTTACCTTGTTCTTCTCTGTTGTATGTGAATGTATGTGTGCGTGTTGCTCGATTTGGAGAGAAACGTGCTGATAACGTGTTGCAAGAATATTGATAACAAGTGATTGGAGAGAAAGATGGTTTCATTCATCAGATTGAATCTGTACATATTGATACATATATATAGATGATGAGAGGTGGCTTGAATAGATGTCTGTCTGGGAAGACATCTGTACATGAAGAAGCATCTGTACATTGGGCACCTGCTGCTTTTTGTTTGTAACAACATCCGTTTCCATCGTTGCTTCGGGCCTGTTTGGCCATCACTGAAAACGTGGATCCTGAGCAGCAGCTCCACCATGGAGCAGCTCCACCGTGGATCTGGGATCCCACCATAGAGTGTTTGGATTGTACAGCAGCTCTAGATCCACGAAATTGAGGTTTTGGTGGGAATTGCCACTTTTGGTGGGATGGGTGTGTAACCAGTGGTATTGGTGCGTAATTACCACCCAACTCCACGGTGGAGCACCCCTTGAGGAGCTCCATGAAATCCATGGATCTGGCCCTCAGATCCAGGATTTTGGTGGATCCAGATTTCGCGGAGCTGGAGCGTTTGGGTAAAATTTCGTGGAGTGGAGCTGTTTTTCGTGGATCTGGAGCTGGTGGAGCTCTCCCAAACAGGCCCTTCGTATCAGCTCCACAAATCAGCCTTCGTACTCCACTTCCTCATTCCCAGTTCCCACGCTCTCCTTGTGATTAGTGCATGCGCAAATCTGCTAATCCACGTGGGCGATTATTATTTTTATATTTTCATCGTTAATATACATAAAAGTATTTAGATTTTTCAGGTAAAAATAATATCACTAGATTTATCATAAAAAAATATTTTCATATCATTATATTTTTAATAATTTTTACTAATATATAATTAGGAAATGTGATGATCAAACATGTTTTCTAGAAGCTGTGTTAATATCTAAAACGATAAGTAAAAAAACGAAAATAGTAGTAGAATGAGCTAATTCGCAAAAATTGTAAGCATGTTGTTTGACGTGGGTGTTTTTTCCTTGAAAAATACGTTGCTATATACAGACGCTAACTGCAGCTACTTGCTTGACAACTATCTCTGGCTAAGCTTCACATGCTCAGTCCTATCATCTAAAGTTTAAAATGAATAGAATGTGTTCAAGATTACTTGATTTAGAATCAATTATTGTAACATCCCAAAATTTTGAAATTTGAAAATGTGAAGCTTTTGAATTACTTTTGCAATATATTCTATTTGAATTTGGATTTTATTATGTTTTCCTGAATTTGGTTGAGGTTCTAAAAATTGAAGAATTAATAAAAGAGAAAGACAGGTATTAATAATGCCCTAAAAAGGAATGTGCAAATAATGGAAAATAAAAATTTGTAAATACGAATCTGAAAAGATGATCCAGTATAAGAAAAGAGAAACCTGAGTTAATAAAATATAAAATTTCATTTTGAGAATGATAGTACAAGGGCAACAAAAATAAATAAATAAAATATATGCAATTATATACGAAAGGACTAGTATGGTAAACAAAAGCATAAAAAAATGTGTGTATATATATATATATGCATACCAAAAATAATGGTATAAAGATGTGTGCGTGTGTGTATACTTGTACACATGTATAAAAAAAGAAAAAGAAAAGTGCAGCCGGCCGGCCGAAGCAGCCCGGCCCACTCCTCATCCCCGCTCTCTCTGTTTTCCTCCCTGCCCGCGGGCCCAGGCGCTCCCGCACCCCCGCTCCCCTTTTTCCCCTGGCCGCTGGGCCCTCTCCCCCGCGCCTCTCCCTCCCCGTTTCCCTCTCTGCCGTGCGGGCCCTGCCCCTTCTTCTTTCCTTCGCCCGCGTGCGCCTGCGCCCTCCTCTCCCCTCTGCTCCGCTCAGCGCTCGCCCTCCTCGTGGCAGCCATGCCCCGCGCCGCCTACTTTCCCCCTGCGCCGCGCTGCCAGAGCCCCGCCACCGTCACGTCCCCTCGGCCAGGCCTTGTCGCAGTCAGACCGTACGCCCGCGCCATTTCTTCTGCTGCTCGCAGCTCCCCTCCGCCCCGTGGCCCCCATGCGCAGCTCCGCCCACGGTTTGTCCCCGCCATCGCCCCTGGTTTCTCTTGCGCGCCCACTGTCTCCGCCATCGACCTGTGGCCATAAGTGCCCCCGTGCGACTCCCCTTGCTCCTCTGTGTTCCTCCCGCCCAGCGCCATGAGCTCGCAGCCGTAGCTACCTCACCGACCCCGCCGCTCCAACCACTCCCTCCACGAATCAAGCGCGTCCCGGCGTGCCTCCAGAAGTCCTCTACTTCCCCTCCGTCGTAATTGGAAAACTTTCCACCGGAGCTCGCCGCACGGCCCTCTTCCCCGAAACCGGCCGCCGCCGCCACCTCGGTCAACCTCCCGCCAATTCCGCGCTTTGGGAGCAACCTCAGGACGTCGCGAAGCCGCTGCCATCTTCGGACGAGCCTATCTCCAACCCTTCCTCGCCGGCGCCGAGCACCTCCCCAACTCACCACCACCGCACGCCGCCGGCCCACTCCGAAGCCCCTCGGACCCCGCCTGTGCCTCCACAAGCTTCCCCTTGGCGCAAGCAACGCGTTTTGAAGGTCTCCCGCTCCTCCCCGGCCGCCCCTCGCCATCGACGCCGTCGGCCGCCCCCGCCCCGAGCTTCCTCTGTGTCCAGGCGCTGCCCCTTCGGCTTAATTGATTTACTTCGCCTCTTCTCGTCAGGTAATACCCCGATCTGAGCGGTTAGCAGTGCGTGCGTTCACCCAGGCAGCCCTAGTTCGATCCCCTCTGCCGCCGAAATAAAGCAGGGTTTTTCTTTGAGTTTTTGCCGAGCTACAGCAAGGAGGAAAATCAGGAAAATCCGAAATAATTCATAAAAGATGCTAAAGTTTATTAGGATATAAATGATCTTATTTAATGTTCAGTCATGGATTAGTCAATAAATGTTAATGACTATATGTCTTCAATCTTTATTTTAAAAGCTTATCTAATGCTCAAAGGCATAGTGAGGAATTTAGCCATAATCTTGTTTAGGTTATGCTCACATGAAATGACGACTTAACAAATGAGGATGGTCTAAAGAAATGAATCCTAAACCTTGGCATACTAAGTAAATTAACCATGGCATGGTTTAAAACATAACCATCATCTCTATGCCCCCAAACAGTTAGGAGAACCCTTTTTGACTACTAAATGATTTGGGTATAAAGTCACTAGTATCCGGACTAGTTTTCATATATAAATAAGTGGTTAGAGAAATTTGGATAGCATGTATGCAACCCATTAGCAATTATGCTAGTACAATTTTTATACACCTTAGACCCTATTGAAAATATAAACCCTATCATTAGCATACTGCCAACCATGAAATCTTAAATAGTAGCTAAAGTAGGAGCAAGCTAATAATGGTGCAATTAATTAAATCTTAACACTAGCTTTAGTACTTAATAAGATTAAGCACAATTGTTTATAGAGCAAGCTGGGACCCATATGAATGGATCCTAATTCAACTTAAATTTAGCCTAGCTATGAATGAAGATGCATAAAATATGATAATGAGATTAATAAAGATTTAAATCTTACTTAATTACCATATATGAATACATAATGAGCCTTTGCTATTTCTCTTAATCTAATTAATAAGAAAAAGGAGATATATAAGAAATTATTCTAAAACTTAATAAAGATATCCAAGTGTTGTAATACCTTTGACTAAAAGATTTATAGAATAAGTACAGATCTCATCCATTAGTCCCGGTTGCCCTTACCATAACCTAAGTTGCAAGGAGTACATACCCAGCCAGACTCATACTTCGATACATAGGTCTAACCTAACTCATAGAACTTCCTTGATAAATACAAAAAAATAATAAAAGAGGTGATCAATAGAAAGATCGAACCATTATATCCTTCCACCGACCCTGTCTCAAATCACCCGAATCACCTATTAGCTCATAATGAAACTAAATCGAGTTTACTCGGATTTATTTGGATCTTTTGAGTTATTTGCCTTTATTTGAATTCAGTTGCTTAGCACGTAATTAGAAATTGAAGTCTGGAAGATTCTATGGATCAAGCGAGACCGAGATTGCTGAAGACCAGGGATTAAAGATCATCGTATGAGACAACTTCGTGTGAGCTCAAGACCGTGGTAAACCGCGCCAGGCGAGTTAACACCTTGATCATTTTGAACCTATGATTTTGCAAAGTTAATTTCTTTTAAATTATCAACATGCATGCTGTTATTTTATGTGATAACATATGTTCATTTCCAGAAATTGGTAGTTAGACACCTGGTATAATGCTTGCTAATAATGATCCGTTGAAGTGCTTGTACATGTGAACCTTGTCGCCCTAGAAAAGTTTATATTATCATATCTTTTACCAGTAAGTCCAAATAAATATTGCGTGGCTTAGTATTGCTAGATAAAACAGGGGTACATAGCTGCCCCAAAAACAACACTTGCAAAATGTGATATTGTTTGGGGGACAGTCATGGATGGAATGACTGTAGTAGGTGGACACAATATTTTCTACCTCTGAAAAATCCTAAAATTGCTTAAATACCTGGATGGATGGTTTGGGGGCTGGTACGTGGTGCAGTGGATGCACAAAATGTGAAATGTGGTAGAACCATCCGGGTAACCCTAAGGCCTGAATCTTGTCATGTCAACCCATGTAAAACAGTGCAACCACAAGTCTGTAAAGTACAACTTGGCCCAGTAGATTTATCGAAATTCCCGGACTCATCTCACCGGTAGCGGATAGGGAGTGGATACGCGCGGGCAAGGAGACCCTAAGGGACACCAGTGGTGGGTGAAGTTTCTCAGGATGTGCTAGCGCAGAGGGGAGGGAAGCCCGTACGCTAGTAACAGTGAGAAACATCCCGTGCAATAGATGGGACCCATCGCAAATGGGAGAAGCCCATAAAGTGAGATGAGAAAAGGGGACTAGATATTTTGAAAAGTCACTGTGATGGTCTGCTCAACCACACTTCTAAGGAATCGTGTGGGGCAATGAGTCGACTGTCTCTTGTGGTGAAAGTGTACAAACTCTGCAGAGTCAAAACTATTCGAATAGCCGTGTCCACGGTCAAGGGCGGACATGGGAACGTAACTAGATATAGTTCTGTTTACAAAATAATTGGAACTTGGGAGAAGGGAAACTTGAAGGGCGAAGGACTGCCCTGGTTTGGAATTGTCCTAGGTGTTGTCCCAGTGGTACGTTAAGCGGCTATAACGCTGAAAGATACTATATGGCGCAGATGCCATGTAATGGTGGATGGAATCTGTGTCAATTATAAGATCAACTTACTAGACAAACAAAAGTCTTGAGTTTAAAATTGCTAAGTCTCAGGGATTTTTCTATAATTGTATTCAAAAGCACTCTTCGCAAAATAAAATAAGCCCAAGCCATCCTTTGATTAGCCATACATGTTTAAATATTGCATTCTGTGTGTTGGCTTGCTGAGCACGGGGTCGGAGTGCTCATACTCGCTTTTGCGACAAAATTCAGAATCAGGAATCAAATCACCTCGCCTCAGCAACAAGATTGGAAAAGCTGGCCGAGAAGATGAAGATGTCAAGGGCTAGGTCGCGAACCTCCAGTTGGCTGCATGTGGGCATGTCCTGAAGGTCCCACCTGTGTGCTTCGTTCTTCCGCTGCTGCAGTTTATTAATTTCGGCCTAATCGGCCCATGAGTAAGTTTACTATTATATTTACGCTTTCGCATGATATGTATTTTGATATTCAGAACTGTAAACTGTGAGCACTATCTACTGATCCAGGGAATAGTGCAGTGAATCACAGTGGATTTGGATTGAAAAATCCGGGTCCGACAATTATTTTGTTAAATGTCGATAAATAGTTAAGGTGCTCAAAACTTCAACATTTCTTGTGCAATAATAAATTTTTAGTTGTCTGTTGCAATAATCTTAGCTATCCAAAACTCAATCTGCTATGGAACAGGTTGATTAGTGAGGTGGGCATGGTGGTACGGTAGATAGGCAGGGAGGCGAGGGGTCGCCCTTCAAGCTCGATGGAGACTCTTTCTGACGAATAAGAAGACTTCGATCTTTATCTAACTGATTTGGGACTAAATTCTACTTATTTCTTGTTTAATGTCAAAAATTACAATAGCCTTTTTACAGGACAATGCTTACATTCATGAGTCCGATGCAAACCAATAGAATTGGATGATTTCAATCCCACTCACTGACTCAAACCTTATCCAAATACATGCAACCTACGCCATCCGCTCATCTCTCTCTCTCCCAAGCACGTCACTGCCTCACTAGCCTCCCGCGTGCTCCGTCCAAAGTGGCATGTCTTTTGTTGCATGCTCTCCGAGCCACCGTGGCTCAACCTCGCACTCCAGTACTTCATCCTGTGCTGCAGCGGCAGGGGCATCAATGCTTCTAGGCTCTAGTGGTGGAGCGTCATGGAAGGGGTAGCGAGGCATCCTGAGCTCAGCTAGGAGGTGGTAGTGTGGGATGGCCTTGTCCCAGCTAGATCTTAGGGAGACCAATGATGAGGTGCCAGGCCAGTCTCCTCCTTCTCCTCCGAGCTCAAGCCCTTACCGCCTGCCATCCTTTATCTTTGGTGGATTTTGTTGTATATGCTTTGAAATTTGTTTCATCACAATTTCTCAATTGTTTCAAAAACATTTTATTTTGTTGCATCCTATCTTCTAAAAAATGTTGCAGCAAGAGGTATTGTTGCAATAGTTCCATTTTATTGGTGTACTAGAGTTATCCTTTGTTGTAGTAGAGTCGTTGATTTATCGCTCTTATTTGTTTGTTGTTATGATTGTTGTATCAAGAATGTACGGGTAACTCATTTGTTATGATCTGCTTTTCATTTGTTGCGCCATTGGATAACTTAAGGAGATTTGATGGTGATTGTCACCAGCAAGATTTTTTTGTAAACTGATTCGTTTTATCATGTTTTTTTGCCATAGTATTAAACATGTCATAGCAAATAAAATCTCCCAGTACTACAAAAATTGTCAAAATTATGAGCAATTTGATCCCCCAAAATTTGTTGATAATGTTGCCACTGCAGTTTCTCAGTTTTGCTAATTTTCGGAGTGTCCACTTACAAGCGTTCCCGTTTTATATCAATATAATTGATGAAGATACCAATTAACTAATTCCTATACTATAAAACTAATCAATTATTTAGAGAAATATACATTTCTATTAGGGAAGTTAATCCCATCCAAAGCTATAGTACTTCAAAAACAAAGGATCCAATTCCTCACCACCACTTACACGTGAAATCAGGGTACTTAAACAAGAAACAGCACCCTACTGACCCCAATCCTAAAACCCTCAAACCATGTCGCTCTCTACTCTTAACCACCCCCCCCCCCCACAGCGGGGGAAATCCTTTTCCTGGTGGTTCCATTGGTGCCAATCTCCATCTGCGATCAATTTAACCTACCCAACGATCCTACTACATGCATTCTCCACCACTTATTCCTTATCCACCCAAGACTCATACGTCTTTCTCTTTACCTATGTCTCACCCACACATAGCTGGATGCACATTGCTCTCTTTTCTCTCATCCATGCTTGCTTCTCTAATTTTTCTGCCTCTTTTCTATCTGCTGCCACGACTCTGGCATGTCTCATCTATCTCCATGATACTATGGCTTGCGCTAGTGATCCACCCCGTGCAGCATGGACGATGACAACAAGGGTTCCCCAGTACTACGGTGCCGAAGCAGGAAGTATGAGCCTCTCCACCGCCTTCTCTAAGCTCGCAGTGGGCATCGTCGCTTCCTCCTCTGTGTTCCGAGGTGGCAATAGCTATCTGCACTAGGCAACGATGCCTAGTATCTACCCAAATGTGTTGCTGCCGCCATCTGAGGTAGAGGCTGGTTAGTCTCATGTGTTTGTTGTAATAATCAAGATTTTTGTTGCAATAGGTGATTTCAAATGTTGAATTGTGTATTCTCAATGTTGCAATAATGAATTGAGTTGTTGAAAATAGTTAAATTGAGTTGTTGCTAACGCTTTTCTTGAATATTTCAGATCTATCTACCTTATCTAAAAAGGTTGTTACAACTAGAGCTTCTATCTTGTTGTAACAAGTATTTTTTTGTTGTATCAATTTTGCCTATTTGTTGCACGAGAATTTTTAGTTTGTTGCAATAATTTTTTGTTGCATTAGTTATATCAATTTGTTGCACAATAATTTTCAGTTTGTCACAACAACTATTTTTTGTTGTCCGGTAACACTAGCCACCCCGTCTGTAAGCTTTCACAACATCTCTTGTGGCGCTCAAGTTCTGTCACCAACACTGGTTGTGGCCTTCGCAAGCGTCGTCGATGGCAACAAGCCCCGCAGCCATTGGGCGCAATCTTCTCTAGCGCCGCCGTGGTAACCTGAGCTCTAAGCTACAGGTTCCTTGTCGACTTGGCTGCAATCTCGTTCCCCAACAGGTTATGTTTCTCAGTGCCGTCCATGTGCCTCCACGTTATGCAAGAAGGAGATCGAGGGAAAGGGAAGGGAGCGGATAGTAATTGTCATGCATCTGATAGTTGATTGAATGGTAAAAATATATATATATGTTATAAGCGCCTAGATAAAACATGCGGACGTTAGTCGTTTCCTACTTCCAAAGCAGAGGATGCAATTCCTCACCGTGCAATCGGGTACTTCAACCAAAAAAAGGGAAAATCTGTTTAGTAGCACTGAAAGTTCATTGCTTCCGGAAAATACCACTAAAAGAATCGGGCTCCGGAAATTACTACCAAAAATGCAATTTTCTTCGGGATTTAGCATTCTGAACAAAAATACCACTATCCCTCCCCTCCCTCACCTTCCTCTCTCCTGCGCCGGCCTCCCCGCCTCCTCCCTCCTCACGCCGTTGCCTACCTCCGCCTCCTCCTCGCCCTCGCCTCCTCCTCGCCCCCGCCTCCCCGCTCCTCTCCCCGCGGCGCCCCGAGCGGCAGCCTCCTCCTCGCCCCCGCCTCCCCGCGGCGCCCCGCGCCGTCCGCCCCCTCTTCCCCCACCTCTGAGCCACCATGCCGCTCTCCACTCTTAACCACCCCGCCGCCGCCGGGCAGGGGAAATCGTTTTCCCCGGAGGCCCCATCGGCGCCATCGGTACGCCTGTCGCGGAGATGGCCTCCTACCCCCGCTGCCGTGTCGGCGGCGGCAGTGCAGGTGGACGCCGCGGCGGACAGGGTCTCAGTGGGGCGACGAGGGGAAGGGAAAGCTCGTCGACGTGCTCGCCCCCCGCTTCGACTTGGTTTTTGCTATGCTTTAGTTCGACTGTTGTGCTAATCCATGCTTGATCGCTGGTTCGGTGGCACTACTCCACATTCTGGTAGTAAAATTTGATCTTGCACGTTCGTCAGATGAGATCGTGGGAGTCGAGGTTGTTTTGGTGGTTTGATGTTCGATCCGGATGGTAGGGTCATCTGTGTGTAGAATTAATCTTCTTTAGGTGTTAATTTTGGGATTGATTTGGTTATAAATTATGCATAGAGAACCTGAAGGCAAGAAGTTTGCCCTTCATCTTGTACCATCTGGTATTCTTCATGAAGGAATACTATGAGTTGTTGGCAATGGAGCGGTGATACATGTTCCTGGGTTCTTTAACGAAATTGATGGTCTTGAGTCCAATGGAGTCAGTTGCAATGGAAGACTACTGGTCTCTGATCGGGGACATCTGCTCTTTGATCTGCATCAGGCTGCAGATGGACTTAGGGAGGCTGAGCTTGCAAATTCCTTTATAGGAACGACTAAGCGAGGCATTGGACCTTGTTATTCAAGCAAGGTCACTCGAAACGGACTGCGAGTTTTGTGATCTAAGGCACATGGACACTTTTGGGGATAAACTTGATGTCTTATTGAAGGATGCTGCTTCGAGGTTTGAATGCTTCAAGTACAGCAAAAGCATGCTAAAGGAAGAGGTTGAGAGGTACAAGAGCTTTGCAGAGCACTTGGAGCCCTTTACTGCTGATACTGTTCATGTGTCAAATGAATCTATCGGACATAAGAAGAAAATTCTTGTTGAAGGTGGTCAAGCAACTATGTTGGATATCGATTTTGGAACTTACCCATTTGTCACTTCTTCTAGCCCTTCAGCTGGTGGAATATGCACCAGCCTCGCGATTGCCCCAAGGTGTATTAGTGACCTGATTGGAGTGGTAGGTTAAAACTTGTGTAATTGAGCCCTCCTCTTTGTATGAGTAGTGCTTATTTATTCCATATATTTTACATGCAGGTCAAAGCTTACACAACAAGGGTTGGTTCTGGCCCTTTCCCAACTGAACTGCTTGGAGAGGAAGGTGAAGGTGACCTTCTTAGGAATGCTGGAACGGAATTTGGGACGACAACAGGTCGCCCAAGACGTTGTGGCTGGCTTGACATTGTTGCACTTAAGTACTGCTGCGAGATCAATGGGTTTTCGTCTCTTGATCTGACTAAACTTGATGTTCTGTCTGGGTTACCAGAAATTAAGCTGGGTGTTTCTTATAATCAAATTGATGGAAAGAAACTACAATCCTTCCCAGGGGATCTTGACACCCTGGAGCAAGTACATGTAAGCTTTATGTGTCATAGTTTTGTTCATTTTGTTACCATGGCCTGTTAGTTGAACAGTAGGATCCTTGGATAAATGCCAAATTCGAAGCTTAAGATGGAGCTATTGGGGGAGGTGGGAGGACAGACCAGCTCAGAGCCACTGCTGGAGAGAATGCCGGCTGTGTGGAAAATTTGTTGTTCTTTCTCTGGTTGTAAGATGCAATTTAGTGGCTAAAAATGTACCGGCTTCAAGACCTTGGGTCTTGAAAACTTATGGCGTCACTAGTTTTGGCAGTAACAATTTACACTTTATGTATGGCTGTCTTTCATCTCTCATGTGCCTTGTCTTGTGTTTCAGGTCAAACATGAGGTGCTTCCTGGGTGGCAAAGTGACATTTCTTCAGTCCGAAGTTACAATGAGCTCCCCCAAGCTGCCCGCCGTTATGTGGAGAGGATAGAAGAGCTTGTTGGTGTTCCAGTCCACTGCATTGGTGTTGGACCTGGGAGCGATGCTCTCATATACAAGTAAAATTAACTTCATTTGGTCCTCAATTGAACCAAACAATTCAGTGTTAACTAGACCGTGAGCATTGCTCTGTCAGCATTTCCCTTTATTGCCATGGTAGCTGTGATACATGGGAGAAGTTACTGACTGGTGAAGTGATGTAATGCCTGCAATAATGGTTCTAAAAACCTTCCAAGATATCAGCATAAGGATGCAATAGTATAATTGGTTGCTTGATAGCAATTATCTTTTGACTCACTCCACCAATCGGTTGGTGATGTCGTTGCTATTTCATCATATATTTTGCACAAACTATGAATGCTTTCCTGTGGGAAGTCGATATAAAATCTGGGATCACATTCATTTGCTGACGTTTTTCGTTGATGCTATCTGGAGAAGAATTTCTTTAGGAAGCCAGGTGATCCTGTATTGCTATTTGGCAATTTTGGTCGGATATGACAAGCTCCGGGTGTCTGACTGGTATTGAGACCCTGAGCTACCGTATTAGGCCCCGTTTAATTTGGTTGGCTATGGCTTCTGGCTAAAATGATCATATGTGGATTGTTTTGAATTGTGACTTATATTTTTTGGCTTATGGGTTATGAATTCTAGTTGTTTGCGGAACATATTACAGAGAAAGATACTCGTATACGGTTTTGGTCGTTACAATCAAGTTATCATTAATGTGTACTATAATTTACCTTTATCCCTTGTCTTAAAAAATACACCGATTTTAAACGTGTTATTGTTTATCTGTACATAAGCAAAAAGTTTACAGTGGATATGAATCTAGCCATAGCGGTTGTTAGTTTTTGTTAAGATATTTAATTAAAGAAAAATAAAAACATTAGGAAAAGTGTTATATCTCTGTAAATAATAAAAAAAAATCACGTTACCTGTTTAAAACAGCTTCTAACTGCCCTACTCTGCCGGCTTGTTTTTTAACTACTATCATCACGTGAAGTTTATAAGCGTGCTTAAGGTACTAATTAAGTAATTCTTGTGGCAGCAAAATAAAGTATCGAAGCTAATAGAAAATGCTCTGATTGTTTTAACTCAGAATAACAGACCGGAAACTTCATGTCAAACTTATTACCCATCACCATCAGACTACATGAACTTGGAAGCTAAAGCTCAATGCATTACTCATTGCTCCCATCTGCATGCAGATAGGCAGGAAATTAACCAAAGCTTCTGCATGGACTGCTCGGACATCAAATGTCCCATATTGGGATGGGCATGCAGCCGAACTGGTCGACCTCGTGCAGCTCGTCCATCTGAAACCCTGCGTTGATGCCCACCGCGCCGCCGTGGCCTCCCGCGATGTCGCTCATGTCCGCGGCGAGCGCGTCCCAGTCGAACTCCCCGTTGCTGCCGAACCCAAACGCGTCCGCCACCTCGCCGTCCCTGTGGACGCCCTCATTTCCGGCCGCGCCTTCCTCGTCCGCCTTGAGCACGCCTATCTGCTGCAGGAACTCCTTGAGGTCGAGCTGGGGCTTGTCGGCGCCGACGCCAGCGGCCGCGTCGTGCGGCGTGCTCTCGACCGCGGTCATCGCCGCCGTGGCCATCGCCTGCTCCAGGGCTTGGAAGCACGACATGGGCGGCGGCAGAGCGGTGGAAGCAGGTACGTTGGTTGTCACGGTGGAGCAAGGAGACGAGGCGGGGAGAAGCGGGAGGTGGGCGCTCGCGGGAGCAGGAGGAGACCGCGGAGGCGGCTTGGTCGGCGACGAGGAGGAGTTCTTGAGCTCCTGCAGCCTCTGGTGTATGACGTGGACGTTGTGCTGAGCGTTGAGGTTGAGGAGGCCGTATGCGGGCACGGCGGCGACGGCGCCCCTGGTGGAGGCCGGGAGCCACCTGAGCCGCTGATGCGCGGTGGCGGCGGAGGCGGCGCGGAGGTGCGGCAGGTTGAGGAAGGCGTCGGGCCCGTAGAGCCTGCGAGCGGCCTCGTCGTAGGCGAGCGCGGCCTCCTCGGCGGTGGCGAAGGAGCCGAGCCAGAGGCGCGTGCGCTTGTTGGGCTCGCGGATCTCCGCCACCCACTTGCCCCACGTCCGCTGCCGCACGCCGCGGTACTCGCACGCCGCGTTCTGCGGCCCGCCCTTCCCCCGCGTCGGCCCCTTCTTCCACGCCCGCTTCCGGCCGTAGCTCTCCATCGATCCAAGCACGCTCGCTCCTAGCTGCACGCACGCACGCGCGCACGAGCGTACGTATCAGAATCCAGAAAAATACGCGTGAGGCTGGCCTGAAACTGCAAGGATTATTGCACACGTAACTTACGTGGTGGGTTGCACGTAGGAGCGGACGAGGATCGAGTTTGAACTTTGCTACCAAGCTAAGCTAGCGAGCGAGGAAGCGCGCGGCGGTGTGATGAGGGTTTTGGAGTGGGAGTGAAGTGGGTGAGGAGAGCGGGATAAGTAGCGCGCGGGGGTGTGATCCGGCTGCTGCTTCGATCGCATGGGATTAAATGTTGTCACGGCCGTGGAGAATGCATGCTGGCACGGTGTCGCGCCTTTTCAGGACCTGTGAGGGTGTGAGTTTTGCGGGGGCGTGTGACCGTTAGGATGCACGGTGCGTTGTTTGCAAACGATCATTTCTTTTCTAATTTAGTTCCCCTCTCTTCTCAAATATTTACAAATTTTTTTTGAGTATTTTTTTTTTGCAAAAACTGCGGATTTAAGGGGCAAATGTTTCACAGAATTGCATGTTTAAGGATTTCTGTCCTATGCAAGGCTACTTAATTTGTGACGCTGACGCATGGGTCTGAGCGTCTAGAACCGTACGATGGAAATCTTAAAAACTATAGTTCTATGAAACGTTTGCCTCTTAAATATGGAGTTTTGTAAAACTGTTGCTTAAACCTATAGTTTTGTGATAATTTTGATAACAAACCTATAGTTTCGTGAAATTTACTCTTTTTGTTCTAATTTCATAAATTGAATGAATTGGTCATGTAACTGTCAATCGTGTAGTTATATATACTAATATAAAATGGAAGTTTGTTCGTTCACCACTCCACCATCTCCTCTTTACATACACCGACATATAGACTTCTCGTCAACTGGCTCCCTCTCTAAACTGCTCATGGCCTCACACCCCAACCAGCCACACCTCTAAGGCCCTAACTGCTAGCCACTCACTATCTCGTGTCCTGATCAATGTCACCCCCTCTCCTTACTCCGATCAACCTTTTCTAATTCTCTCCTCTTCCATACCTTGCACCAGCGCCTTGCTAGTTTTGCAGGCTAGATCCGCGATGAGTGGCAGCGTTGGTGATCGATGCCCATGACAAGCTGGCCATCACCAAGCGGTAGCTGGGCTCGGCGAGCAAGGAGGCGACGGTGTGAACCGGTTAGCGAGGAAATGACGTCTGGAAAAACGAAGATGATGGCACTAGGCAGGAGGAAGACAGTGGCCCCGTGATGGAGGGTGGCCATATCTGGTGCTGTCGGGGTTGAGGATGGTCAGATCTAGTGGCATGGTGGTCAAGGATCACCAGATCTGTCAGACTTCGACTTATCTCTCGAGTTCGACGGCACAGGGATGGCCAAGTCTGGCCGCAGAGACCTCTCTCCCCCACTCTTCTCTGCCACTGTCACCACCTTTCTCCTATTCTACTAGCGTGGTCGGCTGGCTCTAGCTACGACTTCATGTTCTTGATCCGCTGCCCCCACTATCTCGTTGTGAGGATGGCCTAATTTGACGGCGGTGTAGGCGAGGACTACCAGATGCAGTGAAGGTGACCTCAAGGATGTCGGATCTGGACGTGATGACCTTGGGGTCTGTCGAAGCCGCCGTGATAGGGTGGAGAACGTCGGCATCGAGGATGATGATCCTGAGATCAAGTGTTCATGGGGTTGGGGACATCGGCGAGGAGCATGATGACCCCAACGGAGTAACGGAGGTGGAGACGGAGGCGAAGGTGTACCAGCTGGATCTGAAGACGATGACCTCAGAGACGATGCATCTGATGGTGGTGGTCTCTAGGATGATGGATCAAAGGAGGCGAGGAGGTGGTGCCGCTGCCAGGAGCCATCGGCGGGGAGGAGGCACGGGGAGTGGTGGTTCCCAGCGACACCGATGCATGGGTGGGGAAGGCAAGGGGAGACGAGGGAGGAGAGGAGATGGTGTCGGGTGGGAGTGGAGGGGCCGGACGTGTTTTTTATTTACATCTAGATCAATATCCTCCCTCAATCAATCCTAGCCACTAGATCTCAATCCAATGTCACAGCCATGAAAATACGGTGACATGGCCAGCCCCTTTGGTCCCTCTGCTACTCCTTCCTCCTATACACCGCCATGCTATTGCTGCACTAGGACACATGAAGAAGATGAGACAGGCGGAGCGGTACGCAGTGACAAAGAAGAGGAGCACATCAGTGTGAATGATGAGGCGTTGTTGTACACCACCGAGAATAACAACGGAACGGAAGTTTATACTACCGAGGTCAATGACCGGGATATGGAGTACATCGGCACGAACAATGAACAGGAAGGCGAAGTACATCGGCTCGGACAAGGTGTATACCGTCAAAAGTGAGGAAGAACCGCGAAGCCGGTGGTGTCAAGGAGGGTAGATCTGGAGCAGCAATCTTAGAAATGGCGGATCCAGTTGCACTGACCTAACTCTTGATGATAAGATATTCCCTCTTTTTAATATTCATTGTATGATTTAGGTCACGTTTAATTATATGTATCAATTTCTTTTAGAACCCTGTTATAATGTGCGTATATCTTACTAGTATAGCTTAGAGAGAGTTAATTATACTATACATGCTTGCGTCAATATTCTTACTACTTGGCAACAATTTGCATTTGTAGAAATGCGATTTTCAAGTACCATGCATGCATCTGTACGCACCGAGGACGTACGGCTAGCAAGGTGTGCATGCTGATATTCTATGTACAAGCATTATCATGGTAATAAGAGAGGTATGAATGCGAGGTATAAAGATCCACCTCACAGCATTTTTGGCTCTCACGAGCGCGGCCTTCACATGCTTCTTGATCGTCCACGTCCGACACGGTGCATGTGTCCATGTTTGCATGCACGCATGATTCTTGAGCCCTCCTGCTTGTTTGATCAACTCTAGCTTCCAATGCAGGGCAATACGGGCAATTAACACTACAAGATTCTGTGTAAAATCTATCCGTGTCTGATCATGTCTACTCCTTAGCAAGTCCAGCACTGCTAAATGCATAGCAATATCAGTTCTTTAAGCAATGCAAATTTGCATCCTTATTTGGCTGTGTACATGAGTCTAATTTTTTAGAATACTCTGTAATTTCTTTCTTAGAGAAAGAATACTATGCAATTCATGCAAAACGCACATCATGTCACAATTATCGTGGGAATAGGAAAAGGAGTGTGTCATATAAAATCAATTTTGGATCAAGAATACAAGATGCTATTGGCCCTGATCAACTCGGTTTCGGTTTCTGACTTCTGGCTTATTTTTCACTATTCATAAGTTTCGTCTTTTTCTGAACTTTTGGCTTTTTGTTGAGCTTTTTTGCCGGTTTTTTTTTCCCGTATTTGTTTGTATTATACGTAATGGGCTAACATATTTATTATATTTTTAATTTTTTTAAATTTAATTATGCTAAATAAGCCTCTGTCAGTTACAGTGTTTTCAGCCATAAGCCATGAGCTTTTCAGCCGAACCGATCACCACCATTGTTGTAGGGGAGCCCTGGGCCGTCGGACATATCTACGAATCCTAGTAAATACATGCACGTGTATTTATCAATTATTATCGTATAGTCAAGAGGAAAGTACCTAAATACCCTTGCTTTAGATATGTGGGCAATGGCAAGATGGAGAATTGTTTCTCTCCTGTATGTATATGCCCTTAAGAGCGCTTGTAACGGGGGCCTTCCCTATGCTCTGATACACTCAATCTCAATGGCAATATACTCCTCTCACTCGGTCCTCTCGTGACAAAGGGTATAAGAATTTCCATTGTTTAGCCATGATGCTACAACAGCTACTGCAATCTGTCTCACTTTGGAAATAGTTAGGGTTGGGCCGTGTTGTAAACAGTTTCTGATTTTTAGATGTCGATTTTTAAATAAAGTGATTTCTTAATATGGTTTCTATAAGTTATTTGTAGAAACCACTTTTAATAAAGTAGCTTCGTAATGCAAGTGTATCTTACTCTCTCAATCCTTCTTTCAATTAACTAAAAACCAAAAGCCAAAACACGACAAACAAGACCTTAATCTGTAAAAAAAAAAGGACAAGAGCCTAAAAAAAAGGTATCTTTCATTTCTAATCTCGTGTATCCTGAAGGTAATAAAATCCCTTTCTAGAACTACGGCCCCGCTCATTTTGGTTTGAATTTATAACTTCTGACTTATTTTTCACTATTCATAAATTTCGTCTTTTTCTAGTTTTTTGACTTTTTTGAGGTTTTTATTAGTTATTTTTTCCCTGTATTCGTTTGAGTTGTCCGTGATGGACTAACTTGTTTTTTATTTTAAAATTTTTTAAATTTAGTTACGCTAAATAAGTCATCATCATCTACAGTGTAATTTTAGCCAGCTACAATGCAATTTCAGCAATAAGCTAGCTTATTTTAGCCTACCTGAGCAGCCCCTACATATCTCATGCCCATGCCTATCTTTACAGTTGCAATGTCTGCCGCGCACTTCAGGAAGCTTTTGAGCAGATGTTCGGCAACCCAGTTTCCGATTTTTGGAGGAGATCTTGCCGCCAAGGGTCATTGTATAATTTATAATGTAATACCTGTCAAAGCATTCTTCCTCAGCAAATAGGAAATGGCAACAGAACGACAGCTCTAAGGTGAAATGTAAAAGGTAAGACACATGGATTAGTATTATAAGTCTAGTAATATAGTATGATTCAGCAATGCAAGCATGCTGTGTACTATGCTCTGAAAACGCAAATATTGTTTCAAGTTTCAACCCTATCACATAGCAGATGTTAACTACGCTAAGTTACAGCACAATAGAGCAACTTTACTTAGATTTTTCAGAAGTTACCTGTATGAAAGTGGCAAAGACATCATCATCATCATCTAGTTTTGAGACCTCTACTGACCAAGGTGCCTCTTCAGAGAACAATCTTTTCTGCCTCTGTGCCTCTAGCAATATAGAGTCACGATAAAAAAACCTCTGCCACATCCGGCGCACGTTTCCTAACATAAACTCTATTTGTGTTTCGTTTATTCCCTGGTGAGATGAAAATGGTAAGTATGCTACACAGGTTATGCAAAAAAAATAAAAAAATAAAGGAAAGATAGTGTAAACACATACTCGAAGGATTCTAACGAGGTTTGGGATGTCATCTTCTTGTATGCGGACTGCAAAACTGTTGTAATTAAGCATATTCTCGTAGGGTAGAAAAATTCCATCCTACAATTTAAGCCAAGAAAACAGATAGGTATGACTAAAAGGTCACATGATTAGGAGTTCTGTCACTATGTCTTGCAAGATACACATTACAGGTTCCCTTGATATGCTACGCAAGAAAATGATGTTGTAGCACCTGAATTATGACGGGAATGCATCCTTGAAGCATGCTGTCTTCCATGCGCCCACTCCAGCCATCCCCTGGCAGGACACCACAGAAAATAGAGCTTGATAGTTCCTCATAATACTTCTCAGATCGTAAATAGGTAACTGTCACATTGGCTGTATACTGCCTTCCAAGCTTCCCCTGCTTGTTTGGTGTGGAACCGAATTCAGCTGCCAGCTTTTGCCGAATCCCCATGCTATACCTGTATTATGTAGTGAAAGCAGATTGAGACACAATTTTGTCATATATATAGTCAGACACACATAAATATAGATACATACGTGTCTTCAGGGCGGCCCTCTTTATAGGCTGGTCCTAGATTACCATTGAAATAGAATAGTGTTCTACGTTTGCTCCTTGGCCTGCAAAATTTGTATTGTAAGGCTCTAAACAATATAAGTAGTCAAATATATGTCTCTAAGTCCTCACATACCTTGTCCATAGTTTTAACCAGATGGCCCCTGGGTCAGGTTGCTTCCATGCTGGAAGCACGAGGTCCTTTCTCGGATCAAAACATGGATGGTTGCCTCTTCTATCCAAAGGAATGTGATCCCAGTTGTCTGCCCAATAAGCAGTCGTTGAGTTCTGATGTTTTATGTTAGTGTTTCCCCAGTGGACGAGCATCATGCTGTTCCATATCTCTTTTGGAGCATAGCAGGCACCTTCATCCCATGATAAGAACTGCTTTTCCGTAAGTTGAAAGACTATCAGTTATTGACTATGCAAGAAGAATTTAAGAATCATTATACTATAAATTTCATCTAAATATAATACCCACCCATATATGGTCTCTTCCAGAAGTGTGGTTCCAGTAAGGATACCGCTGAGCTATGTGATCGTAAGCCATTCTGTAGTACTGCAGAGTATGGTAACTCCTGAGGCGCAGATCCTTCTAAAATTAAAACTCAAATTACTGAAGGAGAACACTGACAATTAGAGTACAACATCTGGATGATAATTATTACCGGCATCAGCAGATGTGGGGCATCATCAGATCTAGTTATTAGACACGAGTCAAGAACTGGCACATAAAAATAATCAGCTTCCTCACCATTTAGCGTGCGATGAGGGCTAGCAAGAATGCTCTCATAGAGTGCCATCTAGATGGAAAATTAAACGTTGGTTAGATCTACTTGTGCCCTGGTAAGCACAATTGATGTTACTGTTAACATGGAACCACCAACATTTAGCATATCTGCTAGTTGACTAGGTTAGCGAACCTGAGCACCATACAGTTGCTTGGTCCATATAGTTCTGTTCTTGTCATCATATATTCTGTTCACACACTCTAACTTGAAATGTCGTCCCTGCAATAGAACACATCCTGTGATCTCAAAGCTGCAGCAAAGCTTCGAGAATATAAGGAACAGGGCTTATGATATAGACTTACCTCAAGAAGATGGCTGTCAAACTCAGCTGGCAAATCATAGACATATATAAGTGGTCTTTTTTTCTTAACAACAGCCTTAACATTGATGGGGCTATTGTTTAAAGTTTTCAGGTCTGGCAAATTCATTGGTGGTTGGAGCCATGAAGGCCAGTCATATGCAAGTGAATATGCTGATGGGATACTGCAATCAATCCCAAAATATCCACTGTCACACTGAGAGAAATCTTCAATTAGATTATAGCTTAAGGAGGCAGCAAATACAAGACATTTTGTCACCACATTTTCATGACTTTAGCTGAACAGCTTTTCCTCAGACATACCTGACAGAAACCACCACGACAATGTCCATGTCCGGAGCACTGGTTAATACAGTTGCATTCAACATGTGTCTCACAAAACTGCCCCCAGAGCCCATCATATTTGCAATCACATTCCTCTTTATACTTCACTTTGGAAGAATATGCATCATCTGGGTCCACATTGCACCATCCTGGCTTACTGATGTTTGTTGTGAATACATCCGGATCAGGTGTTTTCCAATTGGTAAGCTTCGGGTCATCAGGTTTTGCAGGGGAGCTAGAAAAATGATAATAATAAAGTATTAATGATATTCTTACAGTGTTTTAAAGCAAAACTCAGAATCAAAATAAATATCAATGATATATTACATTGTTTTAAAGCCACAAGCTTCTGCCACAGGACGATCTGGGTATTTTGTTCCTGATCCACAAAAGCACATTGCCCTGGTCGTGTCACACTGGGCTGGACATATGGAAACTATCCATCGTCCTACAGGCCATTCTGGGGAACTTGGGAGGTTACATTCCAACTTCAGAACCTCCTCACATCCTTTTCCTGTATCAATGAAGCCATATGGTGACCTTTTGTCGCAATTAGGTATACAACAGTACAAATTAAGACGTTACAAGGGGAAGCTTGAGAAACAACAAAAAAATAATATGAGCAAGGAAACAGCAGCACAGCACAAATGCCTCCACCTTGTATACTGTGTAATGCATATGTTCCTTTCTTTTGAAACAAAAGATTTAGTTTGTGTAAGCTAGTAACAATAAATGAACATGCAATTAAGTAATAGCAAACCACAAAAGTAGATAAGCAAGACAATAATCATCTATTTAAAAATAATTAGTAGATAATTATCGAACTAGTTCAGTCCCCATTCCATCATATCTGATAATGGTCACAGCAGAGCAGATTAAATACTTGAGAATTTAATAGTGCATTTCTATAGTCATTCATTCATGCACATACAAACTGAATGTTCTATATTCTTGCAGGAATGCAGAATAATCTCAACCGAGTAAGTTATAGGTCAAGGATGTCCACTCTTTTGATATACAAGCCTACTCACAGATTTATATGGTTAGTGAGATATTTGTAAGATTTATATAAACATCCACAGTTAGTCTTTCATGCTTTCCAACTCTATGAAATATCTCATTTATCATTTATTTTGTTCATCTTTATCTTAATATTAAGTCCTTTCAGGTCCTAAGAACCATTAAATTTTTAGTGATACAAATACCATATGAAAACGCAATGTGATTGAACAAGACTACCAGCATTAATCGACTTGACAAAGTAAGACTAACCAGCATATCCATGAAAGCATCTGCATTCTCCCAGGTCATAGTTGCAAACGCCGTGTCCACTGCAGTCTTTCTCGCACCGCTTTGCGCCTATAACCTGTCCAAAAAGAACCAAATTAACCGAAGCACGCTAAATCAAAGTGCAACGATCAATGACAAAGTTATGTGCATACTTCAGTAACACTGACAGCCGACGAGCCGGCACGGCACCCAGCAAGCCACCTCCCAATCTCAGCCTTCCATGGTGCGCCACGGAACATCACTGCACCATACGAATCAGAAGGAAACTGCCCCCTGAGACGTGAGTCCACCAGCCCAACGGCCGGGAGCACGTTTCTTGGGCGGCCGATGGTGCGTCGAGCACTGAAGTAATCCAACGAGGAAGGTAGGATTGGCACCATGAACACATGAACGGCAGTGACGAGCATCACCAGGGCGCCAGCCACGCCCACGAACGCCCAAGGGCATTTCGTCGAACGGATTGTGATCATGGTCAAACTACCATCTGAAAATCACATTTCTCGCCATAACAACCGCAAATACAATGAAATCGATGCGAGTTGGATCAGAAAGACGTATGTCTGACCCCCGAGCGCCAAGCCAAGAGCACAAAACTGACCAAAAAGGACGCACAGGAGTGTTCTTGAACCCAAGAACTCTACTGCGATTCACGTATCAAACTGGACCAAGAACCAATCAACACAAAGAACATGGAATTTAGTAGCAAGAATTGACGGGCACGCCAAAATCCATCGAATTGACCGCCAGAAAACACTGCAAGGAGATGCGATTTTGACACAAAAGAATCCAAACAACGCCTACGGAACGGGGAAAAGAACAGGGAAAAGGAGGAGACAGGCGCCTTTCGGGGTACAGAGCTCGAATCGACTATCTGATTGAGAAATTGGGAGGCGGCAACTCTCACATTTGCGTCGAACAAACGTGAGAGAATCGGGAAATCACGGACGAGCACGACCGGTCAGAGCGGATCTTAGTGGAGTGGCGTTCGGATCCGACAAGAGCCCTACAGGCTACAAATGGTAGGATCATAGGAGCTTGAAATTCGGCTGTGGTGATTTGATAACCCAATACCCGTTAATGTTTGAGGACATCTTTTCAAGAAGGAATTCCTTGATAATTAACTCTTCATGTGGCAGACATAACCAAATAGACCATACCTAAAGGGCTAATTATACGCACAATCTATGACACGGTACAACGCGAAGTTCGATGGGCTAGCCAGTCGACACGGTACGAGACCATGGGCCGTGCTTGGGCCACTATGCCGGCGCGACACAACATAAGAAGTGTCGGGCCTAGCCCGGCATGACACAGCACGGGTCAGCACAGCATGGCCCATTAGATCCATAGACATGATTTCTACAATTTAATGTGTTTTTCTGTAATTTCTATAACTGAATGTGTCTTTTCTATATTTTCTATAATTTATTAGGAGTATTCTACAATTTTTATAATTTAATGTATTTTTTGTACTTTCAATAATTTATTGTGTTTTTTTGAATTCTACACATTGTTTGCTCATTTTTTTCGGACCGAATAAGCTACACGAGCCAAACAAGCGTGCCATGTTGGCATTGCCCGATGGGCTAATCGTGCCTTGGGCCGGGCCACGACACCCTTATAGGTCGTGCCTAGGCTAGAGGCTCAGCCCATAAGCCGGCACGACACGGCTCGTTTAAGCTAACGGGACGTGCCTAATGGGCCCGTGCCTCATCGGGGACGGGCCGTGCCGGGCCACCACTATCGTGTGGTTTAATTTTTCATCTCTTATATGTAAAATCAGGTAAAAATATATTCTCTAACTCTCAAAACCGTTTAAAACCTATCTTTACTGCTAACAAAAGAATGTTTTGGCCGAGTTTGATCCACGTGGCCATGTTAGATCTGAGCTTAACCAAAATGAGGTGGGGCTAGCATGTCACCGAGTCCATGAACAACTCACGGGGTAGGTTAGACCCATATGTCATTGAAATATTAAGCATTTTTTGTTTTTAATATAAAAATAAAGATAAGTACACCTCGTTTTGTCTTGCTAAGATCTAATGTGGTGTGCTAAGTGGATTCAATATTGTAATGGTCTTATTTTAAGGAGTTTAGGCCTGTTCTTTTTGGCTGCGGCTGAAATTTTTGAATTTTAGTTGTTTACGGTACAGATTACGGAGAGATCGATACTCAGTTGCGATTTTGGCTGGTACAGATGTTGGGCTTTTGACGTGTACTACGTTTAACTTGTAGACCTCGTCTTGAGAAAATACTCCGTTTAAAAGTTAGGTACTGTAGCGGCTGCGAAAAGCCGGCCGGCTTGTGGCCAGCCAAACAGGCCCTTAACAAAGAAGTTCCCTACGGATGACTCGAGCAGCAATTACTAGGCCACCCAATTGAGGGAATTGATTATTTCCACACCCAATTGATTATTGCTAAGTGGATTATTTCCCGCTCTATAATTTGCCTCGCCTCAATTTGCCACACGCATAGTGTGCTACGTTTTCACTACGCAAGTTGTAGCATTGTTAGCCTGCAAACACAACGGGTTTGGAGTTTCAACGCAAGTGGCCCAACCCAATTACCACGTTGTACGCAACACAGCTTCATTCCTTATTTGTTTACTGCCACTTGTTAGAAGATCTTTTTTAGAAAAGGGCAAACCTTTGGGTAGTTTCATCTCACTGCCAAACGACAGGAACCAATAGGCATCGCATTACACGCGATTTTCAGTTTGTACTTTGCAAGGATAAAAATGTTCTACATTGCTTGTACACCTCAGCTTATATCAGGTTATCCTTTGACCATTTTCGCGACTAAGTCGAACAGTGCCTCTTCCTGATTAACATTGGCCATAAAGGATCAGGAAACAGCTCAATGCAAACCAAAGCAACTGCTTTCAATTGTGTATCCTCCTGCTGAACAAAAGCAATCGAGGACCATGAAACACCTCAAGGAAAATCAAGCCTGTCAAATACCAGCTGAAGAACTTCTTAAGTAACAGCTGAAGACTAGAGTCTGAAATAGCAGCTGAAGAAAGTTACATTGTAAGTTCTGGAAGAGATATCAGAACTCCTGATTATGATATTTCCCTAGATAGCTCTGAAACCAGTGCGAGCTTTGCCGATATTTAGAAGTTAGGACTAGATAGTTGCATATGCCAGGACTTTTATGAAATTAGACATGAGAAAATAGATACAATATCATCAGTTCAATGAAGAAGAAAGTCTGTTCAATCAAGAGTAGTAAATCTTCATGAAATGAAATCAAGGCACTTAAGTTGTATGACCTCACGACATGTTTCAGTTTCTTAGGTCAAACAACCGGATAGCTTTCACATGAAGGAAAAGTTTCAGTTTCTTTGGTAAAAGAACCAAGTAGCAGAAGAACTATAACATTTTGTACATCTCGAATTCTACATACGGAGAGACTCCCAAGTTGTATGACTTTACCAGTAACTATACATATGCATGCTGTTTATTTCCCCGACGGAATGTCCAAATGAATCAATCAAATAGAAATTGAGAGTATTTTAAAATTGAATAAAGTAATGAATTCTAACTACATAAAGTTCCGAATATTTTGCTGCTACTCCACCAGGAAAGTGCAGGGCTTCAAGAACCAAAACATGCTACTGGAGCTCCCTTCTGCATCACAAACCCTTGTGTTGTTCATATCCTTAACCCCAAAAGGTTGCCTCTTAGCATCTCTGCTGCTCTCCAGATCCTTATTAGGTGACCCCTTCTCCTAAAGAAAAGGCAGTTGTTACAATAATTAGATCACTGCACAGTTAACTTGAGATAAAGGTCTTCTGGCAGTAATGTATGAGACCATTATGTTTTCCTTTTATGCACCACAACCAGTTAAAGCAAGAAAGATCATCCCCGTGGCTCCACTCAGAGTTAACGATGAGATAGTGATTAGTGCCACATGCTGATGGCAAGTAATTTACACAAAAATGTCTGAAGACCCATAAGAAAGGCCACAATGACGACGAAATGAGAGCAAATGCTCTACTGGTCAAGTAATATTGAAAATGGAACAGAATTATTCACGATGATGGTGTTGCTGGCAGAATTACAGGGCATGAATGCACAATGAACTTGACACTGAAGTGTGAATGCTGTTCGAAACCATGAAGAAAATACACAATTTTCAGATTATCAACAAGCATAATAACGAGACACTGATTATTCACAGGCACAGACACACTGTTAAACACCCACTAATATCTTAAACTCAGAAACCACAACTATAGTATATTAAGGAAATTCTCCTCATGAGTAGAGCTAAAAAAATTAAGGATGAGAGACTAAGCCAATTCTGAAAAAAAAAACTCTCAGCTGCAGGCAGACTCAGTACACAAGATCTAAAGCCTATGACAACCCATAACCTTTTGAGGTCTTCCTACGCTTAGTATACATACTTAGGGACAACTGATGCTAAATTGCTAATCCATTAAGTATGGCGATGATAATTCAACTCATTGTAAGATTTCTGAAATCTGTCAGGGATAGAACTACTGATAGCCAGGCAACCAAGACAATGTATCCTTCAGTATGATCTAAGATCTAAAAATCATGACCATAGTGCTTGTAAACATTTAATGTGCTTAAATACATTGAAGAAGGCTAGCTAGTAGAAGCCATAAACACTGAAAATTCACCGAGTAAAAACCATAATATAAAGCATATCTAAAGCCACAGACACTGAGTAGATATTATAGGCATGCCGGAATCACCTTCAGTGGCTTCTTGAGTGGTGAGCCTGCCGTTGCCCTGCCTCCTGCTTTAACGTTCTTGACACGGTTCACTGAGGGGGATGGAAACCGCTGTGGAGTCGGCGGTGTTGCCTTCACCTCCTTCAACACATTGGGTGACCTTTGCTTTCCTGCTTCCACCTTCAACCCCATCTTCTTTCCCTTCCTGCACAAACCACCATTATCAGCACCCCAAGCAACAGTAACTATAATCCTCTAAACATTGCTTTGCATTGTAATGACAAGCAAGTTACATTGGACTTGGACTCGTTTCCACTGTTTCTTGCCTTGCCACCTCCCTCACAGCCTCCAAGGGAACCCGAACACCGGTGCCACTGTCACATGCCACCTTCTCCATAGCATCACTCCCATTACTGCAAAAGTGAAAATATCAAGGACCTGAAAGCAACAATCCCAGAACCACATTCCTGCATTGCTTCAGTGAGAGAAGAATTACATTGGGCTTGGGCTCAATTCCTCCATGGTCTCTGAGACAGGCCGGCTGGCACTGCCGCCGGCCATCCGCTTGAGCTCATTGTAGAACTCCGATATCTGGCCAAGTATATCCTTCCCGGAGAAGAGGTTCCTCGCCGAGAGAGTGCTCTTGAGCTGCCTCGGCGCCGCGTTCTTGCTGAGCAGCGCCTCCTTCTCTGCATTGTTCGGCCGCTTCTCAGCACTGGATTTGGTGGCCTCCTTCGCATTCTTGGCCCACCGCGGCGCGCCGAACGGCGGCCTACTTGCCGCCGGTGGTGGAGGCGGCGTGGCCAATGCAGGGTCCTGGTTCTCGCTGTTGTCCTGGAACCTCTTCTTGGGCGCTGCCTTTGGTTTGGGCGACGTGAAGGTGGCAATGCCGGCGCCGGCGCCTCGCCTCTTCAGATTGTTGTTGCCGTCTCTGAGCAACGCGATGGAAGAAACGGGATCAGAACAAGATAGATCGAAGCAGGTGCGTGAAGAACAACTGAATTTGATGGGGGGAATTCCAATTCACCTGAGGTTGGTGTCCCTCTCGGCGAACGGCAGCATGGCCGACATTGATCGCAGTAGCTTGCCCTGTTCCGAGGAAGAAACGTGAGAAGATTCAACCACAGAGAGAGAGAGAGAGAGAGAGAGAGAGAGAGAGAGAGAGAGAGAGAGAGAAGGTCTCAAGAAATCGAGGAGAAGAAGAAACACGAACCTTGGGGCTGGGGGTCAGCTTGAGGAAGTCCTCGGCCGTCTTTGGATGCCGGCAATCTGCGGCGAAACCCACGAAGAAATCAAACAAGGCGATGCCGTAACCAATCAACAAATCAAAGCCTCGTTTTCGCGGGAACAGAGGCGAAAATCGCAAGATAACGACAGGGAAACCGACCCCGAAGAAGCAAGCTACGCGGATCAAGAACTGGACCTATTCTTGAACCCGCCCACTACAACGACCGAAACCATCAGCCAACCGGGAAAGATCAAGGTCCAGTTCTTCTTTTTCCTCCCAATAGGCCAACCAATAGGAGCCGCGAAGAAGAAAGGGAGGGAAGGCGTACCGGGGCGGCAGAACCAGGCGTCGTCGTCGACGTCCGCGCCGGCCTCCGGGTCGGCGAAGTCGGCCCAGCGCGGGGCCTCGATGCCCTCGTAGGTCTCGTCGCGCACGTAGCGCGACACCACCTTGCTCCAGTCGATGTCCTTGGGCTCCATCAACTCCATCGCCTCCCCTCCCCTCCCGAGCGCGCGCGCGCGCGTGCTCGCTCGTGCGGGCGCAGTGGACGAGAGAGAGAGAGAGAGGGAAGCAGAGGGGGAGAGAGACGTTGGGTACCAAGTAGCTGTGGCTCGTACAGATTAGGAGTGGTGGTGGTCTCTTGTGAGGGCGGTGGCGAGGCGAGCCGTTACGTTATGACCTGCCGTTGGCTCGCGGCGCGGCCATTTTTTTCGACCGTTGGGGATCGCCGGCCAGCCCGGCCTAGTGACGATACAATACAATAGCGGCGAGCTCTCACTGTTTGCACCGACAACTGGACCCCACCTGGATATGTTGCGTTCACGTACAGCGCAATTATGGACAGTCAAAGGGAACTGTGCACACAAATATTACCGTAGCCGTACCTTTTTTTCAGATTTAGTTAGTAAAAGTTTGTTTTTATGCCCTTCTATGGATTTCCTGAACTCAACGGACACCCACTGCGCTGGTAGAGCTCGACATACCATCTACCGAGCCCCTGAAGCGCGGTAGCAGCCGGCCACATTGTGCAGCCTTTGTATTAGCTTTTAATTAGTCTTGAACGCATTTAATTAGCACTAATAATAATTAATTAGTATTAATTATAATTAATTAAAACTAAATATAATTGATTAGCGCTAACCATATTGTAGTTAGTGTAGTAATTAATTATGATTCGTATTTATTAATTGTGATTAGTGTTGATTAAAATGCCACCTAATTACTCTGCAAGGGTCTATCTTGCCAAGCTTCGTAGGTCTACAGAGAAAACTAAATTTATAAAAACACATCGTTTATACGCTACAACAACAAAGCTTTTTATCCTAAATAAACCTTTTATCCTAAACATCGTTTATATGCTAAATTTGAAAAAAAATGACTGTAATGTCATTGTGCGAAGTGTGAACAGTTCGTTCAAAGGAAATGCTTTTGTACTCCCTCCGACAGTGTTTATTTGGCAATTTTGAATGGTTGAACTTTATATATTACTTTTTAAGCAACACAGAAGTAAATGGATATATTCTTTTTAGCTTCTGTCTTTTGGCTTTTCTACAGTAGCTAGCTTTAAAACGAAGTGTTTTTTAAAAGTAGAGTCGACAAGTCATTGTAATAAACACTATAATAACTTCGTTTAGATGATCAAAACTGAACACGAGTCTCTCCATACTCTCGTGAACTCAAAATTTTCAACCACAGCTAAAAAAAAAAGGCCTAATAGCTCTCAATTACGAGTGCACAGGATTCGAGATGATTTGGGTCGCAGATGTCACCTGAGATCTTCAACAACTACTGTAATAATTTGATTTTTACCTTTTTCTCATTTTTTTACCACTGGAAACAGCCGCCAAAAGATGAACCGCTAAAATTATCAGAATGGAGTAGCACTGCAAAATACTACTACGCACTCCAACAAAAAAAAGAAAGAGGAAAGATCCAACAGAAACCAGGTCAAAACTGCAGAGATTCTAGACACGAAAAGATCAGGAGAAAACAGAAACGCCTTCCTATCTTCCGTACCAGTAACTTGCAGTAGTAGTAAAGTAGCAGCATCCTTGGCAATAATTTGTTGATCTAGACAAGCAGGGACTAGCAAAAAGGGAGTTCCCTGATCATACATGTGATGTCCTCAACATACATGAAGCTGCCAATCAGCCTGTCACAATTTTGCTCTGGAGCCTGCACATTGGAGTCTTCAGAAAATGGCAACGACGGGTGATAGATGGGTGCTCAAGCAGGCTGAGATAACGATGAGGTCTTCAACCACAAGGGCCGTCCTAGCATGGCTCTACCATGAACAGCGATATATGATGCATTCAGCCTAGATTGAAAGACACAAGTACATGGGTTAGAACTCACCAGTATAAAATAACACGGTGATGAATTGATAAGTGGGACTGTACTTACTGGTCAACATCAGGTATGCTCATTGGATCGTACACCTCCTTTTGTTCCATGACTGGGACATGACTACCAGCTGCTGATGCCATATCGGTTGCTCCCTCAACCTGGAAGTTGTAAGATTTATTAATTTTACTATAAGGTTAAATGGAAACCAAATGCAGTAAATATTAAATTAGCCAATTCTAACTATACACCTTGTTGTCAAGCAGGTAAAACAGATATTTTGGCTGATTTCAGGAAATAGCAGGTAAAATAGCCATTGTGGTCAAGGTGAAATTTTCATTAAAAAAAAGCACCTGCGTTCCTGAACAAAAACAAGATAGAAAATTATAAACAAGAACAAGCGTCGCCAGCTATACTGGTGACTGGTGAGATACACATCAGAAACTGCTCGTGTACAGTGAAGCTGGAGACCATGGGACATGTATCAGAAATCACATCTGTACTATGAAGGATGAATTAAGGTTGGTTACAAGATAATGGTGACCAACGGATAATTCAATATATACACCTTCTGCAACCCAACATCTTTCCTTGAATCTATTTAATATAGCAAATTATATGATTCATAAAGATGCAATTCTCTACGTCTAGAAATATAAATCCTACATTTGGTTTAACATGAATGTGCATTGTACATTGACATGACACACAAATACAAGAAAATAGCAACCTTCAGGTGTCCATATTCACAACTATTAAAGAACGCACAAGTATACAACACTGAAAGAATATAATGAATGTGAAGTAAATTGAAATCCTCGCCTGTTGGGGGTACTGGCTATATCCAGCATAAGCACCATATGCATATGATGGTTCTTGAGCATATCCATATGCATCATACCCATAGCCATAATAAGCACTTGCCCATTGATTAGGATCTGCTTGCTGACTCCAGACAGCTGATTGATCCTGCATATGGTTGTGCAAGATAATAACATAAATTCATTAACCTTAATTTGAAGATATTCTGACAGGTTAAGAAAAAAAAGATATCATAACCGGAAAAGAAATGAAAATTGGAACGAGGTATGGGGAAAATGAAGGAAAACTGCCCAAGAAACAAATATCAAACAAACAAACCCTTCATCTGTTATCACACAAGAGTAAGAACAGGATAATAAGGACCAGACTGTTTATCAAGAAAATTCTTCTTTAGCATGCTCATCAGTAAAAACTAAAAACTGTCATGATTGCTTCTAGTTGATTTCGGAACATCTGAGTTCGAATAGATTTACTGAAAATCAGGCTTGTGCAGTAGAAATTAAATGAGATACCTGCTTACTCGCAGGACTTCTGCCCCATGAAAGCCTAACTACTTGTTGGCCAATCACAGTGCCATGAAGACGTTGTACAGCCTCTTCAGCTGATGCCCTGAAACAGTTATGTTATTGGTAAACACATCGGATTTACATCATTCCAACAAAATGTGGATGCTAGCAAAGAAAGGTGTCACCAAGAAATGCATTAACTAATCATGCACTGTTTAAGAGGAAGGAAATAGCCACTGCACAACAATAATAGGCATAAATCCACACGACAACAAAGATTAAAAAAAAATTGTTCCTATCTGCTGAGTAATAAATGGAGATGTAATACTTCACTGAGATATTAATACTTTTGCCTACAAAGCATACGCATGCCTAACAAAATAAACTAATGAAATGAGTCTTGATTACAGACATAAATTATATGTTACAGTTAAGAAATTTGGAGGGTCTACTAAATTAACTTTTCAGTTCACCAGGGCACATTATCTACAGTTTTCAAAGATTCTTCTTTGCTATATTTGTTTCCAAACAGTATTAGTTCAACAAAATAGAGTTAATGATACATTTACACTTTTTTGTGCTTCATCTAGGACGGAAAGGCAATCTGAAAATTGAAATTAACCAAATTAATCAGTCATCCATGAGGCATTGATAATTTGAGCCCCTGTGTTTTGGGCAGTGGATAGTGAGAAATTGCATGCTTGGTTCTGTAAATTACAGTTCAAGGAATAAAAGAAATAGATTTTTTTTCTTAAAGCTACTTACCTAGATGCATATTGTACAAATCCACATCCTTTACCAACTGGGATTTTTACATATATAAGCTCCCCAAATTGCATGCATATCTGCTTCAGCTCATCTTCTGTCACATTCGGGTCCAAGTTACCAATAAATATCTGCAAATGTATCTCAAGGTAAATGGCATAGTCAACAGATCAAATGGCTAGCAATATAATAAGGGTTCTTACAGTAGTGTTTGTAAGATCACTATCTGGTAGAACCGGTTGGAGCTGTGGAACTGCATAAGCTGTAGCTGGATACATCGCTACATATTTAACATAAAATAGCCAGTTAATACATATCCAAGAAAAATACCTCTTCTATAGAAATGAAGAATCTACTTGTAATAGATGACGTTGCCTACCAATATAAATGAATCATCGCAGTGTGTCCCATTACAGATGAATCTTTGTTTTATTAGCGCTAATAAGAGATGTGAGCTCACAAGAATATGGTGCATCAATCGAACTACCCCATGGGCACTACATAGTTCAATGTTGCAATGAAGTTGCATTGGATTATCGGAAACACCAAAATAGTATATTACAGATAATCATTACCTTTAGCAGCTGAATACTGAAGCTGAGATCCAGTGGATTTCTTTGGAATCGCAGCACTTATCCGCATAGGTCTTGTTGAGCAATACACACCATTCATTTCTGACATTGCCCGGTTTTTTTCATTTTCATCTGCAAACTTTACAAATCCGTATCCTTTAGATCTCCCAGTATTTGGATCCGTGACAACCTTGGCCCCTCTAACAGATGGATAGTTCACTCGGAATGTCTCTTGTAGTAAGTAATCTGTGACATCAGGTGCCAGGTCCCCTACGAAAATCGAATGATCAGGTCCTGCATCAGGACGCCTCTCACCAGAGCTGAAAGAGGCCCAGTTCAGTCTGAACGTATGCTCAGTTCCAGGCATTTGTGTGCCATTATAAGTTTGTAGAACTTTCTCAGCAGCTTCATGCGAAATGAATTCTATAAATCCATAACCCTCTGGAATGCCTGTTAGTTTGTTGCGTATTATTTTTACAGATTGTACCTGCATTTCCAAATAATACAGGACTTAGACTCTTAGTACAATAAGTGCAAAAGATACTCTTCAATACTCAACAGGACAAAAACACTGCTGACAACGCACAGGATGCTTGAAAGAGTATAATCAACTGGAATCAACATGATATAGTTCAATGTTGCAATGAAGTTGCAAATATTAGATGATTATAAAAAAAATCCGTTCTATCATCAGCTCAGTGCCAAATGAAGCCAAGAAGGGGGGCCACCCCTGGTCAAACGTCCACCTATCGAACGGTTGTTGTGTTGATGCATACAGGATGTCAAGGCATAAAATTTCTTGCAACTTTTTACTGTACAGCAACATTTAACTAAATTGTTGCAACAAACACCTAATACTTAGAAACTTCAGACATCCGACTTTTAGCAATTCTGAGCTAATAAAGTCCATAAGAGCACCTTACTACATGTTGCTTCCTACAGATCCAATAACTCCAATGTTTTACTACAAGAAATCCCTAACAAAAAAATAATATGCAGAAAATAGACCTAAAACATTGCTGTCGCCAAGAAAACAAGCCACTATTACTATTGTGATGAAAAATTTCAACAAATCTAGTAATCTACGCTGTTCACTAGCACAGTTATCTTCCCATAACAAACAATCACTTCGGTACATCACTTGAGCAAAGGAGGCTCTTCAGGCTTGGAACGCAAACACTTTGTTCCAAAAGATCAACCATGCTGCTACTTGAAAGAAACTCGCTGGTTCTACGAAGAGGAAGCATTTAACCACTTCAATTCATAGTTACAGCCAATTTCAGAACAAACGGCCACTTCACAAACCCTAGGCCCCTCAAATCCTTACCACCAAACAAAGCACCGTTAATCTAAACACTAACCTAACCTAATCGAACCAACAGCACCCACTACAAGTGAAACTCAGAGATATACAAGAGCTAGAGATACCAATACGCCCGGCTTCGCCCAAACAGTAGAGCAATCGCTCCGTCAGACCAACCAAAGCAGCTTAAAAACACCTAATTAGGCATGAGCACCGAGCCCTAGCGACCTAGCTCATCGGGATGTACTGCACGAGGGAGACGAAAACCTACCTCGCCGGTGTGGGCGAAGCAGCCGTAGAGGTAGTTCTCGTCGGCCCAGTACTGGAGGTCGCCGATCCAGAGCGTACGGACCTCCTCCAGGCTCGTCGGCTGCTGGTACGGCGCCGCCGCCATCGAGCGGCCGCTCCCTGCGACGGCGGGTGGCTGCTTGGGTCGGAGGCGCGACGGCGAGAAGGGCGGTCTGGTCTGGCCGTGTGCGGCTGTGGCCTCTCTTGCAGCTGGTCTTCTCTTGGAGATGGGCCTATGGGCTGGGCCCTAAATTGGACAGTCTCCTCTCAATCCAAACAGACACCGAGAACAATGAGGCCCAGGCTCTCCGCCGCCACCTTCCGGTCCACGATCCTACACCGCCGCGACGCCGCCGCCGCCTCCCCTCCCTCCTATGTCCTCCTCGACCCACAGGCGTACCTCGCTGACCGCAGCAACGCCACCACCGCTACCGCCTTGACGAGCACCGGCCACACCGTCGAGGTGTCGTTCTGGCTCGCCGACCCGCCGGCCGTCTCCCAATTCTGCGTGCACTGCCCCGGCCTCAAGGGCGAGGACTTCGCCGAGGAGCCCCTCATCGTCGGCGCAGACGGTGCCTTCGTCCTCCTCGGCGTCAGCTTCACCTGCGAGTACCTCGTCTACAGGTCCCGCCCCGGGGAGCCGTCGCTCGAGCTGCTCCCGAGCCCCCACCCGCGCGTCTTCGGAGCCCAGGAAGTTGGCCTCTTGTGCTGCGCCGACGATGGCAGCGGCGAGCACTTTGTCGTCGCCGTCCTTGAGGAGCAGCTCGCCGCGGGGGTTTCGCAGTGTGACCTCCACGTCTTCTCGTCCAAGACCACGGAATGGAGCACCAAGGTGGCAATGCTGGACTCGGAGCCGTCTTGTGACAGGGATAAGATACTGTTCCACTACGCTGACAAGGTGATCGCGGTCGGAGGAGGCTCGCTGGGCTGGGTTGACCTCTGGCGGGGCATGCTCGTCTGCAACCTGCTCGACGAAATGCCGGTGGTGCGTTTCATCCCCGTGCCTGAGCCGATGGCCGGCAACAAGGGCGTGTGCCCGGATGGTTGCCCACAGCCGGTCCGGGACGTCACCTGCAGCAATGGTTTTATCAAGCTCGTCGAGATTGACCTCCTCGACGACGACGGAGGCAGCTGCTTGGATGCGGAGCTGCTCGATTCTTGGACGGCCACCACTTGGCAGAGGATGACTTGTTGGGAGGATTGGCAGGAGTGTCGCACGGTTGACGTTGCTGACATCTCGGTGGAAGACCCAAGTCACTCTGATATGCTGCCTGAGCTGTGGGACGACAAGGCCGAGAAGCCGACGTTGAGGAAATTGCGAACTGCCGCCCCCACCCTGAGTGTGCACGATGACAGCGACGACATTGTTTACCTGATGTCCAAGGTGAACGATGAGGACCCGAGGCATGGGTGGCTGCCGTCGACATGAGGAAGAAGACGCTGGAGGCACTGGCCCCGTTCTCTGCTGAACGAATCTCCTATTGCGCAGCAAACTACCGCCCATGTTTGTTTGTCAATTATCAAATGGCCTGGTGCTGGTTGGTTTGTCTGCTGGCTAGGTGGAATTTTGAAAAGTACCTTATGGTTTGTGCTTAGTTTATGGCTATAGTTTATAGCTTTTGATTATTCGTGAGAGAAAGTATAGAGACATAAGTAATTCGTGTGTAGTTTTGATCGATATAAATGAAGTCGCTACAATATGTAATATAATAAAATTGTAGAACCTATTTTAAAAAACACATATTTGAAAGCTATTTATTGTAAAAAAAACTGAGAAGTAATTTTTAGAAACTGAAAAGAAGAGACCACATGTGAAAAAGGACCCGTGGTAATTGCATCGGTGCTTGTTTATCACGTGATTACTCGTAGAAACGCCGTGTTTTAGTTAGCGTGTTGAGAAGGTGTTCTTCGTTTGCAGTCTACTGACACAATTGACAGTGGACTACTTCGTTCTACACTAGCTTCAGTTGTTCGTCAGTAGATGGTCCAAGGGTCCTCATTAAGTACTCAAACCTGAACTAAATGGGTCCAGAGCTGAGCAGTTGTCACAGTAGAAGTGAATGAAAGTGTTTTCCCAGCTACAGACAACTGCAGGCAAAGGCAGGAAATCTCTTTAACCACAAAGCCAATGAAAAGGAACTACACTAAACAAGCATAAAAGAGAACAATAATTTTCCGCATATCAGGCCCCATCCAATGGACAAATAGACCTGGTATAAGCTACAGCATGCTCAGAGTTACAATCACAAACATATCATGGCAAATAAATGCAGGCTGACAGGCCAAAGCAGTGTGTGTAACAAATGAATCTTTCCATTGTTCGCAAAATCTTGATCAATTCTAACACAACTAGCACATGCTCTTTGCAGTGAACAAAAACACGTCGCAAAGCGTGTGTGATTGGGCATGTTACCATCTAGCACGTGGTTATAGATCACGGTCGAACTCTACAGTCTACAGCAAACCTCTCGGGAGCGGTTCCAACTTCCACCTACATCTGCTTATAACCTGTAATTTGGTGATATGATTCTAATACACAAATCTAAAGGGGGAGGACAAGCTGCCTTAAAGCAGAAATCATTCATCTGTTGGGGGCACAGTGGGACTGAGCGTCTGAGCGCAAGAGCTTCGTGGCGGCCATAACTCATTGCCTCTTGGGCTCCTCGCCAGGAACTTCAGCAAAGCAAACAGGGCATACCTGCAGAAGAAATGTGTATTCCTGTAAGCCAAGGAAGAGCAGGGGGAAACGTGAAGCAGGCATGGATTGTTTCATTTTCTGATTGCTGACCTTGTTAATGCTAAGCCATCTTGTCACGCAGCTCTCATGGTATACATGCTTGCAGGGAAGTGTCATCTGCAGATCACCTCTCCTGTACTTCATTTGGCAAATTACACACCTGTTACCCAAAGGAAGGTCCTACACGTTAACTACGTTTCTATTTAAGAATCATAACAAAGTTGCTGCAATTAATTGCATTCTCATATTAATGCAGAAACCACCATATTACACCAAAGACGCAGGCAGCATCATATTAATGCAGTCAGAACTCAGAACTAATATGGCATGCTTCTGAGGGTAAAGGCCAGGACCAAGTCGTAGTCAAGAACAGATTGGCATAAAAAGATTACAACAAGGTCTGACCTTTCACGGCGCGTTTTCTTCCTCGAAAAGAAACCACGCTTGTACTTTGTGACTGGAAGTGATGAAATGTGTTCTTGGGAGAGACCACGGCTTTGGGTTCCAACTGCCTCACCCAAATCCAACAATTCCTGTCAACAAAAACTTTTTAGTAAACCAAGTTCCAGAAATAATAAAATGAGAAAAGAAACATACAAGATATGTACCACTAGGCGATGAAATAAATGATAAATTTTCCCAATGAATGATTAGTGAATATATAGCTTAACCATTGAAACTATATTGTTACTTGAATAGTTCCATTGCATGAAATAAAGAAAAGCAGTGTATGTATGTAATTGTTAAGTCTATAAATTTAGGGAGCCTAGAATAATGCCATACTGGTTAGTTGACTTTGTTTCTTCTGTATGTAGATGATAGATATGCAACTTCTTGCCCACATCTAGCATGTGTTTACACCTACGGTTATAGCACTCTCATTTGAGTTACAAAGGAAGAAATCACCATTAGTCCATTATAATTAACAAAGACAAAGCACTTCATTTTATTCCCAAGATGACTCCTATTCTAGAAAGGACAACACTTTTCACCAAGAAAAGTTGTTCATAAACTAAATATAGAACTGATCGCTCCAAGTAGTTACCAGCTGCAACATTTGGGTTATATGTGATGTGACTTGAAAGAAATGGTTAATAGCTGATGTCAAAGGCAAATAACCTATTGCAACTAGGAAAAATATCAGTAGATTAATAGGCAATGCAAATTAATATTCTCAACAAATTAACAGGCAGTACGGAGTCATAGCATCCTTAATGTCAAGTATTTTGGTCCTGGAAGCACCCCAAATGAGAACTATACCATTGACCAATCCAATAATGCATGGTGTATCTCTGCAACCTTTTACTATCTAGCTAAAGATATAAATCAAATGAAAAAAAGTAAGATGATACATATTTGAAGTGTCAGTTTTATATGAAACTGCCAGTAAGATAACATGGTCAGTTGGTAATACAAGTCATGCAAGAGAAGTTATTAACCTCATATGTCATGTTGTCAGGATCGATGTTGTCTTGCCAAATAACCTGAAAATACAACAACACTAATTTTTAGTGAACCAATTTGTGGACATGACAATCCTCAGTACACAACACATAAGTGACATCACAGAACACTTGGGGGTAAAAACTACAGCAATAATGATACAGTACATTTTGAGTGAATGAGAAATAAACTTTAGATATGATATATGGAATCAAAGAAGACAATTTTATAATACATAGCATGTGGGATGAAAATTAATAAAAGTGCCAAACATTAGACATGTGGGATATGGTCATATATTAAGTTATTAACTCCTGGAGGCAATTTTATGGCATGCTATGATGAAGTTTAGTTCATCGGAGTAAACATCACCGAGAGGAAGGCCAGGCGGCGTTAACTTGGTGGGATGAGAAATTTGACTATAGACTGGAGTGATAGAACTTGAGGAAGATACTAGATTAATTCATCTTCATTACTTGATCCGTAATAGATATATGCTAGCATTTTCATAGGGATAGCTTAACTTGACCTCCAATAAATAATCTCTATCTCTAAACAAACTTATCTCTAATAAATAGAATATATCTATAAGATGGTAAATCCATCTAACCCATCTAACTATTCTTATTTCTATTCTAATTCATCTAATCATGCCCTATACGGCTGCTACAGTACCGTGGTACTGTTCACGCGTGTGACAACTTCTCTCCCCTTTGGTGACCATGGCTGTAGCCCTAGGAGACCCCAAATTGACGAGATACTATGACGTTTGCAGGTGACTTTGAAGATCGTAGCCTCCATGTACAAGTGCGGCAACATTGATGACATCTGCGATCGCCACGGTAGGCGCAGTGGCAACCACAATAGCGTTGTAGTAGGCTTCCACGATGTGGTTGCCGCGATAGGCTTTGGCAGGGCCACGGCGGCCTTCGGCAACACTGTGATAGGACATGGCACGGTCGCAGCGGGTGTCGGTAATATCACAGCAGGTCGAGGCAGTGACATGGTTGCTGCGGCAAACTTCAATAGCAACATGGCTGCCGTAGCAGGACGTGGCAGGGTTGTGGTAGGCGTCGGCAGAACCACAGCTGTCACGGCATGTTCTAGCGGCGCCATGGCGCCTGCTAGGAGCAACGCCGCTGCCGCCTCTTGTTGCACCTTCTTCTGATTCATGATCTTCTCCAAAATGGCATGCATGTTGAGGAAGATAGCCGCCATCTTGACGGCGTTAAACTTTATCGTGGCCAGCGACTCGGCAATAGAAGTCATGGTAGCAAAAGTCGTGGGAAGGGATCGACTACTCTGATACCAAATGTAATGAAGCTTAGTTCATCAGGGTAAACATCGCCAAGAGGAAAACCGGGCGGCGTCAACTTGGTGGAATGAGAGATTTGACTATAGACTTAGACGATAGAACTTGAGAAAGAGACTAGATTAATTCATCTTCATTGCTTGATTCGTAATAGATACATGCTAGCCTTTTCATAGGGATAGCTTAACCTCTAAGAAATAATATTTGTCTTTAAAGAAACCTATCTCTAATAAATGGAATATATCTATAAAATAGTAAACCCATCTAATAAAGAAGTAAACCCGTCTCACTATTCTTATTTTTATTCTAATTCATCTACTCATGCTATATACGGCTGCTATAGTACCACGGTACTGTTCACGCATGTGAACAGTAATCACGCGTGTGACACATACAAACTACAGTCAAACAAATAAATGATTTTGACTTGGAATCATACAGGATAAGGTGAAACCATGTAAAAAAGCATTAGCTGGTACAACATGAAATCATGGGGGGAACACTACCGCACGGATTTGCAGGAAAAGACTAGTTAAGAAAATGATAAGCATGATCAAAAAATTCATGTACCTGAGGACTGCTTGAATTTTGGTGTACTGGTTGTTGGATGCCTGTTGGTGAAAACAAAATCAGTGTGCCAAAATAAAGATAAATTAATGTTGAAGTCAACTATTTGACTTGAAGGAAAAGGTTCAAATCTTAAATGTTCAGTTAGTATTTATGTGACAACCAAATGCATCAGATTCTGTTAACACATCCCATGGAAAGGTCATTGAAAAAAGATCCAGTTATTAGATGGTTCAATGTGTATAACTATGTAACAAGCGAGACAGCTAGTAATCTTATTAGTATCAGGGACAAGGCTGTCTACTTTGCAATAACCCATTAATGTATAATGAAATAACAACAGGAGTACAAAGGTACAACACAGGCATTAAAATGCTCAATTCCGTACTTCTTTTTTCTTTTCTTCTTTGTAATCTTCTGATTAACCGTGTTCTTTATGGTAAAAGTTAGCGCAAAAATTCAATCATGCAATACGGATCACTAATAGTATGACACTGACAAACTTTTCTTGTTATATGACAAACAGTGAGCAAAGGGGAAAATGGCTTCATGCCTTCATCAGTAGACAGAAACTTCACGTTTCTTGGTCATAGAACCATGCATGTGTGCTTACTAGTCCTTTTAGAAAGGAAAGGCTAATGAAGATACTATTTTGTATACAATGCAATTTAGATGTAAAACTACCTTGATTTCAAATGCTGGAACTCATGAACAGCTGCTCTAACTGTATACATGTCTCAAGTTGCAATGGAAAATAACTTGAGGACTGATAAATATTCAACCGGACAGTTAAACCAGTAAAGTCAGCGAAATTAGCTTGATGGCAGCATATTTAATTTCATTGGAATTCGAAGAAGCGTGTAGAAGTATGAAACTTTCCCAAAAATGTTTTCATTATGGACCCAAGGGTACACTAATTCCAGGAAGTTCATAGTGCTCATTTAAAAAGATTTTAATCCTTAGCACCTTAACCAGAGATGCCCATGTAGCTGAAGTCCCTGAGTAATGAACTAATGATTGTTTCAACTTTCAGACGAAAAAGCTCCAGAGTACTGTTTTTCGACTAAGCATGATTAGAAGTGATCTTGGACTGTGAACCTGAACTTACATTCCTCAGCAGTAGAACTTGCGCTTGCATGGAGAGCTTCACTACCCTGCAGGACTACATTGGGAGAGTCCGTATTGTTTACAGGTGTGGTGTTATACCAAATTCTGCGTCCACCATCTGCTCTATGCATGTAATCATTCATGTCATAAACATGTCCATAACTATAATAATTTCCTGCACCAGAATATCCATACTTATACGAGTTTGTATGCATCATTGTCCAGTACGGATTAGCCTGCACATTAGCAACAAATAAGTGTGAGTTAAACAGAGACTTTTATATCAATTTTGAATACTTTCCAAGCTTTCAAGCTTTCTACAAGTTATGTGAAAAGCGAGGTTCCAGGAATCATTATCACCCCCCCCCCCCCCCCCCCAATTGCTGAGTGACTCCATTTCTTCTTCTTTGTAAGAAAAAAGTCACTGCTAAACTAAAATGTGTTCTTTCCTACAGATGAAAAAAAACTAGATTGTAAGGCACATCAACTATTAAACTTTGAAATTTAGACTCACGAAAAAACTTTGAAACTATTAAATTTGATTTATAAAGTATCTGGAGATATTAAAAAGGATCTTGTACCCAATACACGAGCCACTTAATATCCCATGGCAAATATATATCGTTACGAAAGCAACAGTAAACAATATAACTTTGGATTCAAGGAGATGGAATCAGCTAGCTGTTGCATAAGATAGATTGAGAAAAATGGCAATTCTGTTTTTGGTACCTGATCCTGAAAGGCATCTGCAAGAGCAAAATCAGCATGAGCATATGTGAGGCCTTCAAAAAAATCCATGAAGCTCTCAGTGATGGTGTATGGAAATCCAGTGTTTATGTAGTGGAGTTCCATCTGTTGACTCCCGTTCATTGCTTCTGATGAATCATGAACCTAAAGAAATGAAGCCGCAAAACTTTCATTAAACCTCACTTACAGAAACAAAAAAAACAATATGAAATGCACATCAAATGTTAGTATTACCAAAATCATGGTATTTTTGGTTAAATAAAAGCAGCATCGAGTTGTTAGCTGAAGATCAAAGAATAAATATATCATGTGGACTGCGGAATTCGCAAACTGATCTTTTGATTGAATCAACTCCTGGAGGAGTTGCGCAATAAGATGTTAAGCAATACTACATATCTTGTTCATTGCATCTCAGTAAAAAGCCACAGATCAGTCGTTATTACACGGTTGCTCTCGGCAACGCAAGTTGCAAAGCTGTAATTCGCATCGATACCACAGAAACCAAATCATCATGATACCGTGAAATGATCTAACGGAAGTTGTCCTTTTTTGCCACCACTGCTGCAACGCACGTTCATCAAACCGCAAAACTACAGCACGTTGCACGAATCAATGCGCGATCCGGTCCAAAACTATGCTGAGAGTCGAGGCCACTACTCCAGACATCAAAAAGTAGAACAAAAAAAACGAGGCAAGGCTAATCGCAACCTCCAACTTCCACACCAAGTCAAACCATGCAAAAATCACCCCCGCCACCTCACCAAAACCCAGAGGAGTTCGCCATAACCATGAATGCGTCACCGGATCACCCACATTCCGATCTCCCCACCTAAATTCTCCTCGGAACACCCAACATTACGCCGCAAATGCGCACCAAAAGAGACGCCGCAAAAAAAAACCACAAAAAATCGACCAAACTGCAAATGCGGCGCCAGATCACCTCCCCGCGACGCTCCCTTGCCCCCATCTCACCACGCAGACATACGCACGCACTCACACTGACACATACGCAGACAGACAGAGCCAAGTGAGATAGCGAGACCGCGAGCGCGCACCGAATCAGACGGCGATCCCGCCCCTCCGGAACCGTCTCCGTCGCGCCGCGGGAGAGGCTCCGCGCGGCCCGCGTGCGGCGGTGGCCGCGGGGGGTGGCGGTGGCGGTGATGGGGAAGGACTGGAGGAGGAGGAGGGAGGACGAGATCTTCTGTGGCTCGCGTGCTGTCGTCCTCTTGTCCGCCCGGCTCGTCCCTATCTCTCCCGCTTTATACCCGCCCCCGAGGAGCAGTGTCGCCTTGCGCTTCTCGCCGCGATATCTCGCGGCGCAGGGGAATCTTGGCTTTGGATACGTGTCTCGGACTCCAGGTACTTGGACCGATCTGCCCTTGCTTGCCAGAGTGTCACTTCAGCCATGTGGAGTGCTCCAAAAAAATCTTTACCTTAATGTACGGGTATAGGGTAGATTTTGCTTTTGGTTTATGCTAAGCATGATTGAGCCATCAAGGCATCAACTGGTCGATGCGAATAATTTGTACTCCCTACTATAGGGTGTTAGCTGTATTTGTAGTACTACTATAGGTGGCCAATTGTATTTGTCGTTGGCCTTTAAGCTTGTTTACTACATTTGACTTGGTGAGGAACATGTTAATGGTATTTTATGTAGACAAGAGATGATGACGTGTCACACTTACATGATAATGGCCGACAAAGTTCAGCCCATTTTTTCTTAACATCCTTCCTCAAAGAACTATCCATATTCAGATATTTGTAGAGAATTCCATTGTACGATAACTTTGAAAGTATAAGGTTATTATTAGAGAGGGGTCTAACCAACTCCTCCACAGAATAGTGACATCAAATAGCTGAAATAAATATGATTGACCAATATGAATATGCAGGATATGTTCATATTAATTTTTGTTTCTAGCTTCTATTTAGAGAAAACAGAAACTAATATCAACAACCGGTTTTTCGAAATGACTTCTTCACTCCTCTCGCTTATGTCTCGTTCTCGAGATAAAGCAGATGGTTACGAACGTATCACGCATCCACTCATTTCACTCTTGTCTCGCGCACATATCTCTCTCATTTTATCGACCGTTTGTCGACTTCTTCTAAAAACCACATTTTTATTATTTATTGTTCAACTAAAAAATATATCAGAAACAGCTAAAAATTATTTGCTGCGACTAATATAAACAGGACCGTAGTCACTGCATATGCCACTAGCAAGTACGGGAGGGAATAAAGGAGGACCAGTATTGTACTCAAGGCATTTGATAAGTAGCAAATCATGAGACTCATTGCTGTAACAAACACCATAAAAATAATGCCCGGTACAAACTTTATGTGGCCAAAGTACACCGGGATGCGATTTCCAAAGGGTACTTTGGAGATTTTGTGCAGAGCCATGTATCGTGGCGCGCGAGAAGAGATGGTGTGCGATTGTACCGCGGGCGTTGGACAAACGGACCCCTGCAGTTGAGTAGGCCAACTGCTTTCGCTGTTTTTCAGGCAAGTTATAATTCGACCACAGACACAATAATCTCGGAATATTTTACCCAATTAAACTATAGGAGTAATAATATAATTCACAGGAAGCCACAACATTACCCCCCCCCCCCCCCCCAAAAAAAAGGAACTCCCCATACTCTGAAACAATAGCCACGTATCATACGCAGATGACACAGATATGGCAAGCATGTTTAGCTATATATATTTTTGGTACATTTAATAACTTGTAAGTTTCAACTGGTATAGTTAGTTTCTGATCTGGTGTTGCCATTTTTAGACATGGCATATATTGTACGTATGTACTAGTGCTAGTTTGTGTGCAAGAATAGGGGTGGTCAGTCGATTAATCTGGCTTATTCTGTAAAAAAAATATTTCGATTTTTGAGAAGTGCTCGCTGAATTAACCAGATTAAAATCACAAATTGAACCTAATTAATTGAAATAATTCGGTTTTCGGTTTTTTTTGGTAAATTGATACACCGAATTATAACAAGCAGCAACAAGAAGTTTTTTTACCCTTACCTGACTTGAAGTGGCACAATGAGCCGGTGACTACTCGGTGACGTGGCCATCGCGTGCTCCGATGCTTCTTCTCTATAGTTGTCGGTGACTCCTTGGAAATGATTAGCGGAGATGGAGGGGATTGGGCGGCGGCTGGTGGAGGCAGGGGGATTGGGGCGGCTGGTGGCAAAGGGGGAGACGATTGGGGGCGAGGTTGGCGAGGAAGGAGGATATGGAGGAGGTGGCCAGCTTGGCTATTAGTGGCTCGGCTGTGTCGACCATCGCGGGTTCGAGGGTAACATGGGTGTTAGCGCACCGCAGAAAGGGAGGGGATTATGGGCAGGGTGGCTGAGGGGATTGGAGGCAAGGTCGATAGATGAGGAGGATACGGAGGTGGCAGTCGGCTCAGCTATGTTGACCATCGTGGGTTAGAGGGTAGCGCGGGCGCCGACACACCACTGAGAGGGAGGGGATTACGGGCAGGGCGACATGTCGTTGAGTCGGGAACCGAGGAAAGCGTCGCCTCAGAGGCTTGGACAGGTCACGGATGGATTGGCAATTTGGGCTTGGGCCTTCGGAGATGAACATATGGGTTGGAGGCACTGGGATTTCTCATTGGGTGCTGGACTGCTAGTGGGATGCGACTGTTGCTTAGTTTTGTTGGTCCAATCGATTTTTTACGTGTGAAAATGCGACTGTTACTTGTTTTTTTTTGGCCCAATCGATTTTTGACATGTGAAAACCGAACATAACACCAAATACTAAATAGCACAAAATCTAACCACACCGAATACCAAATAAATCACAATTTTCAGTTTTTATATTCAATTCGATTCAGTTTTTCGGTTTCGGTATAAAAATGCCCACCCCTATGCAAGGATGATGGCAAATGTGCTTGAAGCCTTGAAGTAGCTAGCTACTTGTCCTAGCAAGTGTGATGCTGGAAACACAGGAATTATCATGTAGATCTGTGACATGGCAAATGTAGAACCAAATTGAGAAGGCCTTTCCAGCAATGGCGCCATTCTGCCTCCTGAGGACAAGACGAAGCTTGTCGAAGTTATTTTTGGCTCTATGACAAAATGAAGCTTTCAAGCCTCTCGAGCTCTGCCCAAGCATCTTCTTCTCCAACCTCCTCCTACCTTAGATCTAGCTGGCCCCCTCCCCTTATTTTCTCCTCGCAACGAGTGGGAGGGGTCCCATCTCTGTATAGTACCACTTTTTCCTTTGGTTTTTTTTGGAGCTCCTTGTTGTTTGATTGTCGTCCTCCACCCACAAAGGCTCTCGTCCCCTACGCTAGCGTACTAGGTACTTTGCTCTTCTTTTTCTTCGGTCTTGTGGTGGCCTTCGATCGATTCTCGACATCGCTACCTTTGATCTATCAGATTCTCTTAAATTAGCACAATCTAATTTTTAAGATTCCAAACCTGGGGTAATACTAACCTGGCCTTCGCTGCCTTGCTTAGTCGATGATTTGAGTCCCAACGCCCTCCTCAAGACCCTATCCCTCTTGCTGTACAGCTAGGGAACTTGCTAGTTGCCCATGGCATCGTCCATCACCTTGCTTCTTAGCTTGGCGGTGGTCTTCTTCCTCCACGCGCAGCGAAGAGCGTGTTCCTCTCCCTAGTAAGTACTACTTAATAAGCTTTATTCTGTGGACTTGGCGTTTATCACCATTCTGGCGACGTGTCGCCTCTTACTGGCTAGTGTGTACTCTCGCCCTTCTGCTTCTTTTCCCCTAACTTACAAATCAAAGTCCCACAATATCTACTACTACATACATCTGGCCATATTAGGGCCTACTAGTTTGAAATTGGTGTCTTCGGTTTAGCTCGACAAAGCTTCTTTCACACTGGAGCCACTGTCTAATCTTACCTCCAACACGGTGTTGTACCGACATGGAAGCTCACGGCGGCGCTAGTTTTTCAATTGGCGTTGGCCGTAGGTGGTCATTCGACAACCTCATCTCGAGCAATGCCCCCCGCCTAGTACAAGCTTTAGAAAGTTTTCACTGGTCATTATCTTCATCTTCGGCGACTTCATCACCCTCGGCAAAGTTTCTTGTGTGATGAAGTGCAGTTTGTAGCTTAGTTTGGTTGGACCTAGTTGCAATTTTATTTCTTTGCCGCACCACTTTGTAACTTGTGACTGTTTACTTTGCTTCATCTTAACATAAAATCAGGGGCCTTATCCCTTCATTCTGCCTCCCGATAATGACCTCGCAAACATGCGGCATGCTCTAGTTGGCCCGACGCCCTCCGACGCTTGAAACACAACTAGACCACATCAACTTGCCATTAGCACTCCTTATCAACTCCTATTTGAGTAATACATTTAAGTTTATCAATTGATTAGATTCGGATAAAGGGAAAGGGAGCTTTTTTAGGAGATATGACCTCTAAGAATATGTACAATAGTATAGACAACCGTTGTCTACAATATTGTCTATGTTATTTATAGATAGCGTTAAAGATAGCTCCTATAATGGGTTGTCATTTTACATATCTTTATAAACAGCTTCTCTATGATACAATATGTCTTGTTTCTCGTATTACAGTCGACTGTTGCATGAGAGATAGTCAAATTCTCTATGCTTCCTCTCTCTTCTCCATATCATATCGTGCCCTATGCGATAGGATTTACATAAAGCTGACATTACATCATTGTACATCCTCTAATGCCTAAACCTGCTTTATTACGAGGCAAAGGGTAGGTTCTTTTCGGCTGATGGCTTATGATTTATGGGTCAAATATTTGAATTCTGGCTGTTCGCGAGAGGTAGTACGCACAGGAAAATAGTCGTATGTGCTTTTGGGCGATACAACTGAATTCATTACAATTTTTTACTATAATCTTCCTATTGACCCCACTTTAAAAATACATCATTTAAAAACTAGTTACTATAAACAGTACAAATATAAATCAATTAAAAGTCGAAAATAACTCGGCCAAAGTTATACATCCGTGGGGCTGAGCGACCCTGTTCCAAATATAACGGTAAGTTTCTGTTGGCTCCGGCACACCCTGTAGCTCTTGTCTCACTGCCTGTGGGGCCAGACTGCTCCGGCCCCACGCGCCGGTACGTTGTACGTTAAGTTTGTTAGGGCCGGAAGCACGCTTGGGGTGTACGCAAGGTAGGGGAGGAGAAGGCGCGGGCCCGGTCCTCGCAGCAGGTGTGACGCTTGGAATTCCCCTCTCCCTACGGCACAGCCTAGGCGCACCCAACCGGAAAGTACACGCAGGCGGAGAGGTGGTAATGACACGCGGGCCAGGATGGGGCGATGGGTTGGATGGGCCCGTGGTCCACCGCTGTCTCCCCGCCCTCCCCCCTGCTTTCGCGCTGAAAAGCGTGCGTCGGATGGGGAAAAGTGAGGAGAGGGGAGAGCGGCACCCAAATGGTGGTATGCTTGCGCGTGTACGCGGTCTATGGACATGGGTGAGTATAGCATACGACTTGGCAAAGCTACAAGCCTGGGATTTCTTTTAATCAAACCGTGTTTAATTACTGCCGTGTAAGCGTAATGTGAAGTTTACCAGTACTATTATTGATTTTTCTTTAAAAAAAGTTTAATGCGTAGTAAGGAATAAAGGTGGAAGTGGGATTGGGGAGGGCGTGTCGTGATCTATGGAACGGTCCAGGGGAACAGTAGGGTGAGGAGCAGAGCGGGAGGGAGGGCGTCGGCGTGGAGGAAGGAGGATCTCTCTGTCTTTTCTTTCTCTGTGCTGGCTGGCTGCCTGCTGCTGCCTTCTGCAAGGTACTTGTCCGTCCGGCCGGGGAAGCTTTCTGCCAGTTGGGTCGGGGCTGGAGCTGGCATGCATGCCAAAAGCCCCCACTGCCTGCCTCCTGTCCTGTGCATCGTATTCGAAGCCTTCCCAAGGGCGAAGCATTGCCCAGCCCAGCCAGTCAAGAGCGAACTTTCTTCTCAACAATCAAGGCTCCACGACAGAGCTATGTAAATCCTGACATGCTACCTGGAACGTCTCGATTTGATACTGATGTAGACATGCTGTAGAGTTTAGTGTGTATGGTACCGCCATGATAACATTTTGTAGCTCCCGTCGATTTTGCGGAAGTTCAGTCCGGTAGCCAACGTTCGGCTGTGCAGATTAGCAAAGACAGTCTACATGGGAAGACGCAGAGTATACCGCTATGAGATTGCAAGGAAGCAGTGAACATTTTTTTTATAAAAAAAAAGTAGCTTCATGGACCCTGGGATATTGATGTGCTGGCATGTGCATCAACATCAGTAACTCAATCAGCCATGTACCGTCCATAAGCTCTTGGGACGTTAGTTCGAACCCGTTGAGCTGCCGGCGACCGTGCAGCTCACCAACATGCAGCATCTCACCAAAATGATTCAGTGGTTGTAGTATTACGTTTTTATAATTATTGGGTGCAGACTTGCAGTGTTAGTCTGAATCATTCACTCTTTTACCTTTTGTTTGTGAAACTAAACTTGAGAATAAACTGTGCATTTGTGATATTTCTACAAGAAGCATATTATCTTTGGATGAATGATGTCTTTTTGTTGGTTGTCTGGTGTGGTGTGTTACTTACAGCTTGTGTTAGTGATATGCTTTAGAAGCAATCATAAAAATAATTGCATTATTTCTATCTTTATAATCTTTTAAATAATATATTAGGTTTGTCTCTTGAATAAATATCTTTCGTACTGATTAGCAAGTATATGACTTATTCATAGAATTATTTATTCATATTTTGATACTATTTTAAATTATCTCTGACTTTATATTTTTATATGGGATAATTATAATTTATAGATCGATACATATATTAATTGATAATCATATTTTACAGATCATGAATATACGAATATCAAATCAATATTGTGGACACATGTTAGACAACATAGTATTGGATTGACTCATCTTGAGACTTTGTTAAAATTGTTATATTTTTATGTGTCATCAGTTGGTCTCATATAGTGATAATGTATAATTCTTGTATCTGAAATTAACATGATTTTCTACATATGTAATAGTCCACATTTTTACCTAGAGTTCGATTAGATATCGTAAGGCAAAAGTCTAACTAGATACAGACTGTTCGTAAGTTAGTCGGACATATCATAAATTGGTGTGCGAACTGGTTGCATGGAGATACGGACTGGTCATAAGCAGTTATGTACTGATCGTGAGTGACTAAAATCTGATTGTAGATCATATTACATAAGGTTCATTCAATTTAATCTTTGTGTATATTTAGGAATCAATATGTTATGCTAGGAACAATTACCGACTAGTAATTGGAAATGTATTTTTGGGTTACAACCAAGTATACATGAGCCTACAGGGTCACACACTTAATGAGTTGAAATAATAAAGATCTGAATGATAGACTCCGAGTGGGATATGATCTCTACTCGTATGAATAAAGATATGGTCAGAGGCTTTGTATAAAGGGATACACTGGGTTATAGAAAAGAGAGAGGCATCGCACCACCCACTGAAACTCTAGCTGCCTCCTTTCGAAGGTCCTGTTATGTGCGTTAGTGTTAACACATCGGCGCACGGCGTTTTATTACTAGACGTGTGGACTTCGGTAGAGGTGTTGTGACTGTAGCGTAGATTGGGACAATCCAAGTTGATGCTAGAGGATGATCGGCTTCCGATGATCGCTTTTGAAAGCCGTTGGACGATCGACTACTTTCACAACACCGATGTACGCTATATTGAACCGATTGCTTCAACTCTTCTTTCGCTGTAGTGTGTGTATAGTAGTAACAATTTATGATCTCTTACTCATATGACTTTCTGGTTTACGCGATAGAAATTTTAATTTACGTTATTATAGCCTACTCATAATCCCCAACAACTTCTGTTTGGTATCTGAACAGGAAGGCATCTCTTGCTCTATTTCCTATCTCCACTTTCTGCCTCTGTTTGTTTACTCTTAAATTGTTGAATGTGCATGCCTGAGGAATTGTCAGCAGTTTTTATTGGCTATATGCATGTTCAGGAAATTGTTAGCGGCAGATAAAACTAGCTCAGAATTCCCGAGTAATGGGTTCAGAGCTGTGAAAAGTACAGGAAAAGCAATGCTGCTTCTAAATTCTCTCCATAGACGTTCCTTAATGTTTATCAGCATTTCTCTATTTAAAAACATTTCCTGTAAGCGCATCGTATCGAAGGCCTTCCTCGCCAGTTAAGAGCAAAACTTTCTTCTCAATCGATTTGATTCTGTTGTAGAAGAATTTAGTGTGTTTGGTATATATTGCCATGCTACATTTATAAGTTGCGGCTGAATTTGCTGAATTACAATCAGATAGCGAACGTTCAGTTGTGCAGATTAACAAGGCCTAGATGCATGGGCATATATTCATCTATGAGATGGCAAGAAAACAGTTACTCCATCCGTCCCGCGTTATAAGTCCAAAATCCACTATACACATAGGGCCTGTTTGGCAGAGCTCCACCAGCTTCAGATCCACCTAGATCCACCGGATTCACCTGGATCCACCGTGGAGCAGCTCCATTGTGGATCTGGGATTCGTCAAAGTGTTTGGTACAGCTCCACCTCCCTCTCTATCTCACTTCCACCTGGGCCCCACGCGTCAGGGGGCAAAATGAAAAAAGTCCTTCTTCTTCCACTGGCTCGGGCGCGGCCCCGGCCAGCGCAGGCGCGATAGGACGCGGCGGGTTGTCGGGCTGGCTCCCGCGAGGCGGCGCCGTCGGGCGAGGCGCACGGCGGCAGCCATGGCCACAGCCGGGCCAGGCGAGGCGCACGGCGGTGGTCGGGGGCAGGCGGAGGTGGGGAAGGCGGTGCAGGCCCGGGGGAGGCTGCGGTGGAGGTGGTGCTGGCCCGGGGGGAGGCGGACGAGGGGGAGGCAGCGCCGGCCCGGGAGGAGGCGGAGGCGGGGGAGGCGGCGCCGGCCCGGGGGCAGGCGGACACGGGGGAGGCGGCGCTGGCCCGGGAGGTGACGGAGCCGGGGGAGGCGGAGGCCCGGGAGGATATGGAGGCGACGGGGGAGACGGCGCAGTGGAGAAATCGGCGCAGTGGAGAGCTCGGTCGCGAGAACAAGAAAAAGAACGAACCGTTTTTTGTGTAACCAGTGGCAGTGGTGGGTAATTTTTCCCAACTCCACCAAACTTGAGTTGGTGGAGCACCCCTTGAGGTGCTCCACCAAATCCATGAATCTGGGGGTAGATCCACTGTTTTCGTGGAGCAGATCCATGGTGGAACAGATCCATGGTGGAGCTGCTGGAGCTAGAAGTGTTTGGCTGGTAAAATTGAATCTGGATCTGTTTTTCGTGGATCTGGAGCTGGTGGAGCTCTGCCAAACAGGCACATAGACTAAAGAGATGTTAAATTTAAGAAAACAATTAATATCATTGGACATGCATACCTTTGTTAAATGGTATATTACTAATTTCTCATTTATTTTTTAGTATTAAAGTAGAGGTAATGATAAAAATATTATAATAACTTACTTTTCATCTCTATAATAAATTTATATTATGGAACGGAAGAAGTAGTTAGTAGCTTCTCGGGTCTTCGGCTGGACTTCATCTGCAGCAGAGCGCCCAATCCCAACACCACCGTCGCCTCCCGCCTGCCGGCCTCGAACCTCCTCGGCACGATCGTGCACCTCGCCGACCGCAGGAACGCGACCACCGCTACAGCCACCTCGAGAGATGGCCAAAGTAGTTGCCCCCGAGAAGGTGGTCACGCTGGGATGAGGCTTACTAGGCATGCTACTACACAACGTGCTTGACAATGAGCACCCTGAGATTCGTCACATCCCATTGCCCGAGCCGATGCCCCGAAACAAAGACAGGTTGACACCGTACAATCGCCTGGGGGGTCTGTTTGGGGATGCAGTCTGAGAAGCCTGGTGTGATCAAGTTTATCGGGATGGAACGCCGTGCAAGAGAGGTTGTTTCTGAGAAGCCGTATGACCCCCGTGACAAAGATAATATTCTACCATTCAGACTCGCTGTCGCGTGCAGATGTGGACAAGAAACCCTATTTAGGTGGGTTCTTTTAGCTACAGTTGATGGTTTATAGTTGTGACTGATAATTTTAGACTTAACGTGTTTTATCATAAGCGTTTGTGTGAATAAATCAAATACCGATAAGTCTATTCAAAAAAATCATCTTAATAAGCCATTTTGGAAAAATAGCAAAAAAAAAACCATCTTATTTATTTGTTCGGATGAAATCATAAATTAAAAAGGATATGTTTTTGTTTCCTGATGCATAGGTGATGTTGATGATCAACTCATCATTGTTGTCTGGGCTAGAGGGCAAAGGTCTCGGGACGTTAACATTCAGGGACTGCATCTAGTAATTTTTTGTATGAATAATCCATTTTATTCGGAATTACAGAAATATACCCGCAGGAAATATTTTTACAAAAATAGGCTCCAGTTGCCCAATGGGGGGGACTGGAGCCTATCGCCCAACCAGGGGCCGACAGAGTCCCTGTCGCCCTACCCTCGAGCGACTACATCCAGTCGCCCCCCCCCCCCCCCCGTTGGGCGATTTTCATGCAGTCGCCCAATGGGGGGGCGACTGCACTCAATCCCCCGTGAATGTTTTAAATTTTGTCAATTTTGTAGTTTTAAACTGGTAAAAAATCTGCTGGAGTTGTAATAAAAATTTATGTTCATTGTATGTTGTAGGTGCATAAAACATTTTGGAAAAATTTTTAGGAACGATTGACCGTAGAACGATCGATACATACGATGGTAAGTGATATTTTGATGTTACTGAGAATTTTCGTGCGGTTGCCATCATTGAAGTTCACTATTCGTTTGGAGCGTGCATCGAGTAGGTAACGAGGAGTACAAGTAAGCACGGCACAATACTAAAAAGTTCACATCGTAAATAACAAACGTAAGCAGTACATAAAACAATGGTGTACAATGAGGACTACCCTCAGTCGCCACCCTGGCCTACACCGGCTCCACGCCCGTGTCCTCCTGTACGGCTCTGCTTGGCCGTCCTCCGCTGCAACAGGTTACGACGCTCTGAGAACGTAAAACGATCAGGAGCATGTCGCACCCGCCTCTGAGCTGGTGGAGTCAGCTGCACCTCTGCCTGTGTGCCCTCCGGTGCATCAGGGAGGGCACTGCCGGAGAGAACCTCTGGTGCTGTGTTAGGAGGTGTAGACCCAGACGGCTGCCTGACCCACTCGGAGAAGTACTGGTCCATATCGTTCGGACTCGCGGAGGGGCCGTACCGGTGCTTGAACGGGAAAAGACCTACAAAAGTAATATCGTTAGTTTTAGATGTAAAGCATTGCGATAAAACGAATATCGTACGATACGTATCCTCAGTTGGCGCCATCGCGCCTGGAGAAGGGGCGTACGATGTCGAGTACACCCCCTATGTGGGTAAGCCAGGGATGTACGGAGGACGCGTGAACATCTGCCCTGGCGGTTGGCGATGGTAGACATCCAGGGGCAGATATACGAAGGAGAGGAACGTGGTGGCCAGCTGCGGTGGAGATAAGGGGAGGAGGGGAAAGAGGCGTGCGATAGTTGCGAGCAAGCCGATGAGGAGGTGCGTGGCAGCGATCACTAGGAAGTCGGCGGGGAGGGGTGCGACGGTGGATGGGAACCCTAGCCACTGACCCCCCACCCCGCACACGGCCGCTTCCATGCCAACCCACCAGAGAAAACCCATGAGTTGAACCTGTTTGAACCCAATCAAACCAACCCAACCTGTTAGCTGCATCAACCCATTTTCCACCCGCCCAAAGAAACCCAAATGAAAACTCAGCCCATTTAGTTCGTTTCAACCCAACCCATTATTAGGCCTAGGTGGCGGCGCCGCTAGGGAAGGAAGGAGAGGCAGTGGCGAAGCATGAGGAGGCCGAGGCGAGGGAGAGTGGAGGGGAGCACAGGGGTGGAGGGCCCAATTGTAAAGAATTCAGGACAAGTGAGGGAAGAAGAATTTAGAAGTTTATCAAAGGGCCTCGACGATATTTTGCATTACTGGAGGATGACTAGATCCAACGGCTAGCATGTAATTGGAACAAGATCAGATGGCTGCGAATGACTAGACGATGTGATGTGGCCACTTTGCTGGGAATCCCCCGAGTATAATAGGTGGGTTTCTTTTATGCTGTGTCTTATGAATTTTGGTTTAAAATTTTGAATTCTGACGGTTTGCAAGAGAGGGTACAGAGAGAGAAAGACACTCGCATGTGATTTTAGCTGATATAGATGAATTCAGTATAATATCTACTACAATCGACTTGTAGACCCTATCTTAAAAAGACAAACTGTTTAAAAACTAGTTAATATAACGTAACCCATTAGCCTCAAAAGAACCCAACCTGTACCGCCACTCTATAGTACCGTACTTGCGTGGTGTCTCCGTGCTTCTGCATATGTTGTCGTTGTACTACTAATGTTACCCATCAGACACGCATAATTCATCTTAGCTTGTCTTGATGCTTCTTTTCTTGCATCTTCTGTGTTAAACGGCTACCTTTCGTCATAGCCCTTTTATTCTCTGTTAGGTCATCAATTCACAACGTGTCTTACTTCTCTACTTATTTTCTCGCACGAGCGCCCAAGGCCGCGCCCAGCCACTACTTCAAAGTTATCGAAGACGGAAGGGAAGATTCATCGGCATGGGTGGATGAAACCACCAGTGGCAGGCATGATGAAATTAAATAGCATGTAGGAGGAGGGATGGGAGCAGCTGGTGCAATTGTTACGGATGAAAAGGGCTTGTTTATTGTAGGAGGGAGCTTGTTTATGGAGAGCAGCTTGAGTCTGTTGACGGAAAAGGTAGGCCGTAATAGACTCATCATTAACAAATGATTCTGTGGAGGTGATAAGAGTGACGAACTCTGGAGGCAGATCGAACATTGCCCACATGAAGCTAATAGAGCGTCGCATGATTTAGCTCGACAGGCTTGCCATAAGGTCCAAAGTTTCTGTTGAGTGGACAGATGATCCACCTAGTCTTATAATCCCAGCTCTTGTGGATGATGTAAAACAACTATTTAAGCTAATGAATGTTGCCTAGATTTCCAAAACGAAGAAGAAGAACAAGATTCAGCTCTGATTCATAGGCACAAAATTATCCTTTTGAAGTAAGCTTCAATACAAAAAATCAATGAAATGGAGTGGCCCGGAAATTCACTATAATACATGAGAGTACAGCACGAGCGAACTTAAATTTTGTTGGACCGAAATGGCGACAGAGGGGGGGTGAATGTCGCTTTCAAAAATAAATTCACCCCTCAAGTATCCACACTTATGCTTCTTCTCCAATAGCTATGAAAGCTATGAAGATAGAAGATATGCATTATTGGAAGTCACAGCAACAAGTATAAAACAGATCCAAAAAGAAACAGTTAAGAAAAATAATTTCAGAGTAAATCTGACTGCAAGCGGTAGTACCGCTGAGACGAGCGGTACTACCGCTGGGCGGTAGTACCGCTATGCCGAGCGGTAGTACCTCTTGCCGGAGACGTTCGGACCGTCCGAACATTTCATCGCTGCCAATCGGACTGGTCCGAACATGGGCGGTAGTACCGCTGAGCCGAGCGGTAGTACCTCTGAGCGGTAGTACCGCACGAAGAATTTCAGCAAACAGGATTTTTCAGAAATCTGAGAAATTCACAAGGATTCTTGGATTCTTGGCTTGGGAAGCTTTGAGGATACCTGGGGAACACTCCCAGAAGAATAAGCCAAGAGCCAAAATCAAGAATCCACTAGAAAATCAAAAGGATTTCAGATTCATGCCCAAAACCGAAAATATTCAGAGAGCTGCGCAAAAACTCAAATTCCCGTTTCATCTTTGATCATTTGGCTATGAAACTTTGAGGATAGGTTAGAAATAGCCTCTGGACCTCTCATGCCAGGTTTCACGCCATCTCGTGAAGGGAAATGAAAATAGCACCAAACCCTAGAAAAGCAAATGAAGAACAGAGGAAGTCCCAAACATGAAATCTGAGATTAAACGAGGTTTGCTCTTGGGAAACTTTGATCAAATGATCTTGAGGCATCATCGCAACATAGAGCAACCCATTTTGGGTCTTCCCAACAAGAAACAACTCAAATCACAAAAAGTGAAGAAATCAACAATAAGGGCATCGAAGCAAAACAAACAAGAACAGGGAGCTCAAGAATTGAAAACAAACACCATCTCATATTGATAAAGAGGAAAGGAGATACATGATTGATACAAGAGGAATGATTACAAGGATTCACTACTCAATCCCTCTCCTCACCCTCTCCCAATCCTCAAGATCACCAAGAGCCTCACATGCTTCTTGGGAGGAACACACAGACTCTCAAGAAACCATCGAAGGGGACACAGAGGGAACACAACTCTACCTCCACCAACAACTCTCAACCACTAAAGCCTAAAGCCAAAACAAACTCTAAAGCCTATTTTGACTAAATGAAACCCTAAAATCCCTTCAAGTGTTCAAGTGGGCATGCAGCCCCTCCAACCTATTTATAGCCCACGGCTAACGGGTCTCCACCTCGTTACGCCCGCTAAATCCAACGGAGCCCGCTCCCGCTTGTGCAGCCTTGCGAAATTCCCGTTTCGCCCCTCCTGCACCTTCCGGGAAGCTTCCGCGCTCCTTGTCTCGCACGCCTCGCAACCACCTCGAGTCCACGTCGTCTTCGACACATCCCGACCGTTCTGACCTCAGCGCCACCTGCGCCTAGTCCGGTCACATCGTGTCTCACCACGACTCCGCCTCGACGTCCTGCAGTCACACAGACAAGAAATACATCAAATAGCACCGCTCGATACATGAAAGCGTAAATAGCATCAGAACATCACACTTACCATGATGAAGTCCAAACCTATCAAAATATCAGAATATGCAACCTAAACCCTTTGACCAGGAATGACCAAGTCCGACCGAGTCCATTGCACCACACAACGACAAGGTCCGAACCACCCAAACCAAACTCGACTTACCTAAACCGATGTCAATTACTCATCATACACACGGGATGACCTCCACATGGTCTCTCAAATTTCCTCCCACCATTGCCACATGGCACATCACTCTAAACATCTCTAGTGTAAACGAGCTTTTGTGGAGCAAGTGATCAACAGTAATTATGATCCATAGATTCAATTTCCAATGCTTGTCATATAAAAGGATATGATCCATTCCAAGATCAGCTCTATTTCAAGTTAAAAATCCTCCGGCAACAGAATCACATTTCAGCAATACATAACTATGAATTCGCACAGCAAAAAGAATTCATCTAAATGTTTCACATTACTTTAACAGTAGATGCAGGAGAAAGTTGGTGATGCTTGCTGACACCCATTGCGTGTGGCTCCTCATCCTTGTTGATTTCAACAATGATAGAATCTTTTGTGCTAATCTGGTAAAATTTGCTGCAATAGACGGTCAAGCGTCATCAAAGAAAAACATGATATCCTCCATCAGAGTAATAAAATCCATAAAAGAATCTCAAACTCAAGGTTTACAAACAACAATTTGGATGTGCATACACTGCAATAACCAAACAGAAGCTTTTGATTGTTATTATGTCACTTTTTAGCACTTGCACAATATTACATAAGCACATTTTAAGTACATAAATGAAGATTCAAGATACCTGGCTGCATCAGGTCAATGATCTCCTCCTTCACCATATCAACGTATTCATCTAGGTGGTAAATTAGTATACGCAAGTTAGAAATATGACTTAGAAGTAAGCTTCTTGCAGTATTATTTTGCCACAAAAGTGTACCAACAATCAGTGCACCATCTGGACCAGTACTTGACAAAATACGGTGCATTGTGGCCTACAAATTCTCCGGTTAGAAAATACAAACAAGAGAGGAAAAACTGAATGTGAATAAAATGTTTGCACCTGTAGAGCATCTGAATGAATAAAGAAGGGCAAAACCACCACCTATGTATAATCAACACATCAAAACCTCTACAATGGTGATATTTGTTAACACCAGAAATGCAACAACGGAGCTACAATATAGTACCTGGTACAATACCCTCTTCTAATGTAGCTTGGTATCCTACTGTGCATTATTCACTCTGCTAACCTCCTCACCAATTTTAGGGAATCTATCAACCTAAAGGAATAACCAGAATCAAAATATTTATATTAACAAATAGCAATTTAGTGCAGTAATGAAAATCAATCTAGCAAAATGTTATGATACTTTTCTTAACAACATCTATATACAACCTAAGTACAGGGCCACTCCTATTATTTGGTAGGCCCAGGGGCGAATTAGAATTCTTGTTTATGTATACTAAAATAACTTTTACTTATAAAATATATTTTAGACTATTTAAACTTATACATATTTCAATTCCAAACGAATTATTGCTACTTTTATTTGTAACTTTTTTTGTATTTAACACTGTGTATGTTTTAAAGTATGAAGATAACACACTTACATCCATAGATTTGTTCTTCATGTCAATAGCAATAACCCATGCCTCTGGTCCATCGCAGTCCACCTTGGACATCAAGTAAACAACATCGTCACTGTCCATCATCAGGGTAGGAGAAGTTGTTGCCAATCTCATCAATGTTGGCTTTTGAGTCTGGTCATCCAACAGCTCAGGCAACAAATCACATAAACTTGGTTCGATCCAGATGTTACCAAAATCCACCGTAAAACCCTTGGACCAAGAAGAATCAATCCAACTCCACACAGTAGCCTTTCAAATATTCATCTCCACGTCCAAGCTGCTCTCGTTGACACTGTCGCCATCGGTGGGATAGTCGTCATCGAGGAATTCCATCTCGATGAATCTGATCAAACCTTTGCTACTGCAGGTGACATCTCAAAACGGACGCCCATCACTTTGCCCATAGTCATCCACAAATTCGATCATCGGGTCAGGCGGTAGGATCAAGTGCACGACGTGGTCATTGTCGTCGAGCACGTTGCAAACCAGAATGCCTCGCTAGAGATCAACCCAGCCCAGCCTGCCTTCTCCGAGCGCGATCACCTTGTCAGGATCATGTTCGTACATGTCCCCCTCCTCACGCTCACACGACGGATCCAAGTCCAGCACAACCATCTTGCTTCTCCACGCCCAGTTCTTGGACGAGAAGATGTGCATATCGTACTCATAGACACCGAGCTTGTACTGGCCATAAAGGGCGGCTAGGACGAAGTGGTCGCCGTTGCTATCGCACTACAAGAGGCCGATGTCATTGGTATTGAACAACGTACGGTCCCTCGGACTCGGGATAACACGGAGTGACGACTGCCCGGGGCCGGCCCTGTAGACCAAGTATTCTGGGAGGAATGCGACATGTTATGCTACTTTTCTTAACAACATCTATATACAATCTAAGTACAGGGCCACTCCTATTATTTGGTAGGCCCAGGGGCGAATTAGAATCCTCACTTATGTATACTAAAATAACTTTTACTTGTAAAATATATTTTAGACTATTTAAACTTATACATATTTCAATTCCAAACGAATTAATGCTACTTTTATTTGCAACTTTTTTTGTATTTAACACTTTGTATGTTTTAAAGTATGAAGATAACACGCTTACATCCATAGATAAAAATACTATTATAGTATTACAATATTATGATATGTAATAATCTACTCTAACATTGAGTACTTCTGTATATCAAAAGTTATAATGTTGCAAAACACAACAAATAAATGGGCAAAGTTTTTAAATTTATTCCTCACTATGTATTTTTCCACTTCCTCCACTCTATTTATATGATGAGTACTGGAAAGTAGAGAAATATCCATATATAGTGCTTGAAGTGAATGTGCTATAGATATTTCTTTTGCTTTAGAGGAAATAGATATTTTCACCAAGAATGATATTGGTTCAACAAACACCGCAAATATCCTCAAGTGACCATTAATAAAAAATGTAGAAAGTGTTTTAATTTTGAAGGTTTAAATTGATAATTGCCTTAGAGATATAAGAATTTAAAATAATTTTAATGAATGAAACATCTTGCCCTTATTTTGTTGGACACTTATTTTAAAGGCTTAGATGATAGTTGGATTAGGGATATGTTAATTTGAAAAATAAAAAAGGAGATAAGTATCTTTACCTATAATTCTAAAGTTGAAAGTGTTTAAATTTATTAGAGGGGCATGCCTTCGAAGCGTCTCTCTGACATAGGAGTGGGCTATCTCAAAATTAATTGGACTAATCTACTATATTATTAAAACATGGTTGAAAGGAGTTTTCACATCCACTATAAAGAGATTATAAATTTCTACCTTAATCAAACTAAAAAAAGACAAAGATCTACACAATTTATTTGGTAGGTACATATTATAACAATGCAATTAATCAAATGTAGACATGATATGTTTCAACTCTATAAACAATACAACTACATTTGTAACCATAAGCATTGTAGTTGTATATCAAATACAAGTCTATTTTCTAATCATAAGCATTCTAGTTTTCTTAGTTGCTTGTTGATGGTTACTCATATAGTTATTATCTAATACTAGTAAATAGTTTAGGCCTGTTGTAACCTGTATATATCTTTACATGCACACATAGCTGGGCCCTTGTTGGTGTTGGGCCCTAGGTAGATGTCTTTGTTGTCTTGGCCCAGGGCTGGCCCTTCCTAAGTATACAATTGATACTAAACACCAGCTTGCCAAACATTAATCCATGTGTCGAGGAATTCCATCTCGATGAATCTGATCAAACCTTTGCTACTGCAGGTGACATCTCAAAACGGACGCCCATCGCTTTGCCCATAGTCATCCACAAATTTGTTCATCAGGTCAGGCGGTGGGATCAAGTGCACAGCGTGGTCATCGTCGTCGAGCACGTTGCAAACCAGAATGCCTCGCTGGAGATCAACCCAGCCCAGCTTGCCTCCTCCGAGCGCGATCACCTTGTCAGGATCATGTTCGTACATGTCCCCCTCCTCACACTCACACGACAGATCCAAGTCCAGCACAACCATCTTGCTTCTCCATGCCCTGTAGACCAAGTATTCTTGGGGAAATGCGACATGTCCTTGTTCACGGGGAGGCGCAGGAGGACGAAGGCGCCGTCCGCACAGTCGACTAAGGGCATGACAAGATCCTCCTTCGCTTTGGGGCAGTGCAGGTAGAAGTGGGAGACGGTCGGCGGGTCGGCGACCCAGAAGGACACATCAGTGTGGCCAGCGCGCATCTGGGCTTGAGCCGTGGTGGCGTTCCTGCGGTTGACGAGGTACCCGTGCCGGTCAAGGAGGAAGCAGGTGGGAAGGGGGAGGTGGTGTCGTCGCGGCATGGTAGTGTTAGAAATATGGGCATTTTGTGATTATTATAATTTCTAAAACAATAATTAAATCAGTAGCATATATACTAGATATATTTGTGACTATGAATACTAACATGATCATATACTCAAATATATCTATCTCATAAATATGCACTAACAAGACAAAATCTAACAAGAATGCTACTAACAGAAGTAGACATCAATACCAACGTAGGATAGATATATAGGAAATAAGGCCTAATCAAATCGAATGATATTCTTGCAACTTATAGAGAATTGCTCCAACGTAGTTCGTGGTAGAGTCTGACTCAAGTACTGTAGCTGTCGGAGCATCCGAGTATTGAAGAAGTCGGAGATCATACTCGTAAGAGTACTATAGCAGATGTACTCGTAAGTCAAGTAACAGTTGTGGTCGAGTGAATGCTTCCCAAAAACCTGATTCGTCCCAACTAGTGCAGAATCGTGAGAAACACTAGCTTCAGAGTCACTGCTTTTCCCATGTTGGTACGCGCTGAAGAACGGATGGAGAAGCCGAGGATAATAGTACTCGAATAGTGGTTAATCTGGCAACAGTGAGTATGTATAAAGAAATCCTTACCTTCTTTTTGAGTATAACCTTTTGCCATGAGCCGAGCCATGTACTTTTTGATTGTATCATCAGGCCTAAATTTCTTCTTGAATACCCACTTGCATCCAACTAGCTTACAACCAAATGAATGATCGGAGACTTCCCAAGTTTCATTCGTGATAATGGAATCCATTTCACTACGAACCGCATACTTCCAGTATTATGCATCAAGAGATGCATATTCCTCTGAAATAGATTTGGGAATATCATCCACAAGGTACACAATGCAGTCATCAGCAAAAGATTTTGCAATCCTTTGTCTCTTGCTCCTTCGAGGAGCTACGACACTGTCATTCTTGTCATGAATATGTTCATGTGTGTGTTCAATATACTCAATTGGAGTGGTAGGTCCAGGAATTAAACCATTTTCTTGACTAGAAGCGCTATGTGAATTCTTCATAGGAAATATATTTTCAAAGAAAATAGCATCTCGGGATTCCATTATCATATTGATTGGCATGTGAGATATCTCGAATTGAACTACTAGAAACCTATAGCCTGTACTATGATGAGTATATCCTAGACAGACACAATTCACTATTTTAGGTCCAAGTTTGCGCTTTTTAGATATTGGAACATTGAATTTTACCAAGCACCCCTAAGTGCACAAATATGATAGTGTTGGTTTTCTCCGTTTCCAACCTTCGTACGGAGTTACCTCACTATTTTTTATGGAAACTCTATTTAGGACATGAAACGCGGTCAATATAGCCTCCCCTACCATGCCTTAGACATACCCGCAATATCTAACATGGCATTCACTAAGTCAGTCAATGTGCAGTTTTTCTTTCGGCAACCTCATTGGATTTGGGCAAAAAGAGAGGTGTCCTTTCATGAATAATGCCATGTTCTATACAAAACTGATTGAACTCATAAGAAAAATATTCTCCACCACGATCGGATCTAATTCTTTTAATTTTTCTGTCTAATTAATTCTCAACCTCAGCCTTATAAGTGTTAAAGTAGTGTAATGCCTCATCCTTTGTTTTCAACAAATACATATCGCAATATTTAGTGGCATCATCAATTAAAGTCATGAAATATCTTTTCCCTTCCTTTGTCAGTATACCATTCATCTCACACAAGTCTAAATGTATAAATTCCAATTTTCCTGAATTGTTTCCTCCACAGCCTTGTGAGGCTTTCGAGGTTGCTTCACTTTTACACAAATTTGGCATTTGGAACATTTGACTATGAAAAAGTTTGGAATTAAATTTAAACTAGAAAACCAAGACATATTATTAAAATTTATATGACATAAACGTGAGTGCCATATATTGGCCTCACCACCATTCATAGAGTCATAAATATGGTTCACAATCTTATTACAAAAATCAGAAATGGAAAAACAGAACAAGCCTCCGTATTTATAGCCTTTTCCAATAAAGAGTCCAAATCTTGAATCAACTACTTTATTTGACTCAAAGACCAACTTGAAACCTTCTCGACACAAAAGGGAACTGCTGATGAGGTTCTTATTTATTGTAGGGGCATGCTGTATGTTTTTTAAGCGCATGATCTTTTCCGAAGTGAACTTCAGATCTATCATGCCAACACCAAGAACAGAACGTATACCGGTATGTGTTGATGAATTCAAAAATGGAGATAATCAAATGAATTGTTATGAATCGTACAATGACCATGAATTTCCACTGTGGCTTCTTCCAATTGCCGCATTGAATAAAATTCTCCAGTGCACCCTGCCGATCTTCATAGTATTCATGATATCAATATAAGAAACATAGTTTCCAGACTCAGTTTCCAGAAATTCACGATCAAGCCTCCTATGGAGGTCCATTGGATCTGAGAAACATAGTTCTGTCAGCTCCTCCTTAAGTTTGTTCTTCTCATCACGCACAACTTGTCACCTGCAACTTTCTCTATGTGAATAACAGAAGATAGGCCAGTTCCAGGACTATTGACCAGACTACCAGAATGAACAAGAATGCCATTTACCCCCCAACCAACTCGAAACGATCTACCCATAAATAATGCAGCATCCACTACGCAATTAGTATATAATTTTCCAGCAATAGAAGTTGCTTGCTCAGCCGGCAGCTTGAAAGCTTCCACCTTGGTCATTCTCACCGGAAATCCCTTGTATACCATGAGAAGACGGACCAAGCTCTGAAGAATTTACATTATATTCCAGTAGTGACAGTGGCTCTTTCCTTGCAAGAATACCAGGCCTCCTTCCGATCTTCTGAGAAGAACCGTGCAAAGGAGAGAGACCTCAGCCTCGGACCGTTAGCACTTGAGTTGGGTGAATCCAGTGGCGGAGGACAGAAAAAAATAAGGTATGGCGAAACCGATAACATAGATATCAAAGATTTCTCACTAAATTGATTTATACACATATAACATATCATGATGATTTATACACATATAACATATAACATACCAAAAGGCCCATACGTGATACACTAAATCACTAATACGTCCACACAATTAAATAAAGTAGCAGCCCAAAAGCAGCCGACAGCCCAGGAGAACGTCCAGGTAACATTCGCTATTGTTCTTCTTCCTCTCGCCGCTGGCTGAGAGTTTATTACAATGAAACTTCATCTTTCTTGATGTGTCTATAGTACGGAGTGATTTGGGGGTAAAAATCGCTGGGAATTCAAGGTATGGCGAGCGTCATACCTTGCCATACTGAGAGCTCCACCCCTGGGTGAATCCACATTCATCCTTTCCCCGCCAAGGTATCTCCGATCAGATGGGAAGCCATCCTCCATATGTTCATCATCTTCCTCGTTGGAAAACATCGCCATCCGCATTTCTTGCATCTTTGCAGGGTCAAGCCCAAGATGAGCAGGCAATGAATGCGAAAGCTCCAGTTCTAGAGTCTAGACCATTCGAAGGTGGGCCTCGTACTTGAGCAATCGGCTGCCGAACAACCACCTCATCCATCACAACATCCTCTTCCTCCTCGTCCACAAGACCAAATCTACTAAAATGATCAACCCTGAACTTCCATTTGCCATTCACCGTCTTGAATGAAAGAAACCTAGCACCTTGCTTTCTCACACGACACCTTAGGGGGCGTTTGGTTGCTCGTATGTTTTTAGCCTGGCTCAATAAAGGCATCCTGGCTAGTCTAAGCCAGGATATTGGAATGCAACTACCGCTTGTTTGGTTGCTTTGATGTGGTGGGACTGTATTTGCTAGGATGTTGTTTGGTTGATTGTATTTAAGATCTTGGATAATCAATGTGAAGTTTTAAAAATTACTACCACTATTTTTATTTATCTTAAATACAAATTACTACCCTAATCTACAATAATATAGTTTGTTAGATGCTAATACAACTTAATACACACTAATCACTTTATAATCATATTGTTAATCCAGCCAACTAGAGCCTGGCTCTCTGGAAACGAAACTCATTCTCGTTCTTCGTGGCCAGGCCCGACTGTCCTTTTTTGCACCGGCGCAGACAAGCCCCAAGGCTCATTCGGGAACCAAACAGACCCCGGTTGCATGGACGGGCCTGGCCCGAGGCCTTTTCCAGGCAACCAAACGCGCCATTAGCAGCTCAACTGGGCTCTGGAAGTTTCCGCAAATCCAGCTTCAACGTCACTTCTGATGCTTTTATTAAGACCATGCCCTACAGGGGGCTTACCGGCCTCATCCCTCTCAACCAGCTCATCCATCGACGGCCTCGTGAAATAATCGGACGGGCGCAGCACCGGGAACACGCCATCGACAGCCATTAGTGGCAATGAGGCGACCCAGACGGAGTCAGCAGCAGCGAGCGAGGGGTCCCTGCCTTGGCACTGCGGACTTGATAGCTCCATTCGCAGCTAGCCCTGCTCCACATGAACAATGCTTCGTAGTGAGATGAGCGCGCGCGCAGAGAGCAAGTTATTGTTCAGATCATGCGGTTTCGCCGCCGCGTAATCTACTCGGCGAACCTAGCCTAGGGCTTGAGCAATTCGAAGGCGCTATGCAGGTCCTGATACAGGATAAGGCTGATGGAACAGTGCGAAAATAAATGGTCGAATGGATGGGCAGGCAGATTTGCTTGTTTGCTTCGATTCAAGAAAATCCTCGTACAAACAGCATTCAAGCCAGACAACACAGTCTGCATTTCTGATGCTATTTCGCCTCCTTTAATTTATTCCTGGGGTTATAGTTCACCATGGCACCATCACAAGCACAACGACCGGGAACATGTACATGAGACGGGCTAGCTGCTCATCGGTATCAGGGCATGCATCTCGCGTTGCGGGTGGAGGGTGGCGATGGCCCGACGCAGAAGAATGTTCAGGACTTCAGGCCATGTTTCTCAAAACAGTTTTGCTATTGCACAGGCGACTGAAATTTTTTTATGTTTCAGTCACCTGAAATTGCACTCTCAATGAACTAAAATTGCAGCCCCCTAAAAAAACAGCTGTAACTTTAGGTGATTCAGAGTGCAACTTCAGATGACCTGAAATTGCACTCTCAATCAACTAAAATTGCAGCCCCCTCCAAAAAAAATATGTGTAACTTCAGGTGATTCATAGTGCAACTTTAGGTGACTGAAAGATAAAAAAATTTCAGTCGCCTGTGCAATAGTCTATCCCTTCTCAAAACCCTGACATTGCGTAGTCCAGGGCGTCCACCAAGAAGTCTGCAGCAAGCAGCATTCTCTTAGTCTGCTGGCTCCAGGCGCAATGCAGTAATGCAAAGTTTTGTTGACATTGTTCCTACAAACCTGCATCGTCCTTGGAAAAGCACATTGGTGGTTTTATTCTGAAGACGTTACCATGCAGACCGTCTTTTCCAACTAGAATGCCGAGATCTAGTCAACACGGATGAAGAAAAAGAATGTCAGCGTGCAGACATTCGATACAATCATGGGGGAGGAGGGAATGAGGGACATCACCCTTGAGTTTCTCAAACAATACAGTAGTCTCAGCCTTGGCGGGTGTCTTATCCTTTCTGTCGGTAACCAGCTCCACCCCAAGCTCAGGCCCCTTCCTCTAACATCTCCAATGACTGACAACAGCAAGGCCAATAAATAAAGAAAGTAGCACAATTAAATAAAATTCAGATTTAACAACAAAATCAACCAAAAAGGTTACTCCAGAGAAAGGCCTCCCCAACTAATTATTAATAACTCTGATCAATCCGAATGTCAAAGAGCTCTGTCAGTACACAAATAGAATCAAAGATGAGAAATATTACTTTCATGCTTTTGCTGAAGCGATTTGACACTCCACCAAGTGAGCGCCAACATCAGCACAATGCGCCTGGCATTTCTCCTTATCAAGAACCTTAAGCACGGCCAATCCACCAGCAGAACAAACAGGATTTCCACCAAATGTGTTAAATTGGATTTTTTTTGAGCCAGCACATTTGCAATCTCAGGAGTTGTTACAACTGCCCCTAATGCTAGACCATTGCCAATTCCCTATAAACAAAAGAAACCGTCACAGTGGTATTGAAAGCAATTGCCAGCAAAAATTGAACCTTCTAAGGCAAAGTTTTTCCCAAGGTCCACAAGAACGTGTATGTGTGTTAAGACCTTCGCCATTGTTACGATGTCAAGAATAACATCTTGCGTCTGGAATCCCCAGTAGTGACTTCCAGTGCGACCAAATCCACTCTGGACTTCATCAGCTATACAAACACCTCCAGCCTTTCGGACAGTATCATAAACTAACTTCAGGTATCCAGGAGCTAGTTCAACAGCACCTCCTACTCCCTACAATCATGTTCATGGGTCAACAAGATTGCTATATGATAAGTTCTTTTGGATAAAAGCAGGGAGAAAACTATATCTCTTCAATTTAATTATATAATATAAATCATTCATACTTGGAAAGTTTCTGCAATGAAACCTGCAACCCATCCTGAGCTGCCATAGTTTATATGTTCTTCGACTTTCTTGGCATAAGCTGCTGCATCAGATCCAAAAGTTCCACGGTAAGGATCAGGGTTCATGACATGATGTATTTCGCCCTGCAAAAACTTGTAGTGAGTCTATGATTCGTTTACAGCTAACAGGCAGATGAGAATAGTTCGCTAGGTAGAAATAAATGGCTGGTAAGAAAGAATCAGCTTGTGCAACTACAATAACTGATTTTGAAACTCTGTTTAAAAAAACCTGATTTTGAAACAAAAATTGTGCGGGAATATACAATAGGTTATCTCCTTCCTCTACGACACAGCATTGCACAGAACATAGGTAAACTAAACTTACCGAGATGAAGCACATATTGTTGGACCATTTCGTAATTTCCTCATTTTTCGGGTAAAGAAAATAAAGGAGAAGAGAAAATGCCCATGGGGTCCACATGTAAGAGAGGTAATGAGAAGAGATTAGAGGGAGGTAGGGGCTGTTTGGTTGCTAGCCACACTTTGCCACCATTTGCCAACAAAAATTGCCACACTTGCCTAAGTTGAGGTGCTCAAATTCTTTGCCACACCTTAGCAAGCCTAAGGGAATCTTGCCACACTTTTTTGAGTCACTGACGCGTGGGACCTAGTTTGCTGGAAGGGAATCTTGCCACAACTGTGGCTGCAACCAAACAACTGTCAAGTTGGTCAAACTTGCCTAACCTTAGGCGTGGCAACCTGTGGCAAAGTGTGGCTGGCAACCAAACACCCCCGTAGTCGGTTCGGCTTCATTCTGGATCTGGCCGATGCATTCCTCTTATCCCCTCTCCTCCGTCTTCTACGGGCGGAAGCTTCGACTTCCTCCGGTCGTGGGCGCTGTCGATTTCTCTTGTCAGTTTTGGCCTTCTCTGCCTTTAACTCAGAGAGGGGAGAGATGGGTTGGAGGAAGGGAAAAAAGCGCTCACATTCAGATCTAAAAACTTCGGTTGACCATCTGGTTTTGGGGATCTGTTTGGGAGAGCTCGGCGGCGGCTATACGTGTGTGGTCGCTGGGTGGTGGTGCTTTTGCTCTCTGCTCGCAGTTCCCATTCTCTTGTGTCGGCTCGGTCCTGGCCAGGTGATGTGCGACGCGAGTTCGTCTTCTTGTTGGCTTTGTGCAGCATCGACTGGTACCTCAACTCCACGATTCGGTGAGTATCAAATGTGAAGTAGGACTTTGTATCTCCGATTGCCTCTCCAGTGATTCTTGGGTATTCGCTGGTGATTGGCTTTCTGGGATATTGTCTCTGATGAGCCTAGCCCCTTTTCGACTGTCTCGGTGGCTTTGACTGCATCGCACCGTGAGTTTTACTTCATCTTTCTTTGCATCTATTGTGTATCTGTCAGTCGTGCTAGTTCATATCTGATATATATCTGAAATATCGTGGGAAGTCCTAGCACTGGGAGGACTCATACATGGTAGATTGGGGGTGTTTTGTGAATGCTCGATGAGGACATGTGTCAAAGATTCAATTCTCAGTGACAATCTAAATAGACTCTGCTAGTTTGATTTATCATTGGCTAGTTGATTACTTCTATGATGTGTGGCCATTAAATTTGTCAATTGCCTTTGTTCAATTCACTTTTCAGAATAGCTAACTGCTATTTGTAGAAGTTGCCGAAAACATATACCTGTAGATTCTGCAATTGCCGAATGTATATGATATGTTACTGCAGTATCTTCATTCTAACTTATTTCTGCTTAAATCGGTTGCTATTGCATGCTTTTGACATTGAAGCTGCATTGAGGTAATATTCAATTAGATAGACTAGCAGAATTGTGAAGGATTGTCACTGTAATAATTGAAAACTGACAAGAGTGATAGAAGGCCAAGTTTTTCTTTAACTTGTGCATCTACTCCCTGAGAGCAACACTTAAATTCTTAATCGGTGCATTATGCAGATTTCAAAAGCTCACTTTCTCATTCAGTTTACCATACTGTCATGGGTCATGCTAAATGACTTGATGTTATCATTCATGTTAAGAAATAATTGCTTGATGCTCATGTCATTTATATGTCGTTGGATATATGTTTTGCTGTACTTGATTAAATCTGGAATTAATCTGAGAACTTTGCTAAATCCGCTTACTATTCAACACATATGCACTTGATGAAAAAAAGAGTACGGATTGAACTTAACTTTTGTGCTTTAGTATTACTTTTAGGCTATGCTAAATCATTTATGGTCGCAGGCCATCTTTTAAGTTCAAGTACTTTGATTGAACTGAAACAGTTGTCGTACTGATAATAGAACACAAACCTAAGGAATCGGGCACATCCACGTCTGCAAACCTGTCAGTCCTATTGTTCCAGCACTCCCACCATGGTATGCATTTCTCAATGCAATCATACTGAGATTTCCACTGTACAGCCGAGCCATCAAGATTGCCAATTCATTTGCTTCAGTCCCAGAATTGACAAAATACATGACCTATGGCGTCCCCAAATTCGAAACAATCGTATTACACACACGTCAATGAGTCAATTGGCATTATAATTGCATCTAGGAAGTATTTTACCTTGACATTACCGGGCATTTTGGACGTAAGTGCTTCTGCAAACTCAACAATGGCGTGATGCAAGTATATGGTGGTTGTGTGCTGGAGCAACTCGGTCTGCTCAACCACAGCATTCACAATATCCGGATGGCAATGGCCACATGACACTGTCACAATGCCTCCAAAGCAATCGAGGTATCTCTTCCCGTGCTCATCATACAGATACTGCATCTTCCCTACCACAATGTTGAGCTGTGAATACAATTGAAGTGGAAAGGATTTTACTGCCATATCTTCAGACATCTTCTGCATAGTTTCGTTATTTTTGGGACAAGATTACACGGTCGATGTACTACTTCCGTAATTCATAGCATGTTTAATTTCAACCCAAACCTTACATGATGAAATTGAATTACCCTCTGCCAACACAACAATACTAAAGAAAAAAATTGCCCCACGCATCAAATTTTACTCTCCTACTAAAAGAATCAGTATCACATCTGCGAGGACACTACTTTCGCATCAACGCTTCTGCACCGAAAATCTCCGCCTTATTTGGGACATTCCATCACACGCGAAAACACAACAGTTCGCGACGAAACGAAAGAGGAACAGATACGATCAAATCGGAGTTTATACCGGCTTCTGGTAGTAGTGGAAGAGCGACGGGCCAAGAAACTTCTTCCTCTATTCGAGGATCTCAGCGCCGCCCATCCCGGCGTACGGCCGGGGCCGGTGCTCAAACGGCGGCGACCGCGGCGGGGCCTTCTCCGGCGCCGCCTCCGAGCATGCCGTCCTCCGCAACAGCTCCACCGGACACCGCCATCGTCCGGCGGCGCCACGGCGTAACAGCGAAGTGGCCATGGATTAGGAGTCCTAGAACAAGTTGGAATCGAACAGGATTTGCTCGGGTTGGTTAGGGTGTGGGATTAGCACGGGAGGGAGGGAGGTAGCGGCATCCCGCCATAGTGGCGATGACGTGGAAAAAGGTCCAGATTCCGATAACGACGCGTCCATTTAAAAAAAGTAGAAATTTCTCCGGGGATTTGGCTAGTGTCGACGTGGAGGGATACATGCTCGTGTCACTGACATGTGGCCACAGAGGAAGAAATCTTGGGGTCAGCATGGTGAATCATTTTGTTTTTTCTTCTTTTTTGGACGAGCGTGACACAAAATATTCCTTAAAAAATTGGTATCTTGAAACGGCCCTTGAGGTTTGAGCTGCTGGAGATCCCGGCCGGTCACTCGTGTCGGCCTTCGAACGCTGTTCACGAGTACGATCAATCCGCCTTCCGTCCAGAGTAACGCTCCCGCAGATTACGCCTTTTCGCGAGCGTTTGGAAACTCCTTTACCCGTCTCTCTCGCTTTGCGGAGGAACTGTTTGCCGTTGCTCCGCTCCGGAAACAGTTCTCTGGATTTGTTTGGATCTTCAGGCACATGTCTAGGTAGCCACTGTAGGCCTTGGATTTTGTAGCGCTCTTTCAACAGAAGATCTCGAGTGACACTGACTGCAGTAACGCACGCGGAGATCTCGACGAAGATTTGATCATACAGATACAGTTTTCTCATTTCTTGCGCTTGTAAGCGGTCGCCATGTTACCAAACCGAAGAGTATACAGTTTAGCTCGGTTCCGATTGGAAGGCAGAGTGGATTTCAACCAACTCCGTCGTGATATCACCAAGCCTGCTAGACATGAAAGGGATCTCCGATAGATATGCAAAATCTTGGACCCTTGTGTCATGCGTTTCAGTTTCATGTAGCAAGGTCGTACGCATAGAGCGTATGACGGTGTGAGTGACGCTGATACGCGCAAGCACAAGCTGCTTGCTTCCGTGATCAGCCGGACACTTTCCATGGCATTTTCTGCGAGAGGATGAATTCCTAGGTGATGCTAATATGCTAGCATGCGGTTCGTCGTCTTCTTAAGGCGGTGATGTCTCAGTCTCTGAAGAGGGTTCCAGCTAGTGGCCGCTGCCTGCTAAAGTGCCATTTTGTTTGCGTACAAGAAAATACACTGTTGAACTTTGATTCTCTCCCTGTTTGGATGAAATCAAGTGGAACGTTGGCTAGCTTGTTAGATTTGAGTTCTGGTCACGTAAGGTAACATTTGCCTGAAGATCAGGCGGACAACTAATTGATTCTGACTGCTCGTGCGGCGTCATGAAAGACGCATGCGATGTGCAGACAATACATGCACCTGTCTTTGCATTCACGTTCAGAGAACCCTGTGTGCCAGTTGTCTCGGAGGTTCTTCAGACGAATGTGCAGGGATGCCAACGACTGCTCCGGCATAAATTACCTGCTCTCTTCCGTGCATAACTTCTTAGTGATCTTTTTCTTTCCGTAGTTTTTGTAGGTGTAGGCATTAGTCAATGCATGCAATTTGAAGTTTCTAAAACAGAGGATGCAGGAGGGGTGATAAATTTGCAGTAAACCGCCGTTATATTTCTACCTGCTGAGATGCATGGCGCCGGACTCATAAACCACCTGGATAGATCATGTTGAACCATAGTGATTGAAACCGGACCAGACCGGCAGTATAACCGGAACCGGAGCCCGGTCTACCTTGAATGATGTTGTGTTACAGAAACATATTACATACTATGTATAACTTTTAACCTGCGGTCCAACCAATAAACCGCCGGTTGGACCAGTGAGCCAGTGAACCGGACGTGTCACCGGATCGACGACCGGTCCAATTTCAATAATTATGTGTTGAACAAACCACTCCTTTCATGCCCTTGATCTATCTGTTCGATTTCTGATGCGTCCTTAGTTCTTGAAGCATTTCTTTAATATCTTTTTATACAAGATATTTCAGAAGTCTCATAAGATATACGGAGTACTTCGGAGAGCAACTCCTTCCCCTTTTCTGTATGAACAAAAAGAGAATGCAGGTCTAGGGTTGGTCTTGTATCATTGTCGTAAGATCATCCCTCTTTTTGTAGCGATGGTTGATCGATCAGTGCGGCATTATTTTTCTGCTGTATGTTTTCCCCAATTTCACTCTTACGGCCAGGGGGAAAAATAAACGGAGATGCTATACAAACGGGGGCTCTAGTCAGGCTCTCCGTTCAATTTGCGTCAAGATTTGGCGGAGGCTCAGTGATGGGTGGCGGGGTAACGAGGCTACGAGTGGTTAGAATTAGAAGGTGTGGGAGGTGGCCATTAACGGTGGATCTGGCGGCAGCGGCACCGCTGGAGCTGGAGAGGGAGGCAGCGACGGGGAGGTAGGGGGAGGAGGGGGCGGGCAAGGCACGGTGGGGGTGAGGCTGTGGCGGCTAGGGGAGGGAGCGACGATGGTAGTTAGGATTAGAATTTTACTAGTTGAATGTCCGTGTGTTGCTACGGTTTTTTAAAATTTATCATTCAACATGTTTTAAAACTCACGGGTGATAAAAATGTTTAGAACATGCATGCAAATATGTTCTAAAAGTTTTTAAATCCGTCAAGTAAGTCGGAAGCCGTCGATCACACCCCATGGTCATAAGTCAGAAGACATCGACCACACCTTGTGGTCGTAGGTTGGGAGCCCTCGAGCACACCTCGTCGTCGTAAGTTGAAAGCCGTTGACCATTACGCATGGTCGTAGGTTGGGAGTGATCGATCATCGTTGGTGGTCGTAAGTTGGCAGCGGTCGATAATCGATCGTGGTCCTAAATCGAGAGTCTTCGACAATGGCTCATGATCGTACATCGAAAACTAACGACCATCATTCGTAGTCGTAAGTCGGAAGTCATCGAGGATACCTCGTGATCGTAAGTCAGAACACATCGACCAGCGTTCGTAGTCGTAAGTCGAAAGATATCGACCACACCTTGTGGTTGCAAGTCGAAACACATTTACCAGTGCTTATGATCATCAATTAGAAGCCGTCGATCACACCTTGTGGTCATAAGTAAGAAACCGTTAACCATCGTACGTGATCATAGGTCGGGAGCGGTTGACCATCGTTGGTGGTCGTACATTGGTAGGCCTCTGGTGCGCTTGTGCCCTGTCGCCCGACTGCCGGCGCCAGCTTGCTCGGCCCCAACTTCGACCACTGCCCCTTCAACTTCGACCACTGCCCCCATCGACTTCGACCACTGCCTCCTTCAACCACTGTTCCCTTCGACCACGACCCTTCGACATCGACCATTTCCCCTTTCGACCACGGTCCCCTTTGACCATGGCTTCGACTTTGATCACCTTGTAGGTCTTTCCGTCGAGAGTGGGGAGCTCGATCTCAGGGGTGACCTGGAGGTAGGCGACTGGAATGTCCAACTGGAGGGGGAACTCGTAGCGGTGGAGGTTGTGGATGAACCAACAGTTGCCCTCCGGGTTGGCACTATAGCTACGACCATGACCGCTACGACCACGTCTATGGGTGCTACAACTACGACCATGACCGTTACGACCGCGTCTATGGGTGCTACAACTACGACCATGACCGTGACTTCAACCATTGCCCCTTCGACTTTGACCACTATCCCCTTCAACCACTGTCCCCTTCGACCACGGCCCTTCGACGTCGACCACTTTCATCTTCGACTACGGATCTTCGACTTCGACCACTGTCTCCCTCAACCACTGTCTCCTTTGATCACGGGCCTTCGACGCTGACCACTTCCCCTTCGCCCACGGCCCCCTTCGTCCATGGCTTTGACTTCGACCAAGGATCTTCGACTTTGACCACGGATCTTCGACTTCGACCACTGCCCTCTTCGACCACTGTCCCCTTTGACCATGGTCCTTTGACGTCGACCACTTCCTCCTTCGACCACGGCCCCCTTCGATCACGGGATCTTCAACTTCAACCATGGATCTGCGACTTCGACCACTATCCCCTTTGACCATGACTTTTCGACGACCACAACCCTTCGATGACCACGACCGTTTGATGTCGATCACTTCCCCCTTCGTCCACCGCCCCCTTCGACTATTGTCCCCTTCTACCATGGCTATTCGACGTCGACCACTTTCCCTTTCGACCACGGCCCCTTTCGACCATGGCTTCGACTTCGATCATGGATCTTTGACTTAGACCACTGCCCTCTTCGACCACTATCCCCTTTGACCACGGCTCTTCGACGACCATGACCCTTCGACATCGACCACTTCCCCCTTTAACCATCGACCCCTTCGACCATGGCCCTTCGACGTCGACCACTGTCCCCTTCGACCACGGCCCTTTGACGTCAATCACGACTTCAACCTCGACCACTGTCCCCTTTGATGACCATGGCCCTTCGACGTCGATCACTTCCCCCTTCGACCACCGCCCCATTCGACCACGGCATCGACTTCGACCACAGATCTTCGACTTCGCCCACGACCCCTCAACCACGGCCCCTTTCGACAACAGCCCCGACGTCGACCACGGCCCCCTTCGACCATGGCTCCGACGTCGATCGTGGCCCTTTGACTTCGACCACGGACCGACTTCATCCACGACCATTTGACTTCGACCACTGTCCCCTTCGACCACGGCTTGGACTTTGACTACGACCCTTTGATTTCAACAATGGCCCTTCGATTTTGATCGCGGACCGACTTCATCCATGGCCCTTCGACTTTGACCACGGTTTGAACTTCGACCATGACCCTTCGACTTCAACAACGGCTTGACTTTGACCACAGCTCTTCGACTTTGACCGCGGACCGACTTCGTCCATGGCCCTTCGACTTTGACCACTGCCCCCTTTGACCACTGTCCTCTGCGACCACGACTTGGACTTTGACCATGACCCTTTGACTTCGACCATAGCCTGACTTTGACTACGGCCCTTCGACTTCGACCACCGCCGCTTCGACTATGGCTTCGACTTTGACCACGGATCTATGACTTCGGCTATAGCCCCCTTCAACCATGGCTTTGACTTCGACCACGGCCCCTCGACTTCGGCCACGACCCTCGACCATGGCCCCATTCGAACATGGCACTGACTTCAACGACCAGCTTGGGAGACCAAAATCGTCAAACAGCGCGACGAGCTCTAAGCGAAGAGCAGGAGGAGGTAGAGAGGCTCACCGGGCGAGCGACCGCTGGACAGCGGCAGCGGGGGGAGAGCCACGTGGGCGGACGTAGTAAGAGGAAGCCGCCACTATCGTCGAGTGCCATTTTATCTGATCCACCGGTCGCTATCACCAAGCGCCATTCTCTCTGATCCACCAGCCGTTGTCGCCGAGCGTCTTGTCGTTGGTTGGAGGGCGATGGGAGATGGAATTAGTGGCGGTGCCCTGGGAAAATTGGGGGACTGTGACCAGACGCTGCCACGCGGGGAAGAAATTGGTGGCGGCGCCGAGGAAGAGGAGGAGGCGCGGCACGAGGGTTCAGGGGAGAATGAGGCGGCGAGCAAATGCATTGGGGAGGTGGCGATGAGGGGATGCGACGCTGCTGGGGGAAGTTAGGGGACTGCGACCAGATGATGCCATACGGAGAAGGAATTGGTGGCGGCGTTGAGGAGGAGGAGGCGCGACACGAGGGTTCGGGGGAGAGAAGGAGGCGGCGGTTGCGGGAGGTGGAGTGGTTGCGGGAGGCGGAGGATGCGGGGAAGAGAAGAGGAGGAGCGCGCCCATGCGTTGGCCGGACCTTTTCTATGAGGAGCGAAAGAACTATCTAGATGTGAATCTGGACGGCTGATATTTAATTGAACAACTAAGAAAAGAGGAGAGAGAACGGACCAACAACCATCAACTTACATTTTTATAATAGTAAAGATATAGGATTTAGAGAAAAATCTTGGGTATGGAATCTTCATCCGATAGTTCTAATATGGTGTACTAAAAAAATTTGAGTGCAACATACAAAGTAGAAATAAACCTTCTTTTTTTATTTCTTCTAAAAAGATTAATAAATCTTTGTAAACCATCCTATTTGACAAGGTGCGAAATTGCTAGTTCGATGCGTTCACGCTGATGCTTCATGCTAGTCATCAGCCAAGTTGTTGCCGTGTCACGGGACGTAATAGTATGGTCGCGCTCTGGAGCGCTGTTCCTGCGCACTGTTTGATTTGAAGCTGCCGATGCCGTGTCGCGGCTCGGAAGATGGTAGAGTTCGTTAGCGTGTTGTTCATCCGGGAAGGCTGCAACACCTCTTCACATCGTTTCGTTCTCAGAAAAGTTGGCACCACCAAGCCGTCCCATCGCCTTGACAAACCTTGGAGCTCTAGTACTGCCGGTACGTGCATATACGTATAAGAAAGGGACGTACGTACTTACCCGCCGTACGACACCAATAGCGAATCGACCTAGGACTTAAAAGGTCTTTTTCTCTCTTGTTGTGATTTTTGATTGAATTTGTAAATTTTAATTATTTGTAAAAGAGATTACGAAGAGAGATACTCGTATGTGATTTTGGTAAGTATAGATAATGAGCTTTTACTGTATACTGCAATTAACTTATAGACCCCGTCTTAAAAAAAATACTCCGTTTAAAATTTTAGCGCTGTAGCAAAAGTTAAAAGCTGCCCCTGAAAGCCGGTTTCAAATAGCTTCTACTTTTTGTCTTTTAGAAATATGTTACCTTTTAAGGTATTTTCTATAAGATATTTATAGGAGCCACTATAGAAGCCACTTTGAACAGAGTGATTTTTCAATACAGATGTTTTCTATTCTCTCAATCTCTCTCGTAATGAACCAAAAATCACAGCAAAAAGCTAAAAGTTACATCAATTTTGATCTGGACCTAAGATTGATGGATTCTAATATACGGTTTGTTGCAAGATGATGTGGCCACTGAGCTTGTCTGTTTGCACGAATCGCACACCGCTGTTCTAGTTTCCGTTTTTAAGTACACTGTTTACTACACCATGTCAGGTATAACTCAGTTGAGGGAGAGGGAGTGTTTTGAAGAAAAAGCAGCACGCGGTACGTTAGAATTGGGCTACTTGGACACGTACCTACCATGGGGCTGTGTCCACCGGGCGCATTGTACATGTGGGCTCGGCGGGGCTCCGGCCGGCCGGCCGGGGGGGCAGGGCCCTAGATCCGGCCAGCGCAATCATTCAGGCCGCCCCCTACCCCCGGGCCATGTCGTGCGCCGGGCGCGGCCGCGGGCCACCCACGGCGCCGGTGCGGGAGACTAGATCCGACAGCGATTAGGATGCCCACGCCCAGCTCGATCGGTTACGTAGCGCCGGCGTCACGCACCGTACGCTCCCGCGCGCCCCGCGGCGTAGTCTCCACCGCGTCCTCCGCCGCGTGCGCGCGGCAACGCCCGTTGTCTTCTTTTGGTCGTTTTCCGTTGCCGACTCGCCTCGGATCGTTCCAAAAACAGGGCGTCGTCCTGCGATGTCTCGCGCTGCCGAGGCAGAGGACCGAATGTAACGGACCGTGAAGAGGGTTTCTTCGAAGTTTCTTGATCTCCACGACCTGTTGTTGATGAGGCTGCCCGGCCATGGAGGCTGACGGTTCTTGCTTGCATGAAGCGCAGGCCTGAGTTGAGTCGACTCACTGTACGTGGTCCAATGATTTTAATGTACAAGAGCTGAGAGAGAGAGAGAGAGAGACCAGAGAGATGTTGCGGTGATCAGGACCATCTTATCATCAACGCGTGTCTGTGCCCGGCCGGCCAGCCCCTACAGGAAGCCGGGATTCGCCTTTTTATGAGCAGCTGACGCTCGGTTCCTGGTGCCCGGATCCAACGGGCGGATCTTGCGGCACCGATAGCGACGGCCGGCCGGCCCTGTCCGGCTAGTGGATCGGCGGGGAACCAACCGTTCGACGATTGCCACCTGCCCAACCCCGCCGGTAGCTGCGAGCGTGAGTAGCCTCGCGCGCGCTCGCCCAGGCCCACCGTGCACCGCATGCAGATAACACCCACCGCCAGACCTGAGCTCCTCTCCTGCCACCGTCTCTGCAGATACACACACACACGCAATTACCAAGCAAGCAAGCGATCCTCGTGCATGTGTCATATACCATACTATTATATTACACACAAGCCACTGAAGGATCGCATCGACTAGTACTACTTGTTACTTGCAGTGCGGCTCGCCGTTGTGTTGACCTGACAAGACAAGCGAAGCACATTTCTAGGGCCGCCTGGACACGCCTCCTTGTTATGTGGGCACCGGCCTGGCTTGCTCTCACATTGCAGACAGAAAGTTCGTTTCCTCCCCAAATCGCTCCGAAACCATTTCCAGTCCTGCTCATCCTGCAGTAGACACACACACCTTGGATGGATTTTCAGCTCTGCTTTCCACGCATGAACCTGAACCCCGGCCCTTCCAGGGTTTGGGAACTCATAAATAAACAGTTTCTACGTCTCTGCAGCGAAAAACGAGCCAGCTGCTTTCCATCTTCTCAGGCTCAAAACTTGTTCCCAAATAAAAATGGTTTCTGTGCACGTTTTCCTGCACGGTTCTTGAACTGTGGGTGAGCCATTTCCTAAGCGTGCGGTTTTATATATGTCGAGGTCTTGGAATGTGCGAGTAATCCTGATGACCCATCAGGATAATCGTCCTGTTGGACGGAGGATTTTGGATGTATCTGTACAGCCCTTGAGATTTTGACTGGAAATTGAGAGCAAAAGCTTGGGTATACCTGCACAGTTCTTGAGATTTGAGCAGGTGTTGAGAGCAAATCTGTGCAATGTGCACACCGCACAGCCGAAACGAGAGTCATCCGATCCATTGGCCTGATCATGAGCGATGAGGCACTAGGGACAAAAGGGGGCACTGTACATGTGCTAGCAGATGCCTCTGAATGCGTGAAATGCACAAATCATTAACTTGTTTATTACTAGTATGCAACCCACATTAAGCGTGACATTTCTTTGTGGAATCGGGTCATTTCCTGCCATTAAAAGAAGAGTATTGCTATACAACATTCGACTGTTTTTGAGGACAAAAACAGTCAGATTGATCTGGGACGTTAGATCTCCATCCAACGGATCCACCTATACAAGCCCCCCTCCAAAAAAAAAATAATCTAGGGCGTTGGATCTCCATCTAACAGCTCAAAATCTGACTGTTTTTATCCTCAAAAACAATCGAATGTTATATAGACACTCCCTTAAAAGAAACACTATGAGAGTGCCAATTGGCACCTTCAGGCATCTAATCAAAGCCTGTGGCGATTGAAATTTAGCCAAAGGAGTTCTATTATTGTCTCGTCATCTCATAACAACTGGAGAGTACCTTCTGTCTCCCTAGATGAATGTCAAACTTTGATTTCTGATGGAATGGTTTCTTGGTAGTGCTCATTTGAAGCCCAAACTTCTTTTTTTTTACTGTACCAGCTGAAAATGAATTATACTTACTATTAGTTTTTTCAATGTAATTAAATTTAAAAATAAAAAATTATATGATCACATACAATGCAAAGAAATAAGGATAAAAAAGCCAAAAAACTAACAAAACTAAAAAAAAGATAAAATTAAGAAGTTACAAGCCAGAAGCAGAAGCTCGTTGGAGCATAGCCTCGCGCATCGTGATTCCAACTGTTGAAGGGTTGTGGGTCTGACTTCCAATAGTTTTTGAGAAGTCCAAGGCTGAGCCAAAAAGTTTGACCTTCTAGGTATTATGGCTATCTTTGATCCTTGCTCTCTCCTCTAGGTTCATAGGGCATATTTTTAGATAATTTTGTCTATAAACATATAGTGCATTTTATGTAACACCTATCCCAACCCCGTTGTCTCCCACGTGACCCCGCAGCCTCCCACCCCGCGCCCTCCGCGCCACCCCCTCCTCGCTGCCCCCTCTCCTCGCTGCCAACGCCGCCCCTCCTCTCGCCAGAGTAGCTCCGCGTGCCTCCCCCTCCTCCACTATGAGCGGCCGATGATGCCCCTGCTGCCTCATCGCACCGCCCTTACCCTTCCACACCGTGCTGTCCCCGCCCAATCTAATAGCTAGTGTCTTCCGCTGTCACCGCCGTCCAGCACCACCCTCCTACCCGCCCGTCGCCCCCACCACCCCCGGTCTCCCTCTATGCCCGGGGGAACGGTGAACCCTAGGCGCCGGGGGGTGGGATTCTCCTCTTGGGTCACCGGAGAGGAGGAAGAAGCGGTCGCCGGCGAGGAAGAAGAATGGGTCGCCGGAGAGGAGGAAGAAGCGGTCGCCGGAGAGGAGGAAGAAGAGTTCGCCGGAGAAGAGGATGGAGGTGGCAGCACACAAATCTTTGCGCAAATCCAAAGGTGAGAAATTTGGATGATTGTTTGAAAGAAAATTTTCAGGTGATGTTTATCAAAACCCTTTTATATTTCAATATAAAATTAGTGTTACTTTTTTATACTCCTAATAAATATGCAATTTTACTTGTCATTCTCTACATGCATATATTAAATATAGTGTTTACATATAATAATTTAAGAAGTCTAGTAATTTTCACCATCTCCTTGTCTAGGTGCCAAAAGAAAATACGTCTTGTAAACTTAAACAATGATAATACCATCTTAGGCCCCGCTCATTTCAGCTTCAGTTTCTGACTTATTTTTCACTATTCATAAATTTCGTCTTTTTTGAACTTTTGACTTTTTTGACGGTTCTTTTTTCCCGTATTCATTCGCGTTGTCCGTAATGAGCTAACATATTTTTATTTTTTTTAAATTTAATTACGCTAAATAAGCCATCTTCCGCTACAGTAAAATTTCAGCCGCTACAGTATAATTTCAGCCATAAGTCACAGCTTTTCAGCCTAGCCGAGCGGGGCCTAATCTCTCTTTGTATAGAACGTGTCCCTCTTTTTTGAATTCCTAAGCCACGTTGCAATTTTACTATTGTTAGCTTCATCTCCTTCAATCCCGCTCGCTTTTATCTGTTCTTGGCCGCATCGAAGGACTCGAACTATTTTCACATTATATGCCGCACGTACGCACGCACGAGAGATCTTCATTTTATATTGCACGTTGCTCATGCCTTAATGTATCAGCTTAATTACCATGCATAATAGTAAGTTACGGACTTACTGTGAGATTAAAAAACAGGGGAAGCATCATATATAAAATAAACACAAATTAAAGTAGTAGTACTTCTCCACAGTGGTTGTCGTTAAGCTTGTCCATTTGGAAAGACAGAGACAGAGCAAGCAATCTACAAAAGTACAAAACAACACCTCTATGGATGCATCTGAAGCTGAGAGCAGCTACAATACGTACGTCTACGAGCTAGTAAGCACCTCAGCTAATAGAAGTTCATACATATCGACCTCTATTAACCTTGGCACGTATACCAAACATGTACCGCAAGCTAGCTAGGCCTTCTCTCCTAAATGAGGGCCTTTGATTACCTGAGAAACAAACACATATCAGGGGATCGGAGAAGACGAAAGAAAAGGAGCGAGTAGCCAGCAACAAATGCCATGTCTTCTCTTGTCTATCTCGTCTCCCTCCTCGCTCTTGTTGTTATAGCTAGCTAGAGCTAGAATCACCGGAGGAGGCTCCGGATGATCTCGGCCTGGGGGCTGTTGTTGTCCATGGTCGACATGAGCTCCGACAGCCGGTCGGAGAGGTCGTCGACCTCCCGGTGCAGGCTCTTGATGTAGCTGCACGTCTCCTTCAGCAGCTTCGACGCCGACGACTGCAACATCACCATTCGATCGCGTCAGTCAAGGACAGACAAACAGAATCCTTGTCAGACTTTGCTGCATTGACGAAACGGAGCTAGCCAACCAGCTCCCATGTGCACAGTGGACGCAGCTGGCCTGTCAGTGACAGTGCGCCCTGCACACACTCGGAGCTAGTTAACTAACAGGATTAACTCATCCGTACGCGTACGTACCCGGCTCGCGGCGCGGCGGCGGGAGGACTCCGGGAGGAGGGCCTGCAGCTTGGAGATGAGCTCGTTGATCTCGTCGTCGGTGATCCTACCACGGCTGCTCGACATCTCTCTTCGGCGACGGCTCTCGGAGTAGACAGCTAGCACTTGGCGCTTCTCGCCTCCGCCTCTCTCCCCCTCTCTTGTTGCTTCTGTATGTTTTATGAGCAAGTGATCGAGCTAGAGCGAGTGTGCACAGTGTATGTGACTGCGTGGTGAGAGGGCAAACAGCTAGCGCAGAGGAAGTAGTGAGGGGTGGTTGTTTGGAAAGAGTCAAAGAGATGGGTTGGGGGAGCGGGGGAGCGTATATTAATAGGGAGAGGTAGTGATGGGCCCACTGCGCCTTCAGTTCGGCCCGACCTTCTGACAGCGGGCCAGGCTGCCCTGGCCCGGCCCATGGGCTCCGGTACACCCAAATGGCCCACCATCCAAGCAAATGTGCAAGTGGTATACGAGCGGAAATTTTTTTTATCTGCCACTGTAATTATTTTGGATCTCTATTCTATCATTGTAAAGTAGCATCTTCCTTACGTACCATCGTATTTTCGAAATCTTTCCTTATTTGCCACTGCGGTTGACTCTAATAAAGTTTTGCCATAAAAATTTCCAAAATACCCAAATTACCCTCATTTTCTTTCTCCTCCCTTCACTTCCTCTCTCTCCTCTCCTCTTCCTCATCCCTAGACCTCATCCCTCTCTCCTCTCTTCCTCTCTCTTGACGGAGGGAGCCGAGGGCCAACACGCAGGAAGGGGACGTGCACTCAACCGAAGGAGCGATTGAGGTGGGAGGCGAGGAAGGGGGCAACGCCGCCACCCCCCCCCCCGACGGACGTGGCGTTGTTCATGAGGAGGGTCGAGAGGTCTGAGAGCATCTTCCATTCACGGTAGAGCTGGCCCTTGTGGATCTCACATGTGAGCAACACGAACGCCGCAATGTCATTGAGGCCTTCGCGCGCGATGTTGCAGACGTCAAGCACCTTCATCGTGCACTCATGGAACTCCCTGACTAGCCTCTTCTCCAGCACTGGGAGCACCCCGCGATGGCACGCCGCAATGCCGTTTAAACTTCTGCATTGTATACTTAGTTGAGACAAAAAGAAAAGATCTTTAATTGATAATAATTGAAAGAAAATTTTCAAATCATCTATTCAACCTCTTTTAGTCGGCCTCCTCAATCTTGCACCTTTCTCAAAGCCTCTCTTCTTGAGGCTCAACTCTCAATAAATACAAGAGTTTATATAATGGAGGCTTCTCATCTTCTACCAAACCCTAACAACCAGCAACCCTTAGTGAATACAACTACTTACAATTGGAGAAACCCGGTAACCCGCACATAAACGAGTTTTACATTCGCACACACTTGCACGCTTTTCAAAAACACAACTTCTACATGGCTCCAATGGCCCGATAAGATGATTCATCATCTAAGACTTGACCTAAACCACTTTAGGCCACCGCTGTGGTTTTACAAATCGTCTCTCCATCCGGTATTGGATAATTTCCTTAATTGCCACCCACTAGCCTTCACGATACTTCTCCTCGAAGCAACCACCACAACGAAGCCTGTGATGTCCAATGACTTACCGTTGGGATTGTACGCCTGCTTCGAGTAATGTCACCACTTGAAATGTCCAAGTCCAATAGCACACTATATGCGTACACTTGCTTCATCACCATCCTTGACTCTCCCGTGCTTCTCCACTTAAAATGATGTTCCACCTGGACTTACGCGACCCTCCATAGCCTCAAGGCACCTCTCTTAGCCTCGATCTTATTGTTGACCACAACAATCATCAAGCGATATGCACATCAAAGAATAAGCAATTGTCCTAAGCACAAGTGGCATGCACTTGACTCTCACCGACATAATCGATGCAAACATGCACTACTTGACACCCATGTCAAGATACCCACAATGCGTAGCCTCCTGCTGATGATTATTAGATAATCTATTAAATACAACTTTAATGCTCCGTTAAGGCCTCAATACCCATACGGTTGTAAGCTTCCAAAGACAATTATGCAAGTACCCTTGATAAGAGGTTTGCTATGCATTTTACCTAACCAGCAGACCACTAGGGAATTTCATGAACTGGTATAATGGCCTACCTCTAGGGAATTCCTCCCGTGTAGCGAATAAAGTACGTGCTTTATTCACTCCAAACAACATGGTGATTCGGCCATGTATCTCTGACAACAACCGCCATGCAGTTATATCCATGATTATCTCCCACCGACAATAACTAAAATTCAATTATTATCAGATTTCTCTCTCTAATAGCAACCACCCCCTTGACCAGACAGGATGAATCAACAAGGCGTCTGTTCATGTGGATAACTGACACCCCTTCAATGCTATTTAAGGCTTGATGGGAGGAGATACAAAAAATGGGATTGGAATTAGAATAAGTAGATAGCAAACAACTCCAACATTCATAGTCTTTTGAGCATTGGGAAGATTGTAGAGATTAAGGCTAGTCACATACCTTTGTAATCTCTTAACGAGGATATCCCGTAACCAGTTCATAGCAATAAAGATTATCCCCATTCTCTTGCTAATTCTTTCCAATGAATCCAACATCTTTTCTCATATTTCGTAAGATTGGTGACTCATCGACACCCACCATGACTAACACTTGTACGGACTCACGCCATAACTAACACAACTGAAACCAACCCAACTCAACCAATTTCACCAGAGGCCAGTCTGATCGTCCTAAACCGACTTAACTCCTCCCAGTAACAGGGGACCGGTTTAACCGTGACATCCATGCCGGTCAGACTGCTCGCAACCTTCAATCAGACCACCGTTACATAGCCGATCACACTGCTCCCAAAACTCATCGCAATGCAACAAGCATATCTTTGGAATAAACATATTGTTAACTAGAAATCAGCTATACCATATTTTTGGTTGGACCCCCTTCATGATTGGTCACACTGGACCACGGTCAGATCGTCGCCCATAGCTGGTTAGACCGCTCTCTACCCGATAGCAAAATCCACAGAGCAAATGACGCAACATCCAATTCAAACTTTGACACCAAAGTGCAAGCAAAATTAAATACTCATCACACACATGGGATGACTTCCACATGATCCCACAAGCCGCTTGAAGAAACCGTTTCATTTGTTTTGGCTTCTAATGAAACCGAAGCCAAAAGCCAAAAAAAAAAGAACAGGCTGATAGGCTTATGGCTGGGTTCTTTTCGGCTTGTTGCTTATGGCTTGTGGTTTATACTATAGTAACTAACTTTTAAACGGTGTGTCTTTTCAAGCCAGGATTTACAAGTTAATTATAGTAAACATTGTAATGACTTTATCTATATCGGCTAAAATCATATACAAATGTCTCTTTTTCTATATTGTTTCTTATGAATAATCAAAATTTAAAATTTTACTGCTAGAAAAAATGAAGGTACATCTCAACTCATCGTGCTAACACGAAACTGATTGCAAATTTCGATATAGTACCGATATGAAGCGGTGTAGGCTTTGTAGTACAATCAATACTAATATTGACTTCGGACAGCCACACGCAAGGACGAAAGGGCCAAGGCAGTACTACTTCTTCTCAAAAGGTGTGACATGATCACCACCTCTTTTAGATCTCATTATTTCTTTGGATGAGAAAGAAAGGAGCACTTTGGATTTAGGGGAGAAGCCCGTTATCAAAAAGAAAAAAAAAAGATTTTAGGGGAGAAGCTACTAGGATGTCTCACTGCCTCCTGTGTGGGGACTGACGAGCCTTGGATCTTGATGTGGCGTGATCTTCCGGGGATCACCCCATTTGAGCGCGGCGTGGACCTTAATCTCTAGCGGATGTTTCCTAGCATCTACACGATCTTTACAACTAGCTAGGAAGATGGCACCCATGGACGACCCACATATATGTACTCTGCCATAGAAGATTCATGTCAGTTTCCTGTATTTTCGGGCTCAGCTATCAGATCTGGTGATAAAGTGAACCAGAGTCGTCACTTGTTTTCCTTTCATTTCCCCTCAGCTAAGCTACGACGGTGAGCGGCAATTGCTGGGCATGCATTAGATGATAACCCTTTCTAGAACTAATAATCCAACCAAACACGTAAGGGTGGATATGCTTGGTACGCCGCCCAACCTTGACGCCCAAAGAGCAGCGGACCTATGACCATGTCGGTGTTTGCTCTTGCTCTTTCTACGTGGAATTGGGTGGTTCCCCACCTTGCCATGCCCCGGACCCGGGTTGGTATTTGCTACTATTGTTTCGTCTAATTCGAAGTCATTTGCACATGAAAAACTGCAAATTCGCCCTGCCCACTGCAGATACGTGACGACGAGCCATCAATATATGTTCGGTCATATAGAAATCTAATATTTCTGCGGAAAGATAGAAGCATAGTATTGCTAAGTAGAAATGTTTGTGTTGTGGCTACTGGCCAAACAGTAAACTAGGAGAGTAGTGAAGTAATTGTGGTAGATGAACTATGCCCCCTCCTCCATGTCCAGGGTGCACGTATATATACATCCATAAAGTATGATTACAATAATACCCTTACAGACGTATACCCCTAGAAGGGTATACATGTCATTACACATATCTCGCTGGGCGTTATAACCCCCAAACAGACCGCATGGGCTCAAGTGGGGGCCATCCCTACTACAGGAGCCTCTCATGGTAAAGAGCTTTTCACGGGCCGAAATCATACCGCCGACCCATTTGGCCCCCTCCGTCCCTGCGGCCTGTGTTGCAATTCTTCATGTGCCTTATGGCCTGTAGGCGTGCTGAAGCTTGACCGAGGTATTACAACCTTTTCGCGCATAGTGGGACACGTGGCCGTGTGCGGTTGGCGCGTTGTGCGCTGTCGGTTGAAGTCTGACGGTGGTCGTGCAGGTGTTTCTTACATCATGGGACACGTGGCCGTGCGTGGTTGGCGTGTTGTGCGCTGCCAGTTTTCGCCGGTTGCATTTCCCATGCATGGAGGAGTCAAACGGGCTTTAAAGCCATGGTGGCTGTCGCGCCGCTGCTCCCTACGCCTGACCTGCTGTGACAGTAGTGCTTTTTCACCACCGCTCCACCGCGCGTTGTTGCCATATACACCGGTCGTTGCCGCTGCCTTATCTCTCCCTTTTGCCGGCCTAGTTAGTACATGGTGCCGTGACCAGCCCAGCCAGAAGCACGCCCTCGTTTGCCCCGGCCGTATTCCCAGGTTAGCAGAATGGCTCGTGGCGATGACTGTTCCAGCTGGCCAAAGCGGTGACGCATCATCGAGCCGGTCATCAACGACCGAGGCGGAGTACGAGTTGGTTGGGCGCGAATTCGGGCACTGACTCTGACCTGGCAGAGTATGTCAACACAGACCTACAGTTGTTGGTGGGTAATGTGTGGGCGACGTAGAGCCTACAGGCGGTGGCGTGCCTGATGCAGACGCGGGAGGCGAATGCGAAGCATCGTCACCTATGCCCGCTGCAGGGAGGCACCTCTTGAGGTGCCCACCGCGAAGCGTGCCCATATGTGTCCACCAGCGGGGGCGAGCACCCGTTTTCAAGTGGCGGTAGCCACACTCTCGAAGGAATCTGACTCTGAGGCAAAAGCCCTCGGCCCCGAAGCGGATTCCATAGCGAGGGCTATCGGTGATGCCTCCACGGTCACCCATCTAGCGACCATAGGCGCCGCTGTCTCCTGGCCATCTTCTCCCATCCATGACGCAGGTATAAATACTTTCTTTCCTCCTCGTGACTTTATGAGGATTTCGCCGATTTGCTTGCTGACACCGTCGTCAGCGTCAGTGGGCCCTCGGTCTCCAAGGTGCGCACAAGGCTCCAGTGACGGAATTGGTCATGGAAGACTGGTGCTTCTGCTATGGATGTATCATCAATGTCCGCCCCTGGTGGTGCTGCTGTTTGGTCGTGGTGGACTTCGTCCCTTGGCCGAAGGCATTGCGAGCATCCCAAGGTGCTGCAGATTGCGTGAACACGGGTCTGGATCGCCGAACGCTATCGTCATGTGAACTGGAGCTCCTAGAGAGCGCTCTCGAGGCAACAAAGATGAAGGTATTTGTACCAACCTTCCGTGGTTTTGTTTGTAGGGACGCTGCTAACTGCGTTGCGCTATACAGGCTCTTGCCCTCGCCCAGGCTTTGCAGGCAGCTAGGGCTCACGAACGAAGTGGTCTGCAAGATCGACTCAATGCCACATGGCAATCTGCTTAGGATGCCCTTGCGGCTTGCGCATCAAAGGATGAGCGCATTCGCTTCCTTGAATCCGAGGGCACGAAGGCTCTTGCCGACGCGCATGCCCTGGTGAAGCGGACTCAGCGTATTGCCTCTGAATAATGCGAGGGCTTATTGTAGCAAATTGCCTGGTTGGAAGAGGAGAAGGCTTGGCTGATGGCAGCAATCAGCAAGAAGGACCGCACGCTGGGCAACACCTCGCTGACAGCGTGGAGCTCAATGGAGGCCCTGGAGAATACGCTCTCCGAGCTTGCTGTTGTGGTGCCTCCCGGACCTTTGGGCCCGAGGATTTGTCGAGTAGCCTTCGGAGGATTGGAGAGGCCTCAGCGCTCACGCTAAGTGCCACGAGGTCCTACAGCAACCACCGCTCGCTCGTGATGACCGGGATCGTCCTCGGCCTTGTTCACCATCGGGGTTGCCTGCATGTCGGCGAATTGGCTAATCTGCGGTTGGAGCTACCTACAGGGAGTGGGGGTCATGTTTGGGGCTGTGCACGCGATACGCCGCTCTGTGCGTGCATTCCATTAGCGGATATGGGACTATATCGGTGAAGCTGCGACGAAGGTCACTATGAAGCGGAGCTTGCAGGGCGGCGGCGACCTCGGTACTTGTCTTGATGAAGTGCCACGACAGGACAAAGGCGGTGCAATTGGCTCCAAGCACGGCGTCGATCCACAGGTGTGATGCCAAGGCCCTACGCTCGTACACATAGCCTACTATGTACATCTCGTTGGTCTTTTGTAAAACGACGCTGCCTAGCTACACCTCTTGGCAATATAACTTAAATGAAAGTGTGCCACAAGTCGTGTCCTTATATTTAATGTTTGTGACAAGCAGGTGCTTGACAAAGGCTGTTTTCTAGTTTCGGACCTTATAGTTTGGTGCCACCTTCGACACTAGGGCTGGGCGGAGGATTCTATACATTTCTAGGAGGAGCGGCATTCGATGAGAGAGGCCTCTACACGAGAGTATATAAAAATAGAGGACCCCTTGGACGAATAGCGTAGCCGATTAAGTCCGAATGCTGTACATTTGAAACGTTACCCCTTGCAAACATTACTTGCGATGTTATTAAAGTATCGCCTAAGGTGAGGATCCGCGCCTTCGTTTCATGACCAAAGCTATATGTCAATAACACCTTGGCACGGTGACTAGTCATTCAGAATGCCGGCTGTAGGTAGGACTTGAGATGGCGAGACGAGAATACTGTTAGCTCCGTTCTCTGCCGCTCGGACGTAATTTCCACGAAGTAGGCAGGGAGCGCAGGGTCGGCGCGGGCCCCTCATCTCCTAGCGAGCTGAGAAATGGGCGCGCTTCCCTATCTCACACTTTTCAGTGCAATACGGGATGTAGATGTGCACGCTGCGTCCCTCACCCTTCGAACTGCGTGAACAAAGCTGGCGGCGGGATGAAGTAGACATGCGCGCTCCGTCCCCCACCCTTCGAACTGACATCAGCGAAGCTGGTAGCGGGATGAAGTAGATGTGCATGTTCTATCCCCCACCTTTCGAACTGGCGTCAGCAAAGCTGGCGGCGAGATGAGGTACACGCGCGCGCTCCATCCTCCCTTTGAACTAGCATCAGCGAAGTTAGCGGCGAGATGAGGTAAACACGCGCGCTTTGTCCCCCACCCTTCGAACTAGCGTCAGCGAAGCTAGCTGCGGGATGACGCAGACGTGCGCACTCCGTCCCCCACCCTTTGAACTGGCGTCAGCGAAGCTGGCAGCGGGATGAAGTAAATGTGCACGCAGTAGCAGCGACATAGACTCTATCAGGTGTGTGCGGGGGTATCGTCCGTGCCTTATTTATACTTTGTAGAGTGCATGCGGAGGTTGTCCTTTGCACTTCTTATTTATACTCCGTAGAGTGTGCGCGGAGGGTACCCTCCGCACACGCTATTTATACTCTGTAGAGTGCGCGCGGAGAGTATTCTTCGTGCGTCTTATTTATACTCCGTAGATTGCGCGTGAAGGGTATCCTCCGCACGTCTTTTTTATACTCCGTAGAGTGCGCACGGAGGTTGTCCCCCATGTATGCTATTTATACTCTATAGAGTGCGCACGGAGGGTATCCTCCGTGCATCTTATTTATACTCCGTAGAGTGTGCACGAAGGATGTCTCACGCATCCTATTTATACTCCATAGAGTGCATGCGGATGTTTTCCCCCGCGCATCCTATTTATACTCCATAGAGTGCGCGCGGAGGTTGCCCTCCACATGTCCTATTTATCTCCGTAGAGTGCATGTGGAATTTGTCTTCTACGTGTCTTATTTATACTCCGTAGAGTATGCGCGGAAGTTGCCCTCTGCGTGTCTTATTTATACTTCGTAGAGTAAGCGCGGGACTTGTCTTTTGTGTATCTTATTTATACTCCGTAGAGTGTACGCGGAGGGTATTCTCTATGCGTCTTATTTATACTCCATAGAGTGCGTGCGGAGGTCACCCTCCGCACGTCTTATTTATACTCCGTAGAGTGCACGCGGAGGGTATTCTCCACGCGTCTTATTTATACTCTATAGAGTACGCGCAGAACTTGTCTTCTGTGCGTCTTATTTATACTCAGTACAGTGCGCGCAGAGGTTGTCCCCTGCTCGTCCTATTTATACTCTGTAGAGTGCGCGCGGAGGTTGCCCTACGTTGTCTCCGTAGAGTGCACGCGGAACTTGTCTTCTGCGTGTCTTATTTATACTCTGTAAAGTGTGCACGGAGGTTGCTCTCCATGTACTTTATTTATACTCCATAGAGTGCGTGTGGAACTTGTCTTCTGTGCATCTTATTTATACTCCATAGAGTGCACGCAGAGGTTGCCCTCGGAGCGTCTTATTTATATTCCGTAGAGTATGCGCGGAGAGTATGGCCTTTGTGCGATGTGCATGAGTGTGGAACACAAGTCTCTTTATGAACAGTGTCCTTTATTTATTTTCCCATTTGCACGGGTGAGCTATTACACATGGCATGGTGCCAGCAGGAATCTGGGCGGCCTTTTGCCCCTATCCATAGTATTGTCGTAAGAGATTTGCCTTGCCGACGAGGGATCTTGGTGCGATATGTGAGCCACAAAGCCCTGCGTGTATTTCGGCGAGGAGCCGTTGCCCCTTGCCGCGGGAGAGGCATCGCAGTAGCGGGGCGCAAACCCCACGCTTGTAGAGAATGCCGTCCAGGACCTCAAAGGACCTGGCCCGATGTTGTAGCCACCGCAGCTCGAGAGGATCATTTGGTTCGGCTATGCCCTGCAGAAGGTCGTAGATGGGCTCTCGCCAGTCGCCTTGCTAGGCAATTTGGTGGATGAGGGCTGTATCACGCTTGTCATTCTCGATAGCTTCGGTGGCTAGAACCTCGGTGAATGCCCCTACGGGCGGAGGGATGTGTTGACTGGTGGCCTTGGTGAGCGCATCGGCGTGTTTGTTGTCCGCTAGGGGGATAGCTTTCACCGTGATGCCCAAGAAATGGCACTCCTTTGCCCTCATAGTGGCTAAATAATTGGCTAAGTCAGAGTCCTTGGCCTGGTAAGACTTGTCAACGTGTCCCGCGATCAAGCATGAGTCGGTGTGCATGAGCACCCTCCGTGCACCGAGGGCCTTGAGCTTGGCGAGGCCAAAAATCAACGCCTCATACTCAGCTGTGTTATTTGTCGCCGAGAACCTGAGACACGCTGAGTATAGCAGGCGATGGCCCTTCGGCATAGTGATCACTGCACCCACCCCCGCGCCGGAGGCGTCGTAAGCTCTGTCAGTGTAGAGGCTCCACACTGGGTCTACTGGTAGTTGGGCTTGTGGTTGAGTTTGTGGGGTCCATTTGGCAAGGAAGTCCGCCAGGACTTGAGACTTTATGGCCATGCATGAAGTGTATGTAAGGGAGAAGGGGCGAGCTCAGCCCCCCACTTGCCAATGCGACCCGTTGACTCCTTTTGTGTAACATTTCTGCCAAAGGGAATGAAAAGGGCACGATGATGTGATGAGCCAAATAGTAATGGCAGAGCTTCCGTGAGGCCATGATGAGGGCATAGGCCAATTTTTTCAGCTCAGTATACCGTGTCTTGGTGCCCTAAAGGGCTTCTGAGACAAAGTACACTGGTCACTGAAGGGACCCCTTCTTGAGGATAAGGACTGCGTTGACTGCTGTTACCGCAGCCGCAAGGTACAACAGCAGTGGAGCCTCTGGTGCCGGGGCCATGAGGGTGGGAAGGTTTGCTAGATGCTTTTTTGAGATCATCGAAGGCCCTCGCGCATCCCTCGTCCCAATGAAACCCGTCACATCCGCGAAGGGTTCTGAAGCACAGAAGGCCTCTCTCAGCAGCCCTAGATAGGAAACGACTCAGTGAGGCCATGCGGCCAGTGAGCCTCTAAACCTCTCTCATTGTCTTGGGTGGCTCCATGGAGACGATTGCGTCGACCTTGTCAGGGTTCGCTTGTATCCCTCTTCCTGACACCAAGAAGCCGATCAGCTTTTCAACCTGCACGCTGAAGACACATTTGTCTAGATTCAGCTTGACGCCCATTCGTCGGAGGTTGTCGAAGGTTTCCTGGTGGTCTTGGCCATGGGAGGCGAGTTGCCTGGTCTTGATGACCACATCATCAATGTAAGCTTCGACGTTCCTTCTGAGCTGGGAGACGATGGCAAGGGCCACCAGACGTGTGAATGTGGCTCCCGTGTTCTTGAGGCCGAAGGGCATTCTGATGAAGCAGCATGTGCCTGCCGGGGTTATGAAGCTTGTCTTAACTTCGTTGTCCTTAGCCATATGGATCTGGTGATAGACGGAGTATGTGTCCAGGAAGCTCATTAGCTTGCACCCTGCCATGGCGTCCACCAATTGGTCTATCTGAGGAAGCGGGTAGTTGTCCATTCGACATGTCTTATTGAGCGCGGTGAAGTCAATGCACATACACCATGTGCCACTGGCTTTTTTTGACCAACACCAGATTCATGAGCCACTTCAGGTGATGCACCTCGCGGATGACTCTGGATTGGAGTAGCTTCGTGACCTCCGCTTTGGCCGCCTGCTGGTGCTTGAGGGACATGCACTGGAGCCTTTGCCTGACTAGTTTAGCGTCAAGGCAAACCACGAGGCTATGCTCGATGATGGCGCGGTCGACGCCCTTGATATCGGCTGGCGACCACGTGAAGACGTCCGTGTTATCATGAAGAATGCATAGTATGCCTTGCTCGACCTCTGAAGGGAGGCCCTTGCCAATAGAAACTTGTTGGTCCACGATATGCAAGGGAGACTCTCTTGACTACACCGTCAGGCCTAGGCTTGGGCGTCCACCCCGGGGTAGAGGGTGTGCCTACGCCGAGGGTGTCTCTGATGGTGTGTACCTTTCGGAGTCAGCCTCGCGCACCGAGTTCTATCCAGCGGGCGAGGTCTTGGTCTCCGAATATGGTAACGATGCCCTGCGGACTTGGAAGCTTCATGCAGATGAAGTTGTGGTGCAGGACCGCACCGAAAGCGTTGAGGGTTGGGCGTCTCAGGATAGCGTTGTATGGGTAGGGAAGGTCGATGACGTCAAAGGTGATGTCCTCACTTCTCACGTGATCACCCTACCTGAAGGACACCTGTAATTGTATTTGGCCCAGAGCTTTTAGAGGTTGACCCCAAAAACCTTGGAGCGAGATCCCCGGAGGCCCGAGCTTACTACGGGGGATTCCCATCTGGTCGAAGGCCCCCACAAATAAAATATCAGCAGAGCTACTTCCATCGACTAGAACACGCTTAATGTCACATCCGGCAATGGCGGCCTGTATCACCAGGTGGTTCTGGTGAGGGAAGCCGACCCCGTCCGCATCAGTGATTATGAAGGTGATATCGTTTTATGCCCAGGTCAACGGCACTTGGGCAGGGTACACCGTCACGTGATGCAGCCGATAAGCTTAAGCCTTCTGCTGCTGTGCAGATGAGAATTCCAATGATGAGCCTCCGGAGATGACGTTTATGATACGGCGTTGCCCTTCCTCGGCAGACTGTATCCATAGAAGGTCATCTGAGGGCTGTTGCATGTGGGCCACTATGGGAGTCCTCGCTTCCAGGGCTCTGTCCCTGGCATCGCTTTAGCGAAACGTTGCGATGGTAGGGCAAGTTCGAGTGAGGTGATCACCGCGCCCATGTACTTCGCACCAGAGCCCATGCTACTAGTGCTCTCCATCACCACACTCTCCGTCCTCACGGTCTCGGCCTTGTCCGCGCCCGTGACCTCTGCGACCCTATCCCCAGCCAACAGGGGTGCTGTCGTCGGACTCGCCTTTGATGTCCAAGACGGATCTGGCCCTTTGGGCTTTGCGTTGCTTGCAACTGGAGGTGTCTTTTGGTGGGTCTTGCACTTGCTTGGTGTCGGAGGTGTTGCCCCTACGCTGCTGCTCATCTTCCTCTGCTCTCGCATATTCCTCCATCTTATCGAAGAGCTTGGCAACTATCTTTGTCGGTTTGCGCGTATTGTATTTGGTTAACGGCCCTGGGCGGAGGCCTCGAATCGCCTCATTTATGATCATGGTCTTGTTGATGTCTTTTACTTGACAGCGAACCTTAGCAAAGCGTTTGAAGTACTCTCGGAGTTTTTCCGAGGGCTTCTGCTTGATGGTGAAGAGTTGGTCCGCGTTGACCTGCTCGACATAATTACCCTGGAAGTTGTTGTATAAGCGGTCACGGATCTGCTCCCACGCATATATGGAGTTTGGCTCTATGGTGAAGAACCAAGAGAGCACTTCTCCTTGCAGGGCGAGCGGCAGTCCCTTCGCTTTGGTAGAGTCATCCCCACCGGCGGTCTCGATGGCTGTCTCGTACACCTGAACGAACTTCCTAGGGTTCGTATCGCCTTTGTACGGCTCGATGGTTATGAACTTGAAGTCTTTCGGTCACGTCGACTGTGGTGGGCCGGCGGAGAGTGGAGACTCTGGGTATACATGTCAGAGCGTGCCACGACCGGAGGCGGGAGCGTTGCTGCTGTCCGCTTGGTCGGGTGTGACCTTCACCACTGCTGCTGGTGGCGTTTGCTAACTCTGAACCTCTTGCATCTCCCGCATGGCCCCTTGGAGGTCTGCTACCTCACGCTGCAATGTTCCAAGGGCTACCATCAGATTGCTTTCTATCGTTGGGGCGGCTACACCTATTTGAGCGGAGGTATGCGCTGCAAGGTTGTTGGCGCTAACAGCCCCTAGAGTAGAGGTGGCAATGGGTACCCGAAACCCGAGTACCCGATGGGTTTTACCCGATAAGGAGGCGGGTATGGAAAGATATCTTCACCCGCGGGTATACAATGGGCAAAAATCTCTACCCATCGGGTAGAGCGGGTGCGGGTACGGCTGTATATTACCCGTATCCGCATACCCGTGGGTAAAATATACCCGCATACCTTATGTGCTTCATGGAATCATGGTGGCGAATTTACACATTACTAAGAGAATTTTGTACCATATTAATCATTTGGCATCAACATTAAGGAAAAGAACTCAATAAATAAGTAGCCGATACTCTGGAATAAGCTAAATAGAAAGAGGGAAAATTTTAGTTCCAAATTGCACAAGATGATACGTCAGCAAACTAATCGGGTATGGGTTACCCGTCGGGTATAAATACCCGCGCGGGTGCGGGTCCGGGTAAGTTTCTATACCCGTGTGCGGGTACGGGTACCGTAGCGGGTAGAGTTATATCTGTCGGGTACGGGTATGGGGTGGCTATACCCAGCGGGTATGTACCCGTTGCCACCTCTACCCTAGAGGGGTATACATGTCATTACATATATCTTGCTGGGCCTTATAACACCCAAATAGACTGGATGGGCTCAGGTAGGGCCATCCCTACTGCAGTTTGCATTACAAATGTGTATTTGGAACAGGTGTGGCTCATTTTTAAGTCGTCGAGGGAGTTGGTAGCATGAGACGGTAATATTTTAAGTGTTTTTATCACAAGAAAGACATACACATATACATGCGAATACACTTTCTTAGCACACATATAAAAAGACAAAGGTTAAAATAAATTCATGTTCTCACCGAATTCCTATGAAAGCATATATATTATAACATTAAAGTAGAAGTAAAAGAGGCCACCACGTTCGGTCTTAAAGGATACAAGTTACTATGTTAATCAGAGCAAAAGGAGAAAGATCTAAACCATCGATTATAATGGGTCCAGATTATAATGGTCTAGATTAAACGTAACAGTATATGCCAAGTACAATAAAATAACTAAAATTTAGAATAAAAGTAAAACAAAATAAGTAATTTGACTTCCATACGAATTCCTAAGTAAAATCCTTAAAATATATAATTCAGAATAAAAAAACAAAAAATAGCAATTAGATTTGTATACAAATTTCAACTAAAAATAACTAACATTCAGAATAAAAAATAAAATAAAATTAGTAATTGATTTTGATACATATTCCAAAGTAATGTCATAAATAACTGAAATCCAGAATAAAAAATAAAGAAAAATAGGCAATTAGATTTGCATATGAATTTCTACAGCAAATCAGAATAAAAAATAAAAGAAAATTTCAATATTAATTTCCATATGAATTCCAATATAAAATCTCTAAATAACCAAAATTTATAATAAATTAAATAAATTAGCAATTTGATTTCTATACAAACTCCAACTAAAAATACATAAATTTTTGAATAAATTAAAATAAAATTAACAACTTGATTTGATATTAATTCCAATGTAAATCCCTAAATAACTATAATTTAGAATAAAAATTTAGCAATCAGATTTGTTTATAAATTCCACAAAAAAATAACTAAAACTAAAAATAAAAATCAAATTTGATTCTGTACTAATTCTAAAATAAAATCCATAAATAATTAAAATTAGGAATAAAGTATATAAAAATAGCTATTTGCTTTGTATAAACTTTGATAAAAATAACTGAAAATTTGAATAAATATAAAGTTATAACGAAAATAGCTAGAATGGTGTCAAAGCAGACAACGAAAGAGTGCATTGTGTCAACTTATCCTACAAAAAGATAATGAGCCTTGGAAAAGCAAAGAGGCGAGGTGGCAATGGTGAAGATGAGGGCAATGTTGTGCTGCTCACCTTTGCTGTTTGATGAGGACAGTGTCATGCTGCTTGCTAGAACTATTGAAAAGAAAGACTAGAGTCAAATGGGCTACGACAATGAGTGATGAGAGTCAATGTTATTGAAGAAGTCTATGACCAAAGAAATTCGATGATGGGTAAGTTCTAGTAGAGAGGAGATGAAGCTTTGTATTTAAGACAAGCTATGGATGATATATGGCCACTAGGTAGCTATGAGCATACCATCACTAATGAGCGCCACGATGTCACCGATGATGGTGAGAAGATTCTCTATATCATTAGACAATGATTAAAGTAGATATGTAGGTATTGATGAAGATAAGAGATCACCGCGGTTAGTAAGGAAGTCATAAACATCATGCATGCATCCATACAAATAGAAGCACAACCATACAAAAGAAGAGGAGCAAAGAGCTCAGAGTAGACATGACGCAGTCATAAGGAATAGGCTTGGGGGCCACTGGAGAGAGTGTGACGGGTGTCCCTAGCAGGGATCTGCGATAATTACACGTGTATGGTGTTTGATATCGCAACGATCAGCAATTAGCAATAATTAGAGAGAAGTAGAAGATATCTATGTGGTAGAGTATTGTTATGGAAGGGGTAGCAGCTGAGAGGGATCGATCAATAATTTAGCTTGGTGTTAGAGGTTGAAGTAAAAAAGTTGTGAGAACAAGAAGAGATAGAAGACACACAGTTTGATAGGGCAGCCGGCGTGTGAGGAAAGATAAGTTCAACATAGGTCATCTATGGTGCATTGGTATATACGTAAGGAAGATACTTTAATACCATGTAAACTAATAAGATAATTTGCCACACATATAATTAACACATTGTTTGAGATTAAATAGATATGCATGTGCATGCATACATTTTGAGAAAGAGTAACTAATGAGGAAGAATAGGGGTATTTATGATAGAGAGTGGTTATATTTCTAAGAACTCTAATAATTTATTATGCTCAATGATTTTCTTCTCTCAAAACTCATACTTCAATTACATTTTTCAAGTAATGTTTTTCTTTAATGTTCTATTGTCATTTTCAATTTTATAATGTCTTAAAATCTATTTAGCTTACAAGACACATAAATATATTTTTAATTATCTAAATTATATAATTTGATACTATAAATTTAAGAAAAGTTTAATCTTGCAAATGGACGGACCACGTGCTAGTTTGTATTATAAGCTTTGCTCGTACCAATTACGCGCCGCCCGCCCGAAAAATCCTCTGCTCACTCAGGCACTCACCGCTAGCTCCTTCCGTAGGCACGCGCGGGCTAAACTCGGAGGTGGTTTAATCGCTGTGCATCGGGGCCCATCGACTGTGACGGCCTGCCCCACGGGGCCCACCTGTCTTCCAGAGGGGGTCGCGGGCTTCAGAGTTCAGCTCGTCAGAAAGGAAAAGCACAGCGACGCGTAGCAGCCACTCGATGCGACGACGAGACGCGGCAGCTTTGCTTGCTGCAAGTAGGCAGCCAACGAGGATCGGCAAGCTGACTAGGAACACTTGTCAGTACCATATGCCATTGCCTGCTAGCTCTGCGCTCTCTCTCTCTCTCTCTCTCTCCTATCTAGGGATCCTCCCCAAAACAATCGAGCCCTTGTGGAACATGACACAGCCCCTGATGCCCGCAATGGCATTTGATGTGAGGGAGATGTGTGACTGACATGACAAATTGTTGGGTTGTAAAGGTCTTTTCACTCTAAAAGCTAATCAATGAGTAGATGGACTTCTTCACTTTTAAGTTAGGCCTCTTGCTCTTCCACAATCAATATGAGACTATTCTAACAATCTCCCCCTTCACATATTGGTGTCCCTTAGCCGTTCACCGTACATCGACAGTCCTTTAGGGTTCATTCATCGTACACCAATGGTCCGCCTTCACCGTACATCGACGGTCCTTTAGGGTCCCTTCATCGTACACCGATGGTCCCTCAGAGTCACAGTCCATCAGACATTCACACACTAATGTCTATTGAGCCAGAGATGTTAGAACCGAGCTCTGATACCACTTGTTGGATCGTAAGAGCCTTCTCATCCCAAAAGATAGCTAATAAGGTGAGAAACCCCCCACTTTTAAGTTAAGTCCTTTACATTTTCACAACCAATGTGAGGCTATTCTAACACAAATCCACCTAGCATCGTACATGCATGGATTGTGTAGTGCTCACAAGTGTTTTCCCGTTCATTTGAGCTTTAACTTTTGATTTGTAGCTTCTAGTTTTTTATTTTTATCTTTTTATTTATTTTTTGGCTTTTAAGTTTTTTTTGTCTTTTTCCCTATTTCTTTGCATTGTGTGATGGGCTAACTTTTTAATTTTTAATATTTTTAAATTTATTGTGTCAAAAAAGCCACCATCAACTACAGTACAAAAATAAGCCAACTATAATGTTAAATAGTGAAAATAAACTATAATCCACAAAAAAGCTCAAATGAGCAGGGATACCATTTCGATAGCACATGTAGTAGTAGTGTTACAAGAGCAGATATTGCTGGCTCGATAAATCTGCTGCAAACATAAGGGCATCTGTAGTGTATGAAAAGATGAGGTCTTAAGCCACCTTAAGGTCAACCTTATACATTACAGGGGTGACCTTAAGCAGACCCTAAGCAAAAAAAGCTTAAGGCTGGTCCTCAAGCTAAAGACCTGGCCATAAGCATTAAAATACAATTTTTCTTTATCTGCCATGTGGGACCGTCTTAAGGCCCCTTGGGTTATATAAACTATGGAGTTGGTCTTAAGGTTTAGATGGGACCCACCTTAAGACCCTTTGGGTTATATACACTACAGATGCTCTAAGCCAGTCGTTCCCATTTCTTTTCGTTTCCTGACATTAAAATGACAGTAACCACAGGCAGGCTGACAATTTTTCTCTGGGGCCGTGTGATCAGACCGCTAAATTTTGGGTTTGCTCCAAACAGCTTCAAAAAAGTGGTTTTTTGGGTTTTTTTTTCTCTGTAGACTTTTGGTTGTAATGCGTTGTAGCGATTGTTAAATTTTTCTGAATTAAAATAAGAAAAATAGTAAAAAAATTAGAAAATTTGAAATTCACGGTAATATCTTTTGGGATCATTTAAATGAATAAGAAAAGGCAAAAAGAAAAAAAAGGAATTAAAAAACTCAAAAACTGAAACTGTTTAAAGCGGCATCTCCCAACTCATGAATCCATGAGTAGAAAAGTACATTAGAAACCGAAGGCATGGAAGCCAATCCCTCGTCAGTTTCTGTCCTGAAATTTCCAGATGCAGCGGCCTGTGCACTGCAGAGCAGCAAGTTGCCAAAAGGCGAGGAGATTTCTAGGATGATCTGGTGTGTGAATCGCTGGGGAGAGCCAGCGAGCTCGCTCCAGCCATCAATGATTGCGCCATGATGACGCTGATTGTGCAAAGTGGTACGCGCGGATTCCTGGCCGGCACTGGGACGTGGATACTGGATTGTATACTGCGAATCTCCGAGATTTTTGATGATATCGTCGACTGCCAAACCATGACAAAACAAAACTGAATCTTAACCATATTCTCTGGTTAATTTCTAATCTTACATGTTATGAACTAGCAATTTTTTGGCTTTTGATTATTACTTACTTTACCTTGTTCAGTTTGGTAGCACTAGAGGATGCATTGGATGGTTAGTTCATAGTTTTGGGACTAGGATTTTTCACTAGCTTGGATTGTGAAGCTGCCGGTCTTATCTGCCACATTTTGGCCGGGTTTTGGTCTCCATCAGAGGATCGAGAAGGATGCGGATTCACCGATCGAGCGGCAGAACAAAACCGTGCTGCGTGGGCTGTTTCATTTTTACGCCCTCCTGAAGTGGGATCACAAAGCATGCTACGTACAGGCGCATGTGCTCTTGTCTACCTTAAGCGCCCTTTTCCTTTTCTAATCGTTAACGTCTGTGCCTTACGGCGAACACAAGACTGAAATTTCTTTTTCCTTCAAAAAAAACAAAAAAGATTGGCATTTCTGCCTACAGTGCAACAATGCTCATCACCCGAAGACCCAGACCAAGTGCACCCATGCGCGTCCAGCGCAGTAGGCGGGTGAAGCACGGGGTTGATTGATCTGAGCCATCCATCGCGTGAATGGACGGCCATCGGAGACTGACCCCTTCTTACGTTGCAAAAACAGAGGCAGATAGAAAAAAGAAAAAAAAGAAGACAATCTATATTTTTGTGAAGTGGATCATAATAAAATGGATTTTAAGTATCTTTAGATACATATGCGTAGTACTTTACGGTTGAATGAATCAACCTAAAAAATCCCTAAAAAAGACCTAAAGTTAAGGATTTTTTAATAGATAATGTCGCTTCAATACCTAACCAAAGAGCAACTGTTGGAGTAGAATAACAATATATTCGTGTATAGGGAACTAGATTAACTTAGCTACCTATCTAATTTATTGTAGAAATTCCAGGATCTACAATTGGACATGGAAAATAGATTTTGCGAACTTTGTGTAACTCTTTCATTTCTAGTAAAAATTCTGGTGTCCTTGCTCGATACTAGATCTGTTTTTTTACTTGACGTTTTTTATGTTTTACGATCTTCAAGATAATCATTACTTTTTATAATTTTATATTAAGATGTACCGACAAAATTATAATATAGTGAAAGTATTTTTAACGATATATCTAATAATATAATTTTTATATATCCAATCTAGATAATTTTAAATCTATTGGCGATCAAACTTTAAAAGGTTTGACAGCTCGAATTATAGGACGTGTCAGATAAAAAAGGATGAGGAAGTAAGAAGCACTAGCAAGTCGGTGAAGCATAATCCTCGCAAGTGGGAAACCTTAACTTCCCCATTGAGCCGTCACGGCCCGATTGAACTTGTTGAGGAATCATTGCTAGCGAGTCCAGTCCGAGCGATTCCTCCTAAGCAAGAGAGATGGATCAAATACATAATAATGCAAGTACAAAATAGATTGAACACAGAACGATGGGAGGGGAACTCCTTTCTTTATTGCTTTCTCTTTCCAAATACAAGGACAATAATTGGAATATCCTATTTATAGACTAAGTAGTAATGTACCCACCATAGGTCAAGGCCTCAGGTCCAGCCCAGGTTTCCCAACTCTATAAAAATCTAGTAGGAAACTTAGAGAAAGAGTACATGATACATGTTATGTTGTGTTGCACAAATTGCCTTATTAAAAACCTTGGCTGAGAAACTTCAGGAAAACTCGTCAAGGAAAAAAGTACAATTCACCCAATTCGTTTTATTTACAAGATGTATTCTTTTGGGTACTCGATCTTTGTGATCAAATTTTAATAGTGAGCTCGAGAAGAGTCTCTCCTTGAGTTCTGCATTTCTCTAAGTCTCATCATTCTAATTCCACGTATACACATTCCAAAGTTAGGTGCTGGAAGAGACTTAGTGAATAAATCTGTAAGATTTTCATATGACTTAGTATGCAATACCTTAATTTCGTCCATCTTTTACAATTCATGAATATAGAAGAACTTGGGGTCGATATGCTTTGTGAGATGACTCTTCACGTAACTCATTTATACTTATACAACACAAGTTGCATTATCTTAATACATAATTATGGGAGCATGCACGATGTTCAGTCCACATGATTGCTGAATGTGGTGAATCATCCATCGAAGTCAAACACATTCTAGTACAGCTTTGTATAGTGCTATGATTTCTGAGTGATTTGTCGAAGTCGATATAAGACCTTGCTTAGACAATTTCCATGAAATTACAGTTCCACCACACATAAATACATAACCTGTTTGTGACCTAGTTGTATGCGAATCTGACAGGTACCCAACATCTGCATAGCCAGTTATGTTTAGATCTTGGTTCTTTCTGTAGAATAGTCCAAGATCTTTGCGTTCTTGGAGGTATCGAAAGATATCCTTTATTCCATGTTAATGCCTTTTGGTAGGTTATGTACTATATCTTGCTAATAGGTTTACAATAAATGTAACATTTGACCTAGTGCAGTTTGCTAAATACATAAATGCTCCCATTGCACTTAAGTGCAGGAATTCTGGTCCCATGACTTCCTCCCCCTCTTCTCTAGGTTAGTACGGATTATTATCTTGCTGTAAAGATCTCTCAATTATCGGTACTCTTGATGGTTACACCTTTTCAAAGCCGAATTTTTCTAAGACCTTTTGAGTATATGTGGACTGATGTACTAATATCCCTTCAAGGACATGCTCAAGCTGCAAGCCTAGGCAATATTTGGTTTTACCCAAGTCTTTCATTTCGAACTCTAATTCCAGGTAAGAGCTCACCTTCTTTATATCTTACATGATTCCGATGACAATTCAGATCATCTACATATACTGAGATTATACAAAATTCATTCTGGGATCGTTGTATAAATACACAAAGACAATCCTCACTGTTTGTGTAGCCTTTCTTGCATAAAAAGTTGCTTAAGTGATTATACCATATCATGTCTGATTGCTTAAGTCCATACAGTGATTTCCTGAGTTTCATACTGTACATGTTTCTATTTTCTCTATCTTGATTCAGAACAAGGATACATTCATATAAATGTCCAAATCCAAGTTTCTATAAAGGTATGCAGTTACCATATTCATTTCTAAATTCAAGTTCACTGCCATCGAGATTAAATATCTAAATGTAATACCACCCATGACCGGAGTGTAGGTTTCTTCATAATCAACTCCTGGTCGTTGAGTGAAACCTTGTGTGACAAGTTTTGCTTTTATATCTTACAACTTTATTTTTCTCGTTTCTCTTTTGAGCAAATACCCACTTATACCCTATGTAAAGCACATGGGGAGGCTTGCGGCTTATGGGAATAAACACATTTCTTTTATTCAGAGATAATAATTTACGTTCTATTGCCTTTTCCAATCTTCCCATCTGATTTTCTCTTACATTCAGCGAGCGATGCAGTTTCTGGATCAAGATCAATGATTGTGGCAATTTTCTTTGTAAAATAAATATTAACATTAGTTGTTGGCCTATTCATGGGTCCGTATGCACATAGTTTATAACTATTTCATTACGGGTTGATTCTTCTAGTGCTTCTACTTACCCATTGCCCCTTCCAGTTGCGGGGTAAGTCCCTTTAGTTTTTCAGCCCTGATGTGTGCGCACATATCCATACTGGTTTCTTCCTCTATGGGAATGTTCAAGTTTGGCATGCCTTTTCTTGAAGGTATTATACCGGTGCATAGTCTCACTTGGCTCCCTAGCTGGTTCGAGGAAACTTTGGTGATTAGTTGTGTCAAATCCTTCTTATCCTTTTTCACCAAGCGTCCCCGATTACTTGGGATTCGATGAGCTGGAGTTCTTGTCCTTTTATTCTGAGGCCTCTGGATAGGATTAGGGATACCTTCAATTTGTTGGGTATTTCAACCCTCTTTGGTGCATTGGGTGCAGGCACATGCGACTTGGTCACGCTCTTTAAATCACCAAAGTGGTCAGGCAGTTAATTTATTAATGCCTGTAAATCAATAATCTTCTAGGCTTCTCTATTTGCTTCACTAGTGCATGGGTCATGTGCATAGATTTCCATGGCTTGCTACGTAATTTTTCGGTATTTTTTTTATCAAGGGGTTGATTTCCTCCCCCTAATATCAAACTATCCTCATCAAATATACTATCAGAGAAATGGGTTGTATGTAAATCTCCTGTCATGGGGTCCAAATACCTGATTATGGATGCTATCATAACCAACGTATATCCCAGATTTTCAGAGAGGGCACATTGCAGTACGCTGTGGTGGAGTTATAAGTACATAAACTTTGCAACCAAACCTACGAATATGAGAAATTTTCGGTGTTGACCCTTGCCCTAGTTGCATAGGTAAATGGATGTTATATGTCGATGGTCTAAAGTTGATGAGAGTTGTTACATAGAGGACTGCGTGTCCCCAATGTGTAGTTGGTAAATTACGATTCTGCAAAAGTGGTCGGACAATAAATTTAATTCTCTTAATTAATGCCTCTGCTAGTTCATTCTGGGTGTGGACATGCGGTATAGAACCAATGTGTAGTTGGTAAATTACGATTCTGCAAAAGTGGTCGGACAATAAATTTAATTCTCTTAATTAATGCCTCTGCTAGTTCATTCTGGGTGTGGACATGCGGTATAGAATCCTCAACATTAATTTTCATTGCCATGAAATAATCATCAAATACTTTTAAAGTAAATTCTCTGGTATTGTCTATTCTGATGGAATTTATATGATGTCAAGGAAATTATTTTTAATTTGAATTATCGGCAAGATCAGCTTTGCAAAAGCATAATTTCTCGTAGATAATAAAAGTGTGTGCGACCATTTTGTGGAAGCATTAATGAGCACCATAAAATATTAAAATGGCCCTGACAATGGCTATATAGGACCGTAAATGTCTCCTTGGATGCGTTCCAAAAATGCAGAGGCTTCACCCTTTACTTTCAGAGCAGAAAGTCTAGTAATTAATTTTCTGGTGGCACATGTAAGGCACAAAAAATCCTTTCAATTTGAGAAATTATTTACATTGATATTATGTCCCTGTGAATTGTTAATTATATTTCTCATCATCCTAAAACCTGGGTGGTATAATCTATCATGCCAAAGATAGAAGAGTTCAAAGCTTCTAAATATTATTT